>CM058229.1:99599517-100199517 GCA_030180135.1 Orychophragmus violaceus | reverse complement strand
CGTCAAGCCGGGAGTCTACGAGCTTGAGTCAATGAAAGGCGAAGCTTTACCGCGTTCCTGGAATTCGGCGAGTCTGAAAGAGTACTTAAGGCGGCAAGCGCAAAAAAAAAAAAAAAAAAAAAAGATGTATTGTGAACTACGAGCAACTTGATTCTTCCTCGGAAGATACGTAGGCAGCCGTCATCGGCACAGTCGCAAATCTAATAAAATTTTTATTTCTCAGCTAATTTCTCGCCTTGAAAGCCCTGCAAAAACCAAAAACAGGTAAGTCCTTTCATTAAGTATTTAAATATTCTTAATACTAACAAAGCTGAGTTCTAACTCGCAAAAACAAGTCGAGTCAAAGCAACTCGCAGAAAGTCGAGCATCTAATAAAGACTCGCACTAGCATCACGCCTTCTGGCCAGGGGTGTGGTCTTCCTTGCGCACGAGGTGCACATCGTGGTAAGGAAAAGCCGGGATCCGTCCCGCAAATTCTTCGCGGTAGGAGATAACAAATAAGTCGAGCACAAAAGACTCGCACATTCTCTCGCCCTTAGGATGAAGCCGAGCATCTATAAGTCTCGCAAACCGCCTTATGGCAAGAGTCGCTAAATTGTTTGAGCTGGACGACGAGTTTAAATATAAGATCGTTTCGATCTGGTTACCAAGTACGTATTCCAAGTCACGGAACCGACTAAAACTCAGAGCAAGCTTAATACAAGATTAGTACGACTCAATACAAACTGAAGTTGCTATCTGATTAAACCTGTCAAAGACGAGTTTAAAACAAGAATAGTCCGACTCAGTAAAAGTCGCTATCTGATTAAACCTGTCGAAGACGAGTTTAAAACAAGAATAGTCCGACTCAGTTAAAGTCGATATCTGATTAAACCTGTCAAAGACGAGTTTAAAACAAGAATAGTCCGACTCAGTAAAAGTCGCTATCTGATTAAACCTGTCAAAGACGAGTTTAAAACAAGAATAGTCTGACTCAGTAAAAGTCGCTATCTGATTAAACCTGTTGAAGACGAGTTTAAAACAAGAATAGTCCGACTCAGTTAAAGTCGCTATCTGATTAAACCTGTCAAAGACGAGTTTAAAACAAGAATAGTCCGACTCAGTAAAAGTCGCTATCTGATTAAACCCGTCAAAGACGAGTTTAAGACAAGAATAGTCCGACTCAGTAAAAGTCGCTATCTGATTAAACCTGTCGAAGACGAGTTTAAAACAAGAATAGTCCGACTCAGTTAAAGTTGCTATCTGATTAAACCTGTCAAAGACGAGTTTAAAACAAGAATAGTCCGACTCAGTTAAAATCGCTCTGTCAAATACAAGTTTAAGACAAGAATAGCCCGACTCAGTAAAAGTCGCTACTTGTTTTAATTAGTACAATAGCGCGAATTAGTGATAAAAGTCGCTACAAGTTTAAATACAGTGGCACGACTTGGTCACTATATTCCAATCGTTATTTACTTAAGTAAAATAAAAGCTTTAAAATAAAGATAGAATGATTTAATCACTATCGGGCTTAAAAGCAAACTTGATATGATAAAAACCAAAAGGATGAGAGTTTACGAAGATAAATAAGAGTTATTACAAAGCCAATACAAATAAAATACTAAACAGCCCCCACTGATGACTACTCAGGCTCGTTAATCCCCTCGGTACCCTCTTTCCCCACAGTCGGCGCCAATTGTAAGATCGTAACTCAGTCTATCCAAAGATAGCAAGAGTTTTAGGTTTGAAATTAGGGATTCTAAAAGAAGAATTAGTGAACACGGTGAGAGTTAGGAAATTAGGGTTGGTAAGCCGGCGTTTCCGAGATGGAAGCCGGTAAAGAATGGTTGTAAAGTCGCCGGAGAGTTTTAGGTTAAATTTGCTCTAAAATCTCTCAAGCTCAAAGTATATTTAGAAAAGCGTATCTTATTGAATGTTATTGAGTTCCCTTATATAGGATTACAAGTCGGTTTATCGTATAAGGAAATACAAGATAAATATGAAATATTTCCTAAAATCTCGCCTTCATCTTTATATGGAATATTTCCGAGTTGTTGATGTTGTCGCGCGGCGCCTTTACCTTAACACCTTCCAAACCCTAATGTAAGCCGGTCAACCCTAGTTCGGTTTAACCTAAGTTTTACCGCCTTGGGCTTTTATTACCGACTTTCCATTCTGGGCCGACCTAAACTCATGAATAGGCCTTCTTAGGAAAGTGCTAATCTTGACTCCAACAATCTCAAAGCAACTAGACCGCGACATCAGGAACATTATCATCTCGAGGAAAGGAAAGAGACACTTTCGAAACTTAATGTCTCTATGGATTAGATAATCTCTAGTGCAGTTAGTGTCTTAGTATATTTGTAAGCCTTCCCTGTTTTTTTTTTTTTTTTTTTTTGGCATGGTCCCTATTTTTTTTTTTTTTTGGCATGGAAGCTTTGCTGTAGGTTGTAAAAACCTTTTTCATCTATTGATATTTACATTCTTATCAAAGGGGAAAAAAAAGAAACACAAGGAGACTACTTACTAATTGACATAATGATGATGATAAGTTTCTTCCGGTAACACTAATTATCGCAACCAGGAGCTCGTATCCTAGTAGTAAAGGGAGTGGTAGTACCCTCTTAATACTGAGGTTCGAATCCTCCTGGCCACCGAATCTCTCACGTGGGTTCTCCGACCCAAAGATTAGTTGGCTAAACCGACTAATTTTTATAAAAAAAAAAATTACCAAAAAAAAAAACACTAATTATCGCAGTGTTCTCTAACCTAATCTTGGTTTCCGCAGAAAAGACAACCTAACAATGCCCAAGTACCTACCATTTGAATGCAATGCCTCGAAACCGACCCAGCCTTTGTCCAACTCTCTGATGCTGCTATGAGAATCATCGATCACTTCTAATATAATATAATATCATCTGGCTTTTAATTCAATTAACTCAACTGGAGTAAGTATCTATGTTGATTGATGATGCTTTATGCTTACCAAAACTATAATAAAATTTCTTGATTTATACAACATTTTTTTTCTTTTTTTCTTTCTTTCTTTTTACTGCTTTCATTTACACTAGGCCTGGGCACGGGGCAAGTACTTGCCGTTTTTCATATACTTGTTACTCGACTTGGTTTGTTCAAGTAATTGTATTTGTTACTTGTACTTGACCCGTCCAAAACAAGTACTTGCTATATCAAGTACCCGTAAAAAATTTGAATACTTGCAAGTTACTTGACTTGGCTTGTTACTTACTCGTATATATTACTTGAATTTGTAATACTTATTAAATAACTTAAAAATGAAATATTTTAAATCAAAATAGAATCTTATATTAATGCACATAACATAAGAGTGAACACAAGACAAATAATTGCTATTTCCGGTATACCTACTATTTGAATTACCTTATACAAGTAATAGAAATTTGGAATTGTACTTGACTCATTAAAAACAAGTATCGGCAATTTCAAATACTTGCTAAAAAATAACATACTTGCAAGTCACCTATCATATTTTATTACTTATTTCTTGTGAAATATTAGTAAATTACTTGAGAACTACTTGCAAATCACTTGTTAACTATTTATCTTATTTTTGTTTATTTAAAATTTATTTTAATTTTTTTAGTTTAGTTGAATATTATTTTAGAAATTATTATATAATAATATATAAAATATTTGAAAGAAAAAACGAGTAACGAGTAATACAAGCCGAGTATTGAATTTTTTTTTTTAATACTTGTTACTTGACTCGTACTTGCAAGTATCTAGATTATGTTACTTGTTACTTGTTTTAACAATGCCGAGTACTTGTTTTTCAAACCGACTACGGGGCAAGTAACGGGTACAAACCAAGTACCAAGTAATTATGCCCAGCCCTAATTTACACTGCTCACGTGATGGTGTAGAATGCTTATCTATTTCATTATTTGTGTTTTTGTTTAACTAAATAGATTAATTAACTAGAAAAAAAAACTTATAGAGATTCATAATCTCAATAAAGATTTAATGTTCCCCCATTTACACTTAGGTGTTAACATCGTTATATAATTTTTTGTCAATTTATAAAAAATAATATTTACTTCATCGTTTTTTTTCCGGTGAAGAAGTATAGACTAGATAAAAAAAAAAAAGTATAGACTAGATCATGAATATACACTAGTGTTAGAGAACCTCTAGAAAATGTAGAGGGTTCGGGTAATTTAGCAAGCTCATGTAAATCCGAAGTTGATCGTGATCTAGTTAGGTGGTTTAGTCTAAACTAAGCATATATCTCTGGTCACATGCGTGTGATGTATACGTGTGTTCTCATTGTCTAATTAGCTGAGTATAAGGCCATTAGAGCAAATTAGACACAGTCTAATCATCCCTACCCCTCTCTTCTTCCCCCTGACGCCACAGTCTCTGATCTCTTGCATCCTTCCACTCCTTCTTGGAACGACTCTTCCATTCGCTCCTATCTCCACCCGGATGATCATTCCCTGGTGCGGGCTATCCGACCCTCTCTTACTGGAGTTATGGATCGTCCTCTCTGGATCTTTACAACCAATGGTGAATACACTGTGCGATCTGGATATCACCAGCTGATCAAGCCTGCTTTTCCCTTGGCAGTGAGTTCATCTGAGCAGGCCCAATGTAGCCAACTTATTTGGAAATTACAGGCTCCTCCTAAACTCCAGCATTTTTGGTGGAAAGCTCTACACAATGCCTTACCAGTTTCCAGTTCTTTGGCTCACAGACATCTCTCCCCACCCTTCGAGTGCCTCCTTTGTGGCGAACATCCTGAATCTGTTGTTCATTTGCTTTTTCATTGTAGGGTTGCCCAAGAGATTTGGGAGCTCTCCCCGATTCCAGTCTCGAGGGAGCAGCTCAATCCAGATCATTCCTTCGCCTCCATCCTCCATGGAGTCTTCACTTCTGAGAGCTCTACAGGCTCTCAAGCTCACTTATTTCCTTTCATTGGTTGGCGCCTTTGGAAGGCTCGAAATGAGCTGTTGTTTCGTGGCACCAGATGGCATATCGTGGACATTGTTCATGCTGCCATTGTGGACTTCAAAACGTGGCAAGAAGCTACTCTTGCTTCTCCACATTTACCTCAGCAACCCAGATTGATTAAGCGTCCACCACCTGCAACTTTTCAGGAAACTCTTAGTCTTTCTTCACAAACCACTTGTTTTACAGACGCTTCATGGGAGAATGCTTCCTCTTGCGCTGGTATCGCATGGTCTCTCTTTTTTGCTCAAGGTACCTTTATTGTCCGGGGTTCGTCTTCAGTGACCCCAATTGCTTCTAGCCTAGAAGCTGAGGCCCTGGCTCTCCGTGATGCTGTTATTCATGTCAAGCGTTTGGGGTATCGTTCAGTTACATTTTGTGGTGATGCAGCTCCGGTTTTCCAGCCATTACAAACCTGTACATCTCTTTCACCTCTCACTCAAAGCCATAAGGACATTCACGGGTACCTTGCTGACATTCGATACCTTGCGGATCCATCCTTTCGCTTCCTGCAGATCTCACGCTCAGCAAACATTATAGCGGATCATCTAGCAAAAGTAGCTCGTCTTAATCAACAGTCTGTAATAATTTCTTGGCTTGTCTCTTGTTCATCTGTCACTTGACTTTGTTCCCCCACTCTCTTAATACCAAGTTGACAAAAAAAAATAAGGCCATTAGAGCAACTCCAACCATGACACCAAATTTGGTGTTATTTTCACACTAAATTTGGTGTTTTGGTATTCTACTTTATTTTTCATCTCCAATCACAAACACCAAATTTCACACTAAAAACATTTTTATTATTATAATAATAAATTTAAGATTTTTTATTTTTACTATTTTAATAAATATTAATTATTTTTATAGCTGGTTAATTATACATTTAATAGAAAATCATATAATATTAGTTTTATATGATTTTAGTTTTGTAATTTTATGTTTTGTTTTGTAATTTTATGTTTTGTTTTGTAATTTTATCTTTTTAGATGGTATTTTTATGTTTCTAGTTTTTGATTAAATTTTAATATGTAATTTTAAAAAATAAATTCTACATTAATTTATATTTTTGTGTAAAAAATAATGCATAATAGAAAGTTTATATTTTTATGTTTCTAGCAATACTTATTATTAAGTTATAAAATATAATTAAAATTTAAGATTACAATCCATCATAATATATGTGTGTTTGGTTTTAATTATGTAACTTTTATATGTGTTTAGTTTTAATTATGTAATTTTTGTATGTGTTTGATTTTAATTATGTAATTTTTATGTGTGTCTGGTTTAATCATGTAATTTTATATGTGTTTGGTTTTAATTATGTAATTTTATGTTTTAAATATTTTTATTGATCTTTAATATGCATAATCAATTTAATCTTGTATTTTTAAATGGAAAATAAGAATAAAATAATATTATTATTTTTTGTGTTTTATGAACAATGCCGCACCAAATTTGGTGTGACACTGTTCATAAAACACCAAAAAAAAATTTATGCCGTCAGATTTGCAGTCTCGTTGGAGTTTCATTTACATCAAATTTGCTGATTTGGAGTCCAGTTGGAGTTGGCCTTAGAGCTGTTGTAATTTCTTGTTGTTGTAATGTGAGAGAGAGAGAGAGAGAGAGAGAGAGAGAGAGAGAGAGAGAGAGAGAGAGAGAGAGAGAGAGAGAGAGAGAGAGAGAGAGAGAGAGAGAGAGAGAGAGAGAGAGAGAGAGAGAGAGAGAGAGAGAGAGAGAGAGAGAGAGAGAGAGAGAGAGAGAGAGAGAGAGAGAGAGAGAGAGAGAGAGAGAGAGAGACGAGCTGGTTGTATGGTGGCAATAGCCGAAACTTAGTGTATTGCTGGAAATAAGGATATTAAAATGGGTTTAAAGTCCGCGAGCCTAAACATTTCTGTATAAAAATTGAGGCCCATTTAGGTTTGTAGACACATACAAAAATAAACAGGTTTAAATAGGGCAGCCTGTTTAGGCTCACGGGTTTAGCAAGTATATCCGCGGGCTTAAACGGGTATGAAAATTTTCCGATTTTTTTTTATTTTTATTTTTATATTTTTTTAATAAACGACGTCGTTTTGCGTTAAATGAAAAAAAAATTATACTAAAAGTTTTAAACGAATCTAAACAAGTGCATGAACCAAATTAAACGGGCTCTAACGGACATAACTTAAACGAATCCAGGTCTAAACGAGTCTAGATCGTCCATTTTAACATCACTAGCTGGAAATCTTAGCTCCAGTTCCTTACATAAAAAAGGGAGGTGAACACCTGGCCACCAAAATCTCGGTCCTATTCGTTCTTCATTTCTGCACTTGTCTTGCTTATCAATCGTTTCTAAACTCTGATTAAAAGTAGAAAGGTCGCACACCCGGAAACACATTTAACAAACGAACAAAAAATATATATCGAGGGTAAGGTTGGGCCTAAGTGGATTGTCAAATGGGCCCTATATCACCCACCAACCCAACAATAGTGCCAAATGGCGGGATTCTGAATCCAACATTTTCATTTTTTTGATCATCAAATAACAAATCCCCAAAAATACCCTAATTCCCTAAATTATTAAATAAAATCGTATCATTTGCATTGAAGATGATTCATAATCTTATGCTTCTTCACTCGCCATTATTATTCCTTCTTCCTCGTCTGGATCTCTCGGTTTTGATTTGAGAAAATCTACGGTTTAGTCGGGATCTTGGCCGGGAGTATGGCAACGGTGGCGGCGACAGTCAAGGTGGAGAAGGGACACCAGCTCTACAGAGACGGGAAGTACAAGGAGGCGCTTCTCTTATATACGGAGGCTCTCACGGCGGCAAAAGCAAAGCCGCAGAAGATCGCTCTTCACAGCAACCGCGCCGCTTGTTATTTGAAACTGCACGATTTCAAAAAGGTCTTTTTTTTTTCACTTGTTCCTTGGATCTCCTTGTCTGTATTTTTTACATCTGAATTTATCAACAGCTGTTGTTTAAGTAAATAGTGAGACGGTCAATGAAAATTAGAATTCGAATTTTGATACACAGATTCGTTTCATCAGGTTGTGTGAAATGGAATCAAATAATGAATTTATGGCAGTCATCAATGTTAGAAGATAGCTACTGACTTGTGTACGCCTATTTAAGATTATGAGGGGGACCTTTAGTAAATATTGCTTGGGCTCATTTCAGGCAGCAGAAGAATGCACGTGGGTGCTGGAGCTTGATCAGAAACACAGCGGAGCATTGATGCTGAGAGCGCAGACATTACTCACCCTTAAAGAATACCATTCTGCTCTTTTTGATGTCACCAGACTCATGGAGTTGAACCCTGATTCTGAGCTTTATCAGAACCTCGAGGCTCGCCTGAGGACGCAGTTGGTATCTTTGCTTTCTCTTCCTTTCCTTTATATAGTAAGTAGCTATGTCTAGTGGGGATCGGTTAAAGAATTGTCTTGGTTTATTTGTTTTCTTTGGTCAAGGAAAGTCCCTTGCTCCAATTCCTGAATCTGAAGCAGAGTTGGAAGAAGATGATGAAGAAGTCATAGAGGAAAAGGTAAGTAGAAACGATGAGAGAATAGATGAGTCACTAGTTTCCATCACAAGAGATGTAGAGACAAACAAGGGGGAAGCTGTTGCACCTAAAACACCAGAGGTTAGAGAAGAGAAGAGCAAGGAAGAAGGGTCATTGTCCAACGGATGGCAAGCAATCCCTAAGCCCAAGGGTCATTCCACACTTGATTACGCACGGTGGGATACAGTTGAAGACGATTCCAGTGAAGAAGATGACGATGAAGACAGCGATGACGACGAGGGTGATGAGTGTCAGCCTCAGTACAGATTCCGTGTGAGAACAGTCGGGGTGCGTCCTGTGAAGTGAAAGAAAAACAAAGTGTAGATAGGAAGGAACATACATGGATGGATCATCCTCATATATTGTATTGTTTGTTGCACACAAGATAGCAGGGCTAGTCATCATGTTTTATAAATCTGCAAATTAAAGACATGCGAGTATCGATGTGATGTGATGTGATGCGATAATACATTTGTCCAGTCAAATGGTGCCTTCTTCTCTCTACAATTTATAATACTAAACAGCGATGGAATTAAATATATGAAGAAAACATTACTAGTGCTAATGTACATTTAAAGATGGAAATGAAGCACAAATGGGTTTGCTTTTACTTGATCAATTCTTTCGCTTCTACCATTATATATATAAATAAGATGATTTGATTTGCAGAAAGCGCTGCAACAATGGCTGCATCGAAGCCATCGCCAACCGACACCTGGGATTCCACTCTCCCTGGTCCTCCCAGCCGCAACAACTTCGGATCCACCGATCTCAGTCCCTCCGGTCTCTTCGCCTTCGCCTCTGGCTCCTCCGTCTCTGTCGTCGACTCTCGCTCTCTCCAGCTCGTCTCTACTATCCCTCTCCCTCCTCCTCCCGGTGCCCTCTCCCCTTTCGTTACTTCCGTCCGCTGGATCCCTCTCCCTCTCCCCCGCGATCTGCTCTCCACCGAGCCCACTGCCTCTCACCTTCTCCTCGCCGTCGCTGACCGCCACGGCCGTGTTGCCCTCGTTGACTTCCATCTTCGCTCCGTCCTCGTCTGGATTAATCCCTCCTCCGATCCCAAGCTTGGCATCCAGGACCTCTGCTGGGTTCAGGCCCGCCAGGATTCCCATGTCCTCGCCGCCATTTCGGGCTCTTCTTTTCTCTCAATCTACACTACCTCTTCCTCCGACGGACTTTTCTGGAAGTACGATTCCGGCTCGGAGGTTCTCTCCTGCATCCGCCGCGATCCATATGATTCTCGCCATTTCTGCGTCCTTGGCCTCAAGGGATTCCTCTTGTCGATCAAGGTACTCGGAGACACCGAGAATGACGTCGTCATCCAGGAGATGCAGATAAAGACGGATTTCAGTGAGCTACTCAGGCTGGAAAGAGACGCCGCCAGCAATGGCAATTCCTCGTCTTCTCCTTCTTCCCCTGCTTCGGCAGCATATCCGCTCTACTTTGCCAGATTTGCCTTCTCGCCGCACTGGAAGAATATACTGTTCGTGACGTTCCCCAGGGAGCTGTTGGTGTTTGATCTCCAATATGAGATGGCTCTCTCCTCCACGCCACTACCTCGCGGTTGCGCCAAGTTTATGGATGTCTTGCCGGATCCCAACAAGGAGTTGCTTTATTGTGCTCATGTCGACGGTAGGCTCAGCATTTGGCGTCGGAAAGAGTAAGATATCGACCTCTTCTGATCCCTTAGGGCTGGCTTCATTCTAGCCATTGCTCTTTCATTCATTTTAGCTATTTCTTGAATCAGATCGAGTTCCCTTTTTCTTGTTCGATCAAAAGATGGTTGAAGCAAATCACCCATCAGATGTTGCAAGTACCTTTTTGTAAAGAATCTATGTGCTCTCCTCTCTAAAGGTTATCACTTGGAAAAGATGGGACGCCTGATCATCTGCTTTAGCTGTTTAAAATATTTTAGGCGTTAGTTTTCAGGAATAGACTTTCGTCATCTGCTTCGATTAGTTTCTTTATTGTTTTTCTACATGCGAATGTTTAGGAGAACTTACTGGAATAGGAAGCTTACAAAAGTTGTACCGGCTCATGTTTGATGCCCCATTCCAGTCTTTGAGAAAGCTAACCTGTTGAAGTCACATCATAAATAACTTGTTGATAATGGGTTCAATATCTAAGGAACAAGTCAATATCCATATGGTGATATCTGAACTGTTCTACTGTCTAGCTCTAGCTTCGTTTTATATAGTGTATGAGCTTCATGGTTCAAAAGCCTGTTATGAATATGACTTTGTATCTTGTTATGTTTACTAAACTTGGATATTCATCTAAACTACTGCTGGTTACATATCATTGCAGAGGAGAACAGGTGCATGTCATGTGTACCATGGAAGAGTTTTTGCCATCTATTGGAATGTCCATCCCTTCTCCATCAGCTCTGGCTATTCTCCTCAGTCAATCGGACTCCACCATGCAAACCATTACAAAACTTCACCCGGATGGAACTTCATCTGTGGATTTTGATAACCCATTTGACTTTTACGACGAAAGCCTTCTTGTTTCTAAGACAACTTTTATCTCCCTTTCTGATGACGGTAAAATATGGAAGTGGGTCTTAAGTGCTGAAGGAGTCGAGGATGCTCTGAAAAATGTGTCAGATTTGGACATGGGTACTGAAGGCACTGAAGCAGCACCTCCTGGAGTAATTCAGAAAAACGATTCCTCAGATCTAAATGATGGACTTGTTGTTGCAACTACAAGTCGAAGCAGAGGCCACACAACAACTTCCTCCTTGGGCAAATCAGACCTATCATTTAAGGTTGGTGGCTGGAAGTTTTTTTTGGGTTAACTAGTTTCATAATCACTTAATGGCTGTTCCTCTAGAGGATAGAAGTTTGGTTAGCAGGTTCCTCGTCTTTACGGTTGTGTTTCCCACAAAACTTGTTTAGTGGCCTTTACCTGTTTTTACATCGCTCAATGCAGATCAGCCTGGCTGGACAGCTTCAGCTTCTTTCGTCCACAGTCTCCACACTTGCTGTACCATCTCCTTCCCTTACAGCAACCCTAGCGAGTTAGTTATATTCTCCCTAAATAAAGGTGTTCCTAGGAATACTAAAATGATTGATTGATTGATTGATTGCTTGACGGGTTGATTTCAAATGAAGGAGGGGGTAACATTCCTGCGGCAGCTGTTCCTTTGGTTGCTTTGGGAACTCAGGACGGAACAATTGATGTTGTTGACGTATCGACAAATGCTGTTGCTGCAAGCACTTCGGTTCATACGGGTGTAGTTAGGGGACTTCGGTGGCTTGGAAATTCAAGATTAGTTTCATTTTCTTACAGTCAGGTGTGCCAATAAATTTAAAGTGAAACAAGTTACGTGACATTGCTTTCTTCTGTTTTCTAGTTTCCTATTTGGAATTGATTTCTTCCAGGATTAAGAAGAGTGTTAGGTTTAGTTTCATTTCCAGTAGCCTAACGAGAAAAATAATAGAATTGAGAATTGGACATCCAAGATCATGCATTGTTTTGTGGTTTCAGGTGAATGACAAAAGCAGAGGCTACATAAATAAGCTTGTTGTTACCTGCCTTAGAAGTGGGTTGAATAAACCATTTCGGGATTTACAAAAGCCGGAGCGTACTCCCATAAGAGCTCTTAGAACTTCTTCTTCCGGAAGGTTAGATTTTAATGTAAATCAGGTTTTTTTTTTGAATGAAAATGTATTTCGGTTTGCATGTAATCGATGCCTATTGACAATGTAACAAAAGGTTTTGTGCACTTCAAGCGACCAGCTTGTCGTTGATAGTTTACGCTTAGAAACAGTGTCTCACTTAGGTATTTGAAATCTGTTCCATTATGAGATGACAAATATAATATGTAGATCATAGAAGATACTGGTTCATTATGTCATGGATGAAGAACTATTGTAAAATGGAAGCAATTACTTGGGTTCAGAGCTTTTAGATACCTCCTCCGATGCTGAGAAAATCTTTTTTTGTCCTGTTGCAGGTATCTTTTAATTCTATTCCGTGATGCTCCTGTAGAAGTTTGGGCAATGACCAAGCATCCAGTCATGGTGAGTGAGCTCAAACCCCGAGCATCCAGTCGTTTTAAGCAACATACTCTCTGTGGCCTCTTTTCTTGCCTCTCATAGCCTTGTCAATGTCTATTCCTGCAAGGAGAAAGTAATGATAATGTGGAGAATGGGTCATAACAGGAACTACAAGTGTTCTTAATATAGATATGCTCTTGCATTTGAGGCTTGTTTATAAATGTCAGGTCTAACTTTTGGTGTGTTTATTATATTTTCGAGGTTATGTATTCTAATTAATCGTTTTATGTTTGTTATTCCTTCTTATTGTGTAGCTTAGATCATTAGCTCTTCCTTTTACGGTAGTAGAATGGACGCTTCCAGCAGTTCCACGCCCAGTTCAAGGCGGTCCGTCCAAACAATTTCTGTCAGCATCCGAAGGAGTAACTGCTTCACCAACGGCGTCAGCGGACTCTAGTGAGATATATATGACATTAAAACTGTGATATCTTAAATATAGCCCAGTCTCTGATGCATCTTTTTCTAATGATTGGTAAATAACATATCTGCAGAGTCTGTTGGATCGGATGGGTCGCATGAAGAAACTGTAGAGAGTTTTGCATTTGCACTAGTAAACGGTGCCCTTGGAGTATTTGAAGTCCAAGGCCGTAGGATTCGAGATTTCAGGTATAACATATGGTTTCATTAACTCAATTGTTGTTCAGAAATTCTTATCTTCGTAGCAATCCCTTAGAGGTGCGTTAAATTCCTTGGCCAATGCAGCTTATATTTTAGGGTTGCTGAACATCTCTCCATTTCTGAGAAGAAATTTTGAAATAGTGATAGCACATTATTACTTACCTTCTCCTTATTCCATTTTGGTTCTATGATTTGTCTCCAGTGCCATGCGTCATTAAAATCTTTTTAGAAAAATTGTAAGATAATCATTGCATCTTCGTTGTCCAATTTCAGAAAAGTGTGGACATTTTACTTCTTGATAGTTTCTTTCATTAGGTTTCACATGAATTAGCAATCACCTTCTCAAACCTTGATTGTTGTGTAATCTTGTTCCTATATCTACTGACATATAGATGATCCGCCTCTATTTCTAGACCAAAGTGGCCATCTACTTCATTTGTTCCTTCAGATGGACTGGTTACAGCCATGGCTTATCGCTTGCCTCACGTGGTTCGTTTCTTTCACTTTCCAGCTGTCTCTTTTATTTTCCCATGTGAAATCATATCTTGCTTTTTTCCAGGTTATGGGAGATAGATCAGGAAACATAAGATGGTGGGATGTAACAACTGGACAGTCATCTGCATTTAATAGTCACAGAGACGGAATACGTAGAATCAAATTCTCACCTGTTGTTGCTGGAGATCGCAGCCGAGGGCGTGTAGCTGTGCTATTTAATGACAATACATTCTCTGTATTTGATCTTGTGAGTCTAAGAGAATTCTATATTTCCTATAAGTTATGCACGTCTCTTGTGTTTTTGAAGGTAGTGTACTAATATTCTGCAATACTTTAGTTGATACTCGTTGTTTGAAATATGTCTCGGTCAACCTAAAATATCTGTTTTTGACAGTTGCTGCTGAATTTTGCTGCAGGATTCACCAGATCCGGTAGCCCAGTCCCTTCTGCAGCCCCAGATTCCTGGTACCCTTGTACTGGAACTTGATTGGTTGCCTCTGAGAACTGAGAAAAATGATCCACTTGTTCTATGCATTGCCGGAGCTGATAGCACCTTCCGACTCGTTGAGGTTATTGTGTATGTATACTCCAGCTCTTTGTAAAAAATTATTCGTATTCAGTCCCATGAATGATTTCAGATTAGGATGTTTCTAGTCAGCATATTGATCTTATCTCATAATTATTTTTTAAAAGTCAGTATCTGTTGTTCCCCCCCCCCCCCCCCCCCCATATAACTACAACTGTATAGAATATGAATGTCTAAGTTTTTCAATTTTGTTCACCAGTTGATTGTGCACCCTAAAGCCTCGTAGAAAGGTACTTAAACCCTGGCACAAGCCCATGTAGGTGGGATGGTGTATAGGGGTTGGCCACCCTTGCCCCAGGTTAGCTAGGCATGTCTAGGTTAGGTATGTAATTTAGGATCTTATTTCTGATCTGCCATTATTATTGATCCAAGTTTAGATTGGCTACAATCACTTCTGATATCTTATTTTTCCAACTTTTTCTTCTGTTTTTTTTTTCCAGAAATGAAAAGAAGGGTGGCTTTGTCCCCCTGTCTAAATCTGTAAAGGAGAGATTTCGTCCTATGCCTATGTACTCGCCTATCCTACTTCCTCTACCACATGCACTGGTAACTTTGTTTACTTAGGAATACTTCTTGTTTTTGAAGTCTTTGTGATACTCAGTCTTGGTTCACTACTTAAATCATGTAATACAGAAGATACTGTTGTCTATAAGCTGAGCCCATATAACCCAAGAAAGATTCTGAGAATTGAGCTTCCGATTTACATTACGGTTACTCAATTACTCTTGACAATGTTTCTAAATTATTGTGCATGCAGGCATTACGGATGATTTTACAGTTGGGAGTGAAACCATCTTGGTTTAATACTTGTAGCACCACTTTGGAGAAAAGGCCTCATCTGATCCGTGGCATGGCTTCATCCTCTAAAGATCTTCGGAGTTACATGATTCAGTTACCACCTTTAGGAGACCCTGTAGTGCCAGAGATGCTGCTGAAGATACTAGAACCCTATCGGAAAGAAGGTTGTTTTCACCTTTTTAGTATAGTATCACTACAGACTAACGTCTCTCTTTCCAGATCTGTTTCAGTATTCTAGTTTCTTACACTGCTCTAAATTTTTTTTCATCTTAGGTTGCTTGTTGGATGATGAAAGAGCAAAAATCTATGCTGATGTGGTCAAGAAAGGTTGTGCTGCAAGATTTGCTTTTGCGGCTGCAGTTTTTGGTGAAACCTCGGAAGCTTTTTTCTGGTTGCAACTGCCTCGAGCCATTCGCCATCTGATGAAGAAGCTGATGAGAAGGTCTCCGCAGAAAATCCCTTCCCCTGCTTCGGCATCAGGAGTTGATGAAGCATCAATGCCGACTACACTATCATCTACTGGTATATCGGCAGATTCTATGGTCAGTTTCAAAATAATGTCTTTTTCCCATTCTAGCCATTCCCTTCTACAAGGATATGCTTAGTCGGAAATGGAGTTCCTTTGCTTTAATCATATTAAATTTTCATTTGCAAAGTGTTTGTTAGTGGACTTATAATACAAATTTTAATGAACAGGGCGATGGTTCACTTAGATTAATGGCTTTTGAGCGAGAAGAATTATGGACACGTGCCAATGAACGTCTTCCTTGGCATGAAAAATTGGAGGGGGAAGATTGCATTCAGAAACAAGTACACGAGTTAGTTTTTTCACCTTAAGCTCGTTTTCATTGATTCTTTTCATTTTATTACCTGAAATTTTTTGTTTGCTTTTCATAGTAGCTCCTGTGTCAAATGGAAAGTATATATTTTAGAAGTCTCTTTCTAGCGCTGATGCGTAGTTTAGAATTTTAAGCTGAGAGAAATTGTGTCGATCTCACATAGATACTGAATATGCAACTCTCACATGCAAATAGTTTCTTCGTAGTGTTTGATATTTATGGTGACGAAGGCACTGATGTGTTCAAAGATAAAAAGAAGACTAGAGACCATATGTTTTGATACACCATGCATGATTATTTTTGCTATCATAGACTAATAGCATTTGGTATTCGAGAAACAGAACATTTTATAAGTTCAAAAAATATTTGGGTCTCACGATGTTTGTGCAATATAACCTGGACGAGTCATGCTTTAGACTTTTTAAACATCGATTAACGTCTTTCATTATAGTCATAAAGATTGTCCTTGGAAACTAGACCGATAACTCATAATTCAAAGTTCTTAGATTTTAGTTTTCGAATCTGACAAGTGAATATGTTTGTGATCAGGCTGATATCAGTTGGAAATTTGGAAGCTGCTGTTAGTTTGCTGCTTACTTCTGAACCAGATTCTCCATACTTCTATCCAAATGCTCTCCGAGCTGTTGCACTCTCTTCAGCCGTGTCGAAATCTCTTCTCGACCTTGCACTGAAGGTATCTCTGTCTTACTTGATAGTTTAAAGGAAAAAGGAAAAAAAAAACCGTTCATTACTTTTGTTGCACACGTTTGTTTATAGGTTGTAGCAGCCAACATGGTAAGGACGGACAATTCGCTCTCTGGCACTCACCTTCTATGCGCGGTTGGAAGACACCAAGAAGCTTGTTCACAGGTTAGCGTTGGTGTTTCCTTTGTAATACGAAATATTTTATATTCTTCTGCTTGCCTTTGTTAAACTCACAAAAAGGGCACTTTAAGTGTGGGAATGGGGTTTTCAACTGTTTGAAAATTTTAATGGCTAATCTGCCCATGAAAGATGTTGTGATTCGGTTATTAGGGAGTGTTTTAGCTTTGGTTTAATTACAATGGGCAATAAACTAAATATTTGAATATGTAGCTACAAGATTCTGGGCGATGGACCGATGCTGCTACCTTGGCTGCCACACATTTAGAAGGATCGGATTATGCCAGGTCTTTTCTTTTGATTTTTATTTCCTTAGTAATTGTCTTGATCTCTTGCCCCCTGCTTTAACTATTATCTCTCTCTCAACTCAGGGTATTGCAGAGGTGGGCTGATCATGTTCTCCACGCTGAGCACAATGTCTGGAGGTACTGTATCATACTCACATTCGTAATACTGTTTAGATTAAAAGAAAAAGGTGACTGTTTCCTCTTAAGAAATCACATTATGAGAAAAGAAATTACGTTGCAGGGCACTGATTTTATATGTGGCTGCTGGTTCCCTGCAAGAGGCGCTTGCAGCACTCAGGGGGGTGCAGCAGCCCGACACAGTAGCCATGTTTGTGCTCGCCTGTAACGAGATTCATTCGGAAATCGTAAACGAACTATCAAGCCAAGACGAAGAGTCTGGTGAAGGCACTGATCTGCCTGGTCTAGAAGCAGAGAAGGAAGAAGTAGCAGCGGTTGGCGAATACTTTCAACAGTACCAGAGAAAGCTGGTGCATTTGTGCATGGACTCACAGCCATACATGGACTGATCAGAGGGAACTCACCGCACATTAAATCATTTTTTGAAGAACAGTAACAAACAGGTTTTGATATTCGGATAAAGATTACTACTACTACTACTACATGTTGTACCCTTTGTTCATAGCTGTTTTGTGTGAAATTGATTTAAGAGCAGACAAATTTTCCCTGGCTAGCTGTTGGGGCTGCATTACACAAACCAACTCAATTTGAAACATTTTTGGTTTTTTTTGTTGTTGTCTTCAATGAAAGAATCTTGTCCGACATCGAGCTGATCCAAGTTCTTCGTATTCAGCCTTGGTGACACACATGGACTCAAAATCAGGGCTCGAAGCCAAAAGTGAACCCCCTCTCCATATGCCTAGTATGGGGCTGCAACAACCCATAAAACAAAAAACAAACATAAATAGAGATAAGAGTTGGTTATTAGGAAAGAAAAGAGTTTTGCTTACTCTTCCTGTGTTGTTATCTTCACATCAAAGTGGTCTGGCACAAGTGGTCGAAGCTCTCTTTCACTGCAATAATTCTCAGACATCAACTTCTCTGAGTATTACTCACCATTTATAATTGATTCATCCTAGACTTACAGTCTCTCCTTAAGTTGTGGAAATAATGTGCTTCCTCCAGTTAAGATGATGCTGCCACAACACAAAGCATCAAATATTAGACAACAAAGCTCATTCAACTCAAGCCTAACCAATTGGAGGCAGCCACCTTTGGTACAAAACTGGTTGCAAGTAAGAATGGCATGAGCTTACTGCTCGGACAATGCACTCTGCAAGTCCCGCCTGATTCATCCCTATCCAAAAAAGAAGAATATATATAAGTAGAGAGTAGCATCCTCCATTCTTGTTGTTGATACAAGAAACAAACCTAGATCTGCAGGCTGGAATAACGTCTCAGGTACAAGAAAACGCTCATTTGTCAAGTCAATCTCCTGCAGAACCATACAAGAAGCTTTTAAAACAAACAACCATGGAAACACACACAAAGAAGAGCAAAAATCATTTTTTTTTTACGTTTTTGTTCATGTCAGCCTTCTTCCTCTCCCCTTCAACCTTATCAATGACATTGTTAGTTCCTCCTAAACTAAGGAACCTCTCGGCAGCTTCAGGTTCTTTGACATAACCTTTGGTATGTGTGACACCATCAGGAAGAACATATGTTGACTTTATCAGGTTTCCATTTCGCCGAGCAATGTGGAGATCGCGGTTGAGGTCAAGTGAGACGAAGCAGAGCTTCTCTTTAGCATCATCCATTAAGAATGTTTGATCCATCACATTTATAGATCGATAAGACACCAATTCCTTCAAGTAATTTGTGAAAGCTTTCCCTCCCAGATCAATCCTTTTAATGGCGTAATTGAGAGTGAAGTTGTGGAGGACGGGGACTGCGTGAGTGAAGGAGAAGCCACTATCGACGACGAGGCTACACTGAGTCCGCGACAGGATGGAATCAGGCCGACGACTAGCTTCGTAGAGATGGACGAGGGATTGAGGATTAGCGAGGTAAAGAGAAGAGAAGCCGAAATCCTCGAAGACGAGCTCGTCGGTGGCGCGTTGAACGGAAGGGATAGAGAGCGGTGGCTCGGTGAGGAGGAGAGAGGAGGAAGTAGGGGTGATGCGGAGGAGAGAGGTGAAGAGGTGTGACCAGATATCGCGTTGTAGGTCAGGGTTTATGAGGTAGCCGCGGTCGATGGGGCGGCGAACGGCGGCGGAGGTAAGGTCGATGTCGAGGTTGTGATCCGGAAAGATGAATTTTTTGGAGGAGAGAGGTTTGAAGAGGCAGTTAGGGATAACGGCGAGGGGATCACGGTCGCCGCCATGTCCGGCTTTGATGAGGCCACCGCCGTTGTCTAGTACAACGATGTTGTTTGACATTTTGACGGAGATTGTTGAGTGACAACACTCTGGGTTCTAGCTAGTTGGTTTTCTAGTAAACCATTGACCAATTGGTTTTTATCATAATCGGAGAAAAGACTTAAAAACATACTTTTATGGTTTATTGTGCTCTTGTCAAAGAAAAACAAAGAGAACCTTCTTCACCTCACTAGTAGTCTGTGCATTTTAATACTCGAATTGCTCAAAAGACTCGAGAGGAAATTTGATTAATCACTAACAATTCAAGCTAAGTTCGGTTTCAAACAAATGACATGCCCACTACCTTCACCTATCCCTTCTTCTTCTTCTTCTGTCTTCATCTTCCCTCTCTTTCTTCTCCCTAATCACACCATCATCATACCTCCTCTCTCTTTCTCTTACATCTTCCCTATGCTGTCTTCTACCATTGTACTTTATATCTGCCTTGTCTTCACGTTCATCTCTGTCTTGTCTTTTGCCATCACCATAGCCATGAGGAGGACTTCTCCTACGAATCTTCTCCTTGTCATGACTATGCTCTCTCTTCTCCTTCTTGGGCCTTTCAGCCAGTTGCACGTCAAGTTCGACCTCTTCCTTGGGTTTTCCTTTGGGAGAAGCATCTGGTATCATATCAGCCAGTTGTGGGGGATCAACAAACGGATCTTCAAGTATATGCGTGTGCATGATTCTAATGTTTTTAAATGGTCTGTTTTTGGCATCAACATAAGCTTCATTAATCCTAGCCAAAGTGTCCAACCCCTCGGCAATCTCCCCAAACACCTAGAAATAGTATACTGTAAGTAAACAAAAGAGAGCATAGGAATAAGTTTATGTGCTTACAGTGTGTTTCCCATCAAGATAGTCCAGATCATCACGAAGTGTGAAATAAAACTGTAAAGAAGGCAGACAAAGTCAGATATTACGTCACAACACAGTGATAGTTAATATGAGAAATTTATAAACCTGGGAAGCATTGAGGTTTTCTCCACCACTAGCCATTGCAACAGTGCCAGTCTTTGAATGCTTTAAATCGAGATGAATCTCATCTCCAAAAAACCGAGCCTGCTCACCATACAGAAATCTGAAAATTCAGCATAACACGCAGAAGATGATTAAGGATAAAGTTCACAGATTTATTTGGAAATACTGACAGTAGAGAACAAAAACAAAGAAGTGGAAAAGCAGCAAACTAGTGAACACAGAGTAAAGGATTATAGAAATTTATATGCACACCACATATCAATTGAAAGTAAGAAAACAAAATATTACTTACTTGTAGATTGAATCTCCTCCAAGTCCAGTACCAGTTGGATCACCCGTTTGTGCTGTGAAATCCTTTTGCACAGTGTGGAAGAGACACCCATTGTAGTACTTTATCCTAACCACAAATAAAAATAAAAATTGAAAGAACCTTAGAGTGATTTATGAAGCGCAAAGAGAGACGTTTACTTGCAGAGCTTGAGGAAGTTCTTGCATGTTAAAGGGCATTTCTCCGAGTGCAAATCAATCACAATGTCCCCAAGACTTGTCATGATCAGAACTGACATGTTTCCTCACTGCACAGCCTCAATTGAAAGTGATAAGCAAGTAGATCGCGAGCTGAAGGAAGACAACAAACAAACAGCAGGGAACATAAATTTTAAAAGACGGGAAAGCTAGAGCTGTCAATTGGTCCCTATGTACCTGGAAAGAATCGTCTGTGTCAGGCGAAGAATCTGATGCTCTTCCACGGATTCAGAACAACAATCCGATAACAGTTCCGGTGGGTTCGATCCGGAGGCGTTGGAGCGAGAGGCAAAGGTCTTGAGGATTAAACTCCACTCATGCTAAAAAAGTAGGGGTTCACAAAGAAACTGAAACAAACAGAACCAACCGAAATTAAATCAATCCAAACCAAAATATACTATCTATATAATCCAATCGGTTGATGTTTTTTTTTTTGGTCAAATGATTTTTTTTTTTTATAAGCTCAATCTCCAAAAGCGGAGTAAATGTTTCCAAAGAACATCGCCATCATGGCATAAAACGAAAAAACAACATCAGCAAATAAATAAAGAAGGATAATGGTCATATAGCACTTAAACAAATAAAGTCTTCGAGAAGTCATCGGATCTCTTCGACAATAGAGTTGTTAAGTAAAATGACGCTTTGGGCACTGGATCGAACACCTGAGATTGGAACAGCAGCAAGTGTACAATTTCCTATCTCCAGAATGGTTACAGAGGCGATTAAACACCTATCATATGAGCCTTTGACGACACCCCTTACAACACAAACATTTAAAATAAATGGTGAGCACAAGAGAATAATAAACTCCATAAAGGAGCCAAAATTCTCATAGAGAGGAGAGTTTGTTCACGAGCCCTAAAGAGGTAGGGTAACAAAATTCTCATAAAGAGGCGATGTATCAAAATCCTCATACAGAGGTAAGATCACATGATCCTTATAAAAAGACCTTGTGATAAAATCCTTATAAAGAGGCAATGTGACAAAATCCTCATAAAGAGGTTGATGTTTTTAAGTCCATCTTGTTGCAAAGTACTCGCTGAGTCAAAAATAAGTTTGCATATAGTGTAAAATTGTCACAAAATTATCACACTTCGACATAGTTTTTTATTCAACTAGGTTTTTTCCGCAATATATATATTTATAATTTTATTATTTAATTTGAAATTGTTAAAAATAAAATTATAAGAAATTATATATTTTATAATTTTCTATTTTACTATTTAAATTATAAAAAAATTAATAACAAAAATAAATTATTGTATTAACTTCTACTAAAACATAATAAAAACATGATATTCTATTTTATCATATTTGTTAAAACTGAAAATTTTGTTATTTCAGTAAAATAAAAATACATTTTACTAAAATATAATAATTAATTTATATAAAGTACAACCATGTAACTAGTTGCTTTTATTAGTTTTTATTCATTTGTAAAGATAGTTTTAAGTTCCTACGACCATTTAGCCACAATTATATTTTTAATAATTTTAAGATTTTCTATTAATTTAAATATTTGGTTATATTTTTATTTTAGTTGAGAACTGCCTTATTTATGTGTTGGCAAATATTTTACCCTTTGCACTATTTTCATTTGCTTCTTCATAATGACGATATGCAAGCATGTAATACTTCTCTCTAGGGCAAGCCACAAGCTGGATAGATAAGATGTGATTTGTTAGCTATTGTGATTTTGAATGTTGAGGTCTAAAAACATTGAGATTTGATTAAATGTGAACCACCCCAACAGTAGAGTTCCCTTGAGTAGGAAGTAGTATTTGAAATTATTGGTCTTGTGATGTTGTATATATGTGTATCATTAGTGAAAGAAAAACCTCTCTTTAAATACAACGCAACAGGAACGAAGCACCCCAACTTAGATACATCTCTTTATGACTTTGTTTCTCTTCGAAGAGCATTCCATCATCATCATCATCATCATCATCATATATAGCTTAGAAACTCCAGACTTTAATTCATATCTTTACGAAATCAAAGAAAGTATCCTTCTTTTAGTGCAAAGAGGAAATAATTATATAGCGCTATTAAGAGTTACTCTTCACTAATTGATCATCATCCCCTTGGGCCATTTGAATGATTTGGGTATAAGGCCCACATGATTTGATTATGGGCCGTACAATGCAATAACGTTACATCAAAAACGCCGGCGAGAAAACGTCTGTTGACGCGTTTAGTTTGACCTGGAGACGACGCCTAGATTTTTCTTTTGTATCTGTTCATTTTACTTCTTGAAACGCGTTCTGTCGTCGTTGGTCGGTGTGAAATTGGAACTTTCAACCAACAGACCAGAGACCTTCTAATGTCTTCAACGATAAGTAATATCAGAAGATATTGTCTAGCTCTATATATAAACAGAGACTCAGAGCTTTTTATTATAATTCCAAAAATCATATTTGTAACACCCACCTCCCGGTTAAACCGGAGACGCGGTGTTAGGACGCCCGTTGAACCGAACATGGTCCAACCCGGGCGCCAACTCAACTGGTCCCAGGTCCCAGGCGCCTCCTTCGTATTCAAGATCACCAATGATATCACACGATCGCTCAATCCCGCATCCGGACCTGCAAGAAAACGGGGACAAGAAAGGAAAGGAGGCCTGAGTAATTGTTTCAAACACAATCACCCAGTGAGATCGGACTTAGGGAGTCCGCGATCCCGCTTACACTACACAACCACGAATCACAAGTCCTAAGCTAATAACACCTTGCAAACAGGCCCGAAGGCTTCACCACGCAATCTACATCCACTCGTGCTTCCACACTCATGGACCCCTTCCTTCGACCAGTAGGCCCACACAATCCTTCTTTATCCTTTTTTATCCTTCTTGGGGGCTCGTCAGACCCCCGACGCCTTCTCAAGGGACGCATACCCCGGCAATGTATACGCCCCTGCCACACAACACCCTTTCGGGGGCCCTACCACAACTACCAATCATATCCATCACACACAAGCAACATTTTCAGGCTCAGCGATAACCTAGCAGTTCTACGTTCCACAATCAATCACATTACACGTGTATAACTACCTTACACTACCTAGGAAAGACGCTATTAACAGGGGACTATCGTCCGGAATTGAGATAGAGTAAGGGAGATAACCAACAGTCCTCACCTTAGCCAAAGAAGAGGGAAAAACGGTAATTTAGCAACCCCATTGGCCCGAACGAACATCGGTTCTGAAAAGAGGACGAAAATTAAAGTGAGATAGGCTTTCGTTTCGTTCGAATCGGGATTAGGACGGTCGAGTTATGGCCTACTGAAGTTCGGTTGACTGAAAGTCAAAGGTCTTGGTCAAAGTCAACCGGTTGACCCGGTCAACCCAGACCCAGACCCAAACCCAGACTGAACCAGGCCCATTTGCCATAACCGGTCCAATTTCCCTAACCAGACCCTAACCAACTAAACCAGGAATTGGAATTGAAATCGAATTGGTCCAACCGAACCGGAAGAAAAGTGAAATTGGGAGCAAACCGGTTCGAATTGAACCGGACCAACCGGCGAACCCAACCGGCGGTTAACGGTCAACTCCGATGGTCAACGGAGGCGGTCGGCGGCGGTCAACGGCGGCGCTCCGGCGGTCAACGGCGGCGCTCCGGCGGTCAACGGCGGCGCTCCGGCGGTCAACGGCGGCGGTCGGCGGCGGCGGGTGACGGCGCTCCGGCGGTTCTCCGGCGATGGCGACGGCGGCTCCGGCAATGGCGGCGGCGCGTGGGACTCCGGCGCGTGGACCCTCCGGCGCGCGTGGATCTCACGCGCCCGTGACTCCTCCGGCGAGTGGCGGCGCGTGCGGCGGCGCGTGGGACTCGTCTCGGCGGCTCCGGCTTCGTCTTGTCGTGGCGGTCACAGTGGTGTGCTCGTTTTCTCGGGAATTGGGGTATTTTCAGAGTTATAGGAGAAAACGCGTTTTTTTGGTGGTTTAAATCTCAGATCTAGAATCTCGGGAGTTACCTGGTGATAGGGAATGAAGAGATCTCGAAAATAGAGCTTATGTCCACCTTGATTGGCTCACAAACTCGACAGGGCTTCGCCGGGAGAGAAGAAGATGAGTTTTTAGGGAGGAGGAGGCTCTATTTATAGATGGGGGAAGGGAAAACCTTAGGGTTTTGGGCAAATGGGCTTGGGATTTTGGGCTTCCCTTTCTTCTTTTGAGAATTTTAAAATGGGCTGGGCCAGGGCCCTTACAATTATCCCCCCTTAAAAAGAATTCGTCCCGAATTCTGAAGTGTATGGTTTCCCGTTCACCTCTAAACTCAAGGCACTATCCGTTTTCTGGGTTTAGGGATTGGCACACCGGAAATTCCGCTCGGAAAGGCACGATAAAACGAAAGAATGAATATAATAAGAATGGGGCTACATAGTTTATGAAAGGCAGAAACAAAACTCAACACGGAATCCTCGAAACTCTACTAAATAAAAAACCCAACAACTAGAAGAATTACTAAGCCCCATCCCGCACAAATCCCCAAGGCCCCCCAACTCTAGCCACTCGACGATCCCGGGGTCCGTAGCTCAAGGTCCATGTCTCCGCGGTACACCAGTCCTTCCTCGCTATCATACTCCTCGGGGTCGGACTCCGGCTCTGGCTCTGAGTCTGAGATGATGATCACAGGAGGTGCTGCTGCCTGCTCTTGTGCTGGTGCAGCCTGATGCTGCTGCCTCTGAGCATGATCCCGTGCGGCCTGCTGCTCATCCAACCTCTCATGTGCCCGCTCTCGGGCAGTCCTCCGCTCATCCAACCAGGCGTAATCCATGGCCTCCTGATCCTGCCTAATCCTCTTCTCCTCGTCCCAAACCCTCTGCTGCTCTGCTCTCACCTGCTGCCTGAGGAGCTCATCTCTCTGTCGCCTCTCCTTGGTCCTCTTCCTGAAAACCGGGTCTCTCTGGTTCCTCTCCACCGCTTCGGCGTAGCGGGCGGCCATCATCACCAAACGGTACTCCCCATACTCCCTGCCATCTGTCATCCCCTGCCGTATCTCTGGTAGCAATCCGTCCATGAACAGGTTCATCATATGAGTCGGTGATCGCGGGTAAATGCATCCAGACCTCCATATGAACAACTCCACGTAATCCTCCACGCTCATCCCAGCCACCTGGAATGGCCAGGGCACTTCCCGGGGGAGCTCATGCGCCGGCGGCCTCGAAGCCGACGCTCCCGGGGTATCGTCAGTCTTTGGGATCGACTCAAGCTCGAATGGCGGAAAACCCGAGTCACGCTGATCTGGCGGTCTCACCGTCATGAAACACACATGGGCTGGAGGCTCTGGCCGGCTCTCCTCAACCACATGCTCCTTCCCTCCCCTCTTCGTACCGGGTGCATCCACTCTGTCTGCAGTCGGCGGTGGAGCAACTGCGGGTGTCTTCCTCGGTCGTCCTCTACCCCTCACTGGTCTCAATCCTGGCTCGACTGATGGAGGCACATGCCTAGCAACTGGGCTCAACGTAGGTGGGGCGGCGCCCGTGGTCACGTCCGGTGTCCCGATCACAAGTCGTCTTCTCTGTCGTGGCGGTAAACTCCTCCTGGCCACAGCACGGTTGCGCAAAGCACTGCCCACACTGAGAGCAAAATCGGACCCGGAATCGGTGCTAGAATCAGTGAACATCCTGCATAAAATGAACTAGGTGAGGTCATCACAGGAGATAATCAGCGCTACATCGGTGTTTGAAAAGATTTCGCAAAGTATCCATTTTATAAAAGTTTTCGTAAACGGTTTTGGAAAAAGATTGAAAACTGGGTTTTGGGGTAAACAACGAAAGCTGATCTCCCAGGATAGGACTGGGAGATCTTAACCTAGGCTCTGATACCAAATTGTAACACCCGCCTCCCGGTTAAACCGGAGACGCGGCGTTAGGACGCCCGTTGAACCGAACATGGTCCAACCCGGGCGCCAACTCAACTGGTCCCAGGTCCCAGACGCCTCCTTCGTATTCAAGATCACCAATGATATCACACGATCGCTCAATCCCGCATCCGGACCTGCAAGAAAACGGGGACAAGAAAGGAAAGGAGGCCTGAGTAATTGTTTCAAACACAATCACCCAGTGAGGTCGGACTTAGGGAGTCCGCGATCCCGCTTACACTACACAACCACGAATCACAAGTCCTAAGCTAATAACACCTTGCAAACAGGCCTGAAGGCTTCACCACGCAATCTACATCCACTCGTGCTTCCACACTCATGGACCCCTTCCTTCGACCCGTAGGCCCCCACAATCCTTCTTTATCCTTTTTTATCCTTCTTGGGGGCTCGTCAGACCCCTGACGCCTTCTCAAGGGACGAATACCCCGGCAATGTATACGCCCCTGCCACACAACACCCTTTCGGGGGCCCTACCACAACTACCAATCATATCCATCACACACAAGCAACATTTTCAGGCTCAGCGATAACCTAGCAGTTCTACGTTCCACAATCAATCACATTACACGTGTATAACTACCTTACACTACCTAGGAAAGACGCTATTAACAGGGGACTATCGTCCGGAATTGAGATAGAGTAAGGGAGATAACCAACGGTCCTCACCTTAGCCAAAGAAGAGGGCAAAACGGTAATTTAGCAGCCCCATTGGCCCGAACGGACATCGGTTCTGAAAAGAGGACGAAAATTCAAGTGAGATAGGCTTTCGTTTCGTTCGAATCGGGTTTAGGACGGTCGAGTTATGGCCTACTGAAGTTCGGTTGACTGAAAGTCAACGGTCTTGGTCAAAGTCAACCGGTTGACCTGGTCAACCCAGACCCAGACCCAAACTCAGACTGAACCAGGCCCATTTGCCATAACCGGTCCAATTTCCCTAACCAGACCCTAACCAACTAAACCAGGAATTGGAATTGAAATCGAATTGGTCAAACCGAACCGGAAGAAAAGTGAAATTGGGAGCAAACCGGTTCGAATTGAACCGGACCAACCGGTGAACCCAACTGGCGGTCAACAGTAAACTCCGGCGGTCAATGGCGGCGGTTGGCGGTCAACGGCGGCGCTCCGGCGGTCAACGGCGGCGGGCGGCGGCGCTCCGGCGGTTCTCCGGCAACGGCGATGGCGGCTCCGACAACGGCGGCGGCGGCGCGTGGGCTCCGGCGGCGGCGCGTGGGACTCCGGCGCGTGGACCCTCCGGCGCGCGTCGATCTCACGCGCCCGTGACTCCTCCGGCGAGTGGCGGCGCGTGGGGGCGCGTGCGGCGGCGCGTGGGACTCGTCTCGGCGGCTCCGGCTTCGTCTCGTCGTGGCGGTCACAGTGGTGTGCTCGGTTTCTCGGGATTTGGGGTATTTTCGGAGTTATAGGAGAAAACGCGTTTTTTTGGTGGTTTAAATCTCAGATCTGGAATCTCGGGAGTTACCTGGTTATAGGGAATGAAGAGATCTCGAAAATAAAGCTTCTGTCCACCTTGATTGGCTCACAAACTCGACAGGGCTTCGCCGGGAGAGAAAAAGATGAGTTTTTAGGGAGAAAGAGGCTCTATTTATAGATGGGGAAAGAGAAAACCCTAGGGTTTTGGGCAAATGGGCTTAGGCTTTTGGGCTTCCCTTTCTTCTTTTGAGAATTTTAAAATGGGCTGGGCCAGGACCCTTACAATATTCATCTTCAGCTCTCCAAACTCATATAACAAAATGGCTCAGCAGTATCATCAACAAAACGGTGAGTCCATTCTTAATTCTTCAAGTATTCTATATATGTTTAAGGTTATTAATTTCATATATTAACTTCCCACCGATGGATTGTGTTTCTATAAAATATGTACAGAAATGAAGCAGACATTGAAAGACGCACCGTACGTGACGGCGCCGCCACCCATGGGTTACCCGGTGATGATGAATGACTCTCCCCAAAGTGTGCAGCATCAGACGCATAACAAAGGCAGCGGTGGTTTTTTACGTGGATGGTAAGTTTTCTTATTTTTTGTAAAAGACATATTTCTCACCGATATATATATCTCCTAAATCCTAAATCACTTGCATATATTTATTTCTCTTCTTCGGCATCAGTATTGAATATAAATATTGTTTTTTTTGGTTTCTCTTTGCAGTTTGGCTGCAATGTGCTGCTGCTGCGTTTTGGATTGTGTCTTCTAGCTAGGCTTAGGGATGGATGGATGGTTCTCTTTTGTCTTTTTATGTTTTCTTTGTAAATTTCTATTAAATGTTTTGTGTTGGGGATTGCTGTTTCTCATTGTTCATGATTCTCTTCTGATGTTTCTCTATTACGTTTGATTCTTGTATTGTAATTACATTCTTTTCCTCTTGTACTTAACACAAATAAAATGTTTGTTTTTTGTTGTTGTCTATCCTCAAGTATTAAACAAAACACAAATGGTCAGCAAATCCAATTTCTTGTATCTTGTCTGTCAAAACTAGTTGAGCATAAATATAAACAAAAATAATCTAAATGAGATTCATTTATTTTTTTAAAGGCTTATAATTGGCCAATTCATTGCATCAAATTCGTATGGCCAATCCCATCACTTTGAGGACAATGCATGGGGTATTATTCATTAAGAGGAAGAAGAAAAGGCTTACAGTCTCAGCTCTAATAAAACCTTTATCAAAGTCAGAGTGAATGACACCAGAAACAAATAATGCATTTTTGATTGGAAATTAACATGCGTGTATTGTTCATGCTCTTGTTTCCTGCTGCTATAGAGAATGAACATTTTAGAGACTATGTTTCAACCTAATATACTTTAGTGTCAGTATGAGAAAACTAAAACCAAATGATCCTGACTTGAGCTGAAACCACATGTCCAGACTGCAAATCCAACGAAAGACCCTTAACTTGTTCAACCTATTATTCTCCGGCTCGGCAACAAGATCATTTTTAGAAACATTTGCGATGTAGATCATGGTAAGCAAGCAGAGATGCTTGATGATATATCATGGTTTTTACCGGTTTTATGCCATGATATAAGTCTGTTTTAGTGTCTTTTGGTGTTCTTTTAGAGTCCTTTACAGGTGTTATTAGGTACACGCACGTTTGGAGCGGATTTGGAGATTATGGAGCTATTTGGAGCACTTTGGAGTTTTGACCCGAGAGGTTGTGCTCATTGTCCGAAACAGAGTAGTGTGTCGATCGACGCACATCAGCATCGATCGATGCACAGCGAGTTGGGCCAGTCTCGGCGTCGGTTTAATGAAGAATGCTGATATTGCAAAGTTGTCCAGAAGTTCCAGATATTTACACAGAAGCCCCAAGTCGTGTTTTAGCTATTTAATTAGGTTTTTAACTTCAGTTTTACATACGCTATCATAACTTAGAGCAGAGAGTTTTTAGAGCTTTTGGGGCTGATCTGATCATGTACTACACTTTGTTTTGGAGAAGTTTTCGAACCCCTTTATTATTCTAATTTCTTTTATGATATCTATTATTTCATTGATTATGTCTTCATATTCTATGTCTGAGTAGTTTCATAGTTAGGTTTAGGGTTTCTCATAGGGATTTCATGACTTGTTAGATATAATTAATTCAGTTAAGGATTCACATCAATAGATGTTCTTCAAACTAAATTGTGTTTAATGCTAGTTCTAACCTGATCACTTAGAATCTAGATCTTAGGTTGCTAAATACGACACGATAGTGTGGTTTAGAATCTGAACTATTTAGGTTGAGCAATTTAATTACTCGCAAAGGAATTTGGTTTAATTAGATTGTGAACGTATCGAACTTGGAATTAAAGTTGGTTTAATCTGTTAGTAATTGCAAAGGAATTTGGATTGCTGCACTTAGACTTAGAGAATTCTCGCAACGACAGTTGGTTAATTCTATATTTGTGTTTGAGTTCTAGAACTGAGCTTAGTTAGATCCTGACTGAATGATTTATCTGCTTGTCTGATTTCCTGAGAACGCCCTAGACTTAGCGCCCTTAGTTTATTGCTTACAACCACAACTTGCTACTGATTTACTTTCTTGTTTGCTTTTTAGTTATTCAATACAATTTGCTTTCTCCTAGTTTAATCTGTTTAGTTCTAATCCTATCGTTGCCTAGAGTCCTCGTGGATTCGATCCCTAAGTACTACATTGATATACTGTGCACTTGCAGTTAGTATAGGGCAAAACTTACAACCTATCAAGTTTTTGGCGCCGTTGCCGGGGACTCTTAGAGTCTTCGATAGCTTCGAACTTAGGGTTTTTACTAGGATTTCTATTTTTATTTTTTATTTCTGTTTACTGATTTTTTTCTCTGTTTTCTCTCTGTCGCAGGTTTCAAAATCGCATAGCATCGACCGTTGCACTTCTTGTGTCGATCGTTACTAGGCGATTGGAGTTTTATCGATCCTTGCACTGTTAGCATCGATCGTTGCTTGACGATTACAGACGGTTTATGCAGACGCGTGATACCAGAAGTAATCCGAACACTAATCTCGTAAACCTCCAACTTGAAGAGCTTGCTAGACTAGAGAGGAATAACAGAAGAGTTCGAAGAACAAGGATGGTTGTTGTTGAACGTGTGATCATAAAGCCTGATTCTCAAGGTACCCTGAGGGACCGACACAACAATCCGTACAATGCTGTTGGAGAACCGATTGATGCTGAAGGGAATGTTATCCCTGATCCTTCTGAGCAGCCACAACAGGAGCAAAACCAAGGCCAAGGACAAGGCCAAGGTAGACAGATGGTTGTCCATGAGAGGACTTTAGCTGACTATAACCGTCCAGATGAGTTTCATGCTAACCGGTCAGCTCTTGTACCTCATGATTATGAGAGGAATGATTTTGAGATCAAGACCATCTACTACTCTCTCCTGAGGCAGAAAGCCTTCCATGGCTCTCCAAGTGAGCAGCCAATGGATCACATAGATGAGTTTGAGGACATAGTCACCGGAATTAAGTACGATGGAGTGAGCCAAGACTATATGTTCCTCAAGCTTTTCCCCTACTCTCTGGCTGGAGATGTTGCAGCCTGGCTGAAACAACTTCCATCTGGGATGTTTGTTACTTGGACCGCTCTGAAGAGAGAGTTTTTGCGACATTACTACGATGATGCTCGCTCCGATCAGTCCAGGCAGGACATTCTCACCTTCACCCAAGGTCCGACATAGCCTCTTAAGACAGCCTGGATGAGGTTTAAGAAGTACCAACGTGACTGCCCGCATCATGGATTCACTGAGGTAACGCTATTAGGCATCTTCTTTAGAGGTATAGATCTTCCATATCAGACTGCGTTGGACAATTCTAGCAATGCCAACTTTAACACTAGGACTCCTGCTCAAGCTAAGCAGTTGATAGATAATTTGGTAAGCAGTAATAGCTGCAAGACTACTGATGAGAGAAGGAAGAAGTCCGGTGGGAAGATGGAGAATTCTGAGATAGCTGATATTAGATCTAAGTTGGACACAGTTTGCAATCTTCTAGCTGGGAAGAAAGCTGTCCATTTTGCTCAAGATGTTGAGATGATCAAGGATGAAGAGGATGGTCAGGAAGAGGATGTGAATTACATCGGAGGATCTGGTTTCCAAGGAAACAGGTTTGGTAATCAGCAGTGTAATAGGTTTTTCAGTGGTCAGAGGAGTGCTTTCACAAGCAATCAAAACTCTTCTGGCTTTGGACAGAATGCTGGTTTTCAGAAACCTTTTCAACAAGGTAATCAGAGGACTTATGGATCTTCCTCTTACCAAGCACCTCCTGTAGCTAGTACTAATGAGAACAAGATGGAGGCGATGATGGAGCAGCTACTAAAGGGACAAACCAAGATTGTTGTGGATGTCAACAAGAAACTGGATTGGGTGTATGATGATTTGAATGGGAAATTCGAATCCTTGAGCTCACACGTGAAAAGGCTTGATGCTCAAGTTGCACAGACTGCTGGACATGTTAAGAGGGAAGATGGATATCTCCCAGGGCGAACTGATGCTAATCCCAAGTATCAATGCAATGCAGTAACATTGAGAAGTGGTAAGGAGCTGTCTCCTGGCCAGAAAAAGCAGTTGAGTGTTGAAGAACTCGTGGAAATTGAAGAATTGGAAGATGGGATCCGTGATATTCGCAATGCATCGATCGACGCTACTCAGCAACGGTCGATGCAAAGCGAAAACGAAGAACATGTCGTAACAAAGTCGCCCAGCAACGATCGACACAACACCAGCGACGATCGACGCAAGGCGACTGCAGAGAGTTCAAACCCAGAGAAACCGAAACAGTCGAGTGAAAGGGTTTACAAACCAAAAGTACCTTTTCCCAAAAATTCCAGGAAAGCTAAGAATGATAGACAGTATACCAAATGCAAGGAGATCATCAAAAAGGTGAAAGTCGAAGTGCCTTTGATTGACTCTATGGAGACTTCTCCTGTGATGAGGAGATGTCTTAAGGACTTGCTTGTTGGTAAGTGGTCTGGTGAGGAAAGTGTGATGATGATCACGGTGGTATGTAGTGCGGTAGTTGAGGGCAGAATTCCTGAGAAGCTGAAAGATCTAGGGAGCTTTGTGTTGGATTGTGCTATCTACAGGGAAAGATTTGAAAGATCCCTATGTGATCTTGGTTCTAGTGTAAATCTTATGCCTTTCTCTGTTGCTGAGAGACTTGGGATGACTGACTTCCTACCTACTAGGATCTTACTGGTTCTGGCAGACAGAACAATCAGAATCCCTGAAGGAGAATTAGAAGATGTGCCTATAATGATTGGTAAATGTGTGATACCTACTGATTTTGTGGTTCTGCATTATGGAGAGGAACCAAAGGATCCACTGATTTTGGGTAGGCCTTTCTTAGCCACTGCTGGGGCGATGATTGACTGTCAGGGAGGTAAGATAATTCTGAATGTGGGTGATCTGAAGATGAGTTTTGATATGGACAAACTGGTGAAGAGACCAACCATCGACGGACAAACCTTCTATGTGGACACACTGGGTGATTTGGCTGCAGAGTACTTTCACAAGTCACATGTTGAAGACCCACTGGAGAGAGCTTTACTGAGCTCTATAATGGAGCTGGAACACCTGCAAGACGAGCCCGCAATATGCTATGTGAGGCTGATGGATTCTGCTGAGCAAGTGATGAAGGTAGATGTGTCTGACGCGACTTTGCATCGATCAACACAGACTAAGCATCGATCGTTGCAAGTCGACAGAGATTGGGCAGAGGAAAAGGCTCCGAAAATTGAGCTGAAACAACTTCCATCCGGGCTAAGGTACGCATTTCTTGGACCCAATTCGACTTATCCAGTGATAGTTAATGCTAGTTTGAACAACGCAGAGCTCACTTTACTGCTAAGAAAGCTGCGCAAGCATCGCAAAGCTCTTGGCTATTCTCTTGATGACATTTTAGGTATCTCTCCGGAGCTGTGCATGCATCGGATACATCTTGAAGACGAGTCTAAGACATCTGTTGAGCATCAGAGAAGGCTTAATCCTAATCTACAGGAAGTGGTTAAGAAGGAGATTATGAAACTCCTGGATGCTGGGATCATCTATCCTATTTCAGACAGTGATTGGGTGAGTCCAGTCCATGTAGTGCCTAAGAAAGGCGGAGTTACAGTTGTGAAGAATGAGAAGAATGAGCTGATCCCCACTAGGACTGTGACTGGACACAGGATGTGCATAGATTACAGGAAACTCAATGCTGCAACAAGGAAGGATCATTTCCCTTTACCCTTCATTGATCAGATGCTGGAAAGGTTAGCAAATCACCCTTACTATTGCTTCCTCGATGGATATTCAGGTTTCTTTCAGATTCCTATCCATCCAGAGGATCAGGGAAAGACCACCTTCACTTGTCCATATGGCACATTTGCTTACCGTAGGATGCCTTTTGGACTCTGCAATGCACCAGCCACATTCCAGAGATGCATGATGTCCATATTCATTGATATGATTGAGGACTTTATGGAGGTGTTTATGGATGACTTCTCAGTCTATGGGTCATCTTATAATGAGTGCTTGGATCATCTGTGCAAGGTAGTGACTAGATGCGAAGAAAAGCACTTGGTTCTTAATTGGGAGAAGTGCCATTTCATGGTCAGAGATAGCATTGTACTTGGACATAAAGTGTCTGAAGCAGGGATTGAAGTGGACCGCGCCAAGATTGAGGTAATGACCAGCCTTCAGGCGCCTGAATCTGTAAAGTCTATAAGAAGCTTTCTTGGACATGCTGGTTTCTATAGACGGTTCATCAAGGACTTCAGTAAGATTGCTAGACCACTAACTGCCCTGCTATGTAAGGATACCAAATTTGAGTTCAATGCAGATTGTCAGACTGCATTTGAACAAATCAAGCAGGCATTAGTGAGTGCTCCTATAGTTCAGCCACCAGATTGGGATCTACCTTTTGAGGTTATGTGTGATGCAAGTGACTATGCTGTACGAGCTGTTCTGGGAAAGAAGAAGGATAGAAAGATTCATGCTATCTATTATGCTAGTAGGACACTAGATGATGCGCAGAGAAACTATGCCACTACAGAGAAGGAGTTGTTGGCTGTTGTCTTTGTATTTGAGAAGTTTCACCCCTATCTTGTTGGCTCCAAGGTAATTGTGCACACTGATCATTCAGCCCTGAAGTATCTGATGCAGAAGAAGGATGCTAAGCCAAGATTGTTGAGATGGATTCTATTGCTTCAGGAGTTTGACATTGAAGTGAGGGACAAGAAGGGGTTGAGAATGGAGTTGCTGATCATCTTTCAAGGATGCTGGTTGAGGAAGACGTGCCCATTAATGATTACTTGCCTGAGGAAAACGTCAATATGGTCGGGACAGTGTTTCAAATGGATTTGGGCAAAAATTTGCAAAACTGTCGGATAAATCGCATTGCGTCGATCGATGCCACATCTGTGACGATCGATGCAAGTGTCGAGGATGCGACGATCGATGCAATGCGGATACAGAACCAGAACCTTTCACGGTCCAAATCGGAGACTATGTCTTCGAGGTAGATGCTGTCGCAACCACTGATCGACCCTGGTACGCGGATATAGCTAATTACCTGGCCGCAGAGACTGAACCAGATGATTTGAAGGGGTATGCAAAGAAGAAGTTCTTCAGGGAGCTCAGACGATACTACTGGGATGAGCCTTATCTCTACAAACACTGTTCAGATGGTCTTTACAGGAGATGTGTTGCTGAATCAGAGGTTCCAGACATCCTATTCCACTGTCATAGATCAGATTATGATGGACATTTTGCTACTTTCAAAACTGTATCTAAGGTTCTGCAAGCAGGTTTCTGGTGACCTACGATGTTTAAAGACACACATTCTTTTGTCTCTCAATGTGATGTCTGTCAAAGGAGAGGGAAAATCAGTAAGAGGCATGAGATGCCTCAGAATTTCATTCTTGAGGTTGGGGTTTTTGATTGCTGGGGCATAGACTTTATGGGTCCTTTTCCCTCATCCTATGGGAATAAGTTTATCTTGGTTGTTGTGGACTATGTATCTAAGTGGATAGAAGCAATAGCTAGTCCAACCAATGATTCTTCGGTGGTCATCAAGCTGTTTAAGACCATCATATTCCCTAGATTTGGAGTACCTCGGATTGTGATTAGTGATGGAGGATCCCACTTTATTAATAAGGTCTTCGAGAAGCTCCTAAGAAAGCATGGAGTTCATCACCGAGTTGCTACTCCTTATCACCCTCAGATTAGTGGACAAGTCGAGGTCTCTAATAGACAGATCAAGGAGATCTTAGAAAAGACAGTTGGGAAGACAAGGAAGGATTGGGCAACAAAGCTAGATGATGCACTATGGGCTTACCGGACTGCATTTAAGACACCTCTTGGGACCACTCCATTCCATCTTCTGTATGGAAAAGCATGTCATCTTCCAGTGGAGCTTGAGCACAAAGCAGCATGGGCTGTAAAACAGATGAACTTTGATCTTAAATCTGCTGCAGAGAGGAGATTGGTGCAGCTTAATGAGTTGGATGAGATTAGACATCTTTCCTATGAGAACTCAAAGTTGTACAAAGAGAGGACTAAGGCCTATCATGACAAAAATATTGTCTCTAGACATTTTGCACCCAACGATCATGTACTTTTGTATAACTCACGTTTGCATTTGTTTCCAAGTAAGCTGAAATCAAGGTGGTATGGTCCTTTCAAGATCAAAGAGGTGCGTCCCTACGGAGCTATTGTTCTAATCAGTAAGGAAGGTAATGAATTCACTGTGAATGGACAGAGGGTGAAACACTATTGGGCTAAGGCCGAGATTCTAGTAGGTCATATTCTGCCTCTGGATGATGCACCCTCTGCCTAGATCAGCTGAAACGTCAAGCTATTGACGTTAAAAGAGCGCTGAGTGGGAGGCAACCCACTGTTTCATTTTTGCATTTTGATTTTTGGTGTTTTTGTAGGATTTTACGTTTTGTTTCTGTTTTTGGTGAGTTTTGTCTGCAGTTCTCGGCCAAAATCGCAGTGCGTCGATCGACACACCTTGTGTCGATCGTCACAACACGAAAGAAATCGCATTGCAGCGATCGTTGCGGTCCTGAGCAACGATCGATACACGACGAAATATCGCCTAGCAACGATCGATGCATTTATGCAGCGATCGATGCATGTGCGACAGAGGTAAGAATCAGACACAACTCAACACATCCATTAACGTTTTTATTTCTTTTTACCAATCCTTCGCTTGACACTACTGGGGACAGTGTATCTTAAGTGTGGGGTAGGTGCTACTGACTTTATCTTTCTGTTTTCTTAGACTCAGTTCAATTTTCTAAAAAAAATTGTTTTATTGAGTCAAAACCAGTTTAAGTAGGAAACAATGAATTTTTGAGAAGATTAACAACATCTTGCAGGAACTTAAGTAACCATTGGGATGAAGTTGCAGGATCTATCTATGACTATTAGAAAACCCAACATAGATCAACCTACTGAGGACACCCACATCACTTCAGGTATCAGAGGATCCTTTTACTGACTTCACCTTAATACTGACTTAATTTTCTCACCTAAGGGCTTGGTATACCTTGTGTCGGATTCCTTTGTTAGTTCTGACACAGCCTGTAAACATGTCCTATTTGGTTCCCTTCTCCCCTTCCATAAAGAAAAAAATAATAATAATAAACTGAGGATGAGTTAGTAACTCCAAAGTGGTCACGGGAGTAGTAGCAAACACTATTACCTCATGTGCGATCCATGGAATGTGTCCAAAGTACACTCCAAAATGGGAAGAACACTGATAAAAAATAAATAAAACGATACCCAGTGGGGAAAAGTTAGTTGTTAAGGAAGGGAAAAGAGAAGAAAGGGACCAGAGAAAGACAGTATGGTGGTCTAGAGCTGACAAGGTAAGAGTCCATGTGCCCTTTGATCGATACTCCTTAGGTGAGACCGCACTTAAATACTTGCAGAAGTCGGTAGGGTGAATTTGAATGCGTGAATATGATTGTGGAGTTTACTTAGGACAGTTGCTAAGTGTGGGGGAAGTATATGTTGGTCTTGATATCTTGCAGGTGATTCTTTCAGTGGATTACTAAGGAGAATCTGAGTGTTGTTGCTTTAAAGATGAAAAGAGTTTCTGAAAGTTTTCAAACCTCTTCACCATGTTTAGTTCTCTGTTTTGCTTGAGGGCAAGCAAATGCTAAGTGTGGGGGAGTTGATATATCATGGTTTTTAACGGTTTAATGCCATGATATAAGTCCGTTTTAGTGTCTTTTGGTGTTCTTTTAGAGTCCTTTACAGGTGTTATTAGGTACACGCACGTTTGGAGCGAATTTGGAAATTATGGAGCTATTTGGAGCACTTTGGATTTTTGACCCGAGAGGTTGTGATCACTGTCCGAAACAGAGTAGTGTGTCGATCGAAGCACATCAGCATCGATCGATGCACAGCGAGTTGGGCCAGTCTCGGCGTCGGTTTAATGAAGAATGCTGATATTGCAAAGTTGTCCAGAAGTTCCAGATATTTACACAGAAGTCCCAAGTCGTGTTTTAGCTATTTAATTAGGTTTTTAACTTCAGTTTTACATACGCTATCATAACTTAGAGCAGAGAGTTTTTAGAGCTTTTGGGGCTGATCTGATCCTGTACTACACTTTGTTTTGGAGAAGTTTTCGAACCCCTTTATTATTCTAATCTCTTTTATGATATCTATTATTTCATTGATTATGTCTTCATATTCTATGTCTGAGTAGTTTCATAGTTAGGTTTAGGGTTTCTCATAGGGATTTCATGACTTGTTAGATATAATTAATTCAGTTAAGGATTCACATCAATAGATGTTCTTCAAACTAAATTGTGTTTAATGCTAGTTCTAACCTGATCACTTAGAATCTAGATCTTAGGTTGCTAAATACGACACGATAGTGTGGTTTAGAATCTGAACTATTTAGGTTGAGCAATTTAATTACTCGCAAAGGAATTTGGTTTAACTAGATTGTGAACATATCAAACTTGGAATTAAAGTTGGTTTAATCTGTTAGTAATTGCAAAGGAATTTGGATTGCTGCACTTAGACTTAGAGAATTCTCGCAACGACAGTTGGTTAATTCTATATTTGTGTTTGAGTTCTAGAACTGAGCTTAGTTAGATCCTGACTGAATGATTTATCTGCTTGTCTGATTTCCTGAGAACGCCCTAGACTTAGCGCCCTTAGTTTATTGCTTACAACCACAACTTGCTACTGATTTACTTTCTTGCTTGCTTTTTAGTTATGCAATACAATTTTCTGTCGCGAAAGACTGGGATGGGAAACAAAACTGTGCACTTGCAGTTAGTATAGGGTAAAACTTACAACCTATCACTTGACGGCATTGATCCTTGTCGGTGTCAGTCAATGAAACTGAGCGTGCCATCCAGAAGGGCCTCATGAAGTCTTTCCAAAGCATATATATATATACATATATATGTTTCGACTTCCTCTTGTGATAGAGAGCGGAAGCTTAGATAACAAGTGAGATCACGAGAACTCCAAGAAAACTCGCAAACAGACTTGGGTTTAGACGTAATCGAAGAGATTCGATGACGGCTAGGGTTTGAGAGTCCTCCTCTCAGGGCTTTGCACAAGAAAGCTCTTTCGAAACTTGAGTTTCTATTAATTTATCAAAATAATGTCTGCCGTACAAAGACTCAATGACAACTCTATTTATACTAGACTCAACAAAACCCTAAGATAAAAAGAAAAGATAAAAAGTCCTAATGACTTGTTGAACACAACAAGCCCAAAAAAAATCCCTAAGTAATTATTAATATGCGTTGCATCAGGTCCCTCCGGGTTGGAAAGGATTCGCCCACGAATCTGAACCTTTAGTCGCCAAGTTTTCCATGGAAAACATATTGTAATACTTGAACTATTTGGTGCTGCGTGACATATATCTTCAAAGAACCGGTCGTCGTGCGAAACAACAATGCACGCACAATACAAAGACCCAATCTCTCTCGATAGAAACATGTATGAAGTAATTCCTCCACTTGACGATGCATTTTGGCGTGCTCGTTTAGACTCACATGAAAATGAGAGATATCAGAGGATGCAGTCCTTGAGGAGAGCTCAGTTTGACGTGTATGACTCGTAGCGGTTGAAGTTCCCCAGAGCTAAAATAAACATCTTCTCCATGGCAGATCGTCTTGTCTGGTACAATGGTTAAATCCAACGGGCTGTGATGAATTAGTACTCCCTTGATCACTCGTAAATGACCAAAACCAAGGCTGCAGCTAGAGACATTATTGCGTGCCAATATTCCCTGGCCAAGCTTTGCCTCCCAGCGCTTAATATTGTTACTAAGCAACAAATGCAACATATTCCCTAACGCTTTACTTGTGATCTCGTGATGACCGTCTGGTTGAGAATGATATGTTGAACGCACAAAAATGCTAGTATTCCACGTCGGAGACCACAAATGGCTGGACAAAAGGGAATCACAGTCAAAGAGAATCAAAGAAAGAAACTCATGCAAACGATATATCCCGCACAAGAACAACACTCCAATGGGGACTGAATCCACGATAAAGTGATCCATCGTAGTGAAATGATCTATGATTAGGCTAAACTTTCCACACGTCATTAGCTTGCTTGATGTGCAAGCAAAATTATTCCAACAAATAAACGCCACAGATATATAAGTGAAATCCATTTTTGGGTTACGAACAGCTTTGGTTCCCCACTGAGAAGCTCCAGGACGAAGCTTCAGAAATAATAATTTGGTTGGGAAGATCAACATCAACACAGTAGGAAAATCATGATGAAGCAACACAAAAAGCATCTGAACCAATATTGACTCCATATGGATGAGGTCCATTGAAAGGTACGACAAGATACATGCCATTAGTGGAACGGATTAGGAAGAGAATGTCGTCTTGGACAGGAAGATTTTTGTCTTATGCAGGTAGGCTTCAGCTGATAAATTCAGTAATCATGGGGCTTACAAACTTCTGGTTAACAGCTTTCAAACTCCCGGGGCGATGTTTAAAAGAAATTGAAAGTTTGTGCTCTTCATTTCTCTGGTCTGGTCCTGAACTAGGTACAAAGAAGGCAAAAGTTTGCTGGAGAGATATCTGCAGGCCAAAATCAGAAGGGGGCCTCGGGTTGAGAAGTTTGAAAGACACTAGCAAGGTAATGGGATTAAAACTGATATGGAGAATCACCTCCTCTGAGCAATCTCTCTGGGTACGATGGATCCACGCCAACTTAATCAAGAGAGGTTCTTTTTGGGGAGTGAAAGAAACAACAACAAAAGGCTCTTGGATGTGGAGGAAAGTTCTAAAACTCAGAGATGAGGCGCAAAACTTCCAGAGAATGGTGATTGGTAATGGAGGGAGAACTTCATTCTGGTATGACCATTGGATGGATCTTGGTAGACTGAAGGACCTTCTTGGTGATAGAGGTATCATTGACCTTGGTATCGAGGATAATGCCATAGTAGAGGCAGTCTTAAACCGCAGACGCAGGAGGCATCGTGTAAGCCTGCTCAACGAGATTGAAGATGCTATTGAGCTGACCAAAAACAAAGTAAACTCTGCGATACCGGATAGAGCTGTCTGGAAGGGTCGATCAGATTCTTACAAGGCTCACTTCTCCTCAAGAGAAACATGGAACCATATCCGAGAGCACCATGCCGAATGTCCATGGAGCAAAGGTGTGTGGTTCAGAAACAATACACCGCGTTATTCGTTCATTGTATGGATCGCTATTCAAGACAAGCTAGCCACTGGAGATAAGATCCTAAGGTGGAATTCTACTGCTGACGCTGGTTGTGTGTTGTGTACGGGTCAGCTGGAGAGCAAGCAACACCTATTCTTTGAATGCCCCTTTTCAAAGGCGATATGGAACCCTCTCACACGAGGCCTTCTTCAACAAAAATACACAACGGATTGGAATGTGATAACTCAGTTGATAACGGACAACAACATTCAAAAAGCTGTGCTTTTCCTGCTTCGCTACTCCTTCCAAGCTGCAGTCCACTCAATCTGGATGGAAAGGAACTCGCGTAGACATGGAAATGATCACAAATCACCTCAGCAGGTTCTTCATCTTCTGGATCGAACCATAAGGAACAGGCTATTCACTATGGGAACAACAGGGGACAACTCCTTACCGACTGGACTCCAGCTCTGGTTTGGCTCACGGTTATAAGAGGACATATTCCTTATTCTTTCAATCATGAAATGGTAGATTACAATACTGTTTAGAAACGATGCACCAGATGTAAATTGCTTTTGATTGAATAAATTTTACATTCATTCAAAAAAAAAAGAAAGGTACGACAAGAAATCAAAACGCAAGAACAAGTCACCATCAACACTGAGCGTGCACTTCCTTTTTTTTAGACAATGAGTGACATGATGGAATAGATAAAATGCATGGCAGGGATGTAAAATCTGAGCCTCCGACACAACACCAAAAATAAGTACCACGACAAAAGAACCCATCATGACTGGTACATTAGGTCGAGGAGGCAAGAGAACAACAATAATATTTGTCATTAGCCATGATTTCTCCTGTTGCAATGACGTGAAAAGAATATGAATTATCAAAAGGTGACCCTTTTTGCTCCTAGTATGATTCTTGCACAGTTCCATGACGTTCAAGCTTTCCTTCCACCTAGGGCATGTTGTGATCGTCTCGGAGAGCTCCAATTGCGCAGGATGCACAACTCCACTTGTCATTTGTGAAGCTCCACATGAAAATGCCTCTTGTGACAGAGGGAAACAAAAAGAAACACTAATTTCAATGTTGTGAACTTGGGTAAAGGAGATGTAAGGAACTCGTGTACCCATGGTGGCCATAAATACGATGAAGTCTTGCAGCCAGCTAAGGCACATGAAAGGAAAGAGCCAACTCGAGACACTTGACCTTGAGCACAAGAGAACCACCAATAAGTAGTATGTACTTTCTGTAGATGCGTTCTGTATATACCCATCAAATAAGATACCACAACATTCATGAAAGAATCCCAGTTGACTTTGAACTCATACTTCCCACTAGTCACAAAAACCTTTTCACGAATGAATAGACCAACTAGTTGGCGGTTCTGTTTATCCGGCATGGCTCCAAAGATGAGTACCACTTCCTTAGAGTGATGCACAGCTTGCAAAAGAAATTGAGGACAAAGAAGTATTGGCATCACATGTGGTAGAAGCTGCCCCTGAATCGGGTACGTCGTAGTTAATCCCTTAATTTTCTTGTGGTGTGTGTTTTGACAAACAATATCACCATCTTTACGGGGAAAACGAATGCCCAATGGTAGATGACTGTGACGTACTAACAAGACAACCAAGGAAGAAGCACTCATGCGCACGGCGTTAAAGGATCCCATCATAACCCTTGCATAAAATGGAAAAAGCATAAAAGCATGTCGCAAACCAAGTTTCACTCGTGTTGTCGTGATCACTTCCATGAAACATAAGTGATGAAACATCCACATGATCAATTGTAATAGAGAAACCGAAGGCATTTGGAACAGCTGAGATACCTTTCTTCCTAAATAAGTTTCTGAAGTTATTGCTTCCAACGTCTGGAGGAAGAGACACAAGGAATTGATGGCCACACAAGATACCTCCGTAAGCATACATGAAAATAACATAATAATTATGCCACTGTCAACACTTAATTCCACCATATCCCTTTTGATTATTTTAATAAGAGTTCCAAGGCAAAATAAAAATTCAACATGGCCTACAGGAAATACGTCTTCGTTGTAGCCATCACGTGGACAATAAGATAAAAGTCTTATTGTGTTTTCTCTTCCAAGAGCCCAACTCAAAAACTCTGTCTTTAAACTGCTTACACAGATGTCATCAATGTTATGATTTGTCTTGTAGCTTGCATAGAAACCTTCTCTTGATATTCCATCCTGACAGAGAGTTAGGCGACGCTTTGTGTCCAGCATTACTACAAATTCTGGCAACCGTCTATCGTTTCCTTCAGATGCAACATAGCTAGTATCTTCATCATAGCTAGTATCTTCATCAAACACCAGCGTTTCATAAATCCCTTTGCAAGGGTCTTCTTTACCTCCACACAAACAATAATCGCTTTGATCACGATCATGCCGCTTACTGTAACACCGGTCCCCTCGATCCCAAGTCAACGACCCTTTGACTCCACGTGTCATAGTTCACAACCGCGAACCAGGTCATAAACCGAGGACCATCACTTAAATAACTGAAAAGGTTTTATTTTATTAAAATGAAAAGCCGAGTCTTACAAGAAAACCGAACCAACTGAAATAGCTTAATGAAAACGGAAGAACCGCATAAGTCTCAACGCATAAAAGACAGAAAGAAAGAAAAGGAAGAGAAGGTAAATCCCGCTCCCAAAACGTAACACCACTCCGTCCGTCTACCCCTGCAACGCTCCAGGGTTACCTGCAAAACAATCAACGAAGGAGGCCTGAGTAATTGGTTTACACCAATACCCAATGAGGGCGGATTCAAGGAATACCGCTATCTCTACTCTACACTAGCACAACATCAAGGAAAGAGTCCAAGATTAATAACATCTTGCACCCACGCCCGAAGGCACAAACCATACTACACCCACTCGTGCATACACACTCATGAGCCCCTACTCTGGCCCGAAGGCACACGCAACCGGCCCACCCGGTATCTCTGGGCCCACGGCCATTTCACTGGGGAGGCTCGCCAAGACCTCCCGACGATACAAGGGTCGCGTACCAAAACTCGTTATACGCGAGCCGCCAAGAAACACCCTTTCGGGGGACCTAAACAGTTCTAGCAAGCGTAGCCTTCGTACACAAGCAACATTTTCGGTTTAAGTGATAACCTATAACTAAATTCCGTTTTCGGTTTAAGCGACATCCTAGATTCTAGGTTTTCATCCATCACATCAACGCAAATCAACAACTAGATCTACTCTACCTACGAAGACACTATTAAGCGAGGATTTGAATCTAAATACTGCGACAGGGTAAAGAACGAGATCACGTTCAGTCCTCACCTTAGTCTAGATCTGACGAACGGGAAGTAGATCTGGGATTCCTGCACACAGATCTAGGTTTAGAAGACAGATCTAGAGAAAAGAAGAACAGATCTAGGGTTTTATCCAACAGATCTGGACAAACGACGAAGATACGGTTCAGAACTACAACTTCTATCCATCAGAAGCATAGATCTGAAACAGATCTGAGAGTTAGAGAGAGATACGGTCCAGATCTACAACTTCTATCCATCAGAAGCATAGATCTGGAGCAGATCTGAGCGAGAGAGAGACGGAATGGAAGATACGGTTCAGATCTACGACTTCTACGGATCAGATCTGATCTATAAGCATAGATCTGAAGCAGATCTGGGTTTAGAAGGGAAAAACGGTGCAGATCTGAGAATCCGGGGATCTCACCTTAAGAACGAGTAGATCGGAGGGCTCTACACTCAAACGAATCAAGAAGACGGCGACTCGGGGTGCGGGATCGGAAGCGGCGGCGATCGGCGGTCTCCGGCGAAGATTCCGGTGACTCACGGCGGCGGCGGTCCGCGGAGCGGCAGCGGCGATCGGAGCTCCGGCGGTCGGCGGCCGGCGGCGGTCGTCGGCGGTCGGCGGTCGTCGGCTCCGGGCTAGTCGGCGGTGGCTGGCTGGCTCGGGGCTTCGGCAGAGCTTCGTTGCTTTGGGAAATGTGCAGAAATGAAGGGGATGCTCCTCTTTTTATAGGGGATTCTGCTAGGGCTTCCAGATCTGGTGAGTTGGGCCTTGGGCCTTTGGCCCACTTCCTTTCTTCCTTTGGGCTCAAGCAAAGGGTTTTGGGCTTCTCTCCCTATTTCTTTGGGCTCAAGCAATTCTTCTTGGGCCTTTCCTTTGGGCCCAAGTATGGGTATGTTACAATTCTCCCCCACCAATCTGGAATTCGTCCCCGAATTCGGCTCGGTAAACAACTCTGGATGGCTCAACTTAAACGGTTGCTCGGGTTCCCAAACATCGTCCTGAATTTCGTCTCTCTCCCAACGAACCAAAACCATCTTGGTTTTCTTCCCGTTGAATTCTGATTCCCGGCGATCCACCACCTGGACCGGCTTACTCGTCACTGACCAGTTGCGGTTGACATCTGATGGCGGCTTAGGTAGGATTAGTTCCGGTTCACGAACAACCTTCCGCAGAACAGACACATGGAACACGTTGTGAAAATCTGACAGCTCCTGAGGTAACTCTAATCTATACGCCACCGCACCAACTCTCTCGACGATCACGAATGGTCCCATGTATCTAGGCCTCAACTTTTTCAGCTTGCGGTTGGGATCGTTGCCCCGGAACGTCCTCATCTTAAGGTACACCGCGTCCCCCACTGCGAACTCTAGATCCTTTCGACGCTTATCCGCATAACTCTTCTGACGGTCATGGGCCTGCTTTAACCTTTCCTTTAGCAATTCCACTTGCTCTACCGTTTCTTAAATCATCTCCGGCTCCAAGTCACGCCTCTCCCCCACCTCGGTCCAACATAGGGGGGTTCTGCAAGGCCGACCATATTGACCCTCATAGGGCGACATCCCGATACTTGCGTGGTGGCTGTTGTTGTAGGCAAACTCGACCAAAGATAGGAACTTAACCCAGTTCCCTTCCCAATCCAACACACACGCCCGAAGCATATCTTCCAGTGTTTGGATGGTCCGCTCAGACTTTCCATCGGTCTGCGGGTGATAAGCCGTACTGAGTAGCACCTTCGTGCCCATTGCTTTCTGAAAAGCCTGCCAGACTATAGAAGTAAACTTTGGATCCCTCTCTGACACAATACTGACTGGCGCACCGTGCTGCTTTACTATACACTCCACATATTTCCGGGCGAGTGTTTCAGTCTCGTCTGTCTTCTTAATCGCGAGGAAGTGTGCAGACTTGGTGAGTCGGTCCACGATCACCCAAATCGCATCCTTCTTTCCCGTCGTCCTCGGTAATCCGGTAACGAAGTCCATGGTGACCATATCCCATTTCCATTCTGGTATGGGCAGTCCTTGTAGTATCCCGCTGGGGACCTTCCTTTCTGCCTTGACCTGCTGGCAGTTCTGGCACTGAGAGATCCACTTCTCCACATCCTTTTTCATACCTCCCCAATGGTAGTAACGCTTCAGGGTGTAGTACATCTTAATGATTCCCGGATGAATCGAGAACTGAGACTGGTGCGCTTGCTTCAGGATCTCCTTCCTTAACTCTTCAACTTGAGGTACACATATTCGATTTTTGAACATGATCGTCCCGTTGCTCGCGGTGTGGTACCCGATTACTTGCTTCTCGATCATGGCACGCAAGGTTCCATCCCCGGGTTGTGCCTCTCTGATCCTTCCCAACAAATCGGCCTGTTCAAACGCTTCAAGTCGGGCGACGCCTTCTTCGACCGTGGTGGCGTACAACCGTAGCTCTGCCAAGGCTGTGGACAACTCCTGCACTTCCTTATTTTCCGACACGATGATCTTTCTTCTACTGAGCGCATCAGCTACCTGGTTGGCCTTCCCAGGGTGGTACTCGATCTCAAGGTCATAATCAGCTAGTAGCTCCATCCACCTACGCTGCCTCAGATTCAGCTCTCCTTGGGTGAAGATGTACTTCAAACTCTTATGGTCTGTGAATATCTGCACCTTCTCCCGTACAGATAAGCACGCCATATCTTCAAGGCGAAGACCACTGCTGCTAGTTCCAAGTCGTGGGTGGGTGATATACCATGGATTTTACCGGTTTTAACCATGGTATATGCCTTATTTATCGAGTCTTATGTTATGTTTTGGAGTCTTTTTAGTATGTTTACAGGTTTAGACATGTTTGGAGCATAATTGGAGTTATTGGAGCATTCTGGAGCATTTTGGAGATTTAACCCGAGAGATGGACTTCACTGTCGAATTCACAGACCTGCATCGATCGATACACCTGTGGCAACGATCGATGCAAGGTCGACGCAGACAATCTCGCGAGCGTTAATGAAGAATGAGGATTAATGCACTAAAGCCCAGAAAGCCCATATATTTACACATAAGCCCAAAACGTGTTTTAGCTATTATATAAGGGTTTTTAAGCCATTGTTTAGGCTACGCTTTACTTTAGTTTTATTTTATTTCAGAGAGCCTTAGGGGCCGATCTTGTTCTCGAAAGAGACTTGATTTCGAACCCCTGTTGATTATTCTGTTTTATAATATTTGGTTTTCTACTTAAGATGTTTTCTGTTTCGATGAACATGTCTGAGTAGTTTACCTGTTAGGTTGAAGGATTCTCATTAGGGATTTCATGGAACTATAGTTTAAATCAATCTGTAGGGATTCATATCTGCTAGTTCTTTGTTTAGGTTGTTCTTAATGCTTAATCTGAAGTAGCTAATCAGAATTATGATGTTAGGTTGATTGATACAACGAGAGTTGGTTAATTAGCTAAAAGAACCTAGATGAGCAATTTGATCTACTCGCAAAGAGATTTGGTTTAGGGGAATTGTGAACATATCAAACCTGATCATTAATGCTAGTTTAATCTGTTAGTAATTGCAAAGAGATTTGGATTGCTGCACTTAGACTTAGAGAATTCTCGCAACGAGAGTTGGTGAATTCTATATCCGTGTTTGAGTTCTATAACAGTTATTGATTAGATCCTGATTGATTGATTGCTTGCGTTCCTGATTTCCTGAGAACTCCTGAAACCTAACGCTTCGCTTCCTTGCTCACAACTCGCTGATATTTACTTTCTGCTTGCTGATTTACTGCTTTTCCATATTGCTTTCTCCTAGTTTAATCTCTTCTGTTTTATAACCTATCGTTGACCGGAGTCCCTGTGGATTCGATACCCTAAGTACTACAACTACATCACTGTGCACTTGCAGTTAGTATAGGGTTAAAACTACACCTATCAGTGGGGTAGTTAACCTCGTGTTTCCTCAACTGCCTTGATGCATAGGCGATCACCTTCCCCTCCTGCATCAGGACACACCCAAGTCCAACTCCGGATGCGTCCGTGTAGACCACATACGGTATTCCCGGCCGTGGTAGTACTAACACTAGAGTCTGAGTCAACCGTTCCTTTAGTTGCTCAAAGCTCCTGGCACACTTGTCCGTCCACTCGAACTTGACGTCCTTACCGGTCAGGATCGTCAGAGGTTTAGCGATGCTGGCGAATCCTTCCACGAACTTCCTGTAGTATCCTGCTAGTCCCAAGAAACTGCGAACGTCGGTTGCATTCTCCGGCTTTGCCCACTTGGTGATAGAGGTGATCTTTTCCGGATCCACTACTACACCGGATGCCGAGATCACGTGGCCAAGGAATCCAATCTCCCTTTGCCAGAAGCTACACTTACTGAGCTTAGCGAACAATTGCTGCTTCATGAGAGTATCTAGAACTATCCTGAGGTCCCACTCGTGTTGCTCCCTACTCCTCGAGTAGACCAGGATATCGTCAATGAAGACAATAACGCACTTGTCCAAGTACTCTCGGAAGACTTCATTCATCATCTTCATGAAGGCTGCTGGCGCGTTGGTTAACCCAAACGGCATTACCACGAATTCGTAGTGTCCATATCGGGTTCGGAATGCCGTTTTCTTGATGTCTTCCTCTGCTATCCGGATTTGGTGGTACCCCGAGGCAAGATCGATCTTCGAGAACCAGGAGGCTCCCTGCAGTTGGTCCAACAACTCATCGATCCTTGGCAACGGGTACTTGTTCTTGATGGTCACCTTATTGAGGCCTCGGTAGTCGATGCAAAGTCTGAAACTCCCATCCTTCTTCTTGACAAACAACACTGGTGCTCCCCACAGCGAACTGCTCGGTCGGACGAATCCTTTCTCCACAAGATCCTCTAATTGCTTCTTCAACTCCGCCATCTCTTCAGGCGCTAAACGATATGGAGCCCTCGACACAGGTGCCGTCCCGGGCTCTAACTCTATCGTGAAGGCCTCGTTCCGTTCCGGTGGTGGTCCCTTCAACGGCGCGAATACGTCCTCGTATTCCGCGGCCACCTGAATGGTCTCCAAACTTGGCGCTTACCTTTCCTCAGTCATGGAGATGGTTGCCAGATATGCCTCGCTTCCTCTGCTGATCAGCTCCTCTGCTTGGATCATGGATATGACCGATATCCCTGTCCGCGTTTTCATTCCCCGAAAGACGATTTCTCCTTCCGCTCGGGGTAGGGTGATGGTCGCCTTGGCGCAATCCATTACCGCCTGGTGACGCACCAACCAGTCCATGCCCAGAATAACCTCGTAGTAACCCAACTCAAACTGTGCCATGTTTGTAGGTAGATCAACTCCGCCTATCGTCACTGGCACCTGCTCGAAGATCCCCGTGCCTGATACCTTCTCCGATCCGGCGGTCTCCACACTCATGATCCCGTCGATGAATCTGCCCTGAAAGGACCAAATTTTTGAGAAACGAGGACTCATGAAGCTATGGGTAGCTCCCGAGTCAAACAGGGTGTGGGCAGCCTTTTCCCCGACCACAACCGATCCTACACATTTACTAATCTAAGCTACTAGACTTTCGAGAACTACACTACCACAATTCACACATCGAGTAAGATTTACGTACCCGCGATCGGTTCCACTCCTCTGGGGGCGGCTGCAGCATACACCCTGGGTCCCCCTGCTGGTGGCGGTGGTAGAGGCAGCATCCTGGCTCCTCCCAGTCCTCCCTGCGGTGGCGGTGGTAGCATCCTCACTTCCTCTTGCCCTCCTGCTCCTCTCCGATTAGCTGGGTAGGTACAGTATCTCGCCATATGCCCCCCTTGACCACAGTTGTAACACCGTACCTGTGGGCAATCCTTCCTGAAATGGCCTGCTTGACCACACTGGAAGCATTCCCCGGGCACTACTTGCCGCAATGGCTGCACTGGCAGCGGCTGTCCTTGCTGTGCTAGGGCTGCTGGCGCCGCAACATAAGCTGTATCCCAGCTTCTCTTGACTCCCTTGTTGTGCCCGTTCTTCTGCTGCTTCTGTTCCTCTTCCCAGTCCGTCTCGGTATCAGCTGCCTTCTCGATCAGGTCGTTGATGTCGTAGTAGTCCCTCTGCTTGCAACGAACCTTGAGCTCAATCTTCAACCCCAAGAGAAACTGACGAATCAACTCTCGCTCAGACAAATACCTCCCTGCAAACCTCCTCAAACGGTTGAACTCATCCCCGTACTGCCGTACACTCCGGTTTCCCTGACGGAGGTTTCGGAACTCCCCCTCCAACCTGTCCATGGTCACTTCCGGGAAGTACTTCCGGTTGAACGCCTCGCGGAAATCCATCCATGTCAGTTGACGACCCTGAGAGCTCTCTTGCACTCCTTCCCACCACACCAACGCATCATCCTTGAGATAGGAGGTTGCTATCTCCACACGAAACTCCATCGGGCACCTAGCAGTATCCAAACTCCGCTCCAGCTTCCTTCTCCAGTTGTCTGCGGCAATGGCGCTGACACCTCCAGCAAAGTGGTCCATCTGCATCTCCCTCAGATGCTTCAACATGGTCCAGTAAGTCACTCCAGGCACCGCTCCTGGCGCCGGCGGTGGTGGTGGTGGCGGGTTCACCACCGGCTGCGGCTGAACGAATCCAAACCCCATTTGAGCGGCTTCTGCTCCCCCAGCAAAAAAGCCAAATCCTCCTGGGGCGTTCACCGCTCCACCCTGACCATTCTCAACTCCTCCTGGGGCTCCAGGCGCCCCGTTAGCATTCATCGGTATCGCTCCGGGTGCTCCTGCTCCATTCCCTCCTGGTGCTCCTCCTGCCTCTGCGGCTATGGCAGCTTGTGCCTGCTGAAGCGCGAGCAGCTCTTGCAGAAGAGCGGCATCCACGGCTACCTGTCCAGCTACCAATACTGGTCCCGCTTGGTTTCCAACAACCGGTCCCTGGGGTCCGTGCACACTGGTGGCACTGTGCGTCGAAGAAGCCGGCACTGGTGCATCCTGGTTACGAACAGCTGGTGGGGTTCTTCTCTTTGGCGGCATCTGTTGCAAAAGAAGGACGATTTGAGTCAGTTAACGGCTGAATACTGAACTCACTTCCGGAGTGTATGTAAGGAGGAGATCGGAGTGGTGCCCCTAGTATCTAACTTTTAGAAATCCCCCTTTGAGAAGAGTCAGGAAAATTTTGGAAACGGTTTTGAAAAGTGGTTTTGAAATCCGAATATAAATACCCTACCTAACCAGGGCAGGACTGGTTAGATTTTAACCTGGCTCTGATACCAAATTGTAACACCCGTCCCCTCGATCCCAAGTCAACGACCCTTTGACTCCACGTGTCATAGTTCACAACCGCGAACCAGGTCATAAACCGATGACCAACACTTAAATAACTGAAAAGTTTTTACTTTATTAAAATGAAAAGCCGAGTCTTACAAGAAAACCGAACCAACTGAAATAGCTTAACGAAAACGGAAGAACCGCATAAGTCTCAACGCATAAAAGACAGAAAGAAAGAAAAGGAAGAGAAGGTAAATCCCGCTCCCAAAACGTAACACCACTCCGTCCGTCTACCCCTGCAACGCTCCAGGGTTACCTGCAAAACAATCAACGAAGGAGGCCTGAGTAATTGGTTTACACCAATACCCAGTGAGGGTGGATTCAAGGAATACCGCTATCTCTACTCTACACTAGCACAGCATCAAGGAAAGAGTCCAAGATTAATAACATCTTGCACCCACGCCCGAAGGCACAAACCATACTACACCCACTCGTGCATACACACTCATGAGCCCCTACTCTGGCCCGAAGGCACACGCAACCGGCCCACCCGGTATCTCTGGGCCCACGGCCATTTCACTGGGGAGGCTCGCCAAGACCTCCCGACGATACAAGGGTCGCGTACCAAAACTCGTTATACGCGAGCCGCCAAGAAACACCCTTTCGGGGGACCTAAACAGTTCTAGCAAGCGTAGCCTTCGTACACAAGCAACATTTTCGGTTTAAGTGATAACCTATAACTAAATTCCGTTTTCGGTTTAAGCGACATCCTAGATTCTAGGTTTTCATCCATCACATCAACGCAAATCAACAACTAGATCTACTCTACCTACGAAGACACTATTAAGCGAGGATTTGAATCTAAATACTGCGACAGGGTAAAGAACGAGATCACGTTCAGTCCTCACCTTAGTCTAGATCTGACGAACGGGAAGTAGATCTGGGATTCCTGCACACAGATCTAGGTTTAGAAGACAGATCTAGAGAAAAGAAGAACAGATCTAGGGTTTTATCCAACAGATCTGGACAAACGACGAAGATACGGTTCAGAACTACAACTTCTATCCATCAGAAGCATAGATCTGAAACAGATCTGAGAATTAGAGAGAGATACGGTCCAGATCTACAACTTCTATCCATCAGAAGCATAGATCTGGAGCAGATATGAGCGAGAGAGAGAGACGGAATGGAAGATACGGTTCAGATCTACGACTTCTACGGATCAGATCTGATCTAGAAGCATAGATCTGAAGCAGATCTGGGTTTAGAAGGGAAAAACGGTGCAGATCTGAGAATCCGGGGATCTCACCTTAAGAACGAGTAGATCGGAGGGCTCTACACTCAAACGAATCAAGAAGACGGCGACTCGGGGTGCGGGATCGGAAGCGGCGGCGATCGGTGGTCTCCGGCGAAGATTCCGGCGACTCACGGCGGCGGCGATCGGAGCTCCGGCGGTCGGCGGCCGGCGACGGTGGTCGGCGGTCGGCGGTCGTCGGCTCCGGGCTGGTCGGCGGTGGCTGGCTGGCTCCGGGCTTCGGCAGAGCTTCATTGCTTCGGGAAATGTGCAGAAATGAAGGGGCTGCACCTCTTTTTATAGGGGATTCTGCTAGGGCTTCCAGATCTGGTGAGTTGGGCCTTGGGCCTTTGGCCCACTTCCTTTCTTCCTTTGGGCTCAAGCAAAGGGTTTTGGGCTTCTCTCCCTATTTCTTTGGGCTCAAGCAATTCTTCTTGGGCCTTTCCTTTGGGCCCAAGTATGGGTATGTTACACTTATCATCATATTTATCATCGTAGATGTCAACAACATGGACAACATATCTTTGTTTGTGGAGATCCTTCTCTCTTTGCAGGAACAAATTTTTGCCACGACCTGGATCTGGCGGCTCTCTATTGACCTGACGAGAATGGTTTCCAAGACAGCCAAAACTACTTTGACTTATCTTAGCAATATGTGTATCACCGTTAATCTCATTGAGGTTGGTCCCAAATTGAACACGATCCGTTAGTGCAACTTTTAAGTCTCCGATCCCTTGAATTTCTAGGAGATCTATGTCATCTATGTGGTATACATCATACCTTGGATCTTCGTCATTCCATATATCAAATATCGGATCATCATAGTAAACACGCTTGGTATCACATGATTTGTCAATTGAAAAATCACAAGTCTGATCATCATCATAGTAGTCAAAAATCGATTCCCCCACAAATATTTGTGTAACAATCCGTTTGACGTAGGGACAACGACCTATCCCTTCGGTCAAGACTTGATGACTCATCGTTGATATCACACGTCAACATGTTATCCTTAACGATCTCCTCCAACTCTTCTTCTGACTCTTGGACATACGATGAATTGTAATCCAATGGCGGCTCCACCAATTGATGAATCGAATTGAAGATTGATGCTTGGAACTTCTTTTGCATTACCATGAGTGTGTGGCGAAGCTCAGCAGGTATTGATGTTTGCGTCCCCATGTTGCATCATCCTCGCAAATTGAGACACCCGCAGGAACGTACTGTCTCTGATACCAACTGATAGAGAGCGGAAGCTTAGATAACAAGTGAGATCACGAGAACTCCAAGAAAACTCGCAAACAGACTTTGGTTTAGACGTAATCGAATAGATTCGATGACGGCTAGGGTTTGAGAGTCCTCCTCTCACGGCTTTGCACAAGAAAGCTCTTTCGAAACTTGAGTTTCTATTAATTTATCAAAATAATGTCTGCCGTACAAAGACTCAATGACAACTCTATTTATACTAGACTCAACAAAACCCTAAGATAAAAAGAAAAGATAAAAAGTCCTAATGACTTGTTGAACACAACAAGCCCAAAAAAAAAAGCCCTAAGTAATTATTAATATGCGCTGCATCATCTTGTGTCATACAGATAATTTCACGTAACTCTTACGAAAGGATAATGAAAAAAAAAAAAAACCAAATAAAAGGATAGAGACGTCATAAATACTTGTTGTGCAGACTACCATGAGAAGTTCAAACGACGCGAAGAAGCTCGGGAAATTCAAAGGACTGACACAAGGAGAGAGTCAAGTCGGGAAGAAGAGGAAGAAAAAGAGTTGCTTTCTTATTGTCATGTAATTTCTCCTCTCGCTTCTCCCTTTCTGATTCTTCTCATATGTAGTTTCTAAATTATCATTGCTTCGAAGAAGATGAGCACTCAGCCTTGGTCGAACGAGGAGAAACGAGTGTTGGATAAATCAAGGAGGTACGTACGTGGTTTAGTATACTCTGCCGCATGTTTCCATTATATTCTAGATTGATCTCTCTGCTCGTGATGATCTAGTTTGCTCAACTGGTTGACGCAACGTAACTTTGACAAGATCAAGGATGAGATTGTCCACACAATAAGAGCATCTCCCTCCCCTTTCGTTATCAAGGTTCTCCCACACACACACGCATATCACTATCCAACTAACTTCCTGAGGCTTTTTTTTCCTTTATTTCCAATGGTTTGGTATGCTATTTTGCAGTCTCTAGTGCGTCTTATTTTCGATATGGCAATGGTGGACAATGCCTATGTCTTATTCGCTCGTCTATGCGTCGAGCTTTTTCACACGCTTCCCCCTTTTCCATCACCTGAATCTCATGGCCAAATTACCACTTTCGAGAGTCTCTTCTTGTGCAAATGCCGAATGGAGCTTCAAAACTCATCTCCTCAAACAGATAGACCACCACTTGTTTACGTCGAGGAATCAAACTGTTGGAAGTTTATCAAGACCGTGCGTGTCTTATCTCAAATTTTCAAGAATAAGATGGTCTCTCAAACAACTCGGCAAAGTATCATTCAGGTTTACTTACAAATTGCCTCTTTAGATCTGCTCATTTCTTTTTGGAAAAACATATATATGTTTGTATTTTACCTTACTTGTTAGTTGTAGTGTAGGTGCTCATGAATCCCCTCCTCCCACCTGAGAGGAGTACCGATGCAATGAATTATTTTCTGTCCTCTATTGGAATACTACCAGACTTCCAATTTTGTGATGACAATTTCAAACAGCTAGTGCAAAATTCACGGGTAACACTTATACCACCATCCAAATATAATGCATGTTATTTTGAAATTCTATTTAACGCCCGGCGCTTGATTTGTAGGCTGTAGAGTTGGAGAGCAATTACAATGAAGCTTAGGAAAGAAGCAGAAGATGCACTTTCTATGGAAAAACGAGCATTAGAGTTGATGAAACGGTTACTTGAATCTTACAAGGAAGACAAACTTAAATTGCATTTACAAGCTCAAGGTTTGGAGCAAAAGTACCAGAACGAGTTGCAGCTTAGGAAAGAAACAGAATGTTCGCTTGCTTTAGAACTGGAGAGCATTGCCAAGCTAAGGCTTCGACTGGAAATTCTCGAAAATGAACACAATCTCATGTGGTTGAAAGCTGAGGAACTCGAAAGCAATTACAAGAGCGAGCTGATTCTCAGGAAAGAATCAGAAATAGAACAAGAGAAGCTGTCCTCGCAGGTCAGATCTTGGCAGGACCAAGAATTAAGCCTTAGGAAAGAAACAGAGGATTCTCTTTCTCAACATAGACAAGAGCTTGAGATAGTCAACGAAGAAGCAGATGCTATGCGAGAAGAGAGGGACAATGCCCTAGAAACAGTACAAGAGCTCACAAGAAAGCATTTGGAAGAGCGACAACCTCCGGCATCGTTTTTTTGCCCTATCACACAGGTATAAGAAGTTTAATTGCGCAACACTCAATCTCGTAGGCAAATAATATGTTTTATTTCGCAGGAGGTGGTGAAAGATCCACACATTGCTGCCGATGGTTTTACATACGAAGGAGAAGCAATTAGGACATGGCTTAACAGAGGTCACGACACGTCACCCATGACAAATCTCAAGCTTCCTCATCGCAACCTTATCCCCAACCGTGTTCTCCGGTCTGTGATTCGAGATTTGATTTGATTATTCCTGCTTTTCTATCCGGTTTACTATAAAGTTTATACTCACTCTGTTCCTAAATGATTGATGTTTTAGGATTTTCACACATATTAAGAAGACATATTAAAACATGTCTATAAATGCATCGTTTTTTGTTATTAACAATTTCCTATAATTTTAAACCAATAACAATCCAACAAATCTAATTATTTTTCTTGAAGTTTACAATTCATCATCATTAATTAATAAAAATTGCATAGAAAATCTAAAACATCAATCTTTATGAAACAAAAATAAAATCTAGAAAATCAATCATTTAGGAACGGAGGGAGTATTTGATATTGGACCTGTAATGACCCAACCGAAGAGTGTCTCTCCCTTTGTGATCCGGTTTTCCATAAATATCCCAAGATTGAAAAAAAATACTATTTTCGTTCATACTTGTGTTATGCTTGATACCAAATCATTACTTATATATTTATATAATAGCTTGATTTACAGGCTGAGAACAAATACAAGGACCAAGTCAAGCCCTATCTACAAAAGAAGGAAGAAATTGAGTTTATGAAACTGTTGCATGAACGGAGATCTATAACATTGCCATTACAGTCGAGTGGAGACGAGTTGCGTTTAAGAGTTGGAAATCATTCCTGTTTTTCGATCCGGTTAAAGTGTATAGTAACAATTTGATATTGCCATATTGGGCCTAGCTACTCTACTATTTAAAAGCCTTACTTGAAAAACTTCAAATTTTCATCCCTAATTGTGATAACCACTGAACCCAAGCAAGACTCATTACCGGATCGTACTTGGCTCAACCAGTGCTTCCTGATTTTTCTTTTATAAATTATCCGAAATTGGAAATAAAGCCTTTTTTGCTCAGAACGGTATAGAGGACAAATGTGCGTTGTACACGCCTATAAGAAAAAAGCCGAACATGTCCCTTTCTTTCTCTCCTAGAGAAAACGTGCGATTGCAGAGGCGATAAAAACCAGTTTCTTAACCACCATTTTTTTCGGCCGACGTCGGCTTCTCCGGCGTCGGCCATGGCCAATTTCAATTTGTTCTTGTGTATTCTACTATCTAATCTCTACTTATTTACGATAATAATAATGGCTCTTCGACATCTTCAAATCCATGGCGTTGTTCTCCGGCACCGCTTCCTTCACTCTGGAGCCTTGATCTCGGATTTGTTCACGCTTTCGAAATCTCATGATATTCACTTTTCATCATCTACCAAAGACGGTTTCGATTCAAGCGCAACCAGATTTTATCAATTGGTTTATATTTGTAGCGAACGATTGATTCTTCATGTTCGCATCCCTCTTCTCTCCTTTTGGGTGAGCATCATTCCGACCATCTTCCGGCTAAAACCCGATTGTCTATGTGTCGGCTTCCTTCCGTCAACGTCGTCAACGTCGTACGGTGTCCGAGAAATCTGGGATCCTGGTATCAACAATTGTGATTCTAGCATTTGGAAGATAGATTCAACGATACTTCCTTTGGTTTATGATTCGGGTCTGAGACGATGGCAAATACGGCACTTGTTCCCAAAGGATTTTGATTCACATATTTGGACAAAGCACACAGAGATAGTTTCCATTCGACATAACAAGGTTCTACAATCGGAAGGATTTCGTTTCATAAGGACAGAGTATGAACAGAAATCTACACATTTCGATTTGATATCTCTAAGTTCTTATGGTCATAGAGTGATGAGGAATGATTTATTGTCGTGGAATAAATCATCAACGTCCGTGAATGATTTGGGCCACAAAAGACTACGGTTTGGTCAGAGATTGTGGTTGTACACATCAATAATTTTTGAAGTGGAATCTATCCAAATAACCGGGTCGGATATGGTGCTGCAACTACAAAAACAAATGTTCATTTCAACAAGGAAACAAGATTCAGAGACAAGATTCATCAAAAAGACCTTGATACGGAAGTGTTGGTATCAATGTGTCTTGTTTTCAGAGTTACATTGCAACACATCAGCCTTCAAAATGTGTTTTGTTAAAAGAAAGTTCAGCCAAGAAAAGCTGCATTCAAATCACATCAGAGACAGATCAAATATGAAGTTGGACAATAACCGATACTACGATCGGTTAGCGAATAAGACTACTCTTAGGAAAGCATCGTTAAACTCCCTTCTGCTGTATCTTCTCAGTATATGACATATACATATGTATATGTACCAAGTGTGTTGATCTAATTCTGTAAATGTCTTTGATATTGTTCCGATGTATCTCTTTGTATATTAATAAAGTTTCAATTTGCCGGAAAAAAAAAAAAGCCGAACATACCAAAAAAAAAAATTAAAAAGGTCAAAAGGAAATATATTTAAAATGTTCCCCTTTGTTCGTTTGGTAAGGAAGAAAATAAATAGTCACGTGACAATCGGACAATGTGACCTAACAAAACTATTTGATAGATGACTCTGCTCTGGTGGTATATATCTCTCTCTTCTTACTTGTAGTGGAATAGTCTTTTTTTATTGGAATATTTTGTCATTCCATTACGGGTTGGAATATATTTTTAGAATACAAATATATAAAATTAAAATTCCAATACCAAATTCAAAAGCCAGTGGATTAAAGATAATATTCAAAAACTAAGAAAACACAATACATTAAACCGGTAAAATTATAACATTAACCTAAAACCACTAGCCAATAGAAGCTAAAACAACAAATAAGCAAAACTGGTCATATCGAGAACAAGCAAAGAAGACAATGGAGAGGCAGTGACCACCGAACACCGAGAGAGAAAAGGAGTGAAACATTTGGAGTAGAAAATTATTGAGATTGACCTACCGACACTTATTATATTGCTCCACCAAAAGAAATTAAGAACAAGTCATATACAGATCACATAAGAAAAAGAATGACCAAATTGTTTACCATTCGTTACCAACCGACTAGATGCGATAAGGGTCGAAACCCCAATTCCTTAAAGATGGGCCGGAGAACTCTTGCCAAAAGTAGAAAACCAAAAGCAGAAGATAACGGCAAGAACTATGTTGATGCACCAACAAGAAGGAAGAGCACACTCTTAGTGACAAGCGACATCATTACCCGAAACCTAAAACTCACCAACACCACACCAAACCGAAGCCAACGAGCCCATCGAAATAGTAATTGAACTCCCATCCACAAATCTAGAACTCTAGAAAAAGATATGACCAAGCCACCTCAAAGCCAAAAGCAACCAACATTGACTAGCATTGACAACCTCGAATCCTAACGCCAAATAAGACGAAAATCAAACCAAGCGAAAACAGATTTTAAACATAACCATTTGTACCCTCCTAGACCACATGACAAAACCACAAGAGTCAAAATTAACTAGACCAAGAGAGAATCGGGAAGAATAAATCTGATAAAGAAACCCTGACAGCCGGAGATCCTACCTGACCTGTCACAAACTAGGGTTGGGCATAATAACTGGACCCAAAGAAAACGAAATTTGCACCCAAAGTTGGTATTGGTTTGGATTCGGATCCACCAAAATAATTGATTGGATCCCAAGTGCAAGTTACTTTGGATATTGATTCAGTTCGGATAATACCCGATATCCAATTGGGTATCCAAATTAACTCAAACTATACCAATACCTCTACTATATTACTAATTCAATTCTTTTAATTTATCTTAAATTATCTAAATTTTTAATATTATATAAAATACTAAGGAGATATTCACTTATAAGTATTTAAATATATTAATATTTAATTTACTATATAAATTAGTATCATTTGAGGTGAGATATTTTCTGGTTTTTTGGATTTTTTCTCAAGTTTTGTTTTAGAATTTTTGAGTTTTCCGGGTTGTTCAGGTTTTTCCGGGTATTTCAGGTTTTATTCCGGGCCTTTCAGATCTTGTTTCTGGGTTTTTCAGGGTTTTTAAGTTATATTGAGTATTTTGGTTACAAAAGAACCAAACTCGATTGATACCCGAATGTATTTTGGCTTTATTTAGATTTTACACTGAAGTACAAAACCGATTCAAACCCGACATGATCCAAACCGGACCGAACTATTTTTTTTTGTAAAATACTGATTGAGGCTTCTATGCATATGACCAAAATACTTTAGAACCGAATGGATGGAACCAAACACCAATTGAGTATCTGAATGCCCATGGTTATCGCAAACCCCGACAACCGCCTACACCACATGACCAGCGAAGTGAACCTCAAATCTGAACCCAATCAAAACACCACAAGCCCATTCCCCCCTACGGTAGCAGATCTACAAACGATACATAAAGTTAGCACAACCGCAATCAACAAAGCGCGACACAACAAGGTGAAACCTGAATCACCAGTACCGACAGCCAAGGGAGGAGGCAGAGGCGGACTCCAGTGGAAAGTATTGGTGACACATGAGATTGTAAAATAGAGACAGAGAGGGCCGACTAGATCTACACCGGAGAAACAACAAGCGAAGACCGCTTTCTTGCACCGACAAGAAATGCTGACGCTAGAGAGCCAACAACATTTTAAACACGAAGACGGCAGCTCACCTCGAGAATCAAGTCCGAGAGAGTTACTTTAAGGCGAACTCTAGTGGAATAGTTTTTCAGTTTTCGGTGGCATGCATCCTGGAAGGGGGAATCGTCTCGGTGGTAATCGAGACAGACAGCTCATACTTGTTAGCTATGACAGAGGATCCACAAGAATAGCTTGGTTTTAAGACGGAGTTGGAATTTTTCAGTTTCTTTGGAGTTCATTTCACTTTTTTTGTTTAAATTTTAATTTCTAGGAAATTAAATATCCGTGCCGACTCTCTTGCAAAAGGGGCGAGAGCACATGATACTATCTTTTCCCATGTAAGTCACGACGAATCGGATCGGTTTACTCTCTTGAGTGATAATCCGAACAGAACAACAGTGATTTAATATATGGTGTTTCTGTTGACAAAAAAAAAAAGTTTTTCAGTTTTCTAATAATTACACCAACCGATATATCCTTATTTTATTTGCTCTATTTTAACTACATATTATTAATTAAGGTGAAAGAAGACTTGCTTGCTAGGTTAATAAAAATCGAAACCCTAATCACTGTGAAACACACTGACACAGCTCAAAGGCTAGCTAGGTCTTCTTTTTCAAACTAGTAATTACTGTTCATAATTAAACTTCAATATCTTTCCACAGAATAAAAAGAAGCTAGAGAGAGAGAGAAAGACAAAAGTGAGAGAGGAACAAGAACAAGAAAGTACTTAGATGTACAGAGCAAGATAAGAAGAGGACAAGACAATGGCCTGCTGCACAACTTTTTGTTTTTACACATCGGTCAATAAACTTTCAATATTGGCTAGTTCATTACAACTAGTTACACCAAACACACATACATATCCACACATTTATTATTTACACACTATATGTATTCACATACTACAAGACAAAAAAATTTCAAAATATATATCTTTCTTACCTCTTTCAATATTATTAACTTTGGATTATTACTAGTATTCAATGTTGCATATCTGGTTCTTTGTAACAAACAGCTAAGAGCCCATCTAGAGTTGTTCTTTCTTCTCTGCAACTAGTCTCTCTATGTTCCGCATCACAAACAGGTTAATCAAACCAAACAAGCTTTATTTATTTGAGTACGTGTACAATATATAGGGAAACTCTGCATGAGTTTCGGTTTTGATTGGATATTTTATTCAAAGGTTTTGTCGTTTTGTTTTGTAAAAGAAAACAAGATCAAGAAAGGATGATAAGTAATTAATTAAGAGTAGTTGATTATAATTAGTACTAATATACGAGTACTTTAATCGCCGTTTCATTGATTAAAATAATTTAGGAAACAATTCATTTTAACTAATTTTTTCTTCTTTGTCGGCCTTTTTCTACATAAGCCATTTGTCGTCACATAATATGTATCATATTTATAATAAAAATGAAAAAAAAAAAGACAAGAGTGAGAGAATCAATTGGGAGAGAGAGAGAGAGAATCTTGACAGAGGGCACAACACTGGGAGCTATCACGTTCTCTCGTTCATTTCCTTCTCTAGCTACCTTTTACTTTCTTTATTTATTTATCTTTTCAGTTTATAAATGATTCTTCATCAATCTAAGTTTCACATAATCTAATACTCATAGATAGGATGTATAGTAAGTATACGGCCAGCCAGACAATAAACACAAAACTTCATCAATTTACGTTTCACATCGATCTACGTCTCACATAATGACTTTGATTTGCAAGCTTTGGAATGGTGGATTCACATTTTTAAATGCAATTCTACATTTTTATAAGATTATCGATCAAAGCTAATGTAATACTGGTGGAAATAATGTATAGATAATGAATAAGGACAACGGATTTTGGTAACTATTTGAATGTGATTCAATTTGGATTTTAGTATTTTCTATAGCGAAATAAAAAAACAAGATTTTTTAGAAAAAATACTATTTGCACTGATTTCAGTCTTCATATCTATATTGATTTAATTTTAGTAGCATATAAAAGAATAATACTATAGTATACTAGTAGTCAAAACCCCTGTTCGAAAACGCCCCGACTACAGCCATCTAATATAGACAACAGATCAGAGAAGAATATGATATTTACTGATTTTCAATTAATTAATGGATATCATATAAAGCCGAACAGCCTAAAGAAAATAAATAAAATTAATTAGTTAGTTTTAGAATACATTCTATTAAAACAAAAAGGTTTAAAGAAATAAAATGTTATTTACGATTAATATCACTGGAAATATAAACTATTTAGTTAATTCATTAAAGATAATAATATGAAACTAAATTCTAACTAATTTAATCATAATATCTTGCAATATCTTTCCTTATTTTTTTAATATAAATGCATATTTCTTTTTTTATTATAGCAAAATCTAATAACAATTTTTATCCATTTTATTTTAAATAATTAACTATTTTGTAAGTATATTATATTGTATATAATCCATTATAATAAATATAATTAAATGCATTCATACATATTATGTTTATAAATTATAAATATAAAATTTTAGGAATTTATTGAATATAAAAAATTATAACCCACTAATTTTATTAAATATACACATATTTTTCAACATATTTCAATTGATATTTTATTAATTTGATAAAATATTAAAACTATTCAATATTTATCTTATTTGAATATATGATGGCTTATATAACGGTTGATGTTTTTATAATTGAAAATTTTAAATTTTGTTTTATCAAATTTTCAAAGTATTTAGATTAATAAAAGATGAGTTAGAAATATATATTAATTTTTATTGTAATTTTTCAAAATATATATTAATTTTTTATATTAATCTAACTTAGGGGACTAATCAGTGGGGTAGTATATAATTATATATCTATCTTATAAAGAAAAACAGCCAGTGAATAATTAAACCTATAAAATGCTAAAACAAGCCTCTAAAAGTCTAATTATCTAAGCTGTCAACTTTTTGAACATTGCAAAAAGTAAAGAAGACATTAGGGAGTGATCTCGATCCTCTTTTGATTTGCTCCGCCGACCAAATTTCAGTCTATCTCCTCTCTACTCTACTAAATAAACTACACATGCTCTTCCAATACTACTTATCTCTCCACCTTTTCTTTAAACCAAATCAAAAGCTGTCTTTTTTAAAAATGTTTTTTTCTCCTTAAACTATTGTACTTGGTATGTTTTTGTTTCTTTACAAAAATAAGCTTATTACTAAGTTGTCGTATTCCACTTAAATAAAGATAAACACACAGATTCAAGTTGAACAAAGCCAAGACTGAGAGAGGGAGTGGTTTGCAATAATGATCTTCACTGTGACATGCAAACTCACATTATTTAGCAAAAAAAAGAGAAGAAGATGGTATTAGTCTCTGCTTCTCTTGTTCTTTTCCTTTCAAAAACTCTAATAATTTAAAGGGTGTGTGAGCAGTTAAGGAAAAATGAATAACAAAATTAGGTGATAGAAAGATTTATATGAAAATTATATATCTAGGAGAGAGAAAATCATACAAAAATCAATAATATCCTAATAATTTTACTTAATTACTTAAAATGTCACTTATCTGAAAATAATTCTCCAGTCATTGGTCTTCTCGATGACACTATTCATCCACATATACACTATTTATCCACGCATACATTGTTCATCTAAAAATAATTATCCGGCGAACTGTATATCGTGTTAGCTCAATTAACTAGTAACTCAGTTAACACGATATAATGTTAACTCAGTTAATATATCGTGTTAACTCAGTTAACATTATACAAAATAATAAAAAGTTACATGTAAACATAAACAAATTACCATTATCTCAGTTATCTTGTTAAAATTCATATATAATTAGATTAGCGTGATTACTGTTTATCATGTGAACTATATTAACTCAGTTATTTTGTGATACAAAATCAATTTCAGACAATGTTTTCGTGTTAACTTAATTAACGATGTTGTTACATATTTATCTTTGTTATCTTAGCGAATTTCATAAAATTATATTGATAAGTTATAAAAATAACTTGGTTATATGATATAATATCTAAGTGAAAACTGAGTTATCGTCTTTTGTCTTTTCTAATATTATTCATCTCGAATACTATTCATGGACGGAAAACACTGTTTATCTCCCCAAAAAAAATATATTCACAACCCCCACATCATCTTTTCTTCTTTTTCTTCTTTTTTTTGTCTTCAATATGATTAATTGGAGGAGTTTACATAGTCTTTATGCAGTACATTAGAAAGAAAGCGAGGAGGAAAATAGTGTGGTGTAAAGTTCAGAGGTTCCTGTACTGCTTTTGACGCTAGAGTATGCGCCACCATGTTTGTGTTTCTTGAGCTCCAAGTAAATCTTGTATCTTCAAATTTAGACTTCCAGTGCCATATATCTTGATACCAAATGTTGTTGTTGAGATCAGTAGTGATCTTATTGATGGTATTGATCAAAATTTGGCTTTCCCTTTCAAAATGTATCCTTCGAAATCCTTGACTCCAACAATGTTGCATTGCAATGAGTAATGCTTGTGCTTCCGCTTGTAATGGTGTGTGTGCTTTAGTTGTTGCCGCTTTGCCTGCATGTATATATCTACCCTTGTCATCTCTTATTATCCAACCAGCTCCAGAAACTTGTGTTTGTGGCAGAGCTCCATCGAAATTGCATTTGAGCCATCCTTGGCGAGGACGTTTCCAGTAGGTGTTCTTATCACTAGTTGAATGTGTGTTTTATTGGTATATGTTGTTGAGGAGTTGGTTGTTGTCTATCCATTCTTGTGCATCCTTCTTCGCTTGATTAAGAGTGATGTCCCATGGGACATGCTTTTGTTGATAAAATAGTTGATTCTGACTTTTCCATAATCGCCATAAAGTCCATATCGCTTGCTGATAGAGATGTGCAGGGATCGTATTAGCTTCTGTGAGGATTTCCAAAAGTTTCGATTCCAACGACAGATTCCCATCTTGTATTCTGAGGTTTGGGTAATGTGAAGCTTTCCATACTTGTTGGGCGTAAGGACAGTAAAAAAACAAGTGTTGCGTAGTTTCCTCATTCAATGTACATCGTGGGCATTGCGGGGATGGTGTAATGTGCCTTCTGTGTAATTCTGTGTTCGTTGCTAAAGCTCCTGAAGTCATCCTCCGTAAGAAGTGTTTAAGCTTCGGTGTTGTTTGTATCTTCCATATGGTTCGCTTTAGTGCTAGAGATCCCGATATCATAGTAGGAGTTGTCTGAGCCTAAGGATGTGTTGCGAGCCAGTATGCGGATTTGCCCGTTTATAGACCAAAGTTATTAAGATACCATCCAATAGAGTCTGTAATCGGGTAGCGACTCAGATAAATGGATCTTATGATGTTACCATCGTCCTCTGTGAACAGCTCTCTGATTTTCTCAACATTCTAGTGGCGTGAGATTGTTATGAGATCAGCGACTTTGATATGCGAAGTGTATAAGAGGTGAGCATGTTCTTGTCGAGCTCTTGGTGGTCTTGGGGGAGTAGTTGGGAGCCACGAATCAGTCCATACTTGCGTGTTCTGTCCATCACCAATGCATATCCAAATACCTTTTTCCACAAGTTGTTTTCCTTCTAAGAGTGATCTCCACACATACGATTCATGTTTGGTTGTAGTTGCTTGAAGGATTGATGTTTCTGGAAAATACCTATTGTGAAGTACTCTTGCCATTAAACAGTGTGGAACTTGGATGATTCTTCATATCTGTTTCCCCAATAGTGCCAGATTAAAGCTTTCCAATTCTCGAAATCCTAGGCCTCCTTCACGTTTTGGTACGCAGAGTTTGTTCCAGTTGTACCAATGCATTCCTCTTGTATCACCATCTGAACTCCACCAAAACTTAGCCATGATTGAGTTGATCTTCTCACAGATTGTCTTTGGTATTTTGAAGACATTCATAGAGAACACTGGCATTGCTGCAACCACTGTTTTAAGTAGTATTTCCTTTCCTCCTCGTGAAAGATATTTCCTGCTCCATCCTTGCGTTCAATCCTTTACTTTTTGTGTTATATATTGGAACATATCCACATTCTTGCGGCCAAACTGTTCTGGTAATCCGAGATATTTACCTCCAGCCTCATCGTTAAAGATTCTCAGTATGTTTCTAATCTGAGTTTTGATGCCATCTCTGACTCTGCTTCCAAAAGTAATCGACGATTTTATAAGATTTACCGCTTGGCCAGAAGCTTCTTCGTAGTTTGAGAGGACTTGCTTGATTGCCTTGCTGGATTTAAGGTTGGCTAAAGAGAAGAAAAATGAGTCATCTATGAATATGAGATGATTAACTGTTGGACCTCTGTTACTGATTTTCATCCCTGGTATTTGCTGATCAAATGCAGCTTGATTCATCATGTGTGATAAGACTTCTCCACATAGTATAAACAAGTATGGAGACAGGGGGTCCCCTTCTCGGAGACCACGTCCAGGGGTAAAGGATTCTGATGGAGATCCGTTGATTAAAACTGAGAGAGTAACTGTTGACATGCAAGCCATTATCCATGTAGGATTATGTGTGTTCATTGGTGTAATTTTCAGGTTACAACCTAGCACATAATCAACTAGGATCTAGGTGATTTGCAGTTGAATCATAAACAGATCAGATTCATTACCTTATGATTGCAGCGGATTGATCAAAGGAATGAAGAGATCAGCAAGAGCTGATGATAACCGGCTCCTCCTAGGTATCCACACGCTTACAAGCTACTGGATCAGGCTGCTAGACCAAGCTCGGAATCAACAGAGAGAGAGAGGACGGCTCAGGTGAAAAAATCGCAGAAGCAAGAAGCATTAGGGCTTCCTGCGCCTCTCCTCTTCCTTATATGGGCCCAAGTAATTAAACTAATGGCTCATTAGGCTTTTGGGCCCAAGGCCCAAATCAGACAAAAGACTGTCTTTTGTCTGGCCCAATTCTCTGTACAAATACATTAAATGCCTTGCATCTTACTGTATTAATTCCATTTTAACTTTCCCGTTAGCTATGGTGTGTGACCCTTTGGGATCATACAATACTGGTAATAAGTCCTAAACTTATAGATCATGAGCGGGCTCTAGCAAGTCATCATGATCACCCAGTATTTATGACTTATGTCTGATCTCGACACTTATCATACTTTCTAGAGATAGTACGGTAGATTTCAGGACATTCCCAACAATCTCCCACTTGTACTGGAATCCTACATTCCCTAATCCTTTTGTCTCAATATCTCAATCTGGCATAAGGCAAGATGCGTGTCATCCTTATATAGCCATACCATGTTTATCGGACCAGATTTGATACTGACAATGCAAACGACTTGGGCAAGTCCGTTTGGGAGTGGCCACTCTCTTACCAGCTATCAAGTCTTCGATTGGCCTAGAGATGTTACCTCCGTTAAACGGCAGGGACAAATCCCATCTTGTTCCATCACTATGAACTACACACTTTATAATACACCCAACCAAGGTCCTTATAGCTCCCAGTTACGAAACAGCGTTAGACAATGATCAAAGCGCATCACTCCATGTGCAGCCACATGCATGCGAACTCAGGTCTAAGGACTATACTCTATAGTCGTATATGAGAACCTCTTATGACACAGATATTAATATCTTGTAGAGTTCTCATCAGCGGGCCATGTCCGGTCATATGCTCCCCTACATATACCTATGTGTCGACTTTGATGACGCGCATCTATGACCCCTCGAAACTTGGTCATAAGTCTCAACACAATCTAGTCTCAAGTGGTTGTTGGTGTTCCAATTTCAACAACCTTCGACTATGGACACTATGATTTATGTCATTTCGTTAAATATGGGGTTTCAGGATCAAGTCTACTCATGTACTTCGATGGCCCATATATAATGACATGAATCATTTTGGAACGATTATTTATATCACAGTTAAAATAATCTAGAAATCATAGATTTCATAAACATAAAATATTATGTTTACATGAACCTTTCAAAACAACTAAATAAAGCCCTTTACAAACTCCCACTGAAATTAAGACTACATCTTAATTTCACTTATCCTACAGCAACAGTCCGCGACTCGTGCTTAGGCCTAAGGAGTGGCTTCGTTAATAGATTAGCAACGTTCTCATTCGTTGAAACTTGCTGATCTACTTAACACCTCTGTCATTTATCTCGCGGAATAGGTTATACCTACCCTCAAGGTGTTTGGACCTCTGATGTGCAGCTAGCCTCATCTATGCTGGGAATCACATCAAGTTCATTGATGAACTTTTCTTTCCAAATAACCTCTTTCGCCGCTAACCAAGCTGCGAAATGTTCAGCTTAAGTCATGGAGTCAGCAACAGTGCCTTGCACCGCCAGACAGACACAAGATATAACCGGACTGTGACCGGAAATCATCTTTGTCTGTTGGAAACTTGCCTTTCAGACTCTACCGACTTGTAGCACCTCACTTTCTCCGTAAATCAAGAACTTATCCTAAGTATTTTCCAAATACTTGAGGATATTCATTACGTCTATCCAGTGATTCTTTGCTGGATTTGACTGGTCTTTACTTGTCTTGCTTAACATTAAAGCAACATCAAAACAAGTACGTGTCATGGCATACATGATAGATCCAATTGCCGACGCATATGGAATCTCATCCATGCATTCAAGCTCAGCAGTTATCGTAGGACACTGTTTCTTGCTTAACGTAATGCCATGTGACATTGGCATAAAACCCTTCTTGGAATGCTGAAAACGTGTAGGACTTTGTCAATATAAGAATCCTGACTTTGTCCTATCAGCTCTTTTGGATCTCTATCTTTAGATCCAAAATCCAAGAACTTACGTGGATTTACCCATATCAATCATAAAACCAACTCCCAAGCCAGTCCTTTACCGACTGCAGCATTGGAACGTTATTTCCGAGAATCAGTATGTCATCGACATACACTATGAGAAACGCAACATCGCTCCCACTTATCTATTAGTAAACGCACAGTTCCACTTCGTTCCTGTTCAAGTCAAAACCTTGACTACTTCAACAGAACGAAGATTCCAACTCTGATATGTTTGCTTCCATCCATGAATGGATCGATGAAGCTAACTTACATACAGTATAATTTTTCGGAGTCCGGGCTCACTTTCGCTTCTGTGAATTTTGCAGGTTCGTCACTTTCAATGATCATCAGATCATGGCAACTAATCACGAGAAATCACTCTCGGATTAGTGACGGATTCATTCAGATCTGCGAACTTCAGGCTCTACAGGTGTAGATTCTACAGAAATCTGTAAATCCATCCGCTGCTCTCCCTCAACAGGTTGAGCAGCCTCCTGTATTTCTCGAATTTCTTCGAGTTATACTTTTACTCCCACTGTTCTTCTTGGAAAGTAACTTTCCTTTTAGAAAACAGAATTCCTAACAACCTAACTTCGTTTTCGGAATGGACGTAAAAAGTAACAAGCCTTGGTTTCCTTAGGACAACCAGCGAAGTAGCACAACTACAAATACTCAGTAAAGACGAATTTGGATCATTTCCAGTCCACATTTATGTGGTGTCTTTCAACTGATATTGGTGGAACTATTTCAGCGTAAACTTAGATATTTCTACAGCGTTATTCTTAAAGAATATCATGGAAGAATCGTGTGACTCATCTTTAATCATTTCTAATAAGATCTGATTCTTTCTCACAGAAACACCTCCAGGTTTTCAGGAGAAATGAGCTGTGAAACGACTTCACACTCATTCAGATGATCACACCATCAATGACTTAAGTATTCTCACTCTTGATCTAATCCAGAGTCTCAATACTTCTTTCACTCAGATTCTATACCTCATTCTGGAACTCTTTCGACCATTTCAAAGAATTCCGACTCGTGTCTCATCAAATGAACACAGTCATACTCACTGAAGTAATCAGTAAAGATAATGAAGTACAGGAAATTTTCTCTGGCATTGCTGCTCATTGGGCCACATACATGAGTATGTTTAAGGTCCAATAAGCCTTTGGGCCTTTCTCTAGCTCGGCTAAGATGGACCCTTTGTCTTTTGGTCCAGTAAGCAGAATTCAAGTCTCATAAGATATCCGATCAAATGAGCCCAAAAGTCCATAACTATGGGATTTCTGAATCCGACTCACTCTATGTGACCAAAACATTTACGCCAAGAAAAATCAGGTTTAATTCATCAGATTTAAACCAATTCGGTATTTATGTTAATTTTAGTCACTCTTTGGTTTAAGATATAAAACCCATTCCTTGAATAGGGTGCTACAATTAATATTTCATTAAGATCAAAAGAACAAAACTTGTCTTTTATCAAAATGAAAACATTCAAATTCTTACAAGAAAATGAAAGACAACTCTGCTTAAAGCAGGTACATTGTAGCAATTACTTAATACAACCAAGCCTCAAAGGCATCTACAAGTGAAAACCCTACGGCTGAGGCAGCATCCATAGCTCCTTCCAGACATGCAGTTCCACTTGTCTTTCCTTCAACGTTCTACTGTTGCTTAGGCTCTGCATATTATAACAAATATCAGTGCCACAACCAGTATCCAATACCTATAAGGTAGAACTTGAAGTAATAACATGAATACCTGAGGAAGTAGTCTCATACATCAACTTCAACTCCTCATAATCTTCCATGAATTTAACGCAATCTCTCTTCCAATGCCCAGTCTCTTTACAGTAGCAGCACTTACCAACGTAAGATGTATCTGACTCGGGCTCAGAAGACACAGGCTTGCCATGATTCAAAATCTGGACAACTTTGTCTTCACCCTTGTCAGCACTAGGTTTAGTAAACCTACCCTTCTCCATTATGAGATTATACAGGGTACTCTTCACGTTTGGCTCAACTGTCTTGAGCATATCATGCAGTTCAGTCAGCGTCTTCGTTAAGCCTTTCTTGATATAGTTCCTTTTGAACTTATCATAGCTTGACGGCAGTGACTGCAGAATAATCTCAGTTGCCAATTCTTGGCTAACTGGATAATCCAGTTTCCTCAGGTTATCAATGTAACCCATCATTTTACTGACATGAGGACTCACTGGATGATCATTTGGTAGCTTGCAGCTAGTGAGAGACTTAACCAACTGGTATCTCTCCACTCTTACCTGCTCCTGAAATTTCAATTTCAGGCTGCTGATCATCTCCATTGGCGACTCCATGTTCTCATATTGCTTCAGCAAATCTGAGTCCATGGTAGCCAATATCAGACCACGCACATCTACCGCATCATTATAATGCTTATTCCAAGCATCATATACTGCATGAGAGGCATTGGACCCGATCCTCTCGGGGAGAGCTCTCTCAAGGACATAGTCCTTTCTCTCCTGCCTGAGGTCTAGCCTCAGGTTCCGCGACCAAGTCAAGAAATTTGATCCGTTCAGTTTGTCCATCTCAAGGACAGACCGGATCGAGAAAGTGTTTTGATTGTTTGTGCTAGTCATAAATGAAATTTAGAGATAAATAGAGTTTTAGTTATTCATTTCATAAAAGAGTAATCTTAATAACTTATAAGAAAACTCGCATTGCATTCAAAATTTCTTTGTTTGACCTCATAAGAATGCAATGATTCCGAGACCCATGTTCAGCTAAATCCAAAGTGGGCCACTGGCCGTCACCCAGAAGTAGCTTTACTTGGTAAGCATTGAAGGAATGTTTAGGGTTAATCCAGATTCAATTCTCAGATTCAACAGTCCTAAACATGCAGATCTAGGTTCTCTTGTCTAGAAACATAATAGATCTCACCTGTTACCTTGTTATGCAGCGGAAATATGAAGAACAGGTCAGAGATCAGCAGAACCACCAAGTGATAGCTCCTCCAGAGGTTCACACACGCACACCAAGCAGGAAGAAGGCTGCTAGACCGAGCTGAGGAGGCCGCAGGAGAGAGAGAGAGTGGCGCAGGGGATTAGGGTTTTAGGATTCAGACTTAAGTTTTATTTATAAAACTTGTCTAGTTCCTTTTGGGCTTTTGGGCCCAAATACCAATCTGATTAAATCCCTTAGATTTAATCAGACCCATTAATCTCTCTCTAAGTACGACAAATGCCTGGCACTTTTACCGTACTTCTGCTAAGCCGTTCCAACACATTTTCCTGTTAGCTTAGGCGTGTGACCCATATGGGATCATATAATAAAGGCAATAAGTCCAAGACTTATAGATCATGAGCGGACTCTAGCAAGCCATCATGACCCCCAGTATTATATGACTTATGTCTGATCATTGACATACTCTTACTTTCTAGAGACAGTACCGAGATTACTGGACACAATTCCAACAATCTCCCACTTGTACTGGAATCTCTGTATTCATAATCCTTTTGTCTCAATATCTCGATTAGTCATAAGGCAAGATTAGTGTCATCCTTATAAAGCCTAATCTTGTTCATCGGACTCTGATTTGATACTGACAATCCAAACGACTCGGGAAAGTCCGTTTGAGCATGGCCATGCATTTTCCAGTATTCAAATCTCCGATTGGCCTAGAGATATTCACTCCATTTATATTGGAGGGACAAATCCCGTCTTGTTCCATCACTGTAAACTACTCATTTCATAATGTACCCAATCAAGGTCCTTATAACTATCGCTTAACGACAGCATTAGACAATGATCAAAGCGCATTAGTTCATGTGCAGTCACATGCATGCGAACTCAGGTCTAAGGACTATACTCTATAGTCGTAGTAAGAATCTCTTATGACACAGATATAAATATGCTGAAGAGTTCTTATAATCGGGTCTTGTCCGGTCGTATGTACCCCACATACACCTATGTACTGACTTTGATGCCGCGCATCTATGACACGCTGAGACTTTGTCATAAGTCACATACCAATCTAGTCTCACACGGTTGTTGGTGTTCCAGTTTCAACAACCTTCGACTAGGGACAGGATGATATAATCCATCTATCAAATATAGGGTCTCATGATCAAGCTAAATGACTTTGATGACTCAAGATCAAGTCACTTACTTCGATGACCTATAAAATGGTTCATATCATTTTGGAACGATTATTTCATCACAGTTAAAATAATCTTGAAATAATAATTTCATTAAACATCAAATGTTTTTACAAGAACACATCAAATAACTAAATAAAGCCCTCAAACTCCCACTCAAATTTAGATTACATTTCAATGTCTCTAATGCCTACAGCTTCAGTTAGGAACTCGAGCTTAGGTCTTGGGAGTGGCTTTGTCAACGGATCAGCGACGTTATCATCTGTCTGAACTCGGCTGATCTTGACTTCCTTTCTATTAATGATGTCACGTATCAAGTGAAATCTCCTTAGAACATGCTTGGATTTCTGGTGTGATCTTGGTTCCTTTGCCTGAGCTATAGCACCATTGTTATCACAAAACAGTGCCAGAGGCTCAGCCGCATTTGGTATCACACCTAGTTCAATAATGAACTTTCGTATCCAAACAGCTTCCTTCGCTGCTTCTGAGGCGGCGATATATTCAGCTTCTGTAGTGGAATCAGCAACGGTGTCTTGCTTGGAGCTTCTCCAACTGATTGCACCGCCATTCAGACAAAAGATATAACCGGACTGTGACCGGAAATCATCTTGGTCTGTCTGGAAACTTGCGTCTGTGAATCCACTGACTTTAAGCACATCACTTCCACCGTATACCAAGAACTTGTCCTTTGTATGTCTTAGATACTTCAGGATGTTCTTGACGGCAATCCAATGGTTTTCACCTGGATTTGACTGGTATCTACTAGTCATGCTCAATGCATAAGCAACATCAGGGCGAGTACAGATCATGGCATACATGATAGATCCTATTGCAGATGCATAAGGAATATTCTTCATGCGCTCAAGCTCAGCAGCCGTCGTAGGGCTCTGCTTCTTGCTTAGCGTTGTGCCATGTACCATTGGCGTGAAGCCCTTCTTGGAATCTTTCATGCTGAATCTTTGTAGGACTTTGTCAATATATGAATCTTGACACAAGCCTATCAGCCTTCTAGATCTATCCCGGTAGATCCTGATTCCAAGAACGTATGCGGCTTCACCCATGTCTTTCATGGAAAAACAACTTCCAAGCCAGTCCTTTACCGACTTTAGCATTGGAACGTCGTTTCCGAGAAGCAGTATGTCATCGACATACAGAATAAGAAATACTATCTTGCTCCCACTAGTTTTCTTATACACGCATTGTTCTTCTTCGTTTCTGATGAAGTCAAATTGCTTGATCGCTTCATCAAAACGAAGATTCCAACTCCTCGATGCTTGCTTCAATCCATAAATGGATTTATGAAGCTTGCATACTTTCCCAGCATTCTTTGGATCTATGTAACCGTCAGGTTGTGTCATATACACATCCTCTTCAGAATTCCATTCAGGAAAGCGGTTTTCACGTCCATCTGCCAAATTTCATAATCATGAAAAGCTGCAGTTGCTAGTAGAATCCGAATAGATTTCATCATAGCCACTGGAGAATAGGTTTCATCGTAATCCACACCGTGAACTTGTCTGAAACCTTTTGCCACCAACCTGGCTTTATAAATCTGGACATTTCCATCCACGTCAATCTTCTTCTTGAAGATCCATTTGCACTCGATGGCTTTTACACCAGCGGGTAAGTCAACCAACGAAAACACTTGGTTGACCGACATGGAGTCCATTTCGGAATCAGTGGCCTTGCGCCACTTCGAGGAATATGGGCCCATCATGGCTTGATTGAAGTTCGATGGTTCATCACCATCAATGATCAAAAGATCATGACAGTTAGTCACGAGGAATCCTTGATATATCTCGGGTTCGTGACGGATTCTCCCGGATCTTCGAACTTCAAGTACTACAGGTTCAGGCACTACAATTTCTTGTAGGTCCTCCTGCTGCTCTTCCTCTTCAGGTTGAGCAGTATCCTGCTCATCTTGAATTTCTTCAAGCAGTACCTTACTCCCACTGTCTTTCTTAGAGAGAAACTCCCTCTCAAGAAAGTTACAATCCCGGGCAACAAAGATCTTGTTCTCGGAACGTAGATAGAAGTAATAAGCCTTGGTTTCCTTCGGATAACCAATGAAGTAGCATTTATCAGACTTTGGTGTAAGCTTGTCTGAGATTAATCTCTTGACATAGGCTTCACAACCCCAAATTCTGAGGTAAGACAACACTGGAGCCACTCCAGTCCATAATTCATATGGTGTCTTTGCTACTGCTTTCGATGGCGCTCTATTTAGAGTGAACACTGCTGTTAGCAGAGCATATCCCCAAAGGGATATTGGAAGGTCTGTGTGACTCATCATAGATCGAACCATATCCAATAAGGTCCGATTTCTCCTCTCAGACACACCATTCCATTGAGGTGTTCCAGGAGGAGTGAGTTGGGACACGATCCCACACTCTCTTAGATGATCACTGAATTCTTGGCTTAAGTATTCTCCTCCTCGGTCGGACCGAAGAGCCTTAATGCTTTTGCCAAGTTGGTTCTGTACTTCATTTTGGAATTCTCTGAATTTCTCAAACGATTCAGACTTATGTTTCATCAAATAAACATATCCATACCTACTGAAATCATCAGTGAAGGTAATGAAGTACTGATAGTTTCCTCTTGCATTTGTGGACATTGGGCCACACACATCAGTGTGTATCAGGCCCAATAAGTCACTTGCCCTCTCGTTAGGTTTATTAAAGGGGGCCCGTGTCATTTTGCCCATCATGCAGGATTCGCATTTCTCACATGACTCAAAGTCAAATGAGCCAAGAAGTCCATTCGAATGGAGCCTCTTGATGCGTTTCTCGCTGATGTGCCCTAAACGACAATGCCATAGAAACGTTCGGTTCTCCTCATTAGGTTTGAACCGTTTGGTATTAATGTTATAAATTGGCGCGGATTGATCGAGTATGTAAAGCCCATTCGTAAGAGGGGCACAACCATAGAACAAATTGTTGCGATTGAAGGAACATAATTTATTCTTAACTGAAAAATCATAACCTTCCAAATCCAACAAAGAAATTGAAATAATATTTCTGCTTATCGCAGGTACAAAATAACAATTATTGAGTTCTAAAACCAATCCCGAAGGTAAAGACAATAAGTATGTGCCTACAGCTAGTGCAGGAACTTTCGCTCCATTCCCAACTCGTAGCTCCACTTGTCCTTGCTTCAGCCTCCTACTGTTGCTGAGTGCCTGCATATTAGTACAAATATGAGCCCCACAACCAGTATCCATAACCCATGAGGTATTATCAGAAGTAGTTGTATTAACTTCTATAACAAAAATACCTGATGAAGAAGTCTCGAGAGTCTTCTTCTTCAATTCCTTTAGACCTTCTTGGAATTTCTTACATTCTCTCCTCCAATGCCCTGGTTCTTTACAGAACCTGCAGATGTCAGTAGGCCCAGCCTTGGATTTGGGCTTGGGCTTTGGCGTGTCCTTGTCCGAGACTTGGACAGCCTTAGCCTTTCCCTTGTCCTTGGCAGAGGATTTCTTAAAGCCCTTGCCCTTTTGCACCATAAGCACATTAGGGTCCTTAGAAGTTTTCCTCAAATTGGGCTCTGCAGTCTTGAGCATTCCGTGAAGCTCAGGCAATGTCTTACTCAAGCCATGCATATTAAAGTTCAGAATGAACTGATCATAGCTTGCAGGTAAAGACTGCAGAACGATGTCGCAGGCAAGTTCCTGGCTGATAGGGCAGTCGAGTTTCTGAAGATGATCGAGATAACTCATCATTTTCAAGACATGAGGACTCACTGCCGCATTTGCAGCCAACTTACAGTCTAAGAGGTTCTTAACTGTTTGAAACCTCTCAGTCCTTGCTTGCTCCTGAAAAAGCGATTTCAGGCTTGCCATTATCTCGATGGGTGACAATACACTCTCGAACTGCATTTGCAGCTCAGCAGTCATTGTCGCCAACATCAGGCAATAGACATCATTTTCATCTGACGAATGCTTTTCCCAAGCATTATGCAGAGTCCTGGCGGCATTGTTAGGAGGCCTCTCGGGGAGGGGATCACGAAGGACATAATCCTTCTTCTCCTGCTTGAGGACTAGCCTCAAGTTCCTTGACCACGTCAGGAAGTTCGTTCCAGTCAGCTTCTCCTTCTCGAGAACAGACCGGATTGAGAATGTGTTTTGAGTGCTTGTAGTAGTCATAGCTGAAATATAAGATAAAAAGGTTATTAGTTAATATGTTCAATATGATTAATCTTGTATTATACTTAATATGATTAATCACGCATTATATTCAATAACATAAGTTACCCTCAATAGAATATAATGATTCCAAGATCCACATATAACTAAGATCAAAGTGGGCCACTGGCCATCACCCAACCTTAGCTTATATCGGTAAGCCCTATGTCGGCTAATTATATCCGTGATATAACTCTTGGTTGTGAATCTGGGCCCGAGGCCCAATCCACTCTGATGTCTCAAGGCCCGGGACTCCCGATGGCCCAGTCAAGAAAACCAGACTATACAGTCATGTAATCATTAATGTCTGGGAATCCCAATGACATTTATGAATCACAAACCGTCTTATCCACGCAAAAGTAGACACCCTCACACTGTAAGGCCATGAATACAATTGAATGGGCTTCGACAGCTGACATAGACTGGACAAGACATCCAACGCTTGATTTTGTTTGAGGTTTGTAGGTTTATTAAAAAATCATCCCAAAATAGAAGATTACTATTTTGGGAAACTTTCCTTTTTGGGAAACCTACTAATTTTGGAAACTTTCTAAAATTGGAAACTTCCTAAACTTGGAAACTTTCTAAAATTGGAAATTTCCTAAAATCCAAAAACATGCAAATCTAGAAACTTCTAATTTAAGAAACTTTCTAATTTCAAAATTTCGGAAACTTTAATTTAAAATCGATTTAAAATTTTATAAAATAAATTTTAAATTAAATCTGAAGAAAGACTCAAATAATTGGCCCAATTGTTTTAACTTCTTGGCCCGAGGCCCAAGAATTGGTCTATATCCAAGACATAACCCAATTGCCCAATTAAATGACATAACCGGTCTGGTTCATTAAAATTGGTCTAACCAAATTTTAATTACTACGATGACCACAATTGTCAACCGGTTATTTACTAAACCGGATTTTCTCAATTTATTTGGTCCAACCAAATCAAATTAGAAAACCACTGGTTTAGGCACTAAATCCAATAAATATTTCGACATTGGATTTCTTATCCCGGTTTAACCAGAACTTAATAAATTTTAAGTCTGTTTATTAAACCATGACGCTTAATTTTAATCAAGTTTTAAACCGAACCGAACCGAATTGGTCACGGACCATTCACGGCCGTGACCTAGTTCTTCGATCACAATCGACCAGCCGCACTTGAAGCCGGACGGGACGATGGTCGAGACGCTACGGGACAGCCGGGCCGTGAGATCGGGACGAGACAGCCGGGCCATCTCTCGCGATCGGACGGGATAGCTCGGGCCGATCGTTCGGGACGTCCGCGAGCAAGACACGATCCGGACGGCCAAGAGCCTCACGCGATCGGGACAGCAGCTGGACGAGACGATCGGAACGACGCTCGAGACAGGCGGGACACGATCGCCGTGTGATCCACTCGGCCGATCGATCCATGTCTCGTGATCGGATGATCACGCGACTCGATCCTAAAGCGATCGGTCCGTGCATCATCAAACCGACGCTTGCCAAATCATATAGTTTGGTTTGCGATTTTCATTAGTTTGTTTAGGTTTTAATTCTTGTTTCTTAAGTGTTTTCTCTTATCAGTAGATTGATTCAAAAACACCTCTTTAAACAATCCTAAACATGATTCTAAACAAGAAAAACCACAGAACCAATAGCTCTGATACCACTGAAGGAATGTTTAGGGTTAATCCAGATTCAATTCTCAGATTCAACAGTCCTAAACATGCAGATCTAGGTTCTCTTGTCTAGAAACATAATAGATCTCACCTGTTACCTTGTTATGCAGCGGAAATATGAAGAACAGGTCAGAGATCAGCAGAACCACCAAGTGATAGCTCCTCCAGAGGTTCACACACGCACACCAAGCAGGAAAAAGGCTGCTAGACCGAGCTGAGGAGGCCGCAGGAGAGAGAGAGAGTGGCGCAGGGGATTAGGGTTTTAGGATTCAGACTTAAGTTTTATTTATAAAACTTGTCTAGTTCCTTTTGGGCTTTTGGGCCCAAATACCAATCTGATTAAATCCCTTAGATTTAATCAGACCCATTAATCTCTCTCTAAGTACGACAAATGCCTGGCACTTTTACCGTACTTCTGCTAAGCCGTTCCAACACATTTTCCTGTTAGCTTAGGCGTGTGACCCATATGGGATCATATAATAAAGGCAATAAGTCCAAGACTTATAGATCATGAGCGGACTCTAGCAATCCATCATGACCCCCAGTATTATATGACTTATGTCTGATCATTGACATACTCTTACTTTCTAGAGACAGTACCGAGATTACTGGACACAATTCTAACAAGCATACACACAGCTAGTTATATCCATATAACTCTCGGTTGTGGATTGGGCCCAAGGACCAATACACCAGATGTCTCAAGGCCCGGGACTCCCGATGGCCCAGTCAAGGAAACCAATCTCTTACAGCCAAATAATCACCAAAGTCTGGGACTCCCAATGAAATTAGTGACTATATACTACTTTACTTACGCAAAAACAGACACCTCACACTGTAAGCCATATATGTAATTGAATAAGCGTTAAGTAGCTGACAAGATTGGGCAAGACATCCAAGCTTGATATTGGTTTTGAGGATTTTAGGTTTTCTTTCCAAAAATAGAAGATTACTATTTTGGAAAACTTACTTATTTTAGAAACTTTCTAAATTTAGAAACATACTAAAATAGAAATTTCTAATTTAATATTTTATTAAAGTTTTCGGTTGGGTCACAAATTATAGGCCCAATTCTTGGCCCAAGACCACATAATTCCAATTGGCCCAATAATTTGACATAACCGAGTCAGTTCATTAATTCTGGTCCAAGACCAAATTAACTACTTAATTCAACTGGTTATTTACTAAACCAGACCAGCTCTAAATTATTTGGTCCAACCAAATCAAACTTAGACCAGCCTTCGGTTTAGGTTAAAATTCAATTTTTGAATTTAAATCCGGTTTAACTAGAAACTAAATAATACCAATTGTATTAAATAATTTCCAGCAAACCACGATTTGGGTTAACCGCTTGAACCATAATTATCAAAGCTTTATTATCAATCGATTCATAATAAATTCAATAATTGAATTTGACTTTTCTTAATCGATTTATGCTATTAACAAAAGGACAAAATTGATATTGACCCTTTTCATATTCGATTCAAAAAGATCATAACAAACAATCAAATCGTTTCTTAATTATATAGACAAAGTCAACTTATGATTGCCTTATTATAATGGCGATAAACTTGTTTCTGAAAGTCAACATTAAAATCGATTCATGCCATTCACTTAACAAACCTTAAGTCAATTATGCATTCGATCGTGACTTTCACTAAACAACAAAACGATTCTAATGATTATCAAACAAAGTCAACAATTGATTATCACATTAATTATTTCAGCAATCGACTTTTCCAAATCACTTAGGAACAAAACCGATTCTTATACATTAACCAATTAACAAGCGATTTATACATTCACTAAAGACAAAAAAACGTTTTGACTTTTCCAAATTGAAAGCGATCATTGGATCGATTCATACGATCACTTATAATTGCAACAATGAAACGATATCGACTTTCATCATCAAGTAATCTCATCGTTATCTTATTTCTAGGTTTTCCAAGTTTCAATCAATTTTACTCATTAAAATCGATTCATCAAACTAATAAACAACCTAGTATGATCCAAAAAGCAAAAACCTAACGACCTAGGCTCTGATACCACTGTAGGATTATGTGTGTTCATTGGTGTAATTTTCAGGTTACAACCTAGCACATAATCAACTAGGATCTAGGTGATTTGCAGTTGAATCATAAACATATCAGATTCATTACCTTATGATTGCAGCGGATTTATCAAAGGAATGAAGAGATCAGCAAGAGCTGATGATAACCGGCTCCTCCTAGGTATCCACACGCTTACAAGCTACTGGATCAGGCTGCTAGTCCAAGCTCGGAATCAACAGAGAGAGAGAGGACGGCTCAGGTGAAAAAATCGCAGAAGCAAGAAGCATTAGGGCTTCCTGCGCCTCTCCTCTTCCTTATATGGGCCCAAGTAATTAAACTAATGGCTCATTAGGCTTTTGGGCCCAAGGCCCAAATCAGACAAAAGACTGTCTTTTGTCTGGCCCAATTCTCTGTACAAATACATTAAATGCCTTGCATCTTACTGTATTAATTCCATTTTAACTTTCCCGTTAGCTATGGTGTGTGACCCTTTGGGATCATACAATACTGGTAATAAGTCCTAAACTTATAGATCATGAGCGGGCTCTAGTAAGTCATCATGATCACCCAGTATTTATGACTTATGTCTGATCTCGACACTTATCATACTTTCTAGAGATAGTACGGTAGATTTCAGGACATTCCCAACAATCCAAGCGATCCATTTGGATTCAAAACCCATCATGTGCATAACCTCTTTGAGAAAACTCCATTCCAAGCGATCGTAGGCTTTGGAAATGTCTGTTTTCAGCGCCAAGTATGACTTCGATTGTCTCTTTCTCACCTTTAATGTGTGATACATTTCATGTGTTATGATACTGTTGTCAGTTATCATACGACCAGGAATAAACGCAGCTTGATTCTCAGAGATAATACTATCAAGATGAACTTTCAACCGGTTGACCTGAATTTTCGATATCATTTTGTAGCTGACATTACATAATGATATAAGTCGAAATTCTGTCATGGAGGTAGGAGATTGTACCTTAGGAATCAGGCACAAGTGTGTTTGGTTCTGTCTTTGGTCTAGTATTCCATCCTCAAAGAAGTTTTATACTTCCACTTCTATTTCTTTGTGAATGTCAGGCCAATACTTTTGAAAGAAGGATCCATTAAATCCATCTGGTCCAAGTGCTTTATGTGCGCCAATGGAGTAAGCTGCATCTTTGATATCTGCTTGTGTTACTGGCCTCGTGAGGTCTTCGTTCATTGATGTTGTTATTCTTGTTTGAAATCCCCTGAAAACCTTATCAAACGTATCAGCAGTCGGCCGTTGAGTGTTGGAATTAGTTAATTGCCACTTTCTCGATGTCACTATCCCCTCGTCTGATGATGCCAGATTCATCTTGTAAAGCTGATATTCTGTTACGGTTTATTCTTATTTTAGTGGTCATGTGATAGAATCGGGTATTGCGATCACCTTCTCTAAACCATTTGTTCTTGCTTTTACGTTTCCAATAAACTTCTTCTTCAATATATGCTTGGGTGAGCTCATTCTTAAGTCGCTGATGATCTGCTTCCGTTGATGTAGGGGAAGTTAAGGCCTGGTCAAGTTGATGTCGCTTAATGGCAATCTGTTCCCGTGTATTGACAGCGTGTGTTTGTTTCCATCTAGAAATGTGTTGTCTACAGTGTGTAAGTCTTCGGTAGACTGATACCAGTGAGGGAGATTGAGTGTTTTTGTTCCAACCCCTTAAGACAGCATTATGGAATCCATCCTTCTCAGTGAGTCTCTCATCAAAAGTAAACCGACCTCTGTGTTTACGGGGAGAGTGACCAATGAAGGTGATTAGTGGTCGGTGATCAGATTCACCAAGTTCAAGGAAATGAGTTTTCGAGTCCGGATACATACGGTCCCATTCAGCGTTTGCCATCGTACGATCTAAGCAGCATTGGACAAGATGTTGTCCTCGTTTACCTGACCAGGAGAATCTGTCTGTTTCCCATTGATTTTAGATCAGAAAGGTCACATGTTTGTACCATCCGTCTAATATCTTGGAAGCTTCGTTCTGGTCTTGTTCTTCCACCAATTTTCTCATTGTTATTCAGTATTTCATTGTAATCACCGAGAACAAACCAAGGGTCTCTTCTATTAATAGAAATCCGTTCTAAACGTTCCCACAAGTAGTTTCATAATGATGGATTTGGATGGCCATATATAAATGAGAGATAAAAGTTAAAGTCATTGCATTCCACATAACAATCTACAAGCTGTGGGGATTGAAAAGAAACAGAAAGATTAATAGATGATTTCCAAAGTACAACTAAACCACCACTGAGTCCTAAAGGAGGAACTGAAGCATACTGCATTCCCATGTCGCACGCAAGGTCCCTGATAACGTCATCTTGTTGTTTTGTTTCAGACAGGCGTATGATGTCAAAGAGATACTTTTGAGCTATCTCTTTCAGGCGTCGAACTGTCGAGTCATTGCCAATACCTCGACAGTTCTAGCAGGCTGTTCTCATGGTGGACTTGGTGGTTTAGGGTCCACCCCACCACTCCCTGGAGCTTTCGGATGCTCATCCTCTGTCATTGAACTGCTTTCACCAATCTCATATCTGACTTGTCGCTGCATCTCATTCTGATTCATAGTCTCTATATCTTCTCGCTTCCTCTTCATACCATTCTGTTGCTTCTCTCTGCGATCAGTAGGTTGAGTAACCATGTCCATGGTCGTACGCAATGGATCACTGTTGCGATGCATCAGTTGTGTTGATCCCGGGATATCCCCAGTGGCATTGGGAAATTGTGGGATGGGATTCAACAATATACTGTCTTCCAATTCATTGTTGTACATGTTGTACCGTTCCATACCTTCAATAAAATCAGCAGCCTCTTGCAGTGTGGCTTCATCCGGGTCAGAACCAGAATCTCCAGACTCCATTTCATCTTCTGCAGGAGCTTTAATTACAGGTGATATTCCATTAACTTGATTTCCATTAATCACTTGTTGTTGGTTTGTGATTGCTTTCGCCTCTTGATTTGTGACTTCTCTGATTTGGAGGCTTCAATGATGGAAATGAGAATTGCTGGCTCCATTTCCATAATCTGGTCCATCTTCATCATCATCTCCTTCGGAGTTATCAGCGCCGCCGTTTTGGATCAGGCAGTTACCAGAGTCGTGAGTAATGAGCCCGCAGATTTCATAGAATCCTCGGAGTTTTTCGTATCGGAAGTGAAGGAGAGTGTTAACACCTTGAGTGAATTGAAAGTTTCGTTGGAAGCGTAGTGGCCGGCGAATGTCCCAGTTGATGCGGATCCTGACGTACTCAACCCTAACTACTGCCTCAGAATAGTAGTCCACATCCATTAGAAAATGCCCATTGGACTGAGCCATCAACCTTCCGATATGAGCAACAACTTCTTGGTTTAGGTATTGGAGTGGATTCCTCTTATCTGTATCCAGAATGCGATGAAATTCAGATTTTTTGGGTCCAAATAGGGGTTCCATCTCTGAAGAACAACCATACGATCTGCAAATGCCCAAGGGCCTCGACTAAGGACATTCTCCATTATTTCTTCTGTTGGGAAAACGAATTCAAATCGGCCACCCGCAGAGATCCGACCATGGATTTGACCACCATATCCCCAACTCCTTGGAAGATATCCAATGATGGCTCGAAGGTTTTGTCGACGCGGGATGGATGGTCTTCCGATTACAATGAAGCGGTTTTCATTGACTGCTTGATTAACCACCGCTGTGGGGAGTGCTATGGGTTCGTCGTCTGCACCCAAGTCGAGATCTTGCATCACTCGTTGAAGATTATCAGCCATTTTGCGTAGAGTGGGGTAAAATCAAATTGGGTAAGTTGAGTTTGCTTTGGGTTTAAGGATGAGTAAATCCCTAATTTTCTCTTGGAGGTATTTATACCAAAATGCACCCTTCTGAATCGAAGGGCGATGAGCATCACTGCGTCTTTTTCGAAACGTAGTGGGGAATGGAGAGTAACCGCCAATAACGTTGGAGATAACAGGGTTAACCGTCGCCGGAGTTGCTGAATATTTCAGAAAAGAAATTGTGAAAAATCGCCAAATTTTTGCCAGTAACCGTCATTTTTATTAAACGCCTTTGGTCTTTTTTTTTACTTTCTTTTCTTTTCTTTTTTTCTCTTTTTTTTTCTGGCCGGATGACTTTAATAAAAATGATGGTAAAGTTGTAATTATTAAAAAATTGAAGAGTAGATTGGATTTTTTTATGTATAAACAATGAACAGAATCCAATTTCTTCAATTTAAACTAGGAAGTTCTCCCCTAACCGGTACAAATCATTCATTTTCCTTTTATTTTCTAATTAAACAATTTTAGTTAAAAATAATATTTTAAACATATACTAGAAATCTTTTGAAGCGATCTCCTGAACATGGCAAGCACATCATCCTTTCTGGTCAGATTTTTTAATAAAAATATATGACATCGATTCTATCGTTAACATTGATGTTTGATATCTCCGAGTAAAAATGTAAGACTCATCGATGACGATGAAGGTTATGAAAGAAGTTAGATAATGCTGCCATTAACCCATAAAAGAGATTAGTTAAAACCGTATTTACATATTCTGCCCCAACTATATTCTCAGTTTACAAGACAACCCTTAAAAACAAAAGCGCTAAAAAATCATAGCGGCAATTCCCTGTTGGCTCAATTCGGTTTACTTGCTATTGCTCGCATTTCGGTTCAAGCCTGGTTCGATTGGTCCGGTTCTTGCCGTTGCTCTGTAACTGCGATTTGTTCCCCGGAGACGGAGAAGATAACGAGGAAGACGATGGAGACGATGACGATGAAGAGAAAAGCTGGCCAAAGAAGAGGCCTGATTTCAGCGACGACACCGGAACATTGAGCACCGGCGTGACTCTCACATTAGCCGAGTACGATCTCGGCATTCCATGATGTTGTTTCATTCTCGGTCCACCGGTGAAGCTTCCGGGACTGCTCGAGCTTCTTTCCAGTCCGTGAAACACGATTTTCCCGGATGCGTTAAGTCTCGGACTATCAGCCGTCACTGTGCCACCCCGACATTCGCCGGCTGTCATGTCCGCCGATGTTGATGATCCGTCCACGGAAGGATTCGAGGGACGCCTGGGCTTGGCTAATCTGATTCTAGGTTGAATAGGGTTGCGTGAATGGTTACGAGAAGGAGCGAAGGGATTGGGACTGGGTTTGTCGATGTCCAGCGAGAGTCTGGGAAGGTCATCGATCTCGTGGCCGGAGGAAGAGGAGGATGAAAGAGAGAGACGCGAAGAGGCGATCGATATCGATTCAGAGATGTCCGAATCCTTCAGCAACGGAGAAGCATCAGCCGGCAGCGAGGGGGCGGAGGATTTAGATCCACGGTGAAGAAACTGCTTAAACGACAACGTTTTGGGGTTTGGGGAGGAAGAAGCCGTTTTAACGGAGTCATGTGCCTTGGTGTTGACAAGCCTCTTGAGGCCTAAAAGCTCTCGCCATCTAGTCGTGCAACGAGGAGCTTTCGGAGAGAAGAGCTCTGAGATTTCCATCTCTAGCCTCCGGCATGATTTAAGCACCTCCCGCGACCCCGTCGATTCGGCAGTCGCTGTGTTGACCGTCGACGTCTGTGGCTTCGTCTTCTGGCCAGAGAACTTCAAAGGCACGAGCTTCCCGTCCGAGAAGAGCTCATCGGCGGACAGCATTGTAACCGGATCATCGAGACAAAACTCAAAATCCACCACAGGATCTTGGTTTTCCGGGTTCGTATCAGATTCGGAAGAGTGTTGTTCCTTGTCGAGGGAGGAAGAGCACCTGTCTTCTCGGCTCAGAGACATTCGAGGACTCGACGACCATCTGTACGAGGAGTATCCCGCCGGTGAAGCACCGGCGTTTTTAACACAGGAGGAAGCCATATTTCCTCCGGTTGTTGTTGTTGTTACTAAAAGAAAAAGAAAAAAAGAAGAATCTTTGGAGAGATTCGATGAGGGGTTTGGAGAGAAGTGAGAGTGACAGAGAAGGATTATATACAGCTCATCCTCAGGTACACCCGTACGCTCTTACCCGTCGAGGCTTGTTTCATTTCAAAGGGTTCCGATGGACTGGGTTTAATTATGTAATGGGCCTGAAATCATTGTTCTTAGCTATTCTCTCTTCCCTCAGTTATGTTATATATTTATACTGTACAACTATTTAATTATATATATATAAAAGATTTTTATACTGTACCTTCAACTCTTTGATTATGTTACATTTTCATTCGTTCATTTAACATAATAATAGCATTTGACCATTTTATATCATTGAGAGAGCTTTTCTGATCTAGATCTTGTAACCATTTAGGTTTCTTTTTTCTATGTGTCAAACCTATTATTTTCCTCACATTATGGTCACCTACCAATAATATTTTTTTGTCACCTCACCTACCAATAATTGAGGAGTCTGGTCATAAGTAGACGCTTTATGTATTCATGCATGAGTGTATTTTAAGATATGGTTAGTGTTTTCATATATGATCTTGTTGCGGACAAATTTCCTCTTCAGATAACCCATCCATAGAAAGACCGGTGGCACAGCAAGTCAGCGTAGAGAAAACTCTTCCAAGAAGAATCAACAATAGATATATGAGCCGATCTCGGATTCCTTTCTGGCAATATTTGCCGAGGGGCGTTTTGTTACATAAAACGCTATATGTTTTACCATTTAACTCTCACATGGTTGTTTATCAAATGCCTACACACGAACGTATATAGTTGATAGGTTCTAAGTTTTACCCTATTCTAAAACTGCAAGTGCACAGTATAGTCAATGTAGTATATAGGGTTATCGAATCCACAGGGACACTTGGTCTCAAGAGGATCAAACTGTAGGAATAAATACTAGAAATAAGCAAGTAGTGATTGTAATGAATTGCGGTGCAAGAAAGTAAACAGTAGCAGGAAATCGGTTTGTAAGCAATAAACTAAAAGCGTCAAGCCTAGGGTATTCTCAGGAAATCAGACAAGCAGACAAGTTAATCAGTCAGGATCAAATTAAACTCGGTTCTAGAACTCAAATCACGGAAATAGAATTAACCAAATCTCTTTGCGAGAATTCTCTATGCCTAAGTGCAGTAACCCAAATCTCTTTGCAATTACTAACAGATTAAACAAGCATTAAGTTCAAGTTCGATATGTTCACAATTAAACTAAACCAAATCTCTTTGCGAATAATTTAATTGCTCAACCTAAATAGTTCAGATTCCTAAACCCCACTCTCGTGACGTATTTAGCAACCTAAGATCTAGATTCTAATTGATCAGGTTAGAACTAGCATTAAGCACAATTTAGTTTGAAGAACATTCTACTCATATGAATCCTAACTGAATTAAACAAGTCTAGCAAGTCATCAAACCCTAATGAGAAACCCTAAACTCAACTATGGATCTACTCAGACATGATTGATGAAAACATAATCATAGAATAAATAGATTGCATATAAGAAATTAAAATATCAAAGGGGTTCGAAATCTTCTCCAAAATAAATGAATACAAGGAAATAGATCAGCCCCGAAAACTCTAGAAATCTCTTAGCTCTAAGTATGAAAGCGTATCTAAAATAAAAGCCAAAAACTAGTATATATAGGTATAATCTCGGACGGGGCTTCTGTGTAAATACTGGAACTATCTTGGGCTTCTTTGCAAATCTTCATAAGTTGTTACGCCGACGCGTACGGCCCATCTCGCGACTGCATCGACCGATGCACAATGCGTGTCGATCGATGCAACATCAAATAATCGGACAGTGAACTAAACTCTCGGCCAAAACGTCCCAGAAGTCCCAAAATGCTCCAAATATCTCCAATTAGCTCCAAACCTGATTTAACCTGTAAAAGACTCTAAACTAATACAAAAGACTCTAAAAACACAACTATATCATGGTATAAAGTGGGTAAAAACCATGATATATCAACTCCCCCACACTTAGCCTTTGCTTGCCCTCAAGCAAAACAGAGAACTAAAATGCGGTGAAGAGGTTTGAAAACTCTTCAGAAACTCATTTCATCATAGAAGCAGCAACATTCAGATTCCCCTTAGTAATCCACATGAAAGAATCAATCTACAGACATCAAGACCAACATGTACTTCCCCCACACTTAGCAACTGTCCTCAGTAAACGCCACAATCACATTCAAGCATTCAAATTCACCCTACTGACTTCTGCAAGTATTTAAGTGCGGTCTCACCTAAGGAGTATCGATCTAAAGGCACATGGATTCTTACCTAGCCAGCTCTAGACCACCAAACTGTCTTTCTCTAGTTCCTTTCTTCTCTTTCCCTTCCTTAACAACTGATTTTTCCCCACTGGGTATCATTTTATTTTTTTTATCAGTGTTCTTCCCGTTATGGGGTGTACTTTGGACACATTCCATGGATCACATGAGAGATAATAGTGTTTGCTACTATTCCCATGACCACTTCGGAGTTACTAACTCATCCTCAGTTTATTACTCTTTTTTTTTTTACTTTATGGAAGGGGAGAAGGGAACTAAATAGAACAGGTTTACAGGCTGTGTCAGAACTAACAGGGAATCCGACATAAAGCATACCAAGCCCTTAGGTGAGAGAATTAAAAGTCAGTATTAAGGTGAAGTCAGTAAAAGATCCTCTGATACCTGAAGCGATGTGGGTGTTCTCAGTAGGTTGATCTGTGTCTGGGTTTTCTAATAGTCAGAGAAAATCTGCAGCTTCATCCCAATGGTCACTTAAGTTCCTGCAAATGCTGCTAATCTTCTTAAAAAATCATTGTTTCCTACTTAAACCAATTTTGACTCAAAAACAAATTTTTAAAAATTTAATTGACTCTAAAAAAACAAAAGAAAAGTGATTAGTAGAACCTCCCCCACACTTAAGACACACTGTCCCCAGTAGTGTCAAGCAATGGATTGGAAAGAAAGAAAAATTATGTAATAGGAATGGTTAGTTCTCTCGGGTTTTACCTCTGTCGCAGTCAGGCATCGATCGTTGCACTAGGTGCACCGACCGTTGCTATGCGATTTTCGTCCGTGGTCGATCGTTGCTCAGGACCGCAACGATCGCTGCAATGCGATTTCTTTTGTAACGATCGACACAATAGTGTGTCGATCGACGCAATGCGATTTTCACGAACCCTGCAACCAGAAACTCACCAAACAGAAACAAAAACGTAAAATCTAGAAAAAATACAAAAATCAAAATGCAAAAACGAAAACAGTGGGTTGCCTCCCACTCAGCGCTTGTTTAAGGTCATTAGCTTGACCGGACGCACAAGATCTTTCAGGCACTTAGAGATCCTGACAGAGACTTTTTCTGTCTCTGTTCAAGTCTCCTCATCCATGGTGGAGAATAAGCTGTCGCAGAATGCTTCAGCCCAAGAAAGGATGGAGTAAAGTGTGCTCCAGGATCTAAAATCACAGGCCCATTTGGCTGCTCATCTTCTGGTTCCAGGATTGTGAAGGTCTGCCCATCTATCAGTGGTTTCCGCAGCTTCTCCATGTCATATCGCAGCTGTTCATCTCCCAGGTGGAGGTCTATTAGACTCTGTCTAACATCAATCACAGCTCCTGCTGTAGCCAAGAATGGTCTCCCAAGCAATAAAGCTTCATTCGGATCACAGGCGTATTTCAGCACAAGGAAGTCCGTTGGAACTAAGTAGTTTCCAACTCTCACCGGAATATCCATAAGGAGTCCTTCAGGAACTCGTATGGACTGATCAGCTAAGACAAGAGAAGTCCTAGTAGGAGTAAAGTCCAGCAATCCCAACTTCTCAGCCACAGAGTAAGGCATTATGCTTCCAGCAGCTCCTAAATCACACAGAGAACGCTTAAAGCTATCCTCAAAGATAGAACAATCCATCACAAAAACTCCAGGATCAGGCAGTTTCTTTGGGACCTTAGTTAGCAGAACATCACTAATATGCTGAGGAACTACTATCACCCATTCTCTCAGCTCCTCATCTAAAGGCAACATCTTGTTCAAATATCTCTGAACACATGGATGATAAGGTGGATCATCAGAAGGTGGAATTTCTTCCAAGTCTTCACCACTCTCCTCTAGTTTCTTCAGCTCTTCAATCTCTTGTTTAATCACTTCAGAGACCTTGGGATAGTGCCAAATAGCTTGTGCATAAACATCCTCTTGAGTGATTTCAGATGTATCAGGGAATAGGCGGGCTAGTTCTGCATCAATCTCATTTTCATCCCACGGATTCTCTGCTTGTTCACGACCTGCATCGATCGATGCCAGATGTGTATCGATCGTTGCATCGCGATCGTCACAACTTCCACCCGTGAGTTTTTCACTCAATTCCGAAAATTCTGCTTCATCAACCAACTCAGCTGTGCTTAGCTCAAACTTCTCACCCAGATGAGATCCATCATTAACGAGTACAGACCAGGCTTTAATATGAGTCTCTGCAACTCCTTTTCCTTTCATAGTTCCTGAAATCTGATTCACCTGAGTGTCTAGTTGCTTCATGTGAGTGTTCATAGACTCAATCTTCCCATTGAGATCTCCATACATAGCATCAATCTTCTTGTTGCAGTCTACAGAAGTCTTGATTTGGCTCTCCAGCAACTGTTCCATCATCGTCTCCATCTTAGTCTCGAAAGCAGTAGGTGTAGGAGGTGTTTGATAAGATGAAGATCCGTAGGTCCTTTGAGCATTCTGTCCATAAGGCTTCTGAAAGTTGCTGTTCTGTCCATAGCCTGAAGAGTTCTGATTGCCCGTGTAGGCGGTTTTCTGTCCTCCACCGGAAAATCTGTTTCCAGATTGATATCCAAATCTGTTTCCTTGGAAACCAGATCCTCCGATGTAATTCACGTCCTCTTCCTGAGTGTCCTCCTCAGTCTGAATCACTTCTACTTCTTGAGCAAAATGGACAGCTTTCTTCTCACCTAGAAGAGTGCAGATTTTATCCATTCTGGATCTCAAATCAGCCATCTCTGAGTTATCAATACTTCCACCAGATTTCTTCCTCCTATCATCCATAGTCTTGCAACTGTTGCTGCTAATCAAATTCTCGATCAATTGCTTAGCCTGTGTAGGAGTCCTGGTGTTGAAGTTGGCATCACTAGAATTATCCAGCGCAGTCTGATAAGGGAGATATATGCCTCTGAAGAAGATACCAATCAGCTGTACTTCTGTGAATCCATGGTGTGGACAATCACGCTGATATTGCTTAAATCTCATCCAGGCGGTTGTCAAAGGCTCCACAGCTCCTTGGGAAAAAGTGAGTATGTCCTGTCTGGACTGATCTGAGCGTGCAGCATCGTAGAAGTGACGCAGGAACTCACTCTTTAAGGCTGCCCAAGTAGTATACTGACCAGGTGCCAGTTGTCTCAGCCATGCACTAGCGTCTCCAGCAAGACTGTGCGGAAATAGCTTAAGGAACAGATAGTCCGGGCATACTCCTTCATACTTCATGCCAGTGACTATGTCCTCAAACTTGTCAATGTGATCCATAGGCTGCTCTGATTGAAGACCATGAAAAGCAATCTGCCTCATCAGTTGGTAGTAGATGGTTTTTACCTCAAAATCATTCCTCTCGAAAGCAGGAAGCACTAGAGCTGCTCGGTTTGCATGAAACTCATCAGGTCTATTGTAGTCAGCCAGTGTCCTCTCATGAACTACAATCTCTCTACCTTGAGCTTGATCTTGCGGTTGTTGCTCAGGTTCAGGGGGGTCAGGGATTACATTTCCCTCAGCATCAACCCGATGCCCAGCAGCATTGTACGGGTTATTATCTCGGTCCCTCAGGGTACCTTCAGCATCTGGTATCAAGATCAGACGTTCTCGAACCATTCTCTCTCTCTTTTCTCTTCTGATAGTCCTTTCAAGACGTCCAAGTTCCTCTAAGTTGAGATTAACTAAGCTCGAGTTCGGATTACTTCGAGTGTTCTGCGTTGGCATAAACTGTCTGTAATCGTCCAGCAACGATCGATGCTATCAGTGCAACGATCGATTCAATCTCAAATCGCTCAGTGACGATCGATGCAAAGGGTGCAACGATCGACGCAAGGCGAAATTCGTACCTGCGACAGAGAGAAACAGAGAAAAAGTTAGCAAAATAATAAAAAAAACGAAAAACAAAAACGAAAAACGAAAAATTTCTAGTAAAACCCTAAGTTCGGTCCTATCGAAGACTCTAAGAGTCCCCGGCAACGGCGCCAAAAACTTGATAGGTTCTAAGTTTTACCCTATTCTAAAACTGCAAGTGCACAGTATAGTCAATGTAGTATATAGGGTTATCGAATCCACAGGGACACTTGGTCTCAAGAGGATCAAACTGTAGGAATAAATACTAGAAATAAGCAAGTAGTGATTGTAATGAATTGCGGTGCAAGAAAGTAAACAGTAGCAGGAAATCGGTTTGTAAGCAATAAACTAAAAGCGTCAAGCCTAGGGTATTCTCAGGAAATCAGACAAGCAGACAAGTTAATCAGTCAGGATCAAATTAAACTCGGTTCTAGAACTCAAATCACGGAAATAGAATTAAACAAATCTCTTTGCGAGAATTCTCTATGCCTAAGTGCAGTAACCCAAATCTCTTTGCAATTACTAACAGATTAAACAAGCATTAAGTTCAAGTTCGATATGTTCACAATTAAACTAAACCAAATCTCTTTGCGAATAATTTAATTGCTCAACCTAAATAGTTCAGATTCCTAAACCCCACTCTCGTGACGTATTTAGCAACCTAAGATCTAGATTCTAATTGATCAGGTTAGAACTAGCATTAAGCACAATTTAGTTTGAAGAACATTCTACTCATATGAATCCTAACTGAATTAAACAAGTCTAGCAAGTCATCAAACCCTAATGAGAAACCCTAAACTCAACTATGGATCTACTCAGACATGATTGATGAAAACATAATCATAGAATAAATAGATTGCATATAAGAAATTAAAATATCAAAGGGGTTCGAAATCTTCTCCAAAATAAATGAATACAAGGAAATAGATCAGCCCCGAAAACTCTAGAAATCTCTTAGCTCTAAGTATGAAAGCGTATCTAAAATAAAAGCCAAAAACTAGTATATATAGGTATAATCTCGGACGGGGCTTCTGTGTAAATACTGGAACTATCTTGGGCTTCTTTGCAAATCTTCATAAGTTGTTACGCCGACGCGTACGGCCCATCTCGCGACTGCATCGACCGATGCACAATGCGTGTCGATCGATGCAACATCAAATAATCGGACAGTGAACTAAACTCTCGGCCAAAACGTCCCAGAAGTCCCAAAATGCTCCAAATATCTCCAATTAGCTCCAAACCTGATTTAACCTGTAAAAGACTCTAAACTAATACAAAAGACTCTAAAAACACAACTATATCATGGTATAAAGTGGGTATTTAGCAACCATGATATATCAATAGTCAAATCGCATAATCTACACACACATGTCTAATCTGCATCTCTTTTGGTGTAAAAATATGAAGATACCAACTTTTCCGTCAACCGCCGCATGCATCGTTATTTCTTACCTACGAGAGCTAGTTCAATATTGCGTCATGGATCATTTCCAACCATGTCAGAGATTTCACAATCGAATTTTTTCTTATCAACCAAACAAGCATAACACAACATGTCAAATCTGACAAACAAAGTTTCATATTCGTATGAAAACCTGTTTATCCTAACAATAAGAGAGATATGCTATCCTTTTGTTTTTGGAAAAAAAAAATCTATAATGAAGTTTTCGAATAGATCATAAACCGTAATTTTGTGGCTGATGTTAATATGATTAGTATGTCATTTGTTCGAAATCGAACATACATATTACACATCGCCGTGGACACAAAAATCACCAAAAATATGAATCAAAAATATGAATTTTCCTAGGCTTCCCTTTGCTTTCCTACCTTGTAAGCATTATTCATCGATCAAGTATATATATATTTCAAGAAAATATGAGAAGTGACTCTTGGAATGAAGCTTGAGATCTAACATAAAATGTAGGGCAAATCGCATAAATAGCACAAAAACATGACTTGTCAAAAATATAGCACCAAGGAAAAAAATCATAAAAATAGCACAAAAACATGTTTTGTCACTAAATTAGCCATAACCCTAAACCCTAAATACTAAACCCTAAACCCTAAATACTAATCCCTAAACCCTAAATAATTAACCATAAACCTTAAATTATATAATGCTATAAAAGTTTTTGTAATTAAAATAATGTTAAAAATGTGAATTATTTCCATTTGTGCTATATTTATGATAAAGTATGTTTTTTGTGCTATTTTATGCCTTTTCTTTAAAATCTAATATCATTTTACCAAAAATAAAATAAAATTTAATATCTCACCCACCGGTCGAGAGTATTTTGTCTGGATTCAAAATCTAATCAATGACTACATTCTACATAGGGGTGTCAATCGGGCTGGCCCGGCCCGGCCCAGCCCAAAACCCGTAAAACTCAAAAATATTTAAGTCCGGCCCAAAATAATTTTGGGCTTAGATTTTAAAGCCCAGCCCAGCCCTAACCGAGCTTTTCGGGCTTTTGGGCTTTTCGGGCTTTAATAACTTTAAATTAATTTTAGCATAATAATATTAATATAAAAATAAATTTAAATGTTGTAAAAAATCCAATTGAAATCAAAACAAAAGCCAATGTAGTGAAACAATTATAACCAACGTATAAAACCAGCATAGTAAAACTTAATAAATTAAACACCAACTAATAAAATAAAACAAATAATCTCTAAGTAGTAGGAATTTCAGCTTTTTCCACGTTAGGATCTTCTTAGTCGATTTCCAATTTATCATCGTCATCAAGAGCTACATATAATATAAAATATAAAAAATAATTATCAGATTTTCACATGTATAATTTATATAAAATGAAAGTCTATAAATATTGTTACTTGGATCATGAAACGCAAATCCATCCAACCAAGTGCGTGTACAAATAAGTGCTTCAACGTGTCTTGGTAGAAGACGACTCCTGTATTTGTTTAAGACATGCGCACCAATACTAAAACTAGACTCTGATGCCACTGTAGTTATTGGAATGCTTAGAACATCACATGCCATACGATATAATTCACCATAATGTTGTGTCTGAGTTTTCCACCAATCTAAAACATCCAAGTCCTCATAAAAAGTCAGTTCTAACCTATCGTCTTCCAAATACAAAGTCAATTTAGACTTTCCTTCTTCAGCAAGGGTGCGTTTTTCATACGCTTTGAAATCCTATTATAAACAATCCCAAATTGAACAACAATTAAATAATAAAATGATGTAAACTAAAACAAAAAATTTAAGAGAAAAAAAAAACTTACACTAAACGCAGTCAAACGTCCCACATTTTGGGTTTTGGTAACACCTCCTGTTCCACGTGAAGAAGAAGACACATTTGTTGAACTTGGAGGAGTGTAACTCTTATATTGATTAAAGAGTAAGGTTAATTTTTTTGTCACAGCTTCTACCTTTGTTTCTTTAGTGCTTGGATCAAGAGTATCAAAACAGTATCTCAATATCTCTAATTTCATCCTCGGATCAAGAATGGCTCCAATCGCAAGAATGGTACTATACTCTTCCCAATACTTACCAAATTTCTTTCTCATTTCAATTGCCATAAGTTTCAGATCATTGTCTCCATCTTTCGAGTAATTGTTCAACAAACACTCAATCTTCCAAATTTGGGCAAAATACAAATTCGCCGTAGGATAGCTAGTACCTGATCAAAAAAAAAATAATAATAATTGAGTGGCCATTTTATGTCTCACGTCACGTGAGTGGCATCACAATTCACAATAACAAAAATATATACAAGACATATACGTGAGTGGACATTTTATTTGTAAATGATTGAATAAGTTTATAATAAAATAATCATGCCAAAAGTGTGAGGTTAATAAACACATACCTGAAAACAATTTGGTGATGTCGTAAAATGGTTCTAAGAAAGCATGTATTTTTTCTGCTCTATCCCATTCCTCAATTGAAGGACAATATCTGTAATTTCTTTCGGCTCTTTGTAGTAAGGAGAAAGCACGTCGATATGTAAGGGCACTACCAAGCATTAAGTAAGTAGAATTCCATCTGGTGGAAACATCCATCTTCAAACCAGCTCCATATTCAAGACCAACATCTTTAACACAATCTATGAACATGCCTTTTCTTCCTTCTGACCACTTAATCCATTTTACTGTCTCTCGAATCTTATGCAAAGCAACCTCAACAAATTTCAAACCATCTTGCACTATGAGGTTGAGGATATGTGCAGAACATCTGATATGGAAGAATTCACCATCACATAGCAAACCATGACGTGATGAGAGTTGGTCTTTAAGTATGCTTTGCATATTATCATTAGAAGATGCATTATCAAGAGTAAGAGAAAATATCTTCTTCTCTATTCCCTAATCCTCCAGACAACAAAGAACCTTTTTAGCCAACTCAAATCCTGAATGTGGTGGAGGCATCGCGCAAAATGAAAGTATTTTACTCTTTAACTTCCAACTATCATCGACATAGTGAGCTGTCAAACATATATATCCCTCGATGCTGATTGATCTCCACACATCACATGTCAAGCATATCCTATTACCAACTCTAGCTAGCTCGTGCTTCATTTGCTCTTTCCGTATCCCATGAAACTTAAGCACATCAGCCACTGCAGTATTCCTACTTATGGTTCGATACTCAGGATTCAAATACTTCAATAGTTCTCTTACCCGTGGATACTCAACAAAAGAAAATGGCAAGTCGTGACATATGATGATCAATGTTATCAACTCACGAACAACCGAATGATCAATTTTTTTTGCTGCTAATCTTCCTTCTTCAGTAACCAATTGTTGTCTCACATCACCATTTCGTGGCCTTTTCTTACATCCCAATGCATGGTATCTTCTCACAATGCTTGCATTTTGCAACTTCTTGACCATCACTGTTTTTTCCATGAAGAACAAAATGCTTCCAAACATTTGATGTACAACGTCGTGCTTTTGGTTTAACTTTTATACCAGTTTTTGTTTTCTTCTTTTGAGAGGATATGTCTTCATCACTAAGCTCATCAGAATCCAAATCGTGAATATCATCTTCAATTTCTGTTTGAATTGGTTCCTGAAAAAAAAAAGATAGTAATAAAATAAAATAATTAAAATATAAAGCACAAAATCAATGATTTCAATTTTTGATTTCAAATCGTTGTCTAAAGCACACGATATTATAGTATACAAGAACGCATATAACAGCTATACAAGAACGCTATACAATACGTAGCATCTCAATTTTTGTCCTTTTAGAATTAGTGGCTTTGGTTATATAATAACAGCATAGTTTCACATATAACAACGATTCTTCACAGTTTTCAATGAAAAAAATTACTCCCTCTGTTCCTAATTGATTGATGTTTTAGGATTTTCACACATATTAAAAAATAATTAATATTTAGTTATAAATACACATTTTTCTTTCATTAAAACACTTTCCAATAACTATAAACCAATAGTAATTCAATATAATTCTTGAAATTCACATTTTGTAAACATTAATTAATAAATGTTGCATAGAAAACTTAAAACATCAATCTTTTTGAAACAAATTTTTTTTCTAAAACATCAATCTTTAAGGAACGGAGGGAGTAATAACTTAATAACATAACATATAAGGTTCATGATTCATAGAAAATAGTTATAGATATATGATTTAAATAAAAAAATTGACTTACGTGACCTGTAGAAGCCATTGATAATGGTCAGACTTTTGAAAGATGCCTAAATTGAGATCGAGAAGCGGCGTGTATTTTTTAGGAGATTTGTGTGTTGACGTCTTTTTATATCAAAGAATTAGGGTTTTTAGTTGAGATATAAAATACACTAGATCATTATTATTATTAGAAAGTTAAAATTATAAATAAAATAATTACACTAAAATGTAAATTTTCGGGTTTCTCGGGCTGGCCCAAGCCCGTTCGAACTAAGCCCAAAAAATCATTAGTCCAAATGGGCTTAGCCCAAAAGGTCCATTTTTTTTGGGTTTATATATTTAAGCCCAAGCCCGATAATTTTTAGGGCTGGGTCGGGCCGGGCTTCGGGCTTTGACCCTAATTGACACCAAAAAAAAAAAATCATTTCAATCACAATATATATTTACATATATAGTTGTATGATGTATGTTCTTATTGTTTGAAACCAAATTCAAATTACATTTAGTATGTATTGTCTACGGTTATTCGCCTAGCTTGAGTTCTTTTATTTTCTTTCGATACTTCAACAAATTCGGCTTGATTGCTGTAACAAAATTATAAACATATAAACCCTCACAGCTCAGCCGAAAAAACAATAATTCGTCTGCATGGGCTAAAACATACAATAATGTGTATGTAACGCACTTACAATGATTTTTGGTTCTATGCAATCGAATAAAGGAACTATATATACCATTGAAACTCAAATAGTTTTGTCTCTTGTTTGATTATCAAAAGAATTGAAGTTTGACTAAGTCCAACTCTAAAGGTTTTGTTGTTATTGTTGTGGCCATTACTTCTACTTCTTCAAGGTCACACACAAAACGACAACATCGAACCCAATACCTTCCCCACGCTTTCATTGAATCTTACATATATCGAGTGTATATGCGGGCCATCTTCTTCTTCATTATTCGGTATTCTCAATATTCATTCAATGAATATATCGTCATTGTAGTAATGGCTCATAAATCTTCCAATGTTTCAAACTATAATAAAGACATGTCCACAATTTTAGGACAAGTTTTTGTGATTTATCTAAAATGCATGTAATGAATAATGACCATTGGTTACTAATTAATTTTCTTTTGGTCAAAGGTTACTAATTAAAACATTCAACGTTTTTAGTTATAATTTGGAATACTTTTGTGGAATTTGGCCACACGAGCTTTTTTCTTTTTCTTTTCCTTTTTTTTTTTTTGTCATGCTTTTTTCTTTTCCTTTGTCAACTATCATTTGCGTTAAAACAATTCAAAATGGACCAATAATACAAAGGTTTAAGTCTAAATAGATTTTGACCCGCGCTTATTACAAATTTAAATTATATTTATTTTATTATTAGTAATTAAATTTTTTAATTATACAATCAAATTTTGTTTATAATTGTTTAATCCACATTATAAAAATAAATTAATAATTTATGTTTAAAAAAAATTGTGTGTTATTTGAGAAGAGGTATATCGTAAAGATAAAGATATTGAAATAGCGATTTTGCATTATAAGTTTTTATTTTGTTTTAAACTCGTACAAAGTTCATTTTTATAATTCGAAATTGGCTAATTTATTTTTCAACCCGCTCTTATAATAGTTTAAATATTTTGCAATATGATGTAACAACCCGCTAAAAATACAATAGTAAAAACAAATTCTAAAATTTTATTATAATATAAACATAAATATTTATATTTGAAATAAAAAAATAAAGAAGATATTAAAATATATTATATTTGAATTTTGAATATAATCATAATTAAAGAATATTATCTTATATACAAAATAGTTGATGTTTAAATTATTTAGTCATATTTATCAATTGATTTAATAGTTTCATGTTTATATTTTTAATTAATTAGAAAAGTGAAACCCATTATATTTAGCTTGTTTGGATACATGTTTAGTAATTGTCTTGTTTGGAAACATGGATAGTAGAGAAATTGTTATATTCCTTAATTACCATTAATGAATATTAAAAACCGAACCCGAACCCGAACCGTCAAAATACCCGAACGGGTCCTAAACTCCTATATCCGAAGAATTAAACCCGAACCCGATCCGAACCGAGAACCGAATGGGTACCCGAAATATCCGACTTACAATTATATACCTAAAATATTAATTATATTTATACTTAATATAACAAAATTATCCAAAATTACAATTATAAACTTAAATATAATAGTTATTTTTAGGCTAAAATAACTAAATTATCAAAAATAAACAAAATATATGAAGGATTTTGTTATATTAATCAAAATTTAACGAATTTATATTTAAATATAACTAATTTTTATTTTTGTTTTATGTTTTTCGGGTACCCGAACCCGAACCGAATCCGAATGGAACCGAACCGAACCCGAACCGAAATTCTAAAATACCCGAATGGGTTTATATCTCTAAATCCGAAAACTCGAAAACCCGAAAAACCCGAACCGAACCCGAACGGGTATCCGAACGCCCAGGCCTAGTATTGATTACAAGATTCTGTAAAACAAAATGGGCATAGTGAATAGATCTTGTACCCAATCAACTCGAAAGGGTGAAGAAAATTACCGCATGGAAAGTGAGAAAGGACGCACGTCAATTCTAAGTTGTGGCCGTCATGCAACACTGATGCCGGAAATTTTCGCCGACCACTGCCACCAGAGCATGAACCGAATTTCATGTTTCAGCTTTTGTCGACCATCATCCCACCAAATAATTTGTCAAAGAATCGCATGAAAGAGTAAATTGTTTATGAACGCCACCAAGAAATTCTAAAAGTTTATGGAAATTCGTCGCCGACAACCCCATAGCAAAGATCCGTTTACTGCCATTGTTGCACGGCGCGATCTCGAGCAAGGGAATAAAACTAGCGAACATTGAAATCCATCCGACCCACAAGAGATTCAACGAAACTATAAACCAAATCATAATTAGAATTAGAAAAGAAGATCAAGAAAATCCGATAAGAAATCAGAATTATTGGATCTAACAGAAACTGAAAAAGTAAGAAAACAAAAGGAAATCCGACATCAGAATCGGAAATTATGAACAAAATCAAAAGTAAAGCCGACAGTCGGAAACGAAGAATGAGAAAAATCGGTTGCTAGAAAGAGGTTGGAGGGAAAACTTTTTTTGTGTGTTCTTGTTTTTTATACTAACCAATTTAGACCTACTTGCTTATTTTTGTTTCTTTCCATGAGGGCCTTTTAGATCCAGCTCTTCCCATGAATTCATAATTATCTATGTTTAAATGAATATGACAGAATTGAATAAAGGCTAAAAAGCAAAATGGGCCGAAAAAATTTAGGGATAAGCAAGCCTGTACAGGTGTCACAAAAGCCACGATACGCGACTCAGGTAAACCACGTGTCAGCCAAGGAAGAATGCCGGCATGCAATCAGCGGTGAACGGCAAGGAGACACCACAGCGACGCACACACCTAATCATGTCGGTTGCCATCTGCCGATCTTACTCCCGCTTAAATGTTGCTAGAACCCACACTAAAGCCGTTGAAATTAGCTACGGAAATCACCTGCAAATCAGTGAAGCCAAGGAGGCTCCGTCGCCGGAATACCCCAATATACTGAGTATTCATTTGCCCACCTTCAAGCTCATCTTCGTAGAGCCAGTGGAAGCGTCGAAGATATTAATCCAAGAGAATCACCTATTGAAGATGAAACATGACGAACTTGGGCACAAGCGGAGAAGAACGACGAGAGAGAGATCGTGAAACTCGCCGCGGCGAGGAGTTGGAGGAATCAGATCGAAGAGTTAAGGAGACAAACAAATCCAATTTCATCACTTATTGTGCGGTAACAAACCGCAAGCCAAAAGTCGCACAAAGACGAAGCAAAAGTCCGGCAATTCACTGGAAAACTAAAAGGCATGATGACGCTCCAAAAACAAAACCAAAAAAAATATTACATATAGACAGTTGGGCCACCGACATAATGCCGGTGGCCGGAAAGATCGGAAATCGTCTATTTGTATAAACCCATCTGTACAACTTGGCCTTTTAGCCCATCTAATGCAATTTCAGTCGACAAAAAAAAATGAATATGACAATTTTTAAAAAAACTATTTGGCGTATTTAAAGACGGATATATAAGTATATTTTTTTTTGTCAACTTTCAAGACGGATATTACATTGACGAAGGGGGGGGGGGGGGGGGGAATAATCAGAAATATTGACATGTGTTTCATAAACTACTAACACTATTTCCAAGTAATTAAACGATTTAGGGACGGGAAAATGAATTACATCCATTAGTAGTCAGTATAATTAAGAAATTAATAATTGCATTGCATTCTTTAGTTATGGTCACCTGTTTCATGGCATCCATCCCACTGTTTTCTTCTTACAGCTACACTTTTTTTTTTTTATAAAATCAAATTTAATTGGTTATTTCCATTTTTTTTTGTAAAATTCTAAAATTCAACAATTTTGATTTACAAATAAAAATATATAACGGTCTTATATTCTCGTTTTTAGCAAATGTATCAATAGTACATTGGAGTATCATGATCATCAATCGTCTTACATCTCAGCAATTCTGTAACGAGTAAATATAATATTGTTGTTTTTATGAATCAGGAAGACAGAAGAGTGTTCCATAAGAATACACAAGGAGTTTTATGTATGTGAAGCTGTTTTGATGAGACAGCCTATGCTTCTCTTCCTCTTCTTACCTCACTGATGATCATCAATGAGCAAGTGCCCTGCTTCTCCAATTTCTCACAGAACAACCTATCTAACTCAAGTCTCTGAAATTAAGACTCATTGCAAGAACCCTAAGCCCTTGTTTACTGGAGGTTCAGCCCCGACTCGTTCTGTTCTTCAGATCATATGGTTCTCAGAGCTGTGCTCAGTCAGCTCACTAAAGATTGATAGAAGCATCGGCTTAAAGAATCACAGAGTAATGGAGAAGGCAGTTCGGAAAGCCTCTTGACTGACATTTGCATTCCGAACACTGCTTGGAAATTGCTGATGTGAGTTATTAATATTCATGATTGGAACATTCCTTTACGCTTGTACCCAATAGATTCATGTCAAATACCACTTAAAAGACATTATACTTGTGAGCTTCATCATTGAAACATAATTACCAGTGAACATGATGCAGATAATTTGAATGATAAGAGAATATATTGAATCCTATGAGTCAACCATTGAACATACACTCATCAACGCAAACGCATTGTCTGGTTTATACATCACACAAGCGGGAACTGTCATAGATGTGGCAAATCGTTGACAAGTACTGCGAATGGAACTTTCACCTCTCAAGAAACAAAGTAGAAATTTAGGAAGATCACATGCTATCCTGATATGTACTTTTACATGATCCTAGTAGAATCTTTATATAAGAATGTATATATAATTCTGTTCGGAGGTACTGGAATACACTGAATAGGGTATACCTATAAGCAGCTGGAAGCCTGCAAAAGCTTTGACGCTGCAGCTAAGCCACTGAGTATGGCACCTTCGACGTTTGGGCTGACACAGAAATCTCCACAGATTGCTAGATTCCTGTTTCTATCCCAGAGACATCTCTCCTCTACGGCTATGCTTTTCGCTGGGAACGCACTTCCCCTAGAGACAACAGATCAATAAGCTGACAAGAGATAGTAGAAGTCCAAACTAAGAGTCATCGGTGCTTACCATCTGTGGGCTTTCATGAAAAAGGGGACTGAACTAACAAGGCCGGAGCACTGAAACTCTTTGAACATCTCTTCAGATATTTTGTTAAGTGTTTCGTTCGATAGCTTTTGGAGGCCGGTCTTGGCAATAACACTCTTGGCATAGTCTGGTGTAGAATGCAGTATCCATCTTTCACTAAAAAGACAAAATAAACATTTCATAAATTTGGCTGCAACTGCTCAAATACTGTAATTTTACACTTTTGTTTTGGTCAGGGAAGTCATCTACCTATCAGTAGATCGCCCCGGCTTAGTGCTATCACAGTGAGCCCAGCGCAAAATCTCAGAATTCTTGAAAGATAAGCCTTTTGCTGGTATCTAAATCAAGAATCATAGAATATGCAAACAACAGAAATTGGCTAGTAGATTCGTGTATCAACATTAGTAACACACTGAAGAAGAAGAAGAAGATATCTTACCAAAGACAATGGTTCCTTAAAAGCTAGCATAACAGAGAAACATGGCAGAACAGGAATATGTTGCAGCTTAGTCGCCAACTCCGGGACAAGATTTAAGTCTGTGTGAAGGAAGCAAATAGAGATATAACACTGAAACAGTAACTGTAGGAGGAGTTAGTTAGTGCAAGTCTTACCCAGAGGCGGTGGGAGTCCGGTTACTTGAGTAAACATTGGAGAAACGACGTTTTTATCTGATGCAACCACTCCATCAAAACGACCCACGTTTTGTCCATTTGAATCTTTCAACAGCCATGGTATCTGTTCCTCCAACCATTCCAGCTTGGCAATACCAGTTCCAAACATACTTTCAACACCTATGAATATGAAGAAGATCACAGAGACTGATGGAATCTCACAGACTAGAAAGATTAGGAAAAGTACCAGACTCGTGGCACAAGGCCTTTGATATAGAATTCATGCCGGGGACACCAACATACCTCTTCGCATCTACTTCCTAGAACGTCAGACAATGAAAACCTCAAACTGTAAATAAGATGAATCATAAAAGGCAGATGGGGAAAACAAAACCTGTTCGATGCCAAGAAACTTGTTGGAGGCACAGTCGAAACTCCCGAAAACTTGTTTCCACTCCGAAACAATACCTCTAGTCTCCCACTCGTGAACAAGGGACACTGCATCAGAGTTGGTCACAGAGAAAAACGGAGCTCCATGGTCGAACATCAACTCCTTCCCATCTTCGCCAATCTCTCTGCCCAGAAAGAGAGGAAATTCAAAGGGAAACACTTTTCAGCAGAATCACACACTCTGCTACAACTAGCATCATTGCCTCTCTAGAGATTTGAACGGAAAGGGAATATAAGTTTTGGGAGGGAGAAAGAAACCTTCTTTGAGACATGCGTCCACCGGGTCCACGACCGGAGTCGAAGATAGTGACGGAGACTCCATTCCTGGCCAGAGTCGATGCGCACACGGCTCCGGAAACTGATCCGATATAGAATAACGGGAACTTAATTTCATAACAGAAACCCGGACAAAAATTAATCAAGGAAAGTGAAGAAATCAACTTCCGCTTCCGATGACGGCGATCTTCATTGCGACGGAAACGCTGCTCCTCCTCCTAATCGCTCGCGAAGTAGAGGCCGCCATCTCGTTTGCTCTCTCTTGCCTCATCCTCCAAAAAGACTACGTCTCGTTTACTATTCTGACTATGCAACTGCGTCCCGTTTCGAACGCTAAAAAACTACAGCTCGTCTGTTGACTTTTGGTCAAAATTGTTTTATGATCAGAGAATGGATAAACTGGCCATCTGTGATATTTTGATTCCACATTGTAGGAGAACATGCTTCTCTACTCACACTAGTCAGTGTATAGAAAACTACATGTGAGAAACACATGTGGTCCCATGGTAGTGGACCCCCTTTGCTGTATTCTCACCGGAGTTCGACTCCACACTCCCTCGTCTGTTAGGGGTTCCTCTTTGTGAGGATTTAGGGTCAGTGGACCGGTCCGTTGTGCCCCACAAAACCGAGCCAAAAAGAAAAACTACATGTAAATTTTTTTTGTCAGCAAAATTAAGAAATAAACTAGAGTTTTACAGCTGGTTATTTATTCGTTTATATTTAATAATATTTTTTTTTTGGGATTACAAATTTTACAATTACAGCAATTTTGTTATATTATATATTATCTTTGTCCCAATATATAAAATGTTCTAGTTAAAAGCGTGCATAATAAGAATTTTGTTTTATTAAATTATATGATTTAGTAGTATATTAAAAATATTATCAACTTTAATTTATTGGTTAGTGTTAATATTATGGTTTTAGAACTTCTTTGACCAACACTTTTTCATTTATTGTTGTATTTAAATTAATTAAAAAAATTTATAGACATGTTAAAAAATCAAATAAAATGGAATAAGAAAAAAACTTAATTTTACTTCCTTAATTTTATTGTTTTTTGAATTTTTTAGTTATTTGTTTGGTTGTATTCTTATTATTTATGTAACTTTATGTACTCTTGAATTTATATAAATAAAGATAGATGTTAAAAAAAAAAAAAACTTAAAAAATCTAATAATTTGGAACCGAGGAAGTATTTATTATATTGGTTTGGGTTAAATTTTATAAGTCTAACTACAATGGTTTGCCGTCTCTCTTTCCTTTTAGTTCCTCTTAAGTTCTTTCCGGTTATCTTCTCTTTATGGCATGTAGTTCCTTTCTTGATTGTCATGTTCTTGTGGTGGTACAACACCTACGACAATCCATCCTATATCAAAACTCGAGCTAAGTACAATTCTTTATGAGGTATGTATTTCAAATGTGGTTTACACGGAAAAGCCTTCTATACATCGCAAGCATCAAGATGATCGATAAAAAGGTTAGAAACCGGTTAAGTTAAATATGAAGAAGTGACTTAGAAAGAGCAGCAACTAAACAAACTACGACAATCCACCCTGCATCAAGACTCGGTTTAAGTACGATTCTTTATCCTCGAAAGTTCTTACCTTTGAAAAAACTAAGTTTCAAGACTCCTTAGCGCGGATTTTTTTTAACCAAACGAAGAAGCTTATGATGAGGTATGTAGTTCAAATGTGGTTTACAGAGGAAAAGCTTTCTACACATCACAAGATTATCAAAATGTTAGAAACCGGTGAAGTTCAATTTGAAGGAGTGAAGAGAAGAAGTATAAGGACAGTTTGAGAACTTGGATCTCGAGAAAAAGGGATCATAAATAGATTTTCTTTTGTCTTCTAAGATTAAAATGTTTTTCTTAAATTTCTAAAAATCGTTTATTGTAAATGTCAAACTCAAACATCTATTAATCTTAAACTTGGCTTTCATATACGACATGACAGAACAAAAGAAAAATCACACATCACACGTTTATTACAACAACCTTTTGCTTGTGATACAAGGAAACAAAGTACATACCTGAGATTTAACTTTTATTATCTCACTTATTTTATTATATCACCTTAAACACCAAACGTCTCACATCATATCACACCACGTCAAGTGTGTGTATTAAAGAGCCTTTTTAGCATCTAAGGTTACCACCCGGGCTCACACCAAGTTGACGACAATAGCCTATATAGTACCCAACCCTTAAACGTACCGCCTCTGAGTTCGGCTTGTTACACTCCAAATCACCATTGATGGCCCTAATGGTAGCTCCAAACCCTTGGTTTACTACCGGTCTTACCGTATTCATCCAAAACCATAGAGCCGTCCTGAAAGCCACAGTTGGGTTACTAGCAACTAGCTCGGGTTGACGTAGAAGGTTGAGACCAAGGCTCTGACCACATGCTCCATAGTTGTAGTTCCATGATATTTGGATTGGACCACGACCGTAGTAACCTTTGCCCCATGCACATGGGTATTGCCTGTTGCTCTCGTCGCAGTAGTCACGTGACGGTCCGCCTATTTCTTCTATGTAGCAGAATTCTATAGAGATGCAAATGAAAGAAAAAGGTGATAATTAGGACTAAATGGACTTCATATGAACCCTAGTTACTAAAATGAATATAGAAAGGACCTTATATAAAAAGGTCGTCAGGGTTGGGTATTCATTCACATAATAAATAACGTAAAAGAAGATATATTTTCGTAATGATTGGAAAAGAAAAAGAAAAACGGATTCTTACTTCCAGTCTCGTGGGTGAAATGAGCAAACATGGCAGCAATTTCACGTCTAGTAACGGAATTAGCAAAGTTTGGGAAAGTATTGGCGGCGTTAATGAAAGCGTCACGAGTGTAAAATCTTTTTCCGGCACAGTCATTATCGGCTTGGTTGATAATGTTGTTAAAGAAATTTTGTGTCACAATGCTACTAACCGAACCACCACCACCACCACTTGGTGTTCCGGTGCCTTTACAAGGACCTGATCGGCAGCCAGCACCGCAATAAGCATCGGTGGTTCCGCAGTAACCCCACTGGCTGCAGCAGAAGTTTGAAGCGCAACCGCAGTTTTGAGACTTGACAAAACCTAAGAAGCAAAATAAAAGGAGTAAAGAGATTTTTGTGAAAGCCATGTTATGTTTTTGTGATTATTTTGTGGGTTTGATGGTAACGAGGTTGTGGGGGTATATATAGCAATAGATCTTGGGTAGTTTGGCCATTTGCTTCCTCTTTTCCAAGATAAGTCCAAGAATTCAACAAGACAATTATGTATGAAATACATTCTTATTTAACTTTCCAAATGGTGGAATAAATATTCTTCTGTGAATTAGTGGAGACAAACTTATTACTTAGATAAAATCATCTATCAGAGCCCTTGCATTGGTTAGAAATTCATTGGGGTTCTTAAACAATTTAATATTTATTGAGGATGCCCTCATGGATCTTATTAAAGATGATTTAGTGCGTTGAGATAAAGTATCAAAGTACCTTCCATAAAATTTATCATGTTAGAACCGTTTGTTACATTTCCAAGTATAATAGAGAGGTGTGAATGATAAGATCTCGTCATTTATGTGAAAGGACATGTTCTTCTCCTGTTATTCCATACATCTTTCCTCCTTATAGACCATTCTGGGTACTCATCATTTCACCAAGAGATGAATAGATTCTCTCGGAGCCCTGTTATCTCGATGGTTAAGTTCTAGCTACTTTGAGATACATGTTGGTGTAGTATAACTTTTTCTCTATGCCATAAACAGATGTTGTCTCACCTGCGTTTACTAGATTTCGTAGTTCAATTTTCTTAACGTAGTCTCTGGGACTTGCCATAAATGAATCCTGCAAACTCTTAATTTTACACGATCTTCCATAAACGGATCTTGTAATCGCTTTTACAAAACCTGTTATAAATACATCACAAAATTTCCAACATTCATTTCATAGTTTCAGAGAATCACAAAACACAAAGCAAACATAACCATATGAATAAAAAGTTTATATTGTAGAAATTAAAATGATGACACCGCAAAAACCATTTCTCAAATTGAATAGGTCTTTTCTTGTGGTGGATTTGGCATAAGTCGCCATTGTTTATAATCATGCTGGTTGGGACAATTGGGAAAGTGAAGACGTTGTGGAAAATAATTTCTAAGTCAAGGTCAATGCGTATAGACTTTTAACCCATTGGTTACGCAAGGAAATTTCCATATAAAAATCAAACTTTCATTTAAAGTTAATAAAATTTAGAATGGATGATGTTGGTCTAGTGGTTGAGTTAAAGTGATAAAAGATTCTGCAAAAAAGCAAATTTATATTTTTCTTCTTGATAATGGGTTTTCTAATTTATATTTCAATCCGTAAATTTTCTAAAATGGTTTTTGAAAAAAAAAATAATAATATTATAGCAGGAAATATATTTTCCGTGGTCTAATGATTGTCTTTTTTTATTTTGAATGAATGTAAACTTTGCTCAACTCAAACCAACTTTTTACAAGAGTTTGCAACTAAAATCTATTACATTGTCAAAGGATTTATATACCAGAGCTATTTTTTTGTTTTCTGTTTTGCTTATGGTGGTCTAAATGCAAGCCATCACATCATAGCTCCTTCATTGCGAGTGTTTTCCGATATCCGAAAAAGGTGATTCTGTTGCGGACTCTTTTGTCAATAATTCTGTCATGACTACGGTTGATTTCGGTTGCTCACCATGTATTCTGCTGGTACTCTCTCTCCATAGTTGATAAGGTGTCAACTTTGGAAGAGTTGTTCTTGAAGCTCGAGTTGAGTATCCCAATCATCTGAATACTGATTTGTGGTAATGGTCTAGTGATTATCGTTTTAGAAATGCATTAGTTTGTTTTCTTATGAGTTCATTTCTCAATAGAAACAAAACCACTTATTAGTTGACCAGTCTAAAAATGGTACGTATCGCATTTTAGATTCTTTAAAAAGTTGGTCAATGTTACTTGACGACTACACTTAGATAGAGAGAAACGAGAAATGAAATACTAATGCACGTCTAAAAAATAAGAAATTGAAGGAAAAGTAAATAAACTAGATTTGTCAACTAGAATAGCAAAAAAAAAAAAAAAGATGACAAAAGGGAAATAGGGAATGAATTAGATTCCGCTTGAGATATTCAATGATCCTAAAAATAGATATGTCTTTGAGGGAGATCAATGCGAGTTTGTGTTGATGTGGTGCTCGATACACAGCTTACCAACTGGGAAGTCGTATCTTTTAATAACAAACTACTCCCCTAATCCCAACTGCTCGTGGAGTGTCAAAAATTTCTCTAATAAGCTAAAGACATGCATGGTGAGTATATTACATGTGTGTGTGCGTACAAGTATAAGAGTGTTATAACAAGTGCATAATATTTTGTTTGTTCTATAGGGTACTAAAGTAGTATCCCAAATGCTTTTCTACATCAGACGGAAAATGGATTTCGATTTTTGAAGGATCTCTTGGCCTGAAGTACCTTTCAAAAATCGCACAACACGGAGAGCAGCCTGCCAATGACCTTCATTGGGTGTATTCATAAATTGGGACAATATATGAACATAGTAGCACAATTCAGGCAGAGTATTCAACAAGTATATCAATCGACCAACAAGGTGACGATACTTCTTTGGATCAGTAAGTGTAGGTCCTTCTGCTTTGGCGAGCTGATGATTCTCTTCAAGAGGTGTAGAAGCTGGTTTGCATCCGAGATTACCAGTTTCAACCACAATATCTAACGCATACTTGCGCTGAGAAGAAAATTCCTTCTGGACTTCGGCAGACTTCAATACCAAAAAAGTACTTCAATTTGCCTAGGTCTTTCATGGCAAAGCACTTCCCTAAATACTCCTTAACACCACTCTTGTGATCCCTAAATTGGACGAAAAATCCTACTTGAAAGACACAAAGTCATGTTATGTCTTATTTTAATATTTTTTTTGTAGAAATTTATAATCTTACATTTGATTTTTATTAGTTTTATTTTTTATTAGTTGAAATATATTCAAAATATATTTATTTATGTTAATATGTGTATATTACCAATATTTATTTTTCTTGTTCATAAAATTAATTGTTGTATTAAATTATTTAATTATATATCATTTGGTTTAATATTTAGTATAAAATATATTTGTGGATGTCAAAATTTAAATATATTTTATATTGTATTATTTGTTATTATACAATATTTTATTTTATATAATTAAATATTAAAAATAATAATAGAGTAATTCGTTAATTTTTACAAATTGGATAGTTTTAGAAAATTTTAAAAACAACTCTAAAAACTTAGTTATAAATCTAATTTTTAAAATTCTAACTTTAGAAATCTTTAGTTTATTAACTAAAAATTAATTAATATTAATTTAAGTAATTTTTATAATATTCACTTTTTAGCGCATAGAAGATCACGACCACTCGATCCAGCCCCGCTCCGAATCCACTATGCAGAGGCATACCGTACTTGTAAACATTATTGGAAGCCATGTGTTAGGTTAGCATCAACTCATATAAAATAATAATAATTTAGTAGGAACGATATAGTTTGGTTTGTAATTTACTTGAATGAATCGATGTATGTGGATATTGTATGTACATCAATTCCCAAATCGTTTGTGCGTTCCTCCAAAAGATTTGTGTCATGTATCCGTTGAGCTCCATAAATGATCTCTTGACCTCTGATGAAGGCATCAAAGGAGTTGTTGTAAATAAGATTGTCTCCACATGGCATTGTGAAGAATGACCTCGCTTTAAGAGAGTAGCAATGCAATAAGAAGAAATCAGTCTTGTGTCGGTTATCGTTAACGATATCAAGAGTTGGAATGGATACAAAGTCGAACATGTAAATGATACTTTAACAATAGTAGAAAATTATTTTTCAAAAACGAGTTCACCAAGTTTTTTCTCAGTTTATGTGTTTAGATCTTCAAGAAGATCAACGTTTAAACTAGTTTCTTGTCAACACAAGGCTAACAACTATTAACACATTCCAATAAGTAAAAGGCAAAAAACAAGAAAAAAGAGAGACAAGAAGTTGTGCTTTAAACATTTGAACACCTTTGAACCATGATATCTCCTCCATTTAATTTATAGCATATGCAGTATTGTGCAAAGGTTGTACGGTCTTAAGGATAGTTTTAATAATTAAATTCTTTATATAATCATAAAATATTGAAATAGCAATAAAAAAAATCTAAAACATTCAAAAATTGATAGAAAAAAAATCTTATACATCAAATTCTTGAAAAAAATATAGCTATAGATACTCATTCCAATTTCGTCTATATTATTATCAAAATCAAATATTAGTTGTTGGTGTATATCATCATTATTAAACACAAATTAATAAGACACAAAAACTTAATATTAAATTTAAAATACAAACAAATTTAGAGAAAGAAACATAAAATAAACATGAGAAAATATAACAATTGATAAAACGATGTATTGACAAATGATTTTTTATTGTTATAGAGAACTATATAAGGAATTGAGATCGTAGCAAAACAACAATGAGTATCATAAATCGTGGAATGAGATGTTGATGACCATTAACATTTTTTTAGCAAAGTCATTTGGATTTAGTTAGAAAACAACTAACTGGATCAAATTAACTTTAACAACTATATTTAGATTTTTTTTAGAAATTAGGGGTCTACGGAATTTATATATTTTGGGGGTTGAGGTAAATGACTTTCTAATACACTATAAACGACTCTAAGAATATGTAGAAATCGTATAGGGCTATCTGTCGACCTAGTATGGTCTCAAAACCAAGGTTCTCGATATTGGCAATCACAATACTCTCAAGATGCAATCATTCTTTATTATTATGCACATAGGATTTGACAATTGTGTGATGCACATCAAAACACTTGCGAGTGGATTGTTGTTGGGAGTTTAAGAGATTATAGCGTTGCAAAGATGGTGATAAAGGCAAAGACAAATAGTTATATAGCTGTACATTTTGCAACTAAGATAAAAATAGTGATGAGATGTAAAATCAGAAACAAAGTATGTACTGCGAAGAAGCTTCTAGCAACACATGCTTTTGAAATGGTTGAAGTAGAAGCTTCACCGTCTAAATTAGCTTTATTGATTAATCATCTCATACAAAAGTCTTCATTTCATCAGAAGCTGATTGAGAATCCTCACCTTGAGAACGAAATGAGTTTAAAAGGTAGGAGTATTGATGCCTACAAGGTTCAGAATATATGTCTAAAAAAATGATTAGCTCCTTTAAGAAGAGTAAGAGTGGGCTCTTCTAGAGAAAGTTTTGTGGTATTACTAGTAATAAATAATAACTTCACTTTTATCTAAGAAATATTATGCACATGAAGTATTTGGTATCACGTGAGTATGAAACAGAGGTAAACATTTAGTATTTGTAGTGTAGGATTGTGGAGATATATATCAAGTTTGAGACTTTCAATATCTCTCAAAATTGTAAGTGATATCATCAATACAATCCTCTATTTTCACACTTTCTCTTGTTTTTCTAGAATTGATAAACGTATACAATGTTTTTTTTGCCAAATATATACAATGTTTTTTTTATTAGAATAAATTTTACATTCATATCTGATCAACATTTATTTAACTTGGATCTTTTAATTAATAGTATATTCTTTATTGATTTTTAAAAAGAAAAAGCTTTTAATATATCGTACTAGGGACCGGTGACAAATTCTTAAAAACAAATTATGGTTTTACAGTGACAAGTTTTAGGTTAATTTTACAGGACTTGGATAAATTTGTTGTCATCGCTCGTTAGCTACAAAGAAATGGCTAAGACTCCCTCAAGTGCCAACATTAGGAGCACGAGTCGATAATGGTTGTCCATACGAGTATCTCCACTGCTCACAAGCCTCGCATTTATCCACCTTCACCTCGTTTTCAAGCGTGCAGAACTTGCAAGACCAGACTTTGTGCTTCATCTCCCTTTCCTTTGGCTTTGCTGCAGTGCATAGCTCGCATATCGGAGCCAGTAACTGCTCCCAGAAAACAAGATAGAATATGAATAACGGAACAGATAGCAGGAAGATTTAAGTTTCAATCTCCGAGAAAGTAATACTTAAGGCTTACCGGGTTCAATAAGGTGCATTCTGCACATTCCCACATTGCAGATTCTTCTCTGTCTTGGTTTGCATTGTAACCAATAGGAGACAAAGTTTCTGATGATTTCAGTTCATCTTTGGAGGAAGACGAAGGACCCTGATCGCCTGGGCAGCAACTTCGTTTAATACATCTACTTTCAGAGGCTTCCTTTGTTAAATCAACGACATCTGATCCCCACTGATGACTGGAAGATGGAGGTGAATTGGCGTTTGACCAGCTACTACTTCTTTTTGCTGACCTTGCATCCGAGCTCGTACAGCTTTCCCTTACTGAAACGGGTTCCATACATGTGTCATTATCATCCTCTTGGTCTTGTAAAGCCTCTGTGGATTGGGAACCACACCAGATATCATCAAGTAAACGCCTTTCAGCAGCCATTGCAGCAGCCTGGATTGGGCTAAGATCAGACATAATGCTGGCATCACCACCTAGACGACGAGGTCCTGAAGGTAACAGATTGCCCGCACGCACTCTTTTTTCTGCTGCTGTAGCTGCAGTTGCCCGAAGAGATGAGAGGGGAGGCTGGCGAGAAAATCCACCCAAACGCTTGCCAGGAGCATGAAATCCCTCGCCTGTCCCTGTTATACCCTTTGACATCAACTCCTCACATTCCTGGGACAATTGGGAATGCAGCAATAAGAAATATCCAAAATCTCATGTCATTTTTCTTCAAAGGGCATGACTGTGTGTGTGTTATCAAGAACATTTCAATTGTAAAGAAGAGCTGTGAACAATAGGAGTTATGATAATATCAAACAAGAGAGCATCGTACACCTCTCTACAAAACATCAAATGTACCATGTCGTATGTGATATTTAATCCATCAATACCTTTCGAAGTTCATCCCAAAGCTTGTAGAAACTTGCGTTGTGAGGAGCATGAACGTTGTGGCAAAGCTCGTGAAGCATGGTGTCAAGGATTTCATGATAGGATAAGAACTCTCCATCATGGTTTGCCCTCCGAAGCCTCAATTTCACTTGGACGCCCCTATTTACATTCACCCCCAAAAGCCTTGGATTTGTTGGCCTGCGATTTCGAAATCGAAGAGCATTAAAAGCTTGAATCAAAATTCTTGTACAACCACAACGCAATCTGGACCTTTAGAAACAAATAAAATCGGAGATGATGAAACCCTTTTTTGTTACCAGAATTCAGAGAGAAGCTTGACACGCCATTTTCGTCTATTCATAATCGGCTGAACCTGATTAGCTACTTTATCCAGAATCTTCCTGGCTTCATCTTCCCTGGGTTTCTTCTTCAACGCCTTAATTTCCCAGACCTTGTTTAAATCTCCCAAATTCATCACAGTTTTTAGGATAATGAAACCCTAGCCCACCTGGGAAAATTCGATCCACAAACCAGACAATTCTGACCTTCCCGATCTTCGATGCAAGCGAATTGGAGACCCCGAGGATGAGAGAAGGAAACAGTAAAGGTTATTTGAAATGTGATCTGGTCTCATAGAGAGAGTGGCGGGACAGAGACAAAACACAAACATTATCAAATTACAAACCCAAACCTAAAAATCAAGTAAGCAATAACAAACACACAAACGGGCCCATTACAAGCCCAAACCTCACTCCGAGTAATGCGTTATGTGCAAAGGTGGATATGAAATCGATGTTATGTGATTCCGGCCACCATTCTGATGATGTTGTTGAATGTTACATTTTGATATGGAACTTGTAAGTTTATTGGTCTTGGTGTATTTCTGCAATTTTCGGGCCATGATACTAGCCGAGACCAATACGGTCACGTTGGAATGTGTATTGTCGAACCTATTGAACCATCCAGATGTACTGAACAAGGCAAGAGACAAAACCGATAGAAAAGTCTGCTTAGACAGGCTTGTATATGAATCATACATCTTAAATCTGCCTAAAACATTAAGATTGTAAAATAGGGGGCACGATACTAAGAGCATGTCCAGCGCTAGGATGTTAGAGCTGAAACAACGGGGTTTTTTACCCGAGTTCCTTAAGAAAAAAAATATAAAATATTGTGGGGGTCCCACGTGGACCCCACACAATAGTTAAGTTACGGTTCCTTAAAATCCTTATCTAAGGATCGCTTCTTACCCTGTTCAGACACGTGTCGTCGTCTTATTGGTCCGTTTTTTTTTTTTTTTTAGGATCCGAAAAAAAAAAAAAAATATTAAATTTTTTTTTTTTAAGAACCCCAATGGGGTTACACCATTGGGGATGCTCTTAGGGGTTTTTGGCCCAGATTCATATGTGATTTGGGTTAAAAATAAATGTTATGCCCAATAATAATAAGGACCGATCCTTATATTAGCAACTTAAGAAACAGGTTCTTAAGCTACGTGGCCACATCTCATTGGTCATTTCTTTTTTTTTTCGGGGTGAAACCCTTCGTCTCGACAATTTTCTCATTCGTTCGTGTTTTGTTTTCTTTGCGAGAGAGGTGTATTGAGGGCGATTGAGAGTGCGATATTAGGGTTCTTCGTAAAATTAGGTGTTTCTCCGTTTCGTGTTCTTGATTTTGTTGTTTCGGTAGATGAATTGATTGTTTATAACAAGCTTTAGGGATTATCTTTTGTATCGGAAGCGATTTAGCTAGGGTTTGTTTTGATTTGGGGTCGGATTTGGGTTTTCGTGTGGGATTTCCAGAATCGATTTACGGTTTTCCGTTTGGGGGTTTTGATTGGGGTCGGATTTGGGGTTTATCTTGAGTAACCCTAGCGATTTAGCTAGGGTTTGATTTTTGGTCGGATTTGGGTTTTCGTGTGGGATTTCCTGAATCGATATACGGTTTTCCATTTGGGGGTTTTGTTATGGACGATTTGCGGTTTCACTATCGGCACAGCTTCTTGTTATTAGATTTGTTGTTCTTAACAACGTTTTGTGTGTTGTGATTCTTGTTAGAGTAAGGTTAATTTGATTCTTTGTTCATTATTGGTTGGTGAGATGAAATTGGCGACTATTTGTGATACTTTATTGACTCTGTGATACACTATCTTGTGTATATGAATGTTAGCTTATGATGTACACAGTATGATGTAGTATACACTGTTTTGTTTTGTGATTCTGTATTGGTAAATAAACTCTCAGAATCTCTGTTGACAATTGGGAACATCATAATGTGGTTCATGAATCGTATCCTTCTTGTTGTCTCGTCTGTGATGTTAATCCATTAGTTCATTCTTGTGTAAGTTACGCAGGTAAGATGTCAGACCCAGAGAGGAAAGCCATGAAACGTCTCCAAGAATACATTGAGAGGACAGAATTTGTAGCTGATGCAGAGTACGGGATTCCCACAAGGTTCCCATGTGGAGGAAGTATTTTGCCAGAGATGTCTCCAGAAGAAGCTCGCGACTTTCTCCCTGGCAAGCGTTTTTTTCACCTGCAATGTGTACAAGGTGATTTAGTTGTTGTTTAATTGATCCGTGTTTCATTGATTTAGATGTTCTTAATTGATCCAAATTTCAAATGCAGAACGATGGGTTGCATTTCCGTCAACCATGGGTCCTTGGTGTTGAGGAAGAGATTCGTAAGGTTACTACAGAAAACGAGAAGCTGAAGGTAAGTACATCTCTTTTAAATTTCTAGGACATTAAGCCTAATATTTATTTATGTTATTGACTGTATAGTTTGTTATCTTGTAGGTGGAGGTGGTGAAGCTGACAATGCGAGTGGCTGAAATGGAGAGAGCATTTAAGGTGAGTTTCATTCTGAGTAGAACTAAAATATTTTTTTGAAACAGAACACAACTAAAAAATATAATCTGACAAAGTACTTAACTAAAAAATGTTAACTAAAACTGAACTAAACTAGGACATTATAGTTGAAACTGATCAGAATTAAATATGTGGTCTAAATGAAAATGAAAACTTAACCGCTCAACTACATTGAAATGATGGGTCTTAATGGCCTTTAGCCGATATGAATTATGATATGCTCTGTCTTAATGGTTTGGTGGTTAGAGAACATTTAAGATGAGTTTCATTGATTATAAAGTACTAAGTATAGTCTCAGGCAACACACCAAACACACAAACACTTTCTGAGATAGTAAAGTAGTAAGTATGGAATTTTCCAATTCCATTTCTTTAGACTCCCCAAGCTTTGTTAGCCTCCTTGCAAGTCAACAATTAGATCTTGATTCATCAGAACTTCCACCCTTTAGTAGCCAAGGTTCTGATGAATCAAGTGTTAGGGAAAGGAGGAAATGGTCACCCAAGGAAGATGTAATCCTTATTGGTGCTTGGTTAAATACAAGCAAAGATCCTATAGTTAGTAATGAGCAGAAAGCCGGTGCATTCTGGAAGAGAATCCAAGATTACTACAACAGTAGTCCTCTACTGATTGGGATGCCGCCTAGAGAGTTTGGTCAGTGCAAACAGAGGTGGCAGAGGCTTAATGACCAAGTTTGCAAGTTCGTGGGGAGCTATGAGGCTGCACTAAAGGAGCAATCTAGTGGACAAAATGAGAATGATGTGATGAAGGCGGCCTTAGACATCTTCTACAACGAATATCACAGCAAATTCACCCTTGAGCATGCTTGGCGGGAGCTTAGGCATGACCAGAAATGGTGCTCCACAATCTTGTCCAAAGATGGTGGAAAGGAGAAACGTAAGCACACTGTGGAGGTAGATGTGGAAGAAGATGAAAGACCCCCCGGAGTTAAGGCAGCAAAAGTGGCTAAGCGTAAGAAAGGAGGAAAGGAGGAGGCTATAGATCAGTTGCAGACAATGTTAGAGTTGAAACAAAAGTTGAACAAGCAACAATTGCTTGATCGTTTGCTATCAAAGACAGAAACACTTTCTGAGATTGAAACTAACCTGAAGAACAAGCTAATTAATGAGATGTTATAAGTTAACTAGGTAGTAAGTATAATGAGTTCATGTGTTCAGCTTAAACTTGTAAAATCTATTTGATGTTGCTAACTGATGTTTTTCTTTTGTGTTGCAGGCTAAGGACAGAGTCATGTGATCAAGTCTAAGTCACAAGACTACTTCTCTACTATTTTGTTGTATCTCGGCTTATCTATTGTGATCTAAAGTCACAAGACTACTACTATTTGGTTGTATCTCGGTTGTACTACTGTGATTTAAGTCACAAGACTACCACTCTTTTGTTATGTTGTGATACTTTGTTCTGTTTAAGTCACGGGTAAAATTGTATGCTTGTTCTATTTTGTCTTATACTATGATAATATATTTCACGAGTGTATGAACTATTTCCTTTTTTTTGTGTGCTTCTTCTATTTAAACTCTTCTACTTTTACACAAAGAACTCATAACTTGCCACAAAACTCTCAAGCTCTTCTACTCTTTTCACGCAAAACTTCTCATCTTTTATTCTCTTCTTTTCAAATTTGGCATTTGGCAAAATGGCTGGTTCTGCTTCTGGAGATGATCTAGCAAATCATTTAAATGAAGCTTTTGATCAAGTGTTTGAACAACATTTCGACGAAACTTTCGACGCCATCCTAGAGAGTCAAACATCAAGGTCGAAGAAACGTGCATATTTAGAACGAAATCGCGAGGAAGGCCATGATCGCTTATGGGAAGATTACTTCAGTGATGATCCAACATATCCACCTCGCATATTCAGACGTCGTTTCCGAATGAACAAGTCATTGTTCTTGCGGATTGTTGATCGATTATCACATGAAATTCCGTACTTTCAACAGAGAAGAGATGCAGTGGGGAGGTTCGGGCTATCTGCACTACAGAAGTGTACGGCAGCAATTCATATGATGGGTTATGGAACTGCGGGTGACGCGACTGACGAATATCTTCGACTAGGTGCAAGCACTGCACTTTTATGTTTGGAAAATTTTATTGAAGGAATAATTCAGCTGTTCGGAAATGAGTATCTAAGGAGACCGACACCAGAAGATCTACAACGACTACTCGATATTGGAGAAATACGGGGGTTTTCTGGTATGATAGGAAGCATTGACTGTATGCATTGGGAGTGGAAAAACTGCCCAACCGCTTGGAAAGGGCAGTATACACGTGGTTCCGGAAAGCCAACAATCGTCTTAGAGGCTGTTGCATCACAAGATTTGTGGATATGACATGCCTTTTTCGGGCCTCCAGGTACCTTAAACGATATTAATATTCTAGACCGGTCACCTGTTTTTGATGACATATTACAGGGCCGAGCTCCTAAAGTGAATTACAAAGTTAACGGACACAAGTACGATATGGCGTACTACCTAACAGACGATATTTATCCAAAATGGGCCACCTTTATCCAGTCTATACCACTTCCTCAAGGCCATAAAGCTGAGTTATTCGCTAAACGACAAGAAGCTGTACGCAAAGATGTCGAACGAGCTTTTGGAGTATTGCAAGCTAGGTTTGCAATTGTTAAAAGAACCGACTCTTCTTTGGGACAAGGAAAAAATAGGAAAGATTATGAGATCGTGTATCATACTGCACAATATGATAGTAGAAGACGAACGAGACGCATACACTCAGTATGATATATCTGACTTCTTAGAGGGAGAATCAAGTTGATGTTCTCAAGTGGATTTCTCCTATTCTACGGACATGCCTACTAATCTCGGTAATATGCTTGGCATTCGGAATCAAGTTCGTGATCAACGGATACATAATCGTTTGAAAGCTGATTTGGTTGAGAATATATGACAAAAATTTGGTCATCTTGAGAAATAATAATTGTATGTTTAACATTATAAAATATATGAATAAAATCTTAAAATAAATAATTTAATAATTTTTTGTTTTTTAAGAAACCCACCATAGTAACACCAATGGAAGAGAGAATGAGGGACAGGTTCTTAAGAAATCACATCAACACAAACTATTAATAAAAAATTGCTAAGATACCCAAAAAGAGGTACACCAATGTACCTGCTCTAATGAACAATGCGTGGATCATATACAGAGATCCTCAGCTATGGGATGATCGCACGAGCTTCAAGCAAGAGAGGTTCGAGAAAGAAGGAGGAACTCATAAGGTGGATATGAGTGAAAGCAAAGGAGACAATGTGCTACAAATCAAACAACCTTTTTTCTTCTTACACAAAAATGTTAAAATCGAATATATAAATCTAAATCCCTTGTACTTTGACAAAGTTGGTTATTTCAAGTGTCCCATATCATAACAATGGCGATGACAACAACTCCAAACAAAACAGCCAAAAACTTAAAACGTGGCTCATCGACACAAACCTTTTTGTTCGGAAGATACCCTTTTGCCAACAAATGATTCACAGACACATACACGAAAACCCCACAAGCCAAGCTCATTGACACTGCAAATATCCAATCCGCGACTGATCCTTGAGTCGTTGCGTCGATCACTATTCCGATGGCAACACCAATTGGGCTCGAGATGGCGAATGAGAAAGAATATGTGATGGACGAGAATAGAGGACGGTCTGGGATCATACGGAGAAGAGCAATTCCCATGGCTATCGCTGCGAATATCTTGTGGAGAGTTATTGTCCATAGAGCTCTCCAAGCATCTGATTTGGTCTCTGAGATCCCAATGGCTATGCCTTCGAACACTGAGTGGAAACACAGAGCTACGATCAATAGAATGCTATCTCCTATCGAACCCTCATTCGATTTCTCTTCTCCTGAAACGAAAAAAAATCAAACTTTCATCATTTTGAGAAATCAGAATCTTTTGGGTTTTGAGTTTTTGGTACCTTGAAGCTCCACATCTTTGGATGATGAAGATTGGGACTTGGAGTAGACATGAGCGATGACAGAATCAGCAAACATGGTCAACATATAACCAGCACAAGCCAACATATAAGCAAATGGGTAAGCCGGAGATGGCTCCGACTCTCCTTCCGCCGTCAACAAATCCCTAAACGTCTCGTCAGCGTCGGACAAGAAATGCATCAAGGCTGTCGCAAGAAACACGCCTCCGGCAAACTGTGTTCCGAGTACCAAAAATCCTTGGCTCCATTTCAAGAAATAAGGAGATACGCCGCTGATGAAAGTGAGCACAAAGATTATGACAAGACATGCGATTTTGACAGAGATTAAAGATTTTGATTTGAGATCGGAACTCTTTGCGGGAGGAGCTTCATCATCGTCGTGGTCTGCTCCGGTTCCATGGGAGAGACAAGGGACAACCAAGACCAGAAAGAGGAGGAAGACAAAGAGAATAGGACGAGACATGTGAATGTTTAGTGGGTTTGTGTGTCTGTGATTCCAAGTTGGGAGATATGTCGTGTAATATAAGAGTCGTACAATAGAAAAGTCTGTATTGTAGTACAATCATTTTAGGGTTTTTGGTTAGATTTACTACTACACAAAGATCACGTTGTAATTGGTTGTTAGATTCGGACCATCTCCAAATTTAGAAGTAAATAAAAGAGAAATCTGGTTACTCGCAAAACTAAATAATACTATTTTTCCTAATGGCGTTGAAAAACCTGTGAAGAGGTTGACTGACCCACCTTGCATTGCCCCCTTAAGGCACGCATTGAAAGTGAGTGACAGATATTATCGTACTAGAAAAGGTATCTACTCTTATCCAAAACAAGACAGTACAAAATAGACGTTTCAACCAATAACTTCTCAAAATTAATAATCATCACTCAATTGGTAATCAACCAAAACAGATTTTTTTTTGAATGAAACAGATAAAAAGGAACCTTTCATTTTGGTTCTCTTGGAAATGTTTACTTTGTAAAGCCAGAGACAAAAGGTTACAAGAGGAAAAATTGGGTAAAAACATAACAACTCTTCGATGTGAAAGTCACGATTTTAGTTCCAAGTTTTACCTAAACCCCAAAGCAAAGAACAGTAGCTCCTGTTCTTGTTTTATGGTGTGTATCAATGAGGATGTAATCGTCTCTCACTATACATAAAATGTTTTAGATCCTTCTAACGTTTCCAGAATCGGCTTTGTCTTTGTCCTCGTTGTTCTTGCATGCGCCTGCATATTGATACGACAGTCTTAGTGGACAACTGCAACAGATTTTTCAATGATAAGATATGTAAAGAAAAAGCTCTGCTCGACTTACTTTTGATACTCTATGGACCTCTCAAGGAACTCTTTGGCAACATCTTTTCTCTCATAAGAGGATAGAACTGGTCTGATGTCAGCTGGACCGTTACGTGCAACATCTGCAGACCCATCAAAAAAATCAACCAACAAACATTAATAAAGACAGACAGATCACAGAGACTGGAACTGAACCATACTTACATTCAAGGAAGGGTATTAGGTCGACAAGAGCTGTGTCATCAGATTCGAGTTTGTAAGGCTTGATTGGCACGCAATTCTCTGGCTGAAGGCTTGTATCAAAAGCATTTGCGCTAACATACAGAATCTTCTTCGGGTCTCTGTTTAGCTTTGACAGATCCTGCAGCACGGAATTTTATTACTTAGTTGAGAAGCAGCTACTTTGGTAGCTGAGGAGAGGAAGTATGTTATTGACATAGATAAGCTGCTTACGTACCCTATAGTGCTTTCCATTCTCATATTTAGTATGGCCTCTTGATAGCCTAAAACGTATGTAGCCATTTGGGTCTAACTTCTCACAGACCGGAACTACATACTAGAAGCAATGGAACAAGTGTTAATTGCCGCAGTATTATGAAATTACACATGCACAAAACTATAACTCATAAAAAGGATGCTTTACCATATCCATCTGGTCAGAATACACGACAATCTCATAGAATTTTGCAAGGTGCTCCAAGAATGCATCGACACCTGGTCTTTTGTACGTCCTCCACCCTCTTTCTCGCTAATTTTTTTTTTTTTTTTTTTGGTTGGAAATGAAAAAGCAGAGAAGATTAAATAAGGTGTTCCTTAAGAAAACAAAATCAGTTTATCAGGATTGCTTTGTCCCATGACATATGTACTTTTAGGCTTTAGCCAATATTCACATCTATGATGCAATTGGTAATCAGTAGCCAATGAATTAGTTGTTACCTTCCAGTCCGTGTAAAGTAGTGTCTCATTCAAATCAAGAACGAGAGTGAAGGCATTCTGTTCTGCTGGGTGCAAATCTGGAAGAAGCTTTTCCGAGAGAGGTTCTGTAAAGCCCTATAAGTAACCAGAGAGGAAATAAGCAATGATGCACAAGAAGCAATACTGTATCTCCGTGAAAGAACATACCTTCACGTGTTCCTCCACAGATTCCCTAAGTTCCAAATACATTTCAATGGCTCTTGCAGGAACTGATCAGAATTAAAGCAAAACCAAGTCATCCTAAGCTTAATTAAAGAGAATACTATTAGTTATGATGACAAAGGTAAAAGAACGATACCTTTCATGGCAGCAGAGTACAGCATAGCATGATATTTCTGCAAAGAGATGAGTATATATACACATGATTTATTCAGAGAAGATTATAAAGAATCCCTTGAAGGAAGAAAAACATGTGCAGTTTTACAAAGGGTTAAGTAGCAGCTGTGATAAACGAGATTGATTGGAAACAATGGTTAGTCAGAAATGATTGGAAAGCAGCTCAACTGTAACTCACATCAATGCCGGAAGAATTAACAGCTGCTGGTGACTTCATAGCTGATTCTCGGAACGCCTTGGTCTTTTCATTCACTTCATCTAATGTGTAAGCTGCACAACGGAATCAACAACAATAATGAGATCTAAAAGAGTCGAGATCGATTGTAGCCATTGAATAAGACAGACAAGGAGAAACTTGAATTCAATGACACGATTCAAAACCATAACCCGTTTACTCGCAAGAACACTAATTTGCGTGATTAGAAGATGATAATGGAAGAGGGATTGCAAGTACAGACCATAGCTTGTGTAACCAACAGCAGCGGTAGCACCCGTGAGTGCCCAGATGAGTCCGTTGCTAAGAAACTTAAGACCTTTTCGCTCCTTTCCCAGCACTTCCGCGGCCGCCTCAGGAGGAGGAGGAGGGAGCTCATTTGGCGGTGGAAAATCAGAAAAGAGCGACTGGCCAGAGGAGATTCCTGGAGCCTTCGATGATGGATTCGAAGAAGATGCTTCAGTAGAGAATACCCTTGGATTACGAGATCTAAGCTTTAATGCCACAAGGCGAGATCGAAGAGCAATAGAAGCCATTCCCGATTTCGGCGTTTTCTCCAATCCCTGGGGACAGCAGGGTTGAAGTAGGGTTTTGAGATGATCGGAGAAATGAAAATAACCCAATTGGTCTGTTTGGAAACAGGAATTATAGGCTCATTCCAAGACTTACCCACTGTTTGGATGTCGGTTTATATCAGCTCCGATATTTTGTCCATGCTACCGATTTTGATTTTTTTTTTTTTTTTACACCAGCTGAATAATCAAAACATTTTATTTATATTTTGAACAAGTAGTATTTTTTTGATCATAAATATCAATGTAGTAAATGATGTGAACTATTTAACTGGATTTATATATGTTACGTGTGTTTGTGATATATGGTATGTGTGTATGTATTAAGAGAATAAGAGCATGTGTAGTAGTGATACTTGGCAAAAAGTTCTTAGACCAATTTTATATTAATTTGTTTTTTTGCAGAAATTTTAAAAAAAAAAAGAAAAGAAAAGCGATCAATAACGTGGAAACACGTACGGCCGAACGTGGAAAACTGTGCAACAAAAGCTCTTATTTAAGAGTTTTTAGTAACCGAGTTCGTTACTGTAGTAAAAAAAAACAATTTTTTAATAATTTATTTTGTTGGAGATCGAGCCGAGTATCACTGCTACGCATGCTCTAAGAGAGAGAGATAACGAGAGGGACTTGAGTGAAAGAGAAAGGAATCAAAGTCTGAGAACTTTTATTATGTGTTCATATGATCATCAACTATAATGAGATGCTGCACTATTTATAGCATAAGGAAATAAATAAACAAATTGTAAGTGGTTTGTGAGTGGTAATATAAGTGGAGCATTCAGGTGGATAATCATATTGTCTCCAACACTCTCTCTCTTGATTATTTATTTTCTATTATGTACTGCCTCGTTAAAAACTTTATCATGAAAAAACCCAATGGGATAAAAATCATGTTAAAGGAAAAAGAGTACAGTAACATAATCCCCTCTGAAACTGATGGATCTTCATAAATCACGTAGATGACGCATTCCAATATTATGAATGTGTTTTCTGAATGATGAGGTAGGAAGTGCCTTCGTGAAAAGGTTTGTTGCATTGTCACACGAACGGACATACTCGATGTTGACTTCTTGGTTTTTCACGAGTTCTTGAATGTATGAGAAATATCTTGGAGGGATATGCTTTGTTCGGTCGTTCTTGATATATCATTCCTTTAGTTGAGTGACACAAGCAGAATTATCTTCGAACAACTTTGTTGGTTCTTTCTTTGTGGCTATTCCGCTTGCTTCTTGAATGTGATGAGTTATAGATCTTAACCATACACATTCTCTACATGCTTCGTGGAGCGCAATAGTTTCTGTGTGATTTGATGAAGTTGCTACCAATGTCTGTTTTTAGGAACGCCATGAGATGGCAGTTCCGCCAATTGTAAAAACGTATCCAGTGAACGAGCCTTATGAGGATCTGATAAATATCCAGCATCTGCCAAACCAACTAGGTCAAACTCGGAGTTTCTAGGATAAAACAAACCCAAATCAATTGTACCTTGGAGATAACGAAATATATGTTTTATTCCGTTCCAATGTCGACGTGTGGGAGATGAGCTATATCTGGCAAGTAAGTTTGTAGCAACCGATATATCAGGCCGAGTACAATTTGCAAGGTACATAAGCCCACCGATATCATATAAGGTATGTCAGGACCTAATATTTCTTCATCATTTTTGCAAGGTCTAAATGGATCTTTATTAACATCAAGTGATCTATTTACCATATGAGTACTCAAAGGATTCCCTTTATCCATATAAAAACGTTTTAAGAGTTTCTTGGTATAATTTGATTGATGCACAAATATTCCAACTCGGAGGTGTTCTATCTGGAGTCCAAGACAAAGTTTTGTCTCTCCGAGATCTTTCATTTCAAGCTCTTCTTTCATATGATTTCTTGCATCATTAATTTCCTTTTGAGTTCCAATCATGTTCAAGTCATCAACATATACAGAAATAATCACAAATCCCGTCGATGATTTCTTGATAAACACACAAGGGCATATCGCATTATTAATGTAACATTTATTCAACAAATATTCACTTAAGCGATTATACCACATGCGTCCAAATTTTTTTAATCCATAAAGAGACCGTTGTAATTTGATAGAACATATTTCTTTAGATTTTGAATTCAATGTTTTGGGCATCTCCAATCCTTCTTGGATTTTCATGTATATATCATTATCAAGTGATCCATATAAATATGTTGTCACAACATCCATAAGGTACATTTCGAGATTTTTAGATGTCGCTAGGCTCATTAAGTATCTGAATGTGATTGCATCCATGACTGGGGAATATGTTTCATCATAATCAATTCCCGGTCTTTGAGAAAAACCTTGGGCAACTAGTTTGGCTTTGTATCTGGTGATTTTTTTTTTTCATTTATCTTCCTTACAAACACCCATTTGTATCCAACTGGTTTTATACCTTCAGGTGTTGTGACAATAGGTCCAAAAACATTTCTTTTATTGAGGGAGAGTAATTCAGTTTGTATGGCCATCTTCCATTTCTCCCAATCATGTCTTTTCTGACATTCTGGTATTGATTTTGGATATGAATCATCAATTTCATGATCAATTTCCTTAGATACAGAAAGGGAGAATACTCCATCCAAGTCATCAATATCATGCCTTGCCCATAATTTTCCATCTTGGGCATAGTTAATGGAGATCTCACATTTTTCTTGATCATGTTCGATTTTGAGTCTTTCATCTTTCTCTTGGTTTCTGGGATCCTTTTCACAAATGTCTTCTTGACATTTTTCTTGATGTAGTTCCTCTGCAACATTTTTATTTTGTTCTCCCAACTTCTTTTTCTTTCGGGGATTTTTATCTTTTGAGCCCATTGGCCTCCCCCTCTTCAATTGAACCTTAGTTTCATTAACAATGGTTCCATCAGTTTGTTCTTTTAGAATTTCAATTCTGGATGGAGCATTTGCAGCGGGTATGTATGACTTAGTCACTCTCTTTGTATCTGTAAATGCATCTGGTAACTGGTTTGCTATATTTTGTAAGTGCACAATTTTCTGAACTTCCATCTCCCGTTGATTCGAAGGAGGATCAATATAAGCCAAAGATTGTGTACACCATGGGATATCTTTTGGTGATTCTCTTAATCCTCCCCCTAACGCGGGGAATTCATCTTCATTAAAATGGCAATCAGCAAAACGTGCCGTAAACATATCACTAGTTCACGGTTCAAGGTATCGAATTATACTTGGTGACGTATACCCAATATATCTGCCCAATCTCCTTTGTGGTCCCATTTTAGTTCTCTGCGGCGGGGTTATTGGAACATAAACCGCACATCCAAAAACACGGAGATGAGATCTATTTGGTTCTCTGCCAAATGCTAATTGTAATAGTGAATATTTATGATATGCACTTGGTCTTAACTGGAGTAGTGCTGCTGCATGCAAGGTAGCATGACCCCATATAGAAATTGGGAGTTTTGTTCTCATTATTAATAGTCTAGCAACGAGTTGCAATCGTTTTATCAAAGACTCAGCCATGCCATTTTGTGTATGAACATGCGGAACAAGATGTTCAACATCAATTCCCAGTGACATACAATATTCATTAAAAGTCGCTGAAGTGAATTCTCCAGCGTTATCAAGCCTTACTTTCTTTATTGTGAAATCAGAAAATTGTGCTCTCAGCCTGATTATTTGGGAAATGAATTTTGCGAAAGCCGTGTTTCTTGTGGTCAAAAGACACACATGTGACAATCTACTGAATGCGTCAATCAATACCATAAAATATCGAAATGGTCCACATGGTGGGTGAATCGGCCCACATATATCACCATGTATATGCTCTAAAAATATAGGCGATTCATTCCCAACTTTAGTCGGTGATGGCCGAGTTATAAGTTTTCCTTGAGAACATGCATCACATAAAAAAAATCACTCGATTGCAAAATCTTCTCGTTGTTTCTCGTTCGGTTTACCAACATGCTTAACATCGAACGGATTTCAGTGAGGTCATCTGGGCCTTGTCGCTGTGGAGCAGAAGGCAGTGGCGAATTAGGTCTCGTTGTTCTAGATCCAACTCCTGAAGCGGGGGCAAAAATGGAATCATTCCTCATCCACACCCAGCATCTGCTCGGATCGTTAGTTCCTGACAAAACATTTGTCGGAGTCTGGCTCGTCACGATTGTTTGAGCGACTGGGTCGGTTGGTGCCGAAGTCGTGGAGATTGAGGCAGAGCTCGTCAACACGCCATCGGTTTGACCCATGATTCTTACCCCGGTGGTGTTCTGAGGAACGTTGTCAACCGTTTGAGGGTGGTCGACTGGTGGTGTAGCGCTGGGAGAGACAGATTGGTCGGGATTCATCTCGATCTATCGGATCTAGGATTTGATTCTTAAGACAGGAAAAAACTATAGATAGTCCCCACAGTCGGCGCCAAATGTGAGATCTGAGATTCACACTAAGAATTTGTATTCGTGGATTTGGACTTTAGGATATAGAAATGGTATAGATTTCCTATGAATCAAAGACTTTATTGAGATTGATCGAGCTATCTAGTCGAAGTGTTCTTAGCTAGGGTTGGAATGTCTTGAATGAATCGCCACTTCTCCTTTAAATACTCTCGACTTTGATCTTCTTGTTCCGATATTTCGGCCTCGTCGTCATAACGATCTCCGAGATTTGCGTGGATCAGTTGAACTGACGAAGACTGGGTTGCTCTATCTCCACGTCATCTCCTGCCGAGCTCGAGCTCGATCTCTTCCCACTTCGTCATTGCTTGGGCCTTGTCAAGAAGTCAATCGTACATGCCCAACAGAGGAAAATGGTCGATCTCTCTCTGTTTTGATATTGGAGCGGGCTCATAACTATGGGCTTTTGTTAAATTTGTTAATGGGCCGGATTTCCTAGAGAGAAATCCAGTACCAACAGAGCGGATCCAGTTGGACGAGACTGGTGATTCATCATCACCAATTGATTGTTTTGTTCGGCAACGAGGAGGACTTCCATCAATTCCGCGTATCGAGTGTAATTATTAGCTCGGTATTGTTGGTGCAGGACTACATTTCTGGGATGAAACGTGGTGAGAGTTTTCACTATGAGATCATAATCAGTTATGTTCTCTCCACATAACACCATCCTTGAGGTGATTCCAAATAAGGCGGAATTATACTCGCTAACAATTTTGTAATCCTGAAAACGAATATGTATCCACTCATGTTTAGATTTCGGTAAGATCACATATTTTTGGTGATCGAACCTTTCTTTCAAGGATTGTCATATATCCGCGGGATCTTCTTTTATGATGTACTCAGATTTTAGACCATCATGGATATGGTGAAACAAAAATATCATGGCCTTCGCCTTTTACTCATCTGATTTGTTTATGTCTTATCGATTGTTTTGAGAAGACCATTTCCTTTTAGATGCATTTTTACACCTTTTGCCCATGTTAGATAATTCTTTCCCGATATGTCGAGAGCAACAATTTCAAGCTTTACGAGATTCGACATGATAACTGTATTGATAAAATAACAATTTATTAATAACAAATTAATTAAATTTCAACTCAAAATTTTAATTTTAATTTTATCAATTCATAATTAAAATTATTATAAAAACAGTAATAATCGATACACTTTTATTTGATGATAATATGTTAAGATGAACCATTAACATAAATGATGAAAGAGATTATAAGAAAAATGGAAGCATAGAAAATTAATGCAACAATTGTAATGAATTCTTCCGGAGTAAATTCTTCAATAAAAATACCATAAATAGAAACAAAAATTGCAACCGTACGTAAAATTTACAACATGAGAATCATCATTTTTTAGAAGAAAAATATTTGGGAGATTTTTATGAAAGATGAAATATTGAGTGAAAAGAAATGAGTGAATGCTAAGGGTATGTATAGATTGAAAATTATTGTTCATAGCCGTTAGAAAATATTCGAATTTTTTTTAAAAAAATTATTCTGAAAATTACTTCATGACCGTTGGTGGTAAAAGTTAAAATAAATATTTATTTATTTATTTATTTAATTTGTCATACATAAATTTAAATCCATGTGGCCGAAAAATGTTTAACATTAATTTTATGGTGATAACATTATTAACACAACAAATAAAATGATTGTGATTTAACTAATCCATTTTAGAATAATTTTTCATAAATTTTTATGCACAAAATTTCGAAGTATAATTTAAAATTAATTAAAAAGGCATCATAATCATAAAATATAAGGAGAGGGCATAACCTTCCACTCCGTAAAATTATTATCAAGGAGGAAGTTTATCCTACCACTCCATAAAATATGATCGAGAGGAGGTTTAACCTACCACTCCATAAAAATATGATCAAGGAGGAGGTTTTATTCCTACCACTCCAAAAAAAATTCGAGGAGACATAATCCACCACAACGAATAATTCGGGGAAGGCAACACCTATCTTCCCGAGATAATCATAAAAAAATATAAACAACGATAGATTCATTCTTTTGTAAATAAATTAAATAATTAAAAACCTCACCTTTTTGGTAGTAAATAGTAAAATAAAAAAAAACTGTCTGGGATTGGTCGGACGGAAATTCGGTAGACAAAGAAACAGTGAATGACGAATGAACGGATCGGTAGAGCTTCGTGCTGATAAGAAGGTGATGTGAACTATTTAAGTGGATTTATATATGTTACGTGTGTTTGTGATATATGGTATGTGTGTATGTATTACTAATCTAAGAAAATAAGCGAGAGAGAGATAACGAGAGGAACTTGAGTGAAAGAGAAAGGAATCAAAGTCTGAGAACTTTTATTATGTGTTCATATGATCGTCAATTACAATGAGATGCTACACTATTTATAGCACAAGGAAATAAATAAACAAATCGTAAGTGATTTGTGAGTGGTAATATGAGTGGAGCATTCAGGTGGATAATCATATTGTTTCCAAGACTAAGAGATATTACTGCGAGTTATGATCTGGCAAAACAATAAATTTAACCAAAAATGCGTTTTAACTGCTTATACCTAGATTACATGCCATTTTTCTGCCATAGTGAAATAACCAAAACTACATAAAATAACCAAGTCTTCCTTCCCACAATGGAAAGTTTAAAGAGCTCCAACAGCCACAAAGCAACATCTGGAAATACATACTCAAGGGATCTCACACAATGCAACAAGACTGACCATGAACCACTTACTCCTCCTGGGAAGACAAACCAAGCTTGAACTTTAAGAAATCATTGTTCTTTGCCATCTCCACAATTTCCTCAGCTTCTCCTCTCCTGGACCCCTTTATCAGTTCATCTACTAACTGCTGCAATGTCGCTTGACCAACAAGATACCGCTTACTGAATATCTCCTTGCAGAGCTCAACCGCAGAGCCAAAGTCACCTGCTTTACACATTGCAGGAAGCAGTAAAGCCAAGGTTACTTTATCAGGACGATAACCGTGCTTCACAATTTCTTTGTACCACGATTTGGCTTCCTCAATTTTTCCTTGGTTGATTGAGCCTCTAATCATAGCATTGAAGCTGAAAACATCAGGTTTGATCCCACTAGCCTTCAGTTCTTCAAAGAGATTTACTAGATCTTCTGATTTCGACTCATTGGCTAGTCCAAGCAACCGAGCATTGTAAGTCCTGATGTCTCTTGCTACATTCCTCTCCGCCATTTTGGCCCATATCTCTTCCCCTTGCTCGAATTTTCCCTTCAGATATGAGGATAACAAGAGTGTGTTGAAGGTGATTATATCAGGTTTCAAACCCTTGTTCTCAATCTCATCAAGCAATGCAACAGCTTCAAATAAGGAACCCTTGTCACACAATGCCTTGATCAAAGTATTGTAAGATACGATATCTGGTTTGATTGATAGCTTGCCTGGTAAATCACTGAAAAGTTGCTCAACCGCATCGAATTTCTTGGAAACCCCATACGCACTAAGCAAGGCATTGAAGGACAGCACTGACCTCTTGCAGTTTCTATCTGGCATTTCGTCGAACACCTTCTGGGCGTTTTCAAACATGCCAGCTTTTCCGTACAGAGAAATGATCCTAGCCGTGAATCCTTCCTTTGACATTTCGCGGTACTTCTTCTGCTCTTCCAAAATCTCTTCGACAAAATGTAATCTCTTTGCGGCGACGAGACGGCGCACGGTTCTATCGTACATGGCTATGTTAGTCCGGAATCGCTCTGACTCACATGCCATCTTGAACTTCTCCACGATCCGTCTGGGGTTTCGTTCGTCATTCACGATACTGCTGAGTGACTTTTTGGGTGGAGAGATTGCGGCCGTGATTTCCGGGGCTGCGTTGCTTTCACTGACTGCGGTGGCGGCGGAGGAAAAACGGCGGATCGTAGAAGTGTTGAAGGTGCCACGGAGAACGCGAGTTAAGGACGTCATCATTTTGGGTGTAACTAGAAAAAAAAAAGCCTTGCCTGTAAAAAAAGATGCATATGTGATATTTGGACAGGGATGTATCTGATTGGTTCAAAAGATTTGTTCTCCATCTGTAATTAAAGTAAGAATAGGGGTTAAAATAAAAACAGAGAGAAAAAGTGTTGCTTTGCCGACGACCTAATTACAGTATATCACCGGTCGCTAACGGAGAAGGCGAGAAATTTGAAATCTGCTTCAATGGCGCCTTTAAGGATAACTGGCGCTGTTGTCGCAGGGGCGACGATGGTGATACTTTCTTACTGCTATCTGGGTTTCTTCCGCTCCTCTGAGAAGAAGAAGAATGATAAGCAGAGTAGGAGAAACGGACTCGTCGATGCCATTGGCAATACACCTCTGATTCGTATCAACAGCCTCTCCGAGGCTACCGGGTGTGAGGTTTTTCTCGACTTTCTTAACTAGTTTGAATTATGAGAAGAAAAGACATTAGTTTTGACTTTTGACTACTTGTTGCGTCTGGTGTTTCAGATTCTTGGGAAGTGCGAGTTTTTGAATCCAGGAGGTAGCGTTAAAGATAGAGTTGCTGTGAAGATCATTGAAGAGGCTTTGGAATCTGGTAAGCTGTTTCCGGGAGGAATTGTAACAGAGGGTAGTGCTGGGAGTACTGCCATTAGCCTTGCTACAGTTGCTCCTGCATATGGGTGTAAATGTCATGTTGTTATACCTGATGATGCTGCTATTGAAAAGGTTTTATCTTTCAAACACCTTGATGATCTCTTGTTTGCATTATACATATAGACTCAATTTTGTATTGTGTTGGAATTATTTTAGTCTCAAATACTTGAAGCCCTTGGAGCTACCGTTGAGAGGGTGAGGCCAGTGTCAATAACTCACAAAGATCACTATGTCAACATTGCAAGGCGACGTGCTGACGAAGCAAATGAGCTAGCATCAAAGGGAAAACTAGCAAGTGGAATAAATGGCACGCTCCATGAAAAAACTAATAGTTGCACAGTTGAGGAAGAGAAAGAGCCTTCCTTATTCTCCTATTCAGTTTCAGGTGGCTTCTTTGCAGATCAATTTGAAAACTTAGCAAATTTTAGGGCTCATTATGAAGGTACTGGCCCTGAAATCTGGCAACAGACTCATGGTAACATCGACGCCTTTGTTGCTGCTGCGGGTACTGGCGGTACTTTAGCTGGTGTGTCAAGGTTTCTTCAGGTATGCTTAATTCAGGATTATACAATTACAGATGTATCATGCATGAGTAAATAATTTCTATATGTTATAAACAAACCAAAAAAGGCTCATAAATTTCTTGTGCTTTGAACAGGATAAGAATGAAAGAGTTAAATGCTTCCTGATCGATCCTCCTGGATCTGGTCTGTACAATAAAGTAACAAAGGGAGTGATGTACACTAGAGAGGAAGCTGAAGGACGTCGGCTGAAAAACCCATTTGATACAATAACAGAAGGGATTGGAATCAACAGGCTTACTCAGAATTTCCTGATGGCAAAACTTGACGGCGGTTTCCGTGGTACTGATAAAGAGGCTGTTGAGATGTCGAGGTAGTGTTCATGTTTTGACGTTCCTATTGTAGAGAAGTACTCATCAAAGTTGCGATCTTGATATCTTTCTTAATTTATGTTCCCAGGTTTCTTCTGAAGAAAGATGGACTCTTTGTTGGAAGCTCCTCGGCTATGAACTGTGTCGGGGCAGTGAGGGTGGCACAAACCCTTGGTCCTGGTCACACAATTGTCACCATTCTTTGCGATAGCGGAATGAGACATCTAAGCAAGTTTCACGACCCTCAGTACTTGGCTTTGTACGGGTTGACTCCAACCGCTATCGGATTAGAGTTCCTCGGAATCTGTTAAGCAGGCTTTGTCGGAATCTTGCTGATTTTTTGTTGTTGACACGAGGGTAACATATTCTTTGTATCACTGTGAAAGACTAGATTTATAGTCAACGGAAGAAAGTCAAAGCAACAATGCATGTGTCTGAGCTCTGGAACTCCCATAACTACATCTTACACATGTCTTCTCTATTGTCCACAAGTCCTGACCTAATTGGGGTCCCTTACATGATACTGGGGAACATGTAATCAGATAATTGTCTTTGTGCCCGTTAGAATCTTGTCTGTGTTCAATGCATTCGGCTGGAAAGATCATGATAGAGACAGTCCTGATGAACACATATATAAATCGGTTTGTGTAAGGTCTGATAACCCTAACAATGGCGAGAAATGGAGTCATTAAGACATTATTTATCTCATCACTCTCTTTCCTGAAGAATCTTTTCATTCTCATAACTACCCCAATCTTGTTTCTCTGTAATGTTCTCCACACTGGTGACGTTTTAAAGAACAAGTCATGTCTTCATGGTCAGGAAGAGCTTGAAGGTCAAGAAACTAAAACCAACCTAGAAGATGAAGAAGAAGAAGAAGAGGGGTTGATAGAGATTGCTCTGGTGAGAGAAGCCAAGCTGGAGAATGTAAATGAAGATTGGATGAGTAAAGAAGAAGAATACTATGAAGATATGATGATCATGGAGATTTGGGAAGAAATTGAAGCAGAAGAAAACTTGATTGAGATTGATATCTCTACCCGCTCCATTGTCTGAGCTTAGCACTAACACTTGTGATTTATTATTGCACCGTTTATTAATAACTGTTTTTTTTTTTTTAATATGCCTGCGAAAACACAAAAATTCAACTCTATAATCTATTTGCCAAAAAAGCATCGATCAAATCCGATGCTTTGTCAGTCACAGTCTCAGTCACAGCGACCATGTTCTCTCTCGTCTCAATTGTCTCGCCTTTTGGGTCGGGTCTTGTTCTTGATTTGACACCAACTGTTTCAGCTTGGTCAGAGAATAGGACCTTTGAGATGGGTGAGCTGCAAATCTCTTTGTAGGCTTCGTAGTCTGCAGCTCCGGTTTTCCCTCCTTCGAGGATCTTGGAGAGAGGGTGAAGGATCGTGACAGGACCATTGTCTGACTCCAGCTGCTGCTTGAGCTTTAGGAAGTCTGACACGAGTTCCGAGTTTTTGAACAATACGAAAACAGCAGTCTCGTCCAAGTGGTAGACACAAGTGACGGAAGTTGAGCCAAAGGCTTTGCAGATGCATTCTTTAATCTCTCTCGCCTTGAGTTTTCGTGGGAAGTTCCAGATAAGGACGATTTTCTCGTACTTAGACTTCGAGACACGCCACTTCTCTGCATTACTATGGCCTGCTTGTAGGTCGATGATATCGCCTGTTGCCCAGCTGAGATAAAGACGGTTAATGTACTTTTCAAGTTTCTCGTTCTGGGCAATGTTCTCTGATTGTGAATGATCTTTGAAGTCGAAACCTAGATGAATGCATGCCTGTGCAAAGATGCAACCTGTCATGAAAGCATCATAACCGGCTTCGTGTTTTCCTCCTGCGTTCCAGTTAGAACACCTGAAACAGAGTAAATAAGTTTAACCAGAATGCATCATAAGTGTTCATGCCAAGGACAGAAGAGGAACAAACCTAACGTTGTCTACTTCGACGTCAATCTTGACAGGCTGCTGAAGAAACGAGTCAGAGCTTCGCGAAGGAAACTCTATTTGTGGACATAAGGAAGAGAACGCAGAGGATAGTGATGTACTGGACTTCTTCATCCTCTGATGCAACATTGGGTTCATGTTTAAGAGTATTTTGGTGTCAACAATATAAGGAAAGTGGTCTGTAATGGAGGCCACGAATTTCTCAGCAGTTGAAGGAAGAGGACCAACAAATTTGCTGTATACATGTGCAATATCTGCGTCAGATAAAGCAAAAATGGTTAGAGCAAGGCGTCTTGAAGTTACAAAACCATCAGAGACGTACAACTAAGAGACTTGCTTGCATACCCAGGCAAGAATTGTGACCCACAATCAACTTTTTCTCTGAAGAAAGGAGATCAATCACTTGACGGAACCCGATTGCAGATTGTATTTTTCTTTCTGCCACTCTCTTCCGTTCATCCTTTGCCTCCTTCTGGAAAGGACTTACAGTAATAATATGAGATATAGCTGGATCAAAAAAGGGTTCTAAGCAGTGACTACTACACTATCCCTAGATAATCTCAAATAGTACACTATCCCGACACTAATAATATGAGGGTCTGAACTTTGCTATCATCAAATAGTTCACTTCATCACTCAAGGTAAAGATCCAAGGACATATGATGGAACAAATCTTCCCAGCAATGTAAATGGTACCTTACCATGAGATTTTCCTTGTCGGATTCTGAATCAGTGTACACAACAAAGTCTTGCGAACAGGAACTTTTGTCATTCGCATGTATGTACACAAGATTTCTAAAATGCTTTCCTAAAACCTGCAAAACCAAAGTTCAGATTAAGAAAACAGTCTAAAGAAAAGATGAAAACATTCTTAAGATAAATCATCAATCCCAGAACATATAGCATTACCAATTTAATAACTCTAAGCTGATGAGAAGTGAAACCCATCAGACTGAGAGCTGGACGCATGTTATAGAACACAGTTTCAGTACTCTGTGTCGATCTATTAGAGATCCCAGAAGACTCAGAGGATGCATTCCCACCATGTAAGAGCTCAGACCGCCACTCATTCAGCTTTTTCTTCATCCTTTCAGCAAAAAGAACATCTGCCAATCGCACCAATTTTAAATCCTCTGTTTCAACCACTGAATCGCCGGCCTCATCGTCGTGTAGCATTTCCAAACGCTTACTTGCCTCTTCCTCTTGTCTTCTGGACAAATAAGAGATTCCTGGGATTATTCAAATAAGTGAATTCCAATCTTGCTAAGCATTTTCTCATCATGAAAATTGAAATGTAAAATCATAAAGATTAAATGAAAATGGGAAAGGAAGCACCTTCATGTATGCAGGTGTTGAAATCAAATTGATACTTTGCAAGGAAATCCATGGATGTCGTCTGGCAGAGAAATTCATGAGCTGGTGGATCAAATGTCAGCTCTTGACGAGGAAATATAAAGAAATTGTGTCTGCCAAAACGAACCATATAGTCAGATTCATTGGGAAATGAAGAACATCTAGCGCTAGAAAGAGAGATCCGAGTGAGAGAGAGAGACTAACGGGTGAGAAACGAATGACTGAGTGTGAAAATCCCAGCGGAAGGGACAGACGCCGAACTGAACGACGGCGAATTTCTCGGCGGAGTCTTTGACTTTGAGGTATCGGACGTCGTAGCGGTCGAACTCCAAAGAGTCTCGCCACGGAGCGCTCGTCACGCCAGTCATCTCAAGGTCGATCGCCACGAAATCAGCAGCCTTCACATGTGGACGCAGATCATTCAGCGTCGTCTCGAAGTTCGACCTCGTCACGTGCTTCAACGGGAAAGCCCCCGTCGCCGCAGACGTCGGAGTAGTGACTGTCTCCGCCGCCGAATATATAGAAGAGAAGCAGAAGCGTGAACGAACCAAAGCACTGGCGAGAGGCCTCAAAGGCCATCGTTTGTGCCGGCGCATTTTTTGAACGGAGAAATGGCAGTGGTACTTGTTAGGTTTTGCTCGTCCCGGTAGAAGAAAAAAGTTTCCGATGACAAAACGATGCCGTTTCAAGACATAGTTTTTTTTAATAATATTTTTTTTTTTTTTTTTTTTTTTGACGACAATAGCATATTATTACTAGAAATGACAATGTACAATGTAAGGGCTTTGTACAATACGGGCCTGTTTCGCTGCGTTGTCTACATGATGAAGATACAAGTGGGGAGAGAGTATACAAAAAGTGAAGATAGATGATGATAAAGCAAATTGACTTGTTTTAAAGCATCGTCACCTCTAAACTTTCTCTCGAGAGAGCTTTCCTAAAAGGCCACCGCCGTGGGCTTCCTCAGCCACGACGGTGGTTCGGTTGTCATATATTTTAGTCTCGTTTAGTTTTCTTCGCTGCGGTATCTCCGCCAATAACTTCCGGTCTTAGTGCCGGACTCGGCTTTCCGGTCTACTACCGGACTACTCTCCCGCCATGAATCGATTTGTTATATACTCCTCTTTAATCGATTCTTGGTTAGGGCTCTCCCTTTTCTCCGGGTTGGTCCGGATTTCCGACGATTTGATTTTATGGTGGAGCTTGTTGGAGATCTAGTCACGCTTCTCATAAACTCACCTCTGCGAAGGATACTGCTCCGTCACCGTTGCCTCCTTGTCATGTCGTGGCATGATTATATGGAGCCGGAGAGATGATTGGAGTAATTTCTTAGGTCATTACATTGGGCCTCGGCGGTTCTTAGCTCCTTCAGAGTAGATGGTGGATTTTTGCGTGAAGACCTGTTGTACGTGAAATTCTCTGGCGATTAACACCATGGAATCGATCGGCAAAGCATTGACGGCTAATCGGCGGCATCCATTGATTCCGGTGACGCCGCGACTTCCTTGGAATTGATGTGCATGCCGGACTCTACATGTAGCTGACGCGTGGCAGTGAGTCGGTTACAGGTGGCCTCTACCCACGCCTTACGAGTTGTTTGGCTGGCCCATTAGGCCCATTATCCGGTTTAAATTTCATTCCGCAAATTAGCTTGTAATGCTTTGTAAACACACTAAGCCCATTGGGCCTTCGTAATGAAATCATTGCCGACTAAAAAAAAAAAAAAAAAAAAGATGATGATAAAGCTATTAGAGCATCTTCAATGGTTAAGAACTCCATGAGGGGTTCTTAAGAATATAAAACTAATATTTTAATTCAATTTTGTTATATAATTAAATTTAAATTTTGAAAAAGCATCTCACCAATTACAATGAGACACATGTTGCATGAGTATCTAATTAAGATATCATGAGTTCTTAAATAAGATACCATGGGTTCTTAATAAGAACCTCTCTCCTTCCTCTCTCCTACTTTTGAATATTTTATTTATTTTATTGTTAAGAACCTTCCTTAAGAGCTCCCCATTGGAAGTGCTCTTATATCTTGTGCATATACTGAGATGGAAAAATGAGTAACCGCTTCTTGCCTTGCTAGCTTGGAGATGCTATTATATAGTAGCTAACAATCACCCAAAAAAGTTACGTGATTTCATTAACTTCAAACTATAAAAAGATAATACAAACACTTCCTTAGAGAAGATAAATTGACTATAACTAATCGTAAATATATTATCGGAATCTTTGGCCAAATTCGCCAAATGATCAAATGCATGGTTTCTTTCCCGGTTGGTATGAGCCAAAGAACATTCCGGTAGTTTCTTTGTCCAATACTTATATCAATGAACATGTGTTCCAGTGTTAGTATTTCGTCCTCCTAAAATAATTAAATTGATTTGTTCTAAGTTATCTCGTTCAAACAAAAAAAAACCCGCAAACTCCTAAACCATACTAATTGCAGAACATATAGAAAAGCGGCTCTTTCAGTTTGGAGAAACAAACCTATTTACGGTAGTCGAGTAAAACCTGATACCACATGCTCTCCTTAGTAGTCTCTTATAATCCATCCGACAGTTACATTTCTCGTTTCCAGATTATAAGTGGCATCAAAGTGACACTTTAACCAACCTTGTGGTGATGGTTCCCAATGTGACGACTAGCGAAATTCTTGACTAATCGAGGTAGTTGTATCAATGGTAATATTCGTACATCCAATCCATTCCTTGGTTGCATATATGACCTTGTCTGAATCCTGACTTGTATGTACTAACCGTTTATTAAACAACATATCATTCCTTGATGTCTACAGTGACCAACAAATCTAGAAAAAGGTCAATGTAGATTTTTTTTTTGTTTTTTTCCAGCAAAAATTATTTTATTGATATTGAAATGAGTTTACATAATCTGAATACAAAGAAATATACAACCATAATTGAAGATACAATTTTGCACTATGAAAAATTAAATTATGTGGACTATGTTTTGCTAAATGATGGGCGGGATCATTGTTTTCTCGGAGAACTGTTTGGAAGTAGCAGTGTATGAATTTTGAACTCCATGCCTTAATATCATGGAAAAGATTTTCAATCGTAACATTATGTGTTTTATCTACAAGATTGTCACTGAAAATTTTGCAATCTCCTTCAAACATAACTGAAATCATTCCCATACTCCACATATGTTGCATAAAAGATAAAAGGTACTTTAGCTTCTGCTTCCAAAGCTGATGACGACGACCCAAGGTTGGTTGTTCCCTAGAATAGAGTTTTTCTTTCAAAGTCACGTAAAATCCAACCTGCAGAAGAATGATTTGTTTCATGTATATAACTTGCATCGTAGTTGCATTTGACTAGTTCATGAGGCGGTTTAGACCAATTTATTTGTCTTATAAGGGAAGAGAAGTAGTTGTGACCGTCATCCATTATTTTACGTCGGCGATCGCATCCTCAACAACTCTGTGAAGGTATATTCTTTGCTTTTTGAAAATTATATTACATCTTGATTTCCGTATTCCCCAGAGAATCCAAATGGGGAGAATTTTTGATATTCATCTAACTGTGGATTACTTTGGGAGTCAATTAAAGATGTAATCCGATCATCACAAAATTCGTTAGTTGAAAAAGGTGGTTGCCAAGAAACCGGTGAAAGATGTCATATCACTACAAAAAACTGCTCCATAGCCACATTTTTAAAGAATATATGTGTAATAGATTTTATGTTTTGTAAATTAACTTTGCTTTTAACAATTTTAAAGTTAGCTCTTAGGTTTACTTATATATATGATTCTTCAACTGAATTTTTCTGAATCGTCGTCCTATGGTGGGTTTGGATCTCGAGTGAGCAAAATAATATGCAGTTCATTTCCTAGTTCTTGTGCATGTATATCATTGTTAATATGTTTCTTCAGGACATGGTCTTCAGATGAGATTGCACATGCATTGTTTTTTTTGTTTGTCCTTTTGCCTTCGAATTGAAGGTTGATGATCAATACCAACCATTTTTTCTTATGAATATCAAAACATGTTTGCAAGTAACATGTGTTTTTTTGCAGTAAAACACATGTAAGTTCCTTTAATGAGGTTATGGGAGATACCAGTTCATTGTAATGGAAATAAACAAATCCATTTCTTTTCACATCCATGATGTTAATCTTGGTAACATTTGCTCCTCACCTAGTATAATAGGTTCAACTAAAGCCTCAATTTTATCTATCACCTTGTCGACCTATTAAGTGCATCTTCTGGGATAACCAAGCCATGGTTTATCCACGTAGAAACTAGAAATGTTAACAGACCACAAGAGCCAAGCATGTCCAACAACATTGATAAATCCAAATTATCAAATCCATGGTGTAAACAAGAAGACAAATAAGTCTCTGACCAAACGGATCCCTAACCGTGATTCCATGAACCTGCATCCCTTGACAAGAGAGAGTTTTTTGTTCCTTCCACATCTGAACGTGAAACCATACTAAAATCTTCATTGTCAGCAAAAAGAGCTATTGAATTGAGAAACTCCAAATGTTTCAACAACTTCATACCAAAACTCCGGAGATGGAAACATGAGTCTGCTAATATAAGTGAAATGAAGTAAGAAACTAATTGTGGCCATCAGAATGCAATGCAGGTCTCGTCATTACCACCATCTACTTTCATAAGAAAAATTCGCAGAAAAGATCTCTAGATGGTTCTCTTGCAAAATTTATGGTCTTTATGATGCATGATACTAAGGATTGAATAACTAAAAGTGAGGCAAAGATACACCGTGGACAAGAAGTGGCGTTGTGTAGACGTGAAAGCTACATTATTGTATGATTCTTTGTTGTTTATTTGATTCTCTTTTCATCTATGTTAGACAAATATATTGTAAATGTAAAATATATTGTTTGCATATTAGTGAATTTTATGATATTATATGTTTTGAGGAAGAAAGAAAAAAGGCATTTGATATGAAAATAATAATAATGGTGTCTAGCTTTTGGTTCGAGAACCACAACGATCAATTCGATAAGATGATATAAAATTAAGGGATTCGAATAGTATGAATCAAAAGACTAAAAAACAATAACAAAAAGACCGAAGAATAGTATTTATTGATTAGAAATCGAATTGATCTCTTGCTCTAGGGTTTGAATACAATGTGCGAACTTCTTATTTTTCTGTGTATGAGAAATATATTTATATCAGAAGATCTAAGAGGGTGTTATTCGTTTATGAATTTTAATTGATTTGGAAATCTATGTAGAATTTGTAAATCTCTGTAAAATCATTGATTTCTAAATCTAACATATTGATTTTAATTAGTATTTGTAAATCTGTAGGTTTTTCTTCGGATTTCAATGTTTGTATTTTTAACACAAAATCCATAAAAATCCACTAAAATCCAATATAAAATCAAATCCATAAACAAATCTGTATGATTGAATAACATATGATTTGGATTTGGATTTCTAAATAATAGAACCAATAACACATGATTTGAATATAGATTTTAAAATCATAAAACCAATAACACATGATTTAAATATGAATTCTAAAATCATAAAACCAATAACACTGTTTGATTTGGATTTTGAAATCCATTAAGAAACATGAACCAATAAACCCCACTAAGTTTTATTCCTTAAATTCTCTCTGATACGATAATGTAAAATCCGAACAAATATAGATTTTATTTCCATTTAGAATATTTATATTTATATATTTACATTTTATAAATATGTTAATTTATCATTAACACATTTATCTTATTCGGTGCAGGTCAGCCGTATGTTGTCGTTGAGCTACGTCTTGTTGAACCGACTTCTTTTTAGTGGACTTCATCTACACCATTCAATTATTAGGGCAGACTAAAAAATAGTACTAAACCCACTTTCAAAAAACACTTTTCTCAAAAATTATCTTTCTCTTCTTTCCTTTCTAATTAACTGGTTTAAGGATTATAAAACATGCTTTATTGATTAGATTAGTATAAAAGGTATTCCTAATAATTTCCATGGCAATGACAAAATAATACATCTTCAAATATACATCTTTATTATATAATTCACAAGTCATAGAGAGAAACTATGAAGCTCTCTCCATCTGACACATAAACTTTTGCGGAGATGTCATCACCACATCTTTTGTTATTTTTTGTTTTACAAAAAAACGAAAGAAAAAAGTTACGGAAAACAACTAAAAAGAGATATACTTTTTTTTTTCTTCTTCCAACTGCTCTGTAACTTCTCATCACCACCACCCCCCCCCCCCACCATCTCCATTTTCTTATCTTCAAAAAAATCTCCTCCAACGTAAAATTCAGCATATATCTTCTTCGATTATTTGTTTCCTTTGATCGCAGTTGATTATTTGTTGTATCAATTTGGATTGTGTATAGAATTTATGTAGGAACGGCTTAAAATGAGGAAATCGGGAAAGTTCTGCTTTTGGGATAACACGCCGAGTCCGCAAAGAGCTCAGAATGAAGAGTCTGATGAGAAAGCCGACGAGATACTGGAAAAGGATAATGATAATCCGAAAGGGAAAGAAAGGAAAGGTAAATCTGATTCTGGGAAGTCAGAGTCGGAATCTGAATCTAACGGCTTGAGATCAAGGAAGAAAAAGAGTAAGTGCTATGGGCGAAAGCGTAGGCGAAGGAGATCGTACGATAGCGATAGTGAATCCGAAGGGAGTGATAGTAGCTCGGATGAGAAAGAGGAAGATCGGAGGCAAAGAAGGAGGAATAAAATTAGAAGCAGCCGCAGAAGTGCTTCGTCGAGGGCATATGAGGAAGAGGAGATACAGTGATTCTGAAGAGAGCAATGATGACACATGTGAAAATCTGAGATTAGTTTCGTCATCTGGGGGAGAACATACCAAGTTGAAGAGCAAGATGCGGAAGAAATCTGCGGATCGTGGTTCTAAACAAAGCAAGGGAAAGAAAACGAAGTCAGAAATCGGAAGCGATGGTTCCGACACAGATACTAAGGCAAAATTAGAAGAAACGGCGAAGGATCCTAAGTTTGACGGGAGATGAAGAAGTTAAAATAGATGATTGAATCAAAGAAGAAATCTACAGCTCCGGAAGATGAAGAAGAAGCTGAGGTCGGTCCAATGCCATACCTAAATCTGAAGGTCACATCAGTTATAGAGGTGCTTTAAGACCTGGTAAGGAGACGCCATTTCACAGTATGTGCAGCAAGGTAAATGTATCCCATGTAGAGGAGATTCAAAGGTTTGAGGATCTTGGGTATGTGATGAGTGGAAGTAGGCATCAAATCAGAAAGGAAAACCAGGTTTATTAAGATGAATACATACGAGCATTGGCCATGTTTAACTATGAGGAGAAGGCCAAGCGTGAGGCCAAAGTTATGTCTGATATGTCGAGGCTTGTGCAGCCCCACATGGGAGAAGAGTTAGGGCCTAACGACGACCCTTTTGGTTCTGGAAGGCTGATGGAACTAATGACTGATACAAAACACAATGGATCCACCTCATTTTCATTGCACTATCCTGGCAAAGTCGGGTAAGTATAAACATCTATGACATACATGAAATTAGTGTTGATGAGTTTGCTTATACCTCTGATTGGTTTCTATTTGTGTGTGTCAACTTCTGATTAGTATTAGAAACAAAACAAAAGTGAAATTAAGGTTCATGGATTTTCTTAAAGCTCTGGTTTTTATTGTAAAGTCTATGTTGTTCATTTTTGGGGTTGTTTATCATTTTCCGATGCTTTACGTCTTCCAAGTCTGAAGCTTGCATCAATTTATTTGTGATTCATAGAACCATGGAATATTATCTTTTGTGAATGCTTAGTAGAAAGAGTTGTTTTTTAACTTTTGATGTTCTGAACTGGTGCATAAATATGTCTTCCTTAATATGTTTTTGGATTTGAACTTTGCTGTGTGTACCTTACTTAGCTTTTCGACTTGCTTCATCGCTGATAAGAGTTTCAATACATGAGAAATTGCTAACCATTCTTTTAGTATTATTCATAGCTAATTTTAGAAGACACTTTAGAGTTTAAACTAATTGCAAGGTGGATTCTACCATTATTCTTTGTGAATATTAGTAGAAAGTGTAGCTGTCATCTCACTGTTTATCTTCACCTGTGATGTTCTAAATTCTTGCTTAAAAATTGTGGTTTAGAAAATGGCATGGTATCTGAACTCTACTGCCTTTCTTACATTTTTAATTTGAGTGGCTTTTCGATAGCTGCAACATGCTTTGAACAATAAGAGTAATTTTTAATGTCGTTCTAGAACTATATTACTCATCGAGAATTTACTTGACACTTACAGACTGATTGGGAAGGTAGATTCTTTCCCTTAACGATGCACTTCAGTGAGGACTATCCGAGCAAGCCTCCCAAATGCAAATTCCCACAAGGTTTTTTCCACCCTGAAGTTTAAACTAATCTTTCTCATGTTACAAGCTTGATGGTATTGCAAGCAATGTAGCCACAAAAAATGTGTCTCAGGTGACAAAGGTGAAGATCCTAACAATTGTTGAAATCATCACTTTCCTAAGCAAAAAGCCTCCTCAGGTAATTGTTAACCTACCTATACAACATCCCAAAAATAAACTGCTAAATATGACCAAACATTACTATATAAATATAGGTGGCGAGTGAGTTTTGAATGTATCGCCACAAGTGATGATGCGCACCATGAATGTGGCTGGTACTACACAGCTTGCAGTGACTGCCAAACAAAAGTCAGCCGAGGAGAAATATCTTTGGTCTGCCCCAAATGTTACAACCAAAATGTATAGGAGTTATCAAGTATGTAATACAACCACCATTGCATCACTAATCAAGTTTTTTAAAATATACAATTATCTCCCATGTTTAGATATCGTGTGGAATTATCTGTTCACAATAATGACAACGTAACCACTTTTGTACTCCTTGACGATGTTGGAGCTGAACTTACTGGGAGAAAGGCCACTAATGACATGGATGAGTATTTGGAGGTATGCATTAAAATTAACTTTTCACACTTACGTAGCAAAGAAACCAACATACTCATGTTTGTCGTATTTTAGCAGGCTAATGGAGATATGGGCCCAAGCTATATGATACCAACCCACACGTTTTTTTATGCCATCAACCAAACTCATAAATTGATGGTGGGAGTGAACAAATACAACTTTGGTGCATTTAGGCAGACCATCAAGGTCCTAGAGGATGCAGTACTCCCCCAACTCACACCAAAGAACCATGGACCAGATGGAAAAAGAGGTGTAAGTTAACAACTGAAGAATCAAAGACACATGATGGTACAAAGATTTGTACTCTATCTATTGGTGAGAAGAAAAAGGCAGTCATGACAGCATAGTGAAGAGAGTCAAGCTAAGCAGCAGAAGCCAAACCCTTAAGAACTCCTAAACGTCAAAACTTGCCACTTAATTATGAAGCACCTGCTCGATCATCACATCTTACTTTTATTTTAAATTTTACACTAAGATCACAACTTTTTTTTTTTTTAAGATTCTACATTTAAAACTATAATGTCTTTATAAAAGACTTCATTCTCCTTCTATTCTACTTACACATCTCACTTAGTCACCATTCTATTTTTTTTTAAACTTCTCATGTGCACATTCCATTTGTCTGCATATGTGCCAAATCAGTAGCTAAGACTGTTAGAATAAAAGTCTCCATTCTCTTCATATTCCATTTATGAATATCACTTGGTCACCATTCTACTTAAAAATATATTCTCATCTGCACATTCCATTTCTAAGCATACATGCGAAATCAGTAGCTATGATTGTTAGACACATCAGAAACATGATTTTATCGACAAATCGATCGACCAACTGAAGATCTTTTCGGAAGAATAGGAAAAGTTCTGATATGAACCAAAGCTAAAGAACATGGGTGATCATTGCAATGAGACAAATACTACATTTTCCAGTCACTTATCATATAAAATAGAGTTTATTATGTTTTTGGTCAACAATGTTATTGAATATAACTACAAAAATTCATGAAACAAGGAACATTGTCAATATAAACCTCTAAAATAAAGCATACTACAAAACAAAATAAAAATTTAAAAATCCAACAAAACACCCATATCCGATTTTGTTTTTTTACAATATATCTGTTAAAGATATTCTTTACAAAAGTTCAAATTTTTTTTTTTTTTTTTTTAATCTTTTGTCGCAATATTTTTTTATTTACTATATAGTGTTCTTGTGCCAATTTTTTTTATTTGAAATATAGTATTTGAATATGACCGACGGTTCTATTGATCCGTAAATGGTAACAAATTTATCATAAAGATATCCTATATGACATAAAAATATGTGGTAGTATATTTTATCGGAATTTGGCCGATAATCTTTTTATTTAATATACTTATTTTTCATATTAATCTGTAAGTCATTTTTAGCATAACATTTTCTATTCATGATCCTAGCCGTGTATATAAACAACAAAATATTAACTAAAAATAGTAATTATATTGTTCCATTGTTTATTCAAACCAACTCTAACAAGTATGTCATTAAGCATGATTGTATACACGTTTTTACCAGGGTGTAGTGTCCCACAGTGGAGTCAACACCAATAAAAAAAAAACAAAAGGATATTGCACACGTGTGCAAAAAAACAGGTAACTGCTTCAATGGTCCATGCGGAATAACACATCAAAAAAAGCGTTTGTTCTTTTTTTTAAAAAAACAAAGGAAATGTTTGTTCAGTCAAACTTTTCAAAAAAAATATAAATTTAAAATATTATTTATTTTAGACTGTTACACATATATTCTTTTATATATTTAAACTTTTAAATAATTTAACATGATTTTCTGCTAACAAACAATTTACTGTTCAGATTTTATTTACAAAATATTTAATTTGTAGATATTATCTTTTATAAAAAGTTTTAATGATGCAAAAAAAAACATTATAAATATTCATACCTCTCGTCATTAATCATCACTTTCACTTACTTCTTAAGTTTTACCTTAGCTCTCATTTTTGTAGCATGGTTTTCTATTTTTTTTGTTTATTATTTATTTGTGCATATGGTCTATATGTTATTAATATTAATAACTTTAAGTTTATTTCTGTGCAGTATTAAATATGGTAATTCCTATTGACGATTCTTCACAACCATCACAACCATCTGTTGAGGTATTTCCATTTCTTTTTCAATATATTAGGTTGTTTAGCTTTTGAATTTTCCCGTGGTATATTTTAGTGTTTTTTGTTTGTTTAGTTAGAGTGTTTTGACCGTAATCTTGTTTGTTTTGAAAAAATCTTGTTTGTACTATGGTTTACTTAACGTTTGTTTTGTCATCTTCTTGCTTTTGTTAATTACGAATAATGTATGTGTTCAATCATAGTTTTGAACTTTTCCTTTCGACAATTTCAATTCAGTGCACCTATCAGTTTGACTTGTAAACAAAAATTATTTGTCCCTTCATTCGCCTGTAAAACAGACCCTCAATATGTTGATTTTGTTATATACTCAAAAATAAATTTATTTTGTAACGTGCTTAAATTTATATAACAATCATAACATATATATATATATATATATATAAATCACATAGACTCACATTAGAATATATATTGCAAAACAATCAGGTGACTTTATACACTGATTTTTATTATTAAAATATAATATTAGATCTTTGGGGAAATTGCTTAAAATGCCCTCAAATTTGATTTTAAATAAAAGTGTACCCCCAAACTTGAATCAAATATAAAACTGGTTTTGCAGCCTTATAAAATTACCGCGCTGTCCTTATGACCAATCAAAAAAACGTCAAACGCAATTACCATTATAACCTTCGACTATTTCAGACTTCTATGGATGTCTGAGACTTCAGACTCTAATAGAAGTCTGACACTGAATTAATTAGTAAATTTAAATTTTAAAATTATAAAAAAATATTTTGTCAAAACTTTTATATACATAAATTATATATAAATAATTTAGTAGTATATAAATTAAAATTTGATAAAATTGAGTCATATTAAACAATGTTAGTTAAAGTATGCCTTAGAACCCTACTTTGTAATGGAACATTTACATATAACTTACATATAACCTTAGGGTTAGTTAGACTCATGGTTTAAGAAATTCACATTTGAAAAAATATATTTGCACATGTATGTTATAATGGTGATATAATTAACGAATGTGATGTGTCCTAGGTGTTTTGTTTAAATATTTTTCGATGTTAAGTGATAAATACTAAATTTAGGGTTTATCAGACTTCTATAGAAGTCTGAATTTTGGGGTTTCGTAAATATTTTTAACCAAATATACCTTAAATGAGTACAATTGACTAAATTTTATGTAATTTTAATTTACATATGTCCAAAAGTCTCATGTTTAATTTATGTATCCAAATTTTTCCTCAAAATATTTTTTTAATAATTTTATAATTTAAATTTTCAACTTAATTAGCTCTCAGATTTCTCGTAACATTTGGTAAAATTGAGTCAAACTAAACAATATGTAAGGTAGAGTAAGTTCTAAACCTCAAAACATTCTTTGTAATGGAACATTTACATATAACTTACATATAACTTTAGGGTTAGATTCATGGTTTACCAAATTTATATTTGAAATATTAAATTTGTATATATATATATATATGCTATAATGTGCATATATTTAGCGAATTTGATGTTTTCTAATTGTTTTGTTTAAATATTTTCACCGATAAGTGATAAATATTAGGTTTAGGGTTTCTCAGACTTCACGACGAAGTCTGAATTTTGTGGTTTCTCAGACTTCTAGTCTGAGACGTATTTAAGTTAAAAATTTAAAATTTAAAAATATGAAAAAATAATTTGATATAAATTTTGATACATATATTAAGCATAAGCATTTGTTATGTATATAAATTAAAATAACATAAACTTTGATCAAACTTAAGCATTTAAGATATATTTGGTTCAAAACACCATGTAGTTTGATCTATATTTCACATATGAAGGTGAATATCATGTTTTATCTGTAGGGTTAGATTCAGAGTTTGTGAATTTTCATTCATATTGTTCCATTTTAGTTAGTTTGTGACTAATCTAAACGAGTTTGATGTTTATTATAAGTTTTCTATATAATATGATGGTATTTAAGTAGTAGTTATTAGATTTAGGGTTTCTCAGACTTCCAGGAAAATCTGGTTCAAGTATTTAAACTTGTCATGAAGTCTTATTTCAGACTGCATATGAAGTCTAAAATTTCCCGCCTTTTCGAAAATTTTCACACGAAAACTTTTCAAAAAGGCGGAAAATTTCTGCCTGAAAATTTTAGAATTCCCGCTCAATTCAGAGATTCCTTCTCAGACTGCATATGAAGTCTGATACCGGATATTTTACAATTTTTAATTATTAAAATTTTGGCGGCAAAGTTTCCCCCCAATTCTCTCATCTTATCTAAACCTATTTTTTACACACATATAACAGCCAGAAAAAAAACCTTCACATTCTTCCTTTTTTTTACTACCTCTCTTTCTCTCTCTCTCACTTTTGTAAAACCTCTCTAAAATTTCTCATCCAAAAATGTTCTCAAGCTTATTCTCTCATATGAGTTCTTATGTATGTGATTCATAGTTGATTCTCTTTGAGCTGTGAAATAGGTGAGTGGATCGGTTCTGATTTAGTGTTTTCAAAGTTTTTTTAACTGAACCAATTAAGACTTTTGACATAGACTTTTAGTTATACATGTTGATTTGCTCAAAAAATCCTTTATTATCCATTTCTTGGAGACTTGTTCGCTAACTAATGCAAGAGCTCTGTGTTTTTGCTTTTTCAGGTGCTTGGTTTAAGGTTGATCCAGATGAATCTCCAAAGAAGCTGGAGTTGGGGTTTATTATGTGCTAATGGCTCATAAAATTTCACTGTTACGAGGAACACGAAGTCTGAGAGTCTAATACCAGACTACAATAGAAGTCTGAGAGTTTCTCAGACTTCCAGGTAAATCTGGTTCGAGTATTTAAACTTGTCATGAAGTCTTATTTCAGACTGCATATGAAGTATGAAATTTCCCGCATTTTCGAAAATTTCCACACAAAAACTTTTCAAAAAGGCGGGAAATTTCTGCCTGAAAATTTCAGAATTCCCGCTCAATTCAGAAATTCCTTCTCAGACTGCATATGAAGTCTGATACCGGATATTTTACAATTTTTAATTATTAAAAATTTGGCGGCAAAGTTTCCCTCCAATTCTCTCCTCTTATCTAAACCTATTTTTTACACACATATAACAGCCAGGAAAAAAAACCTTCACATTCTTCCTTTTTTTTTACTACCTCTCTTTCTCTCTCTCTCTTTTGTAAAACCTCTCTTTTGGACTTTTGGTTATACATTTTGATTTGCTCAAACAATCCTTTATTATCCATTTCTTGGAGACTTGTTCGCTAACTAATGCAAGAGCTCTGTGTTTTTGCTTTTTCAGGTGCTTGGTTTAAGGTTGATCCAGATGACTCTCCAAAGAAGCTGGAGTTGGGGTTTATTATGTGCTAATGGCTCATAAAATTTCACTGTTACGAGGAACACGAAGTCTGAGAGCCTAATACCAGACTACAATAGAAGTCTGAGAGTGAAAATTCAACATGAAGTCTTATATTAGACTACTTTTGAAGTCTGAAGTTTGATACTAAATTAGGTGTTTTCTCATTGTTGTAGATTTTTACTGGTTATTAGACTTCTTGTTGAACACATTGTATTGTATTAGATTATTGGATTATCAAATCAAAGAAAGAAAGTTCTCCTTATGTACTATGCTTGTCGAAAAATACAAAGTTGTATAAATTTCTTTTGTCTACTCAAAATCAACAAGGAATTTTGTTCATTGAAAGTATACAATATCAAGAAATGGGTTAGTTTAACCTTGGAAGAAAACATTACTCTTTAGATTACATACACCAACATATGACAAACTAAAATAACCTTAAGTGGTGATGAATTGGTCGTCAGACCTCTATTGCTGTCTGATTCTTATGAGCTAAAAGTTTATAAAATTAACAAGTCCAAATGTCAAGTTCGTTCTCTCATCATCACATTAGCGATCTTACTGAAAAAGCTTATAAACGCTCTACATGTGGTTGTGTAGTTCATCTTAATCCCAATCTACTTCTTCATTGATACATTGATATGATTTGGTGTAATCAGTTCAATTATATCAAAAGCATTCAATAAACAACCAACATATATAATATGGAGTATGACGTTTACGCATAGACATTCGTTCCACCATCTCGGATGCTACTAGCTACATTGCCAATATTATTCAAAATTTGATTCAAAAATAATTACCATATATAAAAATGTAAAACTCACACATAAAGAACATAGAAAACTAACACACATTTATAAAAATTAAAATCAACCAAAATTAATAGCAAATATTCAATAAAATACATTTTAAAAGTTTTTAATATTTCAGACGTCTATAGATGTCTGATTGTAGTGAAACCAGACTTCTATGGTAGTCTGAAAAAGAGGGTATTTTTGCAATTGATTTTGAAATGTCAGACAGCGGATGCAGTCTGAAATCAATCAGACAGCGTACGCAGTCTGCTTTGAAAATTTTTGAACTTTTTGTCAGACAGCTTATGATGTCTGAGAAAAAGGGTAGTTTTGCAATTGAATTTCAATTGTCAGACTTCTTTTATAATTTTCAGACTTCGGGAGAAGTCTGAAAAAAGTAAAGGGTAGTTTTGCAATTGATTTTGAAATGTCAGACTTCGCCAAGAATTTTGATAATTTTCAGACTTCTTATGCTGTCTGAGAAGAATTTCAGACAGCGAGGGAAGTCTGACAAAAAAAAATCGCATTTTCGGTTTTTATTCAGCGTTGACCAAAATTCGATATTTCAGATGTCTATAGTCGTCTGGCAAAAGTTTGAAATTTCAGATGTCTATAGCCGTCTGATATTTTTTTCCTTATTTTCAGACAAATTTAGAAGTCTGATGATTTTTTCGCTTATTCTGGTCAACATCTGAAAATTTGGGTCAATTGCAGTTTCTACCCCCCATTATTTTCAGACATCGGATTCCGTCTGACAAAAAGTCAAAAATCGGTCAATTTCTTGCCAGACTACATAAGAAGTCTGACTAAAAAATCAAATTTGAATCAATTGCAAAACTACCCTCTTCTTATTTTGACTTCTTGGTGACGTCAGATAATTTTTTTTTTTTGTTTTCAAAGGAATTTCTCAGACTTCTATGGAAGTCTGTCAATTGAAAGTCAATTGCAAAACTACCCTCTCGTTGACCATAATTTTTCATCAGACTTCATGGGAAGTCTGAAATCGTGAAACAGATCTGAAAATCGGGGAATATTGTGAAAAATCACATAAATCTGGGTTTGAACTCATTTTTACTTTCTCCAAACGCTCAAAACTTTTAGTTACGCCAATACCCAACAAACCCAACCATTTTTATGCAAGAATAACCAAAATCGCAAGAGATCCAATTTATAAAATTTTGTAGAACGTGAATTAAAGAGCTTTTTGGATGAAATTGGAGAGAAATTAGAAGAATAGTAGGTTGTGAGCTCTAATATGGTGTTTTGATGGTTCGAAATTGGTTGTGTGAGAGATTAGGAGCTTAAAATTGGTTGTTAATGGTGGTTGGTGAATTGGAGAAGATGACAGTTTCGTAATTAAGTTAGATTTGAAAGGCCTTTTTTGTCTTTTGGTAAAAAATATCAGACTTCATATGAAGTCTGACGATGGCATTATCGTGAATACACAGATTATTAGGGAGATATATTAACGAAGGAAGGGAAGGAGAAGGGAAATAGTAATTTCAGGGTTGACTTCAATTTTAGGGGTATTTTTGCAACAGCCCTAGATCTTTATAATTAGTAGTTTAAAATATTTTTATTTTAAAATATTCTAGCCAAAGTTTCATTGGAGTCATGCACTGAGTCACGGGTTTTTGCAATTATGTAACGATCAAAAAGACAAAGATCACTGGAAAGGTACATGTCTGGATGAAATTGGTAGACAAAGTGTTCGTGCCGAATTTCTCAAAGTTTTCGGTATGGATTTTCCATGGATCAAGTTCAAATACCGGTTAGATCATTTAAAAAAACAATATGAAATTTACAAGCGCGTCACACAAAACGCTACTAGAATGGGTTTTAATGAATTTGGAGAACTCGACATGTCAACTGATTGGTGGAATGAACTAATAAGGGTAAATATTTCTAAAGTTATTGTTAATTTTATTTTAAAAATTATAATAATAACCACTAATGATAATACATTTTATTTTTATACTCATATTACAAAGTTGTCCTGAAGCATCTAAGCTACGAACACATCCTCTACAAGATATTCCTCTACTTGATCGTCTTTATACTCGAGTCGTGGTTACAGTAAATGAGGGATGTCAACCTCGCGCTGGACCAAAACAATTGCCCCGTGATTCGCCGAGTCCGAATCAACATATAGTGGAGTTTGATGAGGAAATGAAACCACCTGCGCCGAATAGAAAATCGATTTCACGTGGAAAAAGTAAAGTGACATCGTCTAGCAAACAAGGTAATCTAGATAAGTGGGAACGTCTTACGACTGCCATTGAAGATCAAGAAAAATTCTGGAAAGGTGGTTGAGAGACATTTGAATCATTGAATCCGTTCAGTTGTGCTGTTTGTATGCAAGAGCTGCTCAAACTAACTACATTAGACCATGATAGTGAGTTGTATTGGGCTGCAATTGATTATATTGCATCAGATGAGATTGACCGTCAGATCTTCATGTCACTACCGAATGAAGCAGAGAAGATTAAATTTCTCGAACGAAAAACTAGAAAAATTGTTTGAATTTTTTATTAGAATCTATATTTAGTTATTTTTTTATTTTTAAAATAATAATATTTTTGGTGGAACTCCTAAAACTATGCTATTATATATTTTTTTAATATGTTTGGGTGTCGTTTTGTTTCTTTTCTAAATAAATTTAACGTATGTTTTTTCTTCTTATTTCTTATTTCCTTGTTTAATATTATACTCTTTTTTTTTTTTTAAATATACTTGCTTGCTTAATATACATGAGTGCCTTTTGTTTAATATACGTGAGTGCCTTTTCTTGTTTAATAATTTATGTATTATATGTTTCATTTTTTTTTTTTAATTATTATTAGTGTTGTTGGTTTGTATTTTATACTAACACTTTTTATATATTTTTAGGAACTAGCTTTTCGGTTCAGCCAAAATTTGCTTAAAGATTGGCTCTGATAATCGAAAATGAGTGTTTGGATCCGAATCGCGACCGAATATTGATGCGAACTGATTGAAGTCGTGGATGGCGTCATACTATGCAAATGATACATGGTCATGATCAAGAATGTTATGAAACTCTGCGAATGCATCAAGAAACTTTCAGACGTTTGTGTAGTAGCTTAAAGAATGATTACGGACGGTGCGAATCACGAGAATGTGGATTAGAAGAGGCTGTTGCGATGTTTCTTGAGATTGTGTCGCATGATGTGGGGACACATGGAAGAGCACACGATTCCAAGATATTGACGTATTGTGCACAAAACGACGAATATTTTCCAACTCTACCTGAAGGAAAATATTTTCTCGTTGATTATGTTTATCCTAAGAGGAAAGGATATCTTGCTCCATATCGTACGATTCGATATCATCCTCATCAATGGCGCACATGACGACCCACAAATGAGAATGAAATGTTTAATAAACGTCATTCTTCTTTGCGTTATGTGATTGAACGAACTTTCGGGGTGTGGAAGGGAAAGTTTGCTGTTATCAGAAATCCAGCACGGTATGATCTACAAACCCAATCCAAAATTGTTGTGGCGACTATGACATTACATAATTTCATACGAAGATCAACAAATACTGATAAAGATTTTCAAGAGTACGAACAAATGGAAGCTGAAGGGCTTGGATTGTCAGATTCAGATGATGATGAGGAAATTCAAAGAAGAGATTATGTGCCTACAGGTGATGCATATATGGCAGGTGTGCAGAACAACATTGCAGTGCATATATGGAGAAGTTATAGATGATAGATATTTTTCTTTTTAGTTATTTAGTTTTGTATTTTAAAAACAATTTTTTTCTTGTTATTTAGTACTTTAATTAAAAATAATTTTTTGTCAACATTTATTTTATAAATATAAAATTTATCATAAATATAACACTCTCTGCTCTCCACTCTCTACTCGCCGCTTCCGCTTCCCGCTCTCGCTATCCGCTCATAGTTTTCGCTTTCAGTTTCCGCTCTCCGCTCCCGCTCTCCGCTTCCGTTATCAGCTTCCGCTCCCCGCTCCCACTTCAGCTGTTGTCAGCTACTCTTTTCCTCTCCACATTGCCAATCTGGGCTATTAAGTAATAACGGATGTCAAAATCATAAATATTAGTCATTTCAACGCACGGCCCAAAATACTAGTAAACCATAATTTAGAACAAATTTTTGTTTAATAAATTAGTTATAGATAAATGTTTCAAAAATATTTTGAGAAACATTTTTATGAAATTTTAATTGGATAAACTTTGTAATCATATTTTATAATAATCTATTTTCTTAGTGTTGTTAGAGATTGATATATGAACATTATTGTAAAGTTAATAAAATATCATAAAAGGTATGTGAAAAACGTTTTGTATGTTTTTTTTTTTGTCAACTGCGGATTATATTTGGGTCCAAGGCCCGCTACGTTTCAAATTACAGACGGCCCATTAAGGAAAGAGACAAAATACAACACACAAACAATCGTGTCGAAATCTCAAACAAAGACGATGACACATGTCTTGCGCGGAGAAGCTGCCGGCATGCAACACCAGCGGGATGCCGAGGACGCGTCGCCGGAATCGCCAAGCCCATATCCCGATTCCTTTGGTAAGAACCAGCCTGCCGATCTTCAACGCCGTCGAGAGCTTCCAACGACTCAGCCTCCGCCGGAACCACGAACACCTTGGAAGCTCCACGCCGGTCTGACTCGAGAGCAGACCATAGCCCACCAGAAAGCTCGTCCTCAACGAGCAAGTAGAAGCGAGAAGATTTTATTCCACAAGTGCTAGAGCCACGACAGAGATCGATACAACGAGCTTTGGGGATGACGAACCACAACAGTAGAAGATCGTCGAACCAAAGAGCAGAAATTAGAGTCGGACGATATGTCCCATAAGTTGGTAGCGCCCTTACTGCCCAAAATACAATCCAGAGCGACTCTGGAAACCCAAAATCTGACTCGAGGCGAAAAGATAAACACAACAACGGTGAGTCGGAAGAGACCGAAGGCAACAAAAAAAACTAAACAGAACCGAACGAAAACGAAATCGGAAAAGTAAAGCCAAAACAACAAAAGTAACAACGGTGAATATCTTGGATATGAATAAATTCAATCGAAACTGAAATTAACATTTTTTATGTATAAAAGTTATCAAAGAAGAAAAAAATCTAAACCGGCATTGGAACAATTTTCGCTTCATGTATGTTAACACAAAGCACCTTAGAAATCTTCTCCACTTCCCTCTTTGTGTACGCGATCCTTTTCAAAACCCTAGTTTCGGATCGCTCCACACTTGGACTATTATTTCCAGGATCGTTCGATTCCTCTCGTTCAATTTCGTTAGCGATCGCCATCCCTCCAAATATTTGGACTAGATCACCCTGTTGGTAATTTGTGATTCGATTCGTTTCCCTTTCACAAGTGTTTTACCACTTCTCGATCATGTGGTGTATTGATCAATTCTCTCCCCTGTTGTGCTCAATCTTTTAGTTTGCCTAAGGAGATGCCCTGTCTCTAATCATGAAGCTCAGAAGAAAGAGGGCTTCAGAAGTGGTAAGTGTTGATCAATTTCGATTACTATCCCCGTCTGTGCATTTTCGTGTGCTTTCTTGATTACCCTTGATCAATTTGTCTTCATTGGAACTAGAGATTCCCTGAGATGTATGGTTGTTCTTTAGCATATCTTTTGTTTTGGATATGATCTTAAGCCACCTCTTGGAGGTGTTGGTTTATCTGACTTTTTGTTTTCTTTTTCTGGAATGTGTGCTGTTCTATTCTACTTGATGTTGTATCTAAACCATTCTTTGATTCACTTCTACCAGCCTCCCAAAACCAAATCTTTCATCAATAGCATCACTATTGTTCCACTCGAGCAAATACAAGAACCCCTTGCATGTTTTCGTTGGAAATTCGACAAGGTACCTTAAATCTTAAATCCGGTTTCTTTTATTCTATCTACTCTCGTTTTGATTTATGGCTGTTTGTCCTTCATATAGGGTGACTTCCATCACTGGGTGGATCTCTTCAATCATTTTGACACATATTTTGAGAAGCATGTAAAAGGAAGGAAGGATCTTCATATTGATGAAACCTTTGAGGAATCTACTCCTTTCCCAAAGGATGCTCTTCTTCAAGTTCTCCGAGTTATCAGAGTTGTCTTAGAGAATTGCACAAACAAACATTTTTATAGCTCTTATGAGGTAAGTCTGTGCCACAAGGCCTCTTAATATCATTCGATATTTTGCATGGCTTCTTTCTAACTGGTATCACAGTATACAAGGCGGTGATATTGTTTATCAACTCATATTCTGTGTTGGATTTCTGGTTGTTCCTCTAGATATGTCAGCTTTATATGCTAGTTGTTGATGTGTCTACCTGACTATTTCTCACACACTTGTTTGCTTCATAAATGCAGCAGCATCTTTCTCTCCTCCTTGCATCTACTGATGCAGATGTCGTTGAAGCCTGTCTGCAGACATTGGCTGCCTTTTTGAAGAGGCAAGTTGGAAAATACTCCATAAGGGATGCTTCTCTAAATTCAAAACTATTTTCCCTTGCACAAGGCTGGGGTGGAAAAGAGGAAGGTCTTGGCTTGACATCATGTGCTACAGAAAACACTTGTGATCAGGTTTCGCAGCAGCTAGGTTGTACTCTTCATTTTGAGTTTTATGCTTCTAGTGAACCATCAAGTGAGCTTCCGGGCGGTTTACAAGTTATCCATGTACCTGATGTCAGCATGCGTGCAAAGTCTGACCTGGAACTTCTGAACAAATTAGTCATTGATCATAACGTTCCTCCCAGTTTAAGGTTTGCGTTGTTGACAAGATTGATATTTGCAAGGGCGTTCTAATCTTTGTCAACCCGGCTGCAGTATACATGCATTCACTTATATGCTTTCATTGTTTTGGTTCAAGCAAGTGGCGACACAGAGAATGTTGTTTCTTTCTTTAGTGGAGAACCCGAGTTTGTAAATGAGTTAGTTACACTGGTGAGCTATGAGGATACTGTTCCAGAGAAAATAAGGATACTATTTCTGCGTTCCTTGGTTGCACTATCACAAGATCGAACTCGGCAGCCGTCTGTTTTAACTGCAGTCACCTCGGGCGGGCATCATGGTTTTCTATCTGGCCTTATGCAGAGAGCGATTGATGCCGTTATCCATAATACTTCTAAGTGGTCTCTGGCTTTTGCGGAAGCCTTGTTATCGCTGGTTACAGTCCTAGTTTCATCATCGTCTGGATGTTCAGCCATGGGAGAAGCTGGTATTATACCGACCCTTGTGCCTCTCATTAAAGATACAGATCCCCAGCACTTGCATTTGGTTAGTACCGCTATGCATATATTAGAAGCCTTCATGGCTTACAGCAATCCAGCTGCTGCTTTTTCAGAGATTTGGGTGGCTTAGATGATACTATATTTCGGTTGAAACTGGAACTCACCCATACCGTAGACGATGTTAAAGAGAAAAATTGCATTTCAGACAGTAATGAGAGGGATTCACAAGTCCTTGGTGGTTCTCTTAATCGGCTTGATACTGAACAACTTCCCTATTCTGAGGCATTAATTTCGTATCACAGGAGGTTGTTGTTAAAAGCATTGTTACGTGCAATATCACTTGAAACTTACGCTCCTGGTAATACTAACCTCTATAGTTCCGAGGAGACCTTGCTGCCAGAATGCTTATGCATCATCTTCCGGAGAGCAAAAGATTTTGGGGGTGGAGTTTTCTCGCTTGCTGCCACTGTCATGAGTGATCTCATTCATAAAGATCCAACTTGTTTCAATGCTTTAGACTCGGCTGGTTTAACTTCTGCCTTTCTTGATGCTATCTCTAATGAGGTCATCTGTTCTGCGGAAGCCATTACATGCATCCCGCAGTGTCTGGATGCTCTGTGTCTCAACAATAGCGGTCTTCAAGCTGTAAAGGACCGAAATACATTGAGGGATCTTGTTAAAATATTTACTTCTTCGTCTTATCTGCGGGCTCTTACTGGCGATACACCTGGTTCTTTGTCAAGTGGGCTTGATGAACTCCTAAGACACCAATCTTCGTTGCGCACTTATGGAGTTGATATGTTCATTGAAATCCTGAAATCCATGTTGATTATTGGGTCTGGGATGGAGGCCTCCGCTTCTGTGTCAGCGGATGTGCCTACTGATTCTGCTCCCGCTCCTATGGAAATTCACGCTGATGAGAAGAGCTTGGCGATTTCGGATGAGGCGGAACCATCTTCTGCTGCTTCTCCAGAAAATGTTGAGTTGTTTCTTCCAGATTGTGTGTGTAATGTTGCTCGTCTCTTTGAAACAGTTCTTCAGAATGCAGAAGTATGCTCCCTGTTTGTTGAGAAGAAAGGAATTGATGCTGTTTTGCAGCTGTTCTCTTTACCCCTTATGACTCTGTCAACCTCCCTTGGTCAAAGCTTTTCTGTCGCTTTTAAGAACTTCTCCCCTCAGCATTTGGCTGCTCTATCCCGGACAGTCTGCTCCTACTTACGAGTACATCTGAAGAGCACAAATAAGCTTTTGGGTGCCATTCAAGGCACTCAACTTCTTAAATTATAATCTGCTGTCCAGATGAATATTTTGAGATCCCTTTTGTTAACTCTACATCTGAAGAGTACTGGACTATTTTGTTAACTCTACATTTCTTTTATCTCCAGCCCCCACTTCTCAACCGCAGCTTCTTGTCCAGCAAGAGCAAGCTTCAATTGGTTTGTCGATCGAACTTCATCCTGTACCAAGAGAACCTAAGATTTTCGTGTGAAATCTGCAGTCCCAGGTTCTTGATGTCATACTACCTATATGGAACCACCCTATGTTTCCTGATTGCAATTCTAATTTTGTGGCTTCGGTTACCTCCCTTGTTATGCATATATACTCTGGTGTTGTGGATGCTACACAAAATCGCAATGGTGTTACCCGGGGTGCAAACCAAAGAGCCTTGCCTCTACAGCCTGACGAAACCATTGTTGGTACGATTGTTGAAATGGGATTTTCAAGGTCAAGGGCAGAAAACGCGTTACGAAGAGTTGGAACAAACAGTGTTGAAATGGCTATGGAGTGGTTATTTGCCAATCATGAGGATCCTGTGCAGGAAGATGACGAGCTGGCTCAAGCACTTGCACTATATCTTGGCAGTGCATCTGAAACTCCAAAAGTTGATGATACAGAAAAACTTGTAGATGTTCCTCAAGAAGATGCGGATCCAAAAGAACCATCTGTTGATGAAGTTATTGCTGCATCAGTGAAATTATTTCAGAGTGATGATTCTATGGCTTTCCCATTGATGGATTTGTTTGTGACATTGTGTAGCCGAAGCAAAGGGGAAGATCGGCCGAAAATTGTGTCGTATCTTATTCAGCAACTGAAGCTAGTACAACTTGATTTCTCCAAGGATAGTGGTGCCTTGACTATGATACCCCACATTCTAGCATTAGTTCTCTCAGTGGATGACAACACACGAGAAATTGCTGCACAAGATAGTATTGTGACTGTAGCAATTGATATCTTGACGGATTTCAAGCTTAAGAGTGAATCTGAAAATGAGATTCTGGCTCCAAAATGCATTAGTGCTTTGCTTCTTATCTTTAGCATGATGCTGCATGCAAGGGCAAGAATCTCGCTGAATTTGTGGAAGGAAATCAAGGTGGATCTTTGGAGGGGAGCAATTATCCGCAAGACTCAGCAGCATCTTTAAAGGAATCGATTTCTTCAGATGTTGCTAAATGGGAGTTGAGCCCGGCTTTGGAATCGGTTTTTGGAAAATCTACAGGTTATCTGACCATGGAAGAGGGTCAAAAAGCTTTATTAATCGCATGTGGCTTCATAAAGCAGTGTGTTCCAGCAATGATCATGCAGGCTGTTCTTCAGTTATGTGCTCGTTTAACGAAAACTCATGCTTTAGCTATCCAGTTTCTGGGAAATGGAGGCTTATCCTCACTTTTTAATCTTCCCAAAAAATGTTTTTCCCCGGGTATGATACTGTTACATCTGTTATTGTACGACATCTGGTTGAGGATCCACAGACTCTCCAAATTGCTATGGAATCAGAAATACGACAGACCTTGAATGGGAAGAGACATATGGGTAGGGTATTACCTCAGACGTTTCTAACAACAATGGCACCTGTAATGTCAAGAGATCCTGTGGTTTTCATGAAATCTGTGGCTTCTACTTGTCAACTGGAGTCATCAGGAGGGAGGGACTATGTGATACTGTCAAAGGAAAAAGAAAAGCCAAAAGTTTCTGGCAGTGAACACGGATTGTCTATGAACGAAACCCTTGGAATATCCGAAAATAAGCTTCATAATGGGTCAGGGAAATGTTCAAAAAGCCACAGAAGAGTCCCTGCTAACTTCATCCAAGTTATCGATCAGCTTATTGACATTGTCTTAAGTTTTCCTAGGAAGAGGCAGGAAGATGATGAAACCAATTTAGTTTCAAAGGAGGTTGATGAGCCGGCAACTAAAGTGAAGGGTAAATCAAAAGTTGGTGATTCGGAAAAAGCAGAATTTGGATCTGAAAAATCTGAAGGATTGGCCAGGGTTACATTTATTTTGAAGTTGTTGAGCGATACTGTTCTCATGTACTTGCATGGCACCAGTGTCATACTGAGGCGGGATACAGAAATATCTCAGCTTCGGGGATCTAATCTACCTGATAATTCACCAGTCAATGGAGGGTTAATATACCATGTCATTCATCGATTACTTCTTATATCTCTCGAAAAGTTTGTTGGGCCTGAAGATTGGAAGGAAAAGTTGACTGAAAAGGCTTCCTGGTTTCTGGTCGTTCTGTGCAGCCGTTCTAGTGAAGGACGTAGAAGAATAACCAGTGAGCTTTCGAGGGTTTTATCTGTGTTTGCTTCACTGGGAAAGAGTTCTAGTAAAAGTGTTATATTACCTGATAAAAGAGTTCTTGCTTTTGCTGACCTGGTTTATTCGATATTAACGAAGAATTCATCTTCCAGCAATTTACATGGTTGTGGTTGCTCACCCGACGTTGCAAAGAGTATGATAGATGGGGGAACTATTCAGTGTCTGACCAGCATTCTTCACGTGATTGATCTCGACCACCTTGATGCTCCAAAGCTTGTCACTCTTATCCTCAAGTATCTCGAGACACTTACGAGGGCTGCAAATACTTCTGAGCAGCAAAAATCAGAAGGACTAAACGAGAAAAAGAGCACAAATTCTAATGAGAGACATGACAGTCGTGTTACTTCAACTGAGGCTGAAGTTGATGAGCCGAATCAAAACAATAGTAGTCTACAGCAAGTAACTGATACTGCAGAGAATGGGCAGGGGCAGCCTCAAGTTTCCTCTCAAAGTGAAGGTGAAAGGGGTTCGAGTCAAACCCAGGCTATGCCTCGGGAGATGAGGATTGAAGGCGAGGAGACAATACTTCCTGAACCTATTCAGATGGATTTTATGGGGGAAGAGATTGAAGGTGACCAAATCAAAATGAGTTTTCATGTTGAAAATAGGGCCGACGATGATGGAGATTATGACATGGGAGACGAAGGGGAGGATGATGAAGGAGATGATGAGGATGCTGATTTAGTGGAAGACGGAGTTGGTGTTATGTCTCTTGCTGGAACTGATGTCGAAGACCTTGAAGATACTGGCCTTGGAGATGAATATAATCATGACATGATTGACGAAGATGAGGATGATTTCCACGAGAATCGTGTAATAGAGGTGCGGTGGAGGGACGCACTTGATGGGCTGGATCATGTTCAGATTCTTGGGCGATCTGGTGGTGGTAATGATTTTATTGATGATTTTACGGCTGAGTCGTTTGGAGGAGTGAATGTGGACAATCTTTTTGCTCAGCGGAGACCCTTGGGCTTTGAGCGTAGACATCAAACAGGGAGAACTTCTTTGGATCGATCTGGTTCCGAAGTACATGACTTTCAACATCCGCTCTTCTCGAGACCAATGCAAACTGGCAATACCGCCTCAGTTTCAGCAAGTGATGGCAACATACCCAGGCAATCAGAAGCTGACAGCTATGATGTAGCACAGTTTTACATGTTTGATACACCGGTTCTACCATTTGATCAAATACCAGGTAATCCTTTCCGTGATCGTTTAAGAGGTAGTGGGGCACCTCCTCCTGTGACTGATTATTTTGGTGTGGGTATGGATTCATCAAGAAGAGGGGTTAGTGATAGTCGGTAGACTGATATTGGTCATTCTCAACCAAGTAGCCAATCTGCGTCAATTGCCCAGTTGATAGAAGAATATTTTATTTCCAACCTTCGTGCTTCTGCTCCAGCAGATACTGTTCTCGAAAGGGAAACTAATAGCACAGAAGTCCAAGAGCAACAACATCCCGACGTTCATCCATTTGTTGGAAGCGAAACCGTTTTGGGGGATGGTAACGACGGTGGTCAACCAAGTGAAACGCGTGAACTGTTGAATAACAATGGCAATGCTAATAACGCACCTGATGTAATGGCTGGAAGTTTCTCTCAAGCTCAAGCTAATCTAGCTTCTCCTGTCATCCGAGATGCAGGTGAATGTCCACAACCGCGTGAACATATGCAGCCTCATCGTCTGAGCAGTACACCAAATGATATTGACGTAGTGGAAGTTGGGGAAGGTGATGGAGTACCTATTGAGCAAGCAGACCTCGAAGCAGTGGATCTTGTCTCCACTGCCCAGGGTCAACATGATACGTCCAGTATTCAAAATGTGTCTGGTATAGGGACGCCACTTCCAGTTGATGATCCCGATCCCAATTGTCAACTTAGTGTGGATGTAGATATGAGTAGTGATGGTGCAGAGGGAAATCAAAGTGTGGAACCTTCACTTTTGGCCAGTGATAACAATGAGCTCTCACCCATGGAAGCTACACAAACTGTGAGGAATGATGAGCAAGTTGCTGAAGGCAGCGTGGACGGAGGGGCACCTGAAGCGAATTCTATTGATCCTACATTTTTGGAGGCGCTCCCTGAAGAACTACGGGTAGAAGTCCTTGCTTCGCAGCAACCTCAGTCTGTTCAGCCTCCAACGTATGAACCACCTCCAGTAGAGGACATAAATCATAAATTTTTGGCAGCCCTTCCCCCAGATATCCAAACAGAAGTTATTGCTCAACAAAGGGCACAAAGGATGGTACATCAGTCACAAGGACATCCAGTTGACATGGATAACACTACAATCATTGCTACTCTACCTGCCGATTTACGTGAAGAGGTTTGTATCTTTATTGGAACTAGGTGATTTGAGTTTGGGTTTGGAACTGGTTTTAACGTGAAGAAGTTTGTATCTCTGCATGCAGGTTCTCTTAACTTCTTCATAAGCAGTTTTTGCAGCTTTGCCTTCATATTTTCTTGCGGAAGCGCAGATTCTCAGAGACAGAGCAATGAGTCACTACCAGGCTCGTAGTCTTTTTGGAAGTAGCCATAGGCTGAGTAATCGAAGGAATGGTTTGGGTTACGATAGGCTGACGGGGATGGACAGGGGTGTTGGAATCAATATTGGTCTGTTTCATCTTCTGCAGATGGCTTGAAAGTAAAAGAGATGGAAGGAGACCCCTCTTGTTGATGCTGGTGCCTTGAAATCACTAATTAGGCTACTACGACTGGCACATGTAAGAGGCATTCCTGTTTTCCCCCTACCCTTTATAGCAAAGAAACATATCAACGGTTTTGTGCGTCTTATTTCCCAACGCCCATTTTACTATTCTAATGGAACTATCATAAGTATTGGTTTATCGCTTCTCACAATTATGTTATTTTAATGTATCAGCCGTTGGGGAAAGGCTTTCTGCAGAGGCTTCTATTAAATCTAAGTGCTCACAGTGTTACAAGAGCAAACTTGGTTCAACTTTTGTTGGATATGATTAGGCCAGAGATGGAAACCTCACCGAGCGAGTTGGCAATAAGTAATCCGCAAAGACTCTATGGCTGTCAATCAAATGTTGTTTATGGACGATACCAGCTGTTGAATGGTAGCACCTCTATTGAATTTTTTTTTACTATTTTCGCCAGCTTCTAGAGCACCGTCTGACTTTCTTTATTCCTAGCACAGGCCTTCCTCCTTTAGTGTTCCGTCGGGTGCTAGAGGTTTTGACGTATTTGGCTACGAATCATTCGGCTGTTGCTGACATGTTGTTTTACTTTGATTCATCACTTCTTTCCCAATTGTCAAAGCCAAAACCCTCTATGTGTGAAGTCAAGGGTAAGGAGAAAGTTACTCATGTGGCAGACTCCCCGAATCTTGAGATACCTGTGGTTGTCTTCCTAAAACTGCTTAATCGGCCTCTGCTTTTGCAAAGTACATCTCATCTAGCGCTGGTATGTTTAGCATGATTTTCAGAATTGTAGGCATCTTCTCGCTACAATCTCTAGATATTTTATGTGGCTCTTATTTATCTGTCTATCTACAAGATCTGTGTTCTGTATGTTTCAGGTCATGGGTTTACTGCAAGTTGTTGTCTACACAGCAGCAGCCCAAATTGAGGGTTGGTCTCCGTCATCAGGTGTACCGGGAAATTCAGAAAAGAAACTTGTTGGTGAAGAAGCTTCAAGTGAAACACAAAAATGCTGAATCTGAGCTGGTGGATGAAGTTGATGAGCTTTCTGTTGCGAGAAACAAGAATTGTGCTGATGTATATAACATATTCCTGCAGTTGCCACAGTCCGATCTCTGCAATCTTTGCTTTATTCTTGGATATGAAGGGTTAGAGAGACCACCCTCTATCTTTTTTTTTGGGTTATTGCTTCTGAGTTTCGTCTTCTTCTTATATTTATGTATGCATGCACTAGTCTACACAACATAGGTCTTTTCTTATCCCCGGTGTCAATTATATCCCTCAATTGCTTATACTGACTCACATGTTTTGATACCTTCATAGGTTAACGGATAAAATTTACTCGTTAGCAGGAGAGGTACTAAAAAGCTGGCTGCCGTAGATGTGGCTCATCGCAAGTTTTTCGCGAAAGAACTTTCACAGTTGGCAAGTGAGTTGAGTGCCTCCACTGTCCGTGAACTGTCAACACTGAGCAATACATTGAAGATGAGTCACAATACATGTCCCATGACAAGTGCTTCAATTCTCCGTGTTCTACAGGTGCTTATCTCACTAACTTCCGCTATCGATGATAGTAATGCAGGAACCGAAAAGGATTCAGAACACGAGAAACAAAACATTATGCAGAGACTAAACGTGGCGTTAGAGCCCCTTTGGCAAGAACTTAGCCAGTGTATCAGCATGACTGAGTTGCAACTGGATCATTCTGCAGCTACAACAACAGTGTCCAATGTAAACCCCGGTGATCATGTCCTAGGGGTCTCTCCTCCATCCCCTCTTTCTCCGGGAACTCAGAGGTTCCTACCTATTATTGAGGCTTTCTTTGTTCTATGTGAGAAAATTCAAACTCCATCAATATTACAGCAGGATGATGCGAATGTGACAACTGGAGAAGTAAAGGAGTCTGCTCATAGTTCATCATCTAAAACCAGTGTAGATTCTCAGAAAAAATTGATGGCTCCGTTACATTTGCAAAGTTTGCAGAGAAGCATAGGCGAATATTGAATTCATTCGTTAGGCAGAATCCAAGTTTACTGGAGAAGTCCCTTTCAATGATGCTCAAGGCACCAAGGCTGATTGATTTTGACAACAAGAAGGCTTACTTCAGGTCAAGGATAAGGCACCAGCATAATCAACACATTTCTGGGCCATTGCGTATTAGTGTCCACCGAGCGTATGTGTTGGAAGATTCATACAACCAGTTACGTATGCGCTCCCTACAAGATCTGAAAGGACGTCTGAATGTGCAGTTTCAAGGCGAGGAAGGTATTGATGCTGGTGGTCTTACAAGAGAATGGTATCAATTATTGTCAAGAGTTATATTTGACAAAGGAGCGTTGCTTTTCACTACCGTTGGAAATGATGCCACCTTCCAGCCGAATCCCAACTCTGTTTACCAAACTGAGAATCTGTCATACTTCAAATTTGTTGGCTGCATGGTAATATATCAGGACACTGTCACTGCAATGAGCCAAATTGTTTGTTTTAGGGGTCTATCTGATGTGTTTGTGATGTCACTGCAGGTGGCGAAGGCGTTGTTTGATGGGAAGCTTTTGGATGTTTATTTCACTCGCTCCTTCTATAAACACATACTTGGTGTGAAGGTAACCTATCATGAAATTGAGGCGGTGGATCCTGATTACTACAAGAATTTGAAGTGGTTGTTAGAGGTTTGTGGACATAGTCTTAATTTACGCTTTATCTATTAATAGCTTAAATTAAAGTCAATATCTTTAATCCCTTTTTTGTTTGTTCATTCAGAATGATGTGAGCAACATACTCGACCTCACATTTAGTATGGACGCAGATGAAGAAAAACACATTCTTTACGAAAAGACTGAGGTGTGTGATAATCAATGTTTGCTTTTATGTTCATTATTCCAAAGGGCCTATATCAGATTGAATTGATCATTTTATCTATTATCATATTGAATTGATCATTTTATCGTTTACTGAAAATACTGAGGTGTGTGATAATTGATTTTTGCTTTTATGTTAATTATTCCAAAGGGTCTATTACCATATTGAATTGATCATTTTATCTTTACTGAAAACTAAAGGTGACGGACTATGAGCTTAAACCTGGAGGACGAAACATACGGGTAACAGAGGAAACAAAACATGAATATGTTGACCTTGTGGCCGGACACATACTTACCAATGCTATTCGGCCTCAAATCAACGCCTTCCTCGAAGGCTTTAATGAGTTGATACCTCGTGATCTCGTATCCATTTTTAACGATAAAGAGCTCGAGCTCCTAATCAGTGGATTGCCTGAGATTGATTGTAAGTTGGATCCCGTTGTTCAATATTTTATGCATTTAAGTTAATAATCTCCTGTTGTTTCGTTTTTTTAAGTCGATGATCTTAAAGCAAATACTGAGTATACCAGCTACACGGCAGGATCCCCTGTTATTCATTGGTTCTGGGAGGTCGTTAAAGATTTTAGCAAGGAAGACATGGCTAGATTTCTTCAATTTGTCACCGGAACATTAAAGGTAAACCAAACATCACATATCCTTAAATACATAACATATCCTTTATACACCTTTACTTGGTTCTTTTCTGGTTGTTGATGATCTCGATATCCTGCTTGCCTCTCTTCCTTGTTTTGTTTTGTTTTGTTTTAAGAGAGTGGTTGTTTCTATTTGCAGGTTCCTATAGAAGGTTTCAAGGCACTGCAAGGTATTTCTGGCCCTCAAAGATTACAAATACACAAAGCATATGGAGGTCCGGAGCGGCTGCCATCAGCTTACACATGGTTCGAAATCATTACAAATCCTTTACTCATATAAACGGTTGAATTGTCGTCTTAAGTCACCATTTGTTACATCTGTTCTTGTTATGTGTTACAGTTTTAACCAACTAGACCTTCCGGAGTATCCATCTAAGGAACAACTTCAGGAACGCCTGCTACTTGCCATTCATGAAGCCAGTGAAGGTTTCGGGTTTGTTTGAACAAATCTTCTCGAAACGGGCCAGGCAAAACCCATCAATCCTCCATTCTTTTGACTCCTATGTATATGTAAGTCAGCTTCGTACTTGTACAAAATAAGATTTATTTTTACCATAAAAACAGCACTCTCAAGATTTATTGTTGTTTAGTTCCATGGCAGATCTTGGGAAGGATAAGGAGAAGAGCTTTTGATAAAAGACTGCAGAATGAATAGAAAACTAACTTCAATAAGAAATTTTTTTCAAAAAACGGTGCGTTTAAGGTGAGGCGATTTTTTTGGCGATTTTACACAAAGTAGGGTTTTCTTGTCTCTGCTCCGGGCATGACGCCGCCGGCAGAATCCCCGCCTAGTCCGAGTGTCGCAGATAGTAGAGGCGACGAGACGAAGCACAAGGAAGGGGTGAAGGATGATTTTGTAGGTTCAAACGAGAAAATTTTGACAGACAAAGCAATAGCAGATACCAGTTCTCAGCAATCACAACAGACGAAATCCGATGAGATAAAAGAGAAGAGCATCAAGGGGGATGGCTCATGGGCAGGAATAGTTCAGCAAAAGCAAAAGTTACAGCAATATGAATTGGATGTGGTCGAAATTGATGGTATCCAAACTTTCAAAGTCCCAACAGAGGTTTTCGAGGATTCTCCGCCATTATGGGAAGACCTTCTGATTGGGAAATTCCTATCCACTGCACCATACATTGGGAAAATACACACAATTGTTAACAAGATCTGGACACTCGGGGATAAATTGATAAAGGTAGATGCGTTTGTTGTCAACCAAACATCTGTGAAATTCAGGATTGCGGACAGAACGGTTCGTAACAGAGTTCTTCGAAGGGGCATGTGGAACATCTGTGACATACCAATGATAGTCACTAAATGGTCTCCTAATATAGAAGAGATGCAGCCGGCCATGAAATCAATCTCTCTTTGGGTCATCGTTAAGAATGTACCACCTTCAATGTTTGCTTGGAAAGGCTTGTCGTGTCTAACCAGTCCAATTGGGAAACCAATAAGATTGCATCCGGACACTGAACTGTGTAAAAGCTTTGAAGAGGGACGAGTGTTTGTAGAAGTTAACCTAACGAAGCCATTGCCAACGCAACACAATTTTGAGTTACAAAGTGGAGAAAAAGTGTTGATCAACTATGCCTATCCGTGGCTTCCACCAAGATGCAGTGGATGCTCTACATGGGGACACTTGGAGGCGGAGTGTGTAAGGAAAACAATTACAAACAAGAATGAACAAGAAAAGAGTGGACAAAAAGTTGAGCTGAAGGGGGTAACAAAGCCGGCATCTCAATCAGAGCAGTCCAAAAATCTCAAGATAGCAGTGAATGATGATCAGACTAGAAAGGAAGAGAACAATGACACAGAAAAGGAGCAACAAGAGGATCAGGGATGGAAAACTCCAACAAAAGTGGCTAAATCTCCTGCAAAGGTACAAACTGATCTGAAATATGGAGAAGTAAGCCTTCTGGCCAGATCTCGTTACTCAGCTTTAAGTGATAAAGGAGAAGATGGACTAGCCACTGAAGAATCAGAGGAGGAAGTAGAAGAAGGGGAAGTCACGAGTAAAGAGGTAGAAAAGTGTACTGTGTCAGATAAATATGAAGAGGAAGCAAATGTAGGAGAAGTTACAAACGATGAGGAGCTAAAAGATGAGGAAGAATGTTCAATATCAGATGAGGAAGAATGTTCAATATCAGATGAGGAAACAGTACCTAATATCGTGGAAACACATAAGGGAGGCACTGTTTCACAAAGACATGATACTGAGGCTGTAGGAGGACAACGGCAATCATTAAGACTAGCAACAAAGGATGCTCATAAAGTTATAAAGTCAGGAATTACAGCGAGTTCCATACCGACAGGACCTCAAAAGAAGGGTACTTCTAAACAAACTCATTAGTATGTCTGGATTCTTTTGGAATATACGAGGGTTTAATAAGGAGGAAAAACATGTTGTTATGAGAAATTGGATTTCACAAAATGACTTTGATTTTGGAGGATTATTAGAAACCAAAGTGAAAGAGAACAAGGCTTCAAGAATTGCACAGTCTGTGTTCAAGGATTGGAGTTTCCTGTCAAACTATGAGGAGCACCGTTTAGGCCGTATATGGATTTTCTGGAGATCAAATGTGCAAGTTATACCTGTTTACAAATCAGCCCAGGTAACCACCATAGCAGTTTCTCTTGATGGTGGGAGAGAAGAATTTTTTTCGTCCTTTGTTTATGCATCAAACTGTGTGGAGGAAAGAAGACAATTATGGGAGGATTTAAAATCGCATCATGACTCAAATCTGATGAAGGGGAAACCATGGATCATAAAAGGAGATTTCAATGAAATATTAGAAGGGGAAGAACACTCGCTTTATGAGAATACATGAACTATTCCTCAGGGTATGAGAGAATTCCAACAGATGGTTGGCTACTGTGGGTTTATGGATCTGTCTTACCACGGACCATTATTCACATGGAGCAACAAGAGAGACGAAGATCTTATCTGCAAAAATCTCGATAGAACAATGGTAAATGATGTTTGGACTCTAAAGTACAATCAATCTTATTGCGTTTTTGAGCCTGGAGGATGCTCGGATCATCTCAGATGTAGATTCTACATCAAGGAAGAAACTATTAGGCCCAAAAAGCCATTTAAGTTTGTGAATGCTATTGCCTCCCATCAAAGGTTTCAGGAGGAAGTCACGACATTCTGGAACAGCACACAACCACTCTTTGAATCAACATCAGCCCTCTACCGGCTATCCAAAAAATTAAAGGATCTCAAGCCAACTCTTAAACGATTGGGTAGGGACCTTCTAGGTGACTTATCAAACAGAACGAAGAAGGCATATGCAACTGTTTGCGAGTGTCAAGAAGCAACTCTAAGACTCCCAAGTGCTGAGAATATGAAGAAGGAAGGAGAAGCTTATAATGAGTGGCAAAAACTGGCAGAAATTGAGGAGAAATATCTAAACCAGAAGTCAAAGCTGTTTTGGCTTCGGGTGGGAGATGGAAACAACAAAGCTTACTACAAAGCAATCAAATCAAGAGAAGTGAGAAATGCAATAAAGGAAATCCAATGTCGTGATGGGCGAATAGATACAGACAGAGAAGAGATAAAGAATGAGGCTAAAGGGTTCTTTGAGGAATTTCTTACTTCAACTCCAACAAACTTCAGAGAGACGTCAGAAGAGGAGCTAAGAAGCATTCTGAATTTTAACAGCTTGGATAATGAAAACCAGAAGCTAATTGCAGAGGTCACAGACGAGGAAATCCGAGATATCCTTAAATCAATGCCAAAGGGCAAATCGGCCGGACTGGACGGGTACACCTGCGAGTTCTTTATTTCAGCGTGGGAGATAGTCAAGGACGATTTTATCACTGCTATACGATCGTTCTTCAACACAGGGTTCTTGCCGAAAGGCTTGAACTCGACGATCTTGGCTCTTATTCCTAAGAAGACTCAAGCGATTTCAATGAAAGACTATAGGCCAATATCCTGCTGCAATGTCATTTACAAGGTAATTTCAAAACTTTTAGCTAATCGACTGAAGGAGCTACTGCCTAGATTCATTGCCATGAATCAATCTGCGTTTGTCAAAAACCGTTTGCTCATGGAAAACCTTCTTTTAGCAACTGAAGTGGTCAAGGATTACCACAAGGATTCATTACCATCAAGAAGTGCCATCAAAATCGACATTTCTAAAGCATTTGATTCCGTGGACTGGTCTTTTTTGGAGAAAACTCTTAGGGCTATCAATTTACCGGACATGTTTATTCACTGGATATTGATTTGTGTCACCACCCCATCTTTCTCTATCCAAGTAAATGGTGAGTTAACCGGATTTTTCAGAAGCAAGCGAGGTCTAAGGCAAGGGTGCTCGCTCTCTCCATATCTATTTGTCATGTGTATGAACGTGTTATCCAGGCGCATTGATGAAGAAGCAAGGTGGATAAGGATAGGCTATCATCCAAAGTGTAAAAATATCAGATTAACACACTTGTGTTTTGCTGACGATCTGATGATCTTCACAGATGGATCTCTTCGATCTTTGGAGGGAGTTTTGAGTGTTTTTGATGACTATGGAAAACGTTCAGGGCTGAGAATTAGCATGGAAAAGTCTACCATATACATGTCAGGGGTAAAGGACACTCAGAGAGAAGAAATCATTTGCAAGTTCAACTTTGACATTGGCTCACTTCCGGTGCGCTACCTAGGACTCCCTCTCTTAACCAGAAGAATGACTCAACATGACTACAATCCTTTACTGGAGAAAATCAGAACGCGCATAAGCTCTTGGAAGGGGAGGTTTCTTTCTTTTGCAGGCAGGCTACAATTGGTGCGTTCAGTGCTCAATAGTCTAACTAATTTCTGGATAAGTGCATTTAGGCTCCCCAAAACTTGTATCGTAGAGATTGAGAAGCTGTGTGCAGCCTTCTTATGGTCTGGTCCGGATCTAAATCCAAGAAAAGCTAAAGTGGCGTGGAGAGATGTCTGTAAACCCAAGGACGAAGGAGGCCTGGGTCTGAAATCACTAGAAGAAGCTAACAGAGTATGCGTACTCAAGCTCATCTGGCGTCTGAACACTGCCCCTTCATTATGGGTACTCTGGATTAAAGAGAACAATCTCAAGAAGAATTCATTCTGGGCAGTCCGAGATAACACTACTGTGGGATCATGGATATGGAAAAAAAATCCTCAAATACAAATCTCTAGCAAAGCATTTCTACAAGATAACTGTGGGAAGAGGAGACAAGACATCCTTCTGGTTTGACAACTGGAGTGAAATGGGAACTCTACATGATCTTCTGGGCACTCGCGGCTACATTGATCTTGGTATCCCTTCTGAAGCTACGGTTGGTGAAGTATTGGAACAACACAACAGACGGAGACACAGAGTCCCAGCCCTTGTACAAGTGGAGGATATGCTAATTAAGCTAAAGGAAAACACAAGATTGACACAGGAGGATATGCCCATCTGGCGCTACAAAGGAGACATCTTTAAACCAACTTTCTCGTCGAAGAGCACCTGGAACCTGATAAGAACTTCCTGCCCGAAATGTGAATGGTATGGAGGAATATGGTTTAGTAAAGCTACTCCAAAATATGCTTTCATATCCTGGCTGGCTATCAAAAACAGATTAGCAACAGGGGACAAGTTGATCCGATGGGGAAGAGCCATAAACACAGACTGCGTACTCTGCTCCAACAATCTGGAAACAAGGAGCCACCTCTACTTCGAGTGTAACTATACGAAGCAGATTTGGGAATCTCTTGTGAAAGGAGTGCTGGGGAATAAGTTCACAGTCATTTGGTCCGAAGTAGTCTCGCTTCTCACAGATAGGGGGATGGAAAGAATGACTCTTTTTACTTTGCGTTATGCGTTCTAGATTTGTATCCACACAATATGGAGGGAAAGGAACAAAAGGAGGCATGGAGAGAGTGAAATCTCTGCTCAAACTTTGAGTAAACAGATCGACAAAATGATCAGGAACAAGCTGAGCATTCTAAAGGAAATGGAAGAAAAGAAGTATGACAGTGCTCTGGGATTTTGGTTCTCCACAAGAAATGGTGCTGCAACTTAAAGTTTCAACTGAGAAATTCATTATTTGAAATTTTCTAATATTTTAGATTCATTAAACACTCTGATGTAAAAAGTTTTTTTTGAATATAATTTTACATATTTCAAAAAAAAAAAAAAAAAAAAAAATAGAAAACTCGAGAGGCTATTTTTGTCTGTCCATATTAGTATTAGAAGACTATTAGGAATTTATAATTCTCCTTAGATTTTGTAAAGCAAAAATCTTTATAATAGAAGAAATGCTGTTGCAAACTTCTCAAACATTACTTAGTAGTTGCTATCCATTGTTTGAATACAGAAACGCAATACAAGTGCAGGCAGATAAAGCTAAGACAACTGATTCAACTGTCACGCTCATTGGCATCTTCCCTTTATCATTCCTCAACAACATGCCTTGGTATAAAGGCCAGTTTAGTAGCACAAGTACTCCTGTTATCACAAACTGCAAACCCATTGTCTGTAAACCTCTACAAGTCGTCACCAGTCTCATAACCGCTGTGGAGAAGCAGAATAGATTGAGCATCCCGAGTGTTCCGAGGAGGAGAAACATGGGAGACTCCACTCCAAAGTCCATTACCTCTTTCTCGTACCTCTCGGCAGCTTCTTCTTCTGCTACTTTTGCTGTGATCACAAACGCAGATTCAGAAACCCCAAGTTTCTTCAGAATCGTGTCTATGAATCCGAAAATAAACGAGCTTGTTCTTCTGTAAAGCCACATCCTTTGCTCGTTCCACCATCCACGGAACGTTCCTCCGCACCACAAGAACTCTGCTAGGTTATAAGCATTAGTTGCGACAGTCACGTATCCAAACGGGATAAACCACGAGCTCAAGACCTGGATTCAAAGACCTGACCAGTTTAACCCGGGATTCCAGGTTCTATTTTACAAAAACAGAGGAAAGCTATTACCTTTGGAAACAGAGGAATGCCTTTGAAGAGACAGAGAGAAGTCAAAACAGAGTAAAGAAGCACAGGTAGTGCACTTGGAGCCCAAAGGCAAAAGCAACTGTAACCAAGTATCAGTCCTAAACGAATCTTTCCTTGGCCATACCAAACCGGACTATACTCCGAAAGCAGAACCTGAAAGTCTCCCTCCGACCATCTCCTCTGCTGCACTAGCATTTGATGCAAATTGGTTGGCGCTACCCCGACAAAAGCTTTCTGTTTCGGGTTCAAGTACGCTGATTTCCATCCACGGCACTGTATCTCTAAACCGGTTATTACATCCTCTACAGGGCAACCGTATTTCACACCCATCTGCCATGGAAATAGCCATGATTTACTTAGTTTAGAATCAATGAGAGATGGATTAAACCGGTTTACTTCCGGCTCAAGAAACATTAGTAAGTATTAAATCAAATCTTTACCTCCTTTCCCCATTGAGAATTTTCTTCATAAGTGCAGCTCGCGAGAGACTTAATCATCTCAGGCTCTGAAATATCTCGAGCTTTCTCAGATTCGTCTTCTTCTTCCTCTCCGTACTTTCTTCCGCAGATCACATCTCGTCTGTGAAAGCATCCAGTTCCGATGTATAATGGACCGCCATTTCCATCCAATCCATGAAACTCCACCTTTTTATTAACATGAAAAATTTAGTTATAAATTCAGAGATTATGTTGTGTTTGCTGCTGTCACTCTCTATACAACTTACATAATATCCTACTCGCATCATACTTCCATACAAATCATTCCTTGTAAGGTTCTCAAAACACTGAGGGAACTGTACGAAAGCAATCTCTTTTCCCTCTTTCTCATCAAGGAGGATGCACAGCGCGTCACGTGCTGACTTTGAGTTGTTTGAGTACATATCACAGTCCAAGTTTAGTATGATTCTCCCACAAGTTATCTTCGAAGACACCCTCATCTGTCAGAGAATTAAAAACAGTGTCACATGAAGATTATAGAATAGCTTGTGGAACAAGAAACTATTACCAATGCGTTCATGGCTCCAGCCTTGAAGTGATGATGATGCTCAGGTCTCTTTTCTCTCGACAAATACACTAACGTTGGTACCGTTACTGTCTTCTCTTTTCTTCCATCTATCAAAATCTGATCATGAAACCAACCCAAAACTCAGATTCAGTTCTTTCGATTGCTGAAACCTAAAATCTCATTACTTACTTGAAGAATGGTTCCATGGTTTCTGCGAGTGGCGTCAGAGTCCCACTGCGAGAACCCGTCAAAGTATTTCACACGCGCCTCATCGGGTATTCGCCCGAGTCTCGCCGCCGTTTCAATCCTCGCCGCCATTTCTTTATACAACCTAGCCACTTCATCCGCGGCAGCAGAATCATGACTCCTTGTCTTGCAAGACAAGTAAGCAGCTGGAGATCTCGGTTCAACATTGAATCTTTTGCAATAAGGAACCCAAAATTTAGCAAACTCAGCTGCCTCTGCGAGAGCATAGAAAGTGAGCTGAGCGCCACCGTCGTCCGAGAGATACACGCCGAGTTTCTCCGGTGGGTAATCCAGAGCCGCTACGGATAAGACTGTATTGACCACCATCAACGGCGGCTCAATCACCGGATCCGCCGTGCAAACGAAGACGTCGAGCCTCGGGAGATCGCTACCGTATCTCCGGGAGAGTCTATCGGTGAAGGTGAATCGCCAAACTGGATTCCACCGGAGAGATTGTACGACTGCCCAATACAAACCGAACCAAATCTCCATGACAAAGATAATCAACCAGATAAATCGAACCAAACCGGTTCGGTTCTCATCAATCTCTAACGGTATGGTAACTCTGTAGAGCCAAATCCAACAGATACAAAAGAAAACCGAGGCTGAGAAAACACGGTACGCTATCACTCTCCCGATTTTCGTCCTGGTCACAAAAAGCGGTTCACGACCAAACCGGTCGTCTTCTTTTCTCATTTTTTTTCTTTCTCTCTGATCAAAAATCTTGACGTAGGAACGAACTCTCTCAATTCAACTGAGTGGTAAGGTAAGTGGTTAAGATAAGAGAGAGAAGCGTGTCTGTCTTGTTGGTATATGTACAGAGATGAGTGGACGCTGTAAGTTTGGACATTTCAATAGAAACCATTCGCTGATGTCACTTGCAATTATTATGTTTTTTTCTGACAAAACATGTCAGATAGCAAATGGTTGGTTATGAATAGTTTGTCAAATAGTAACAAAGTTAATTTTTCTTATCTAATCTTGGGGAGTGCTGAATCAAATCAAGAATCACTCTGAACGCGTGTGGCACATGATGTTGCGGAGATCTTGGTTTCATAGTTTTGATAAAGGTCTATGCAAGACTGCAACAATGGTGATTTTGAAGAACACTGAGATACGTCACTAACAGACAAGATGCTGCAGAGATCATGTGGTTTACTATTCGAAGACAAAAGGGATCTCTCTTATGTGAAAACATGTGTTAAAAGTGGAAAATTATGAAGAAGACAAGAGCATGAAGAACTTCTCTATGTGCAAATGAACCGTAAATAGAAATTTGTTCTATATATATACCTGATGATGCAAGCAAATCTGGTAATACAATTCTTGAGTTGCTAAAAATGTGAACTTTATCTTAAATACTGCTCATAATAAACTACAGAAAATTTCCGGTTCTTGTTCATCTTTATCAGGCAACTCGTGTTATAAGGCGCAGCTCAACCGAGAAATCAGACTTTCTGGTCACATCCAAGCTTTTGGAACTCAGATTCTAAGGTATCAAATATCTTGGCCCCTTCTGTGACTGGCTCAGGGAACCTAACGTGGACTGAACCATGTCTGATTGGTGCACTCGACCCTTTAACCAGAGCCTGTTGCTTGCCATAATTGTAAAGCTCTTGGTGGAAAGAGTGATCCAAAGAGAAACAATTGTCATCCGAGATATGCCTACCAGATCCAGACCCTTGTCTTCTACAGAAATGTGGCAGAGACTCATAGTCCATTACCTTTAATAACTCATCTTTCCCGCAGCCTTTGAGCACTTGAATCTTCTTCTTTGTCCTCTCTTGCAACAAAGGCTTTATGGTTTTCCAACAAGCAGAAAATATGTAGGGGACATTGACTATATAATATGTCTCTGTCTTCTCTGGATAGTTTAAATCGTCAATTGTGGTTATAGCAGTCATTAACTGCGCAAACAAATGAAAACATAAACCATAAGTAAATGTAATTACTTAAGAAGCACGGGGACGCCTAACAGCTGACCGCTTCCGCTTTGGAGACGTTTCGGGGACGGGGACGGCTTAGGGACGCCGTGGGGACGTCTCCGTCACGCTTTGAAAAATGGGCACGGTGAGTTTGGATGGGGACAGCGAGTTTTTAGTTGGGGACGCTTGGGGGGACGTTTGAATGTTTTCTCCAATTTTTTTCCCTACAAAATCTTAATTTTCATTGATAGCTAAATCTTATATGTTAGATCTACAATATTAGCATTTAAAGTATGAAAAGAAATGCATCAAGATGCTGTAAAATTGAAAAAAGTTGGTTGACGACTGGGATTAGGGTTGCAGAATCGCAGCTCGGGAAGATGATTCAAGGCAAATCTCCATTTTACCCTTCATTTAAGTTTTAAGTGAAAAAATCTTAGTAAGAGGACAAGGTGGTTCGAACTCATTACCTCTACATAGGTAAAATCACAACCAACCACTACACCAAACGAGATATTATGTCAACTAGTGAACCTATAATGTATATATTCCTATATAGATATTATATATACACTCCGTACTTATGACGTCCCCGCTTTTATAAATTTTGAGTTTTGCCGCTTTTAGTACCCATTCCCGTATCCGTCCCGGTGCAACATAGATAATTAGTAGAGAAATAACACACATATATGATCATTACCTTAATCTGACTTAAAGCTGAAAGCTTTAAACCAGACATATCCAAGATTTTCAAACAAGTGCAAATTGGTCGTCCTTGTTTCTTTGTTGCATATGGCTACAGAAAAGAAAACCACACAGTGAAGATTATGAATATAAACAAAGCACATGTCAATAGAGAAGGAGATGGTGTTATCTACCAATAGGACACGATCCCGGTACTCATTCATTTGAATGTGAGACTGTACATAGTAGTGAACCTGAATGGAAGGAAGGATTTGGTCAAGAGTGTTTTGACTTGATATTGAGTGGAAAATGAATAGAGATGCTTACAGAGGCTTTTTCATATGTGCTAAGCCCCACACCAACGGCAATGATAGGGAGACCCTAAAAGGTTAGAATTCGATCAAAGATGCTTACTAAAAGTCAAAAGTCAAAAGTTAAAGAAAGAGACTCATACTTCCTTTGAGTAACCAGAAACACCGACAAGCTGAGATTCTCTGATTGCTCTGTAAAGGTCCACAGGAACGATGGGTTTCTGCAGAAAACAAAAACAACTACAAGATGAGATTAGATTAGAGGGTCCACCAGAGTTGATCAGAAATAGAAAACTCACAATTAGTATATTGTCAATCTCGTTTTGAGTCCTCCATTCTAAACACTCTACCAACTGCAATCATTAGTTCAAGGCTCTAATATAATAATAAGAAGAAGAAGAAGAAGAAGAAGAAGAAGAAGAAGAAAAGCAAGCTTGGTTAGATTGAAACCATTTTGTGAGCTTTGTGGACATTCCAATCTCTGGCTTTAAGAAATAGCAACAAAGTCTCTGTGGGATAACCTTGATGAATGTTCTGTAGTAACATAAAGATCATTCACTGTTGGAGTCGGTTTTAGCACCCCTCAAAATGGCCCATTCATATAATAAGATCGGCCCGAAATAGAAAGCATTTATTATGGATAATTACTATGTCGATGAAGATAAATGGCAATCTTCGAAGATAATCACAAAAGGAAAATATCTATTTTTCTTTCAGGAAAATATATATTTCTTTTTAAGAAATATGACTTTTTATGCCGGCCTAAAACTCTATATAAGAGAATGAGGGCATTCAGGCTAAGAACATCTAAAAAATATGGACAACTCTGGAAGTCGACCTAAATCTCGACATGAGAGGATAAGGGTATTCAGGCTACAAGAGATCGATCTATAGACGACTCTGTAAGCCGACCTAAACCTCGACATGAGAGAATGAGGATATTCAGGCTAAAGGATATTGAAACACGCACAATACAATAAGTCTCTAAGAGACGACTTAACTCTTTCAAGGAACTACGAATGGCTTGATCCCTTTCTAAAGGGTACGTAGGCAGCCTTTTTACAAGGTTCAGCTATAAAACCTAATTACCTTTATTCCGATTCACCGTAACGCCAATTTTGCCCTAATTTCATCATCTCCGCCGAGCTAGGTCAAGAGACTTTGAAGAATCCCTAATTTAAACCCTAAAATTCTTGCTATCTTCGGATATGCAGAATTGAGATCTTACAATTGGCGCCGACTGTGGGGAGATTCTTCAAATATCTTCGACTACGCTCAACGACAGACGAGACCAAAAGTTTAAGTCTGCGACATCTATTGCATTCACCAATCAAAGATCACCAACGTGAACCTTTAACGACATCCGAGACTACAATGAACGTCTTCGCCAAACACAAAAGAATCTAAGTCTACACTCAAATCATTATTTAAATCTCAATTTTCACGGTCGAATTCATCCTTGCTCTCGCTCATTATTGCTCTGTCACGTGTGTTGTTCACAAATATTCTATAAACTTAATAATTAGGGCATATGAATCCATAAAATTGTCTCGAATTTAGTAATTAGTGTTCGTCACCCAAATAAAGATGTTTATTAAGTTTTTTTTTAATTCTTATGTGGCATAGAATTTCATAAGATTATGACTTGATTTATCTCACATAGAGTTTCGTGTGTATAATGATATATCCACGTATGGCCTTTTCATGTTTACAAACCATAAATATCTTTATGAAAAGAAAAAAAGAGCCCATTCTCTCTCGGGCCCGTCTCCCGAGGGACTTAACCTAGCTTCGCTTTTTGTTCTGAGTCGCCGCCGCTAGCTTTTCGCCATCGATCTGTTCGTGATACCGGCGCCGGTGGCTTCCTCAGCACCGGCGCCGGTATGCCCCTCTTGCTATTGTGTTTCTCTCTTCTTCTTTGTTTTGTGTTTGTTTTGGTTTGGGTGTTGTTGGTGTCGGCGCAACGGCGGTGTTGGTCGCGGTGTGGTCCTCTTGCGGCGGCAGCGCAGTTTCCGCGAGGTCGCGGTCACTGCGGTTGAGGTGACGCACTCTCTCTCTTTGGCTGGCGTGCTCGTCCTCTTCTGCCTCGCTCTTGGCCGAGATCTGCTTTTGCTGTTGGCAGTCGGCGGTTTTCCCTCCAGCAGCTCCCCGGTGTGTCCGCTTATCTCGGAGAGCCGTGCTCGTTGACGATGGCGGTGGCGGGCTGGAGCTCCTTCCTCCCTCTCCGTCTCGGTCTTCTCCTTGCTTTGGGCGTCTCACGGTTTCCCAGCTGGTGGAGCGACGACGTAGGCTAGGACCTCTTAGACATCGACGGCGGCTACGGGTCTTGAGGACGGGTCCTTGGCCGGCATTTGGTGGTCGACAGTGGTTTTTGGTCTGGTGGCAGCCTCAACGCGGTGGCTCATGGCTCTTTCAGGTATCGTGGATCTTCTGGCGTTTCTCCCGGCGATGGAGCTTGCGGGTGGCTCGGCGGTGGCTTTCGGCTCTCCAGCCGTGAAGCTCCGGTGCCGTCTCCAGTCGGTGTGGCTACGGGTCAAACGGTAGAATTTTTTCTCTCACAATATTGATGCGGCTTTGCGTTTGTGATTGAGGTATGGATTTCGGTTTGGCTCCGGTTTAAACCGGTGTTGACGGTGAACCAAACCCGAACTTGAGATGTAGAGGCGCCGGTTTGTTATGGTGGCTAGCTTGTAGCTGTGGGGGCTGGTTTCTGAGAGACTCGTTTCTTTCGGAAATGGTAGTTGGAGGTGACTCTTCGATGGCCCGCTTGGGCTCCCTTGTCGACAGATGCAAGTTAGTCCACTATGGATTCCGGAGATCCCGTTTGTTTTCGGAGAAGCTGTAGGTATCTCATCTCAGAGGTTTGAGGACTGGCCTTAGAATGAGTCTCGTGGCAACTATGATGGAAATTCTAGTTCTTCGGAACTATGGCAAAAACGGGGTGGTCTGCGTTTATGGCGTGTGATTGCTGCGCGCCCGTTTGGATTTGTGTTCGGTTTTAGTTTGTTCGATCGATCCATGTTCTTAGCCTTTCGTTTGTGTCGTATTAGTGTTGTGGTTTTCTTTTCTTTGTAGTTTTTTTCTGTTCTCTATCATCTTTGTTATCTCTGTAACTTCTGTCAAAAATTTAAAATGGTAATAAAATTTAACATTTTTAAGAAAAAAATGTTTACAAACCATACAATAATCTTATGATAAACCATGAAATCGTATATATTTGATCGTCTTCTTATTTTCTGGTGCTTCTAAAAACAGAACAACTATGTCCACGACAAGATCATCGGCTCGTCAAACAAACTCGCTATCAACCTCACTCTTAGGCCGATCTCATTAGCTCACAAGCTCAAAAGAGGGACATGACGAGCTCACACTCCCCATACGAGACGGGAAAGAACAGCCAATCTCCCTCGTCAGCTAAGTCATCACTCTATCAGATCACGTCCGGCTCAAGCTCGTCATTATCATAACAGTCACGTCACGATCTCGGCTTTCTTTTACGACAAAGAAGCAAGAAAATAACTATCTCAAATCAGAAGCAAAAGACCGTGCATACTTTCATGCACAAGTTAGAAGACCGCGCCGACTTCGATTGTCATGCTCCAATCACTCAAGAAGTCAAGGGTGACGGCTTTGTCAAAAGACAAAGAACGTCGCAACAAGACACAGATGTCTCTCAGTGTCTCCAACACACGCAAGCTCATCAGCTCATGGATCATCTTCAAGTTACTGTATTCCAATCGCCAGAAACTGAGTCATTTGCTCGGCGCATGTCTGTGTTTAAGTCAGATCATAATCTCCCACACCTCGGATGAACAAACCGCAGACTCCATTGACTACTCGTCACCATCGATCAACTTCTCCTTCCATAGCTGCAGAACGCGACAGACGTAAGAAGGACCAGAGTAGATGCCGTCCATAAAAAGTGACATACCATCTTCACTGATCCAACATCATATCATCCAACTCGGACCGAACTTATATGCTCACCACAAACCCACTAGGTAGTTCAAAAAAGAAAACTTAGTTAGGACATCTTCTTCGGTAACTCGAAAGGCCAAAGACGCTGACTCGGTTAGTCAAAAACGAGATTTATCTCAACAAGTTTTCAAGTAACTTCGCTCATAACAAGTGCGTCACAACTCGTCATGTCAAGAATCTCCCTGCGTCGTGATCGATCTTACCAGCTCGCAACGTCAAGTCGGCACTGGATCCTTTTCTTGAGCTCGTCGTATGCGATGCCGAGCTCATCAGATAATGTGTAACACCCGTCTCCCGGTTAAACCGGAGACACGGCATTAGGGCGCCCGCTGAACCGGATTCGGTCCAACCGGGACGCCAACTCAAATTGTCCCAGGTCCCAGGCGCCTTCTTCGTATTCAAGATCACCAATGATTTCACGTGACCGTATCGATCCCGCATCCGGACCTGCAAGAAAACGGGGACAGGAAAGGAAAAGGAGGCCTGGGTAATTGTTTCAAACACAATCACCCAGTGAGGTCGGACTTAAGGAGTCCGCGATCCCGCTTACACTACACAACAACGAAACACAAGTCCTAAGCTAATAACACCTTGCAAACAGGCCCGAAGGCTACACCACGCAATCTACACCCACTCGTGCTTCCACACTCATGGGCCCCTTCCTTCGACCCGTAGGCCCACACAATCCTTCTCTATCCTTCTTTATCCTTCTTGGGGGCTCGTCAAACCCCCGACGCCTTCTCAAGGGACGCATACCCCGACAATGTATACGCCCCTGCCACACAACACCCTTTCGGGGGCCCTACCACAACTACCAATCATATCCATCACACACAAACAACATTTTCAGGCTCAGCGATAACCTAGAAGTTCTATGTTCCTCAGGCAATCACATCACACGTGTATAACTATCCCTAAATTACCTAGGAAAGACACTATTAACAGAGGACTATCGTCCGGAATTGGAATAGAGCAAGGGAGATAACCAACGGTTTTCATCACCTTAGCCAAAGAAGAGGGCAAAACGGTAATTTAGCAACCCCATTGGCCCAAACGGACATCGGTTCTGAAAAGAGGACAAAAATTCGAGTGAGATAGGCTTTCGTTTCGTTCGAATCGGGTTTAGGACGGTCGAGTTATGGCCTACTGAAGTTCGGTTGACTGAAAGTCAACGGTCTGGTCAAAGTCAACCGGTTGATCCGGTCAACCCAGACCCAGACCCAAACCCAGACTGAACCAGGCCCATATCCATAACTGGCCCAAATCCCAAACCAGACCTAACCAACTAAACCAGGAAATTGGAATTGAAATTGAAATTGAACCAGAACCTAATTGAACCAACTAAACTGGAAGGGGAATTGAAATTGAAAGGCAAACCGAATCGAATTGAACCGGACCAACCAGTGAACCAAACCGGCGGTCAACGGTCAACCACGGCGGTCAACGGAGGCGGTCGGCGGCGGTCAACGGCGGCGCTCCGACGGTCAACGGCGACGCGAGCGGCGGCGGGCGGCGGCGCTCCGGCGGTTCTCCGGCGACGGCGACGGCGGCGCGTGGGCTCCAGCGGCGGCGCGTGGGACTCCGGCGCGTGGACCCTCCGGCGCGCGTGGATCTCACGCTCCCGTGACTCCTCCGGCGTGCGTGGATCTCACGCGCCCGTGACTCCTCCGGCGAGTGGCAGCGCGTGGGGGCGCGTGCGGCGGCGCGTGGGACTCGTCTCGGCGGCTCCGGCTTCGTCTCGTCGCGGCGGTCACGGTGGTGTGCTCGGTTTCTCGGTATTTGGGGTATTTTTGGAGGTATAGGGAGAAAACGCGTTTTTGGTGGTTTAAAACTCAGATCTGGAATCTCGGGAGTTACCTGATGATATGGGATGACGAGATCTCAAAAATAGGGCTTCTGTCCACCTCGATTGGCTCACAAACTCGACAGGGCTTCGCCGGGAGAAAAGGAGATGAATTTCTAGGGAATGGGGGCTCTATTTATAGGTGGAGAAGGGAAACCCTAGGGTTTTGAGGAAATGGGCTTGGGCTTTTGGGCTTCCCTTCCTTCTTTTAAAAGTTTTTAAAAGGAGCTGGGCCAGAGCCCTTACAATTATCCCCCCCCCTTAAAAAGAATTCGTCCCGAATTCTGAGGTGCATGGCTTTCCGTTCACCTCTAACTCAAGGCACTGTTCTTTTCTGGGTTTAGGAATTGGCGCATAGGAAAGTCCGCTCGGAAAGGCACGATATAACGAAGGAATGAATATAATAAGAATGGGGCTACATAGTTTATAAAAGACAGAAGCAAAACACAACACGGAATCCTCGAAACTCTACTAAATAAAACCCAACACCTAAAAGAATCACTAAGCCCCATCCCACACAAATCCCCAGGGCCCCCCAACTCTATCCACTCGACGATCCCGGGGTTCGTAGCTCAAGGTCCATGTCTCCTCGGTACACCTGGCCTTCCTCGCTATCATAATCCTCAGGATCCGACTCTGGCTCTGGCTCTGAGTCTGAGATGATGATCACCGGAGGTGCTGCTGCCTGCTCCTGTGCTGGTGCAGCCTGATGCTGCTGCCCCTGAGCCTGATCCCATGCGGCCTGCTGCTCATCCAACCTCTCCTGTGCCCGCTCTCGGGCAGTCCTCCGCTCATCCAACCAGGCGTAATCCATGGACTCCTGCTCCTGTCTAATCCTCTGCTCCTCATCCCAAGCCTTCTGTTGCTCTGCTCTCACCTGCTGCCTGATGAGCTCATCCCTCTGTCGCCTCTCTCTGATCCTCTTCCTGAAAACCGGATCTCTCTGGTTCCTCTCCACAGCTTCTGCGTAGCGGGCGGCCATCATCACCAAACTGTACTCTCCATACTCCCTGCCATCACTACAAGAAATATGCGTATTGATAGCATATTGCGATAGCACGAATTCATAAACTGCTATTAAAAGTGCCGAGAAAAGATGTTAAATGTATTATAACTTTTAATCAATGCTATGCTGGGTTTAAAAAAAAAAAATCAACGGAGAAGCTAAAGTTCCAATTTATGTCTTAGTAACACTTTTTTTCTTCTTCGTAACACTTAGAGGCGCCAAATATTTCTTGAAAGAGATCATTTTGCCACCAAAAAGTTTAGTTGTGGCATAAAAAATTTGTAAGTCTTTTTTTTTACTTTGAGAAATTCATTAAACCCACCAAAATTAACACCAACATCTCTTTATCTTTCACCTCTCTCCCGTTCGTCACAGCCTCCAACCATAGAACTGTTTTCGTCGGCGATCCATCTCCGGCGTCTGTCTTCACTGCCGGCGTGGTGAGTTGTGCCTTGTTTTCCCTTGGTCCTAGCATTATATCAAAGTTGGGAGCTCAGATCTGGAGAGGAAGCAGTGTTTGTCTTCTCAAACAAGCTCTCAAATCCACACCGATCACTGGTTAAGGAAGAATTGTTGGGAATGTCCTGAAATCTACCGTACTATCTCTAGAAAGTATGATAAGTGTCGAGATCAGACATAAGTCATAAATACTGGGTGATCATGATGGCTTGCTAGAATCCGCTCATGATCTATAAGTTTAGGACTTATTACCAGTATTGTATGATCCCTAAGGGTCACACACCATAGCTAACGGGAAAGTTAACATGGAATGAATACGGTAAGATGCAAGGCATTTACTGTATTTATGCAGAGAGTTGGGCCGTTAGTTTAATCACTTGGGCCCATATCGAGATAAATGACTTGTATCGATCGACACAAGTGTATGTGTCGGTCGACACAGTTGCGAAACCGAGATATCGGTTTAGGTTTATGACAGAGTCGATTTTATAGGAGTGGTCTTATAATTTCGACTGGAACGGTCTGCGACCTAAAACTTGAGCCGTCTCTCTTCTCTCTCTGATCAATCCATTGCTTTGGTCTAGCAACCATCCCGGCTTGTAAGAGTGTGGATACTGAAGGAGGAACAGGCATCTGATCTGTTCTAGCTGATCTCATCATTACCATCCATCTATCCGCTGCAATCTGAAAGGTAATGATCAGGTTTGGTTTTTATGATTCGTTCTGCAAGAACCTAGATCTGAGTTATATGTGCTAGGTTGCAATCTGTTAATTGAACCATGAACACACATATAATCATACAGTGGTATCAGAGCCCAGGTTATTGGTTTTTGCTTTATGAATCTGATTTAGGTTGTTCTTACTGTTTAAAATCGAATTTGGTTAAGAAATTTGATCAGAAAACATGAAAACCTAAGAATTAGATCGCATCAATCCGATTGAAAGCCATTGGTGTGCGATCTGGTCGCCCGTGTCGATCGACGAGGGAGCGAGGTATCGGTCGATATAGATCGATCCGATTGACATCTCGCGGTCCTGATGACCCGATTGACCCGAGCTGATATTCGCTGGTATCGATCGACATGAAAGACTCATATCGATCGATACGAAGGCGATGCAGATGATCCGCGAGTAGCCAATCGGTTCAGCCGAGCTTCGTGGTTCATCTTTCCCTAAACCGAGACAATGAACCGATCAATCCGATTGTGGTTCATTGTCTACTTTAGCAAGAACCGCAAGTTAGGTCAAAATTGGCTAAAACACAAGGTGTTTCTTCCCGGTTTTGGACTTAATTGAACCGATCCAATTTAATTGGTGGTTCAAGCGGTTAACCCGAATCGCGGTTTACTGGAAATTATTTAATACTTGGTATTATTTAATTTCTGGTTAAACCGGATTGAAATTCATAAAATTGAATTTAACCTAAACCGAAGGCTGGTCTAAGTTTGATTTGGTTGGACCAAATAATTTAGAGCTGGTCTGGTTTAGTAAATAACCGATGGTTTTGATAGTTAATTTGGTCTTGGACCAGAATTAATAAACCGGATCGGTTATGTCAAATTATTGGGCCAGCTGGAATTCTATGGTCTTGGGCCAAGAATTGGGCCTATAATTTGTGACCCAACCCAAAATATTTAATGAAATATTTATATTAGAAATTTCTATTTTTAGTAAGTTACTAAATTTAGAAAGTTTCTAAAATAAGAAAGTTTCCCAAAATAGTAATCTTCTATTTTTGGAAATAAAACTTGAAAATCCTCAAAAACAATATCAAGCTTGGATGTCTTGCCCAATCTTGTCAGCTACTTAACGCTTATTTGATTACAGATATGGCTTACAGTGTGAGGTGTCTGTTTTCGCGTAAGTAAAGTAGTATATAGTCACTAATTTCATTGGGAGTCCCAGATTTTAGTGATTATATGGCTGTAAGAGATTGGTTTCCTTGACTGGGCCATCGGGAGTCCCGGGCCTTGAGACATCTGGTGAATTTGGGCCTCGGGTCCAATTCACAACCGAGAATTATTGGTTATAACTAGCTGTGTGTATGCTTACCAAGTAAAGCTAATTCTGGGTGACGGCCAGTGGCCCACTTTGGAATTAGCTGAACATGGGTCTCGGAATCATTGCATTCTTATGAGGTTGAACAAAGAAATTTTGAATGCAATGCGAGTTTTCTTATAAGTTGTTAAGATTACTCTTTTATGAACTTAATAACTAAATCTCTATTTATCTCTAAATGTCAGCTATGACGAGCACAAACTATCAAAACACTTTCTCGATCCGGTATGTCCTTGAGATGGACAAACTGAACGGATCAAATTTCTTGACTTGGTCGCGGAACCTGAGGCTAGTTCTCAGACATGAGAGAAAGGACTATGTCCTTGAGAAAGCTCTCCCCGAGAGGATCGGATCCAAGGCCAGTCATGCAGTATATAATGCTTGGAATAAGCATTATAATGATGCGGTAGATGTGCGTGGTCTGATATTGGCTACCATGGACTCAGAGTTGCGGAAGCAATATGAGAACATGGAGTCGCCAATAGAGATGATCAGCAGCCTGAAATTGAAATTTCAGGAGCAGGTTAGAGTGGAGAGATACCAGTTGGTTAAATCTCTCACTAGCTGCAAGCTACCGATGGATCATCCAGTAAGTCCTCATATCAGTAAAATGATGGGTTACGTTGATAACCTGAGGAAACTGGATTATCCAGTTAGCCAAGAATTGGCAACTGATATCATTCTGCAGTCACTGCCGTCAAGCTATGATAAGTTCGTAAGGGACTATATCAAGAAAGGCTTAACGAAGACGTTGACTGAACTGCATGACATGCTCAAGACAGTTGAGCCAAACGTGAAGAGTACCATGTACAATCTCATGAACGAGAAGGGTAGGTTTACTAAACCTAATGCTGACAAGGGTGAAGACAAAGTTGTCCAGATTTTGAATCATGGCAAGCGTGTGTCTTCTGAGCCCGAGTCAGATATCTCTTACGTTGGTAAGTGCTGCTACTGTAAAGAGACTGGGCATTGGAAAAGAGATTGCATTAAATTCATGGAAGATTATGAGGAGTTAAAGTTGATGTATGAGACTACTTCCTCAGGTATTCATGTTATTACTTCAAGTTATACCTTGTAGGTATTGAATACTGATTGTGGCACTGATATTTGTTATAATATGCAGAGCCTGAACAACAGTAGAACGTTGAAGGAAGGGCAAGTGAAACTGCGAGTCTGGAAGGAGCTTGGGATGCTGCCTCAGCCGTAGGGTTTTCACTTGTAGATGCCTTTGAGGCTTGGTTTTAAATTAAGTAATTGTTACAATGTACCTGCTTTAAGCAGAGTTGTTTTTCATTTTCTTGTGAAGAATTTGAATGTTTTTCATTTTGATAAAGACAAGACAAGTTTTGTTCTTTTGATCTTAATGAAATGTTAATTGTAGCACCCTATTCAAGGAATGGGTTTTATATCTTAAACCAAAGAGTGCCTAAAATGTAACATAAATACTGCAATTGGTTTAAATCTGATGAATTAAACCTGATTTTTCTTGGCATAAATGTTTTGGTCACTTAGAGTAAGTCAGATTCAGAAACCCCATAGTTATGGACTTTTGGGCTCATTTGATCGGATATCTTATGAGACTTGAATTCTGCTTACTGGACCAAAAGACAAAGGGCCCATCTTAGCCGAGCTAGAGAAAGGCCCAAAGGCTTATTGGAGATTGAACATACTCATGTATGTGGTCCGATGAGCAGTAATGCCAGAGAAAATTTCCTATACTTCATTGTCTCTACTGATTACTTCAGTGAGTGTGACTATGTTCATCTGATGAGACACAAGTCGGAATTCTTTGACATGGTCGAAAGAGTTCCAGAATGAAGTGTAGAATCTGAATGACAGAAGTATTAAGACTCTGGATTAGATCACGAGTGAGAATACTTAAGTCATTGATTGTGTGATCATCTGAATGAGTGTGAAGTCGTTTCACGGCTCATTTCTCCTGAAAACCTAGAGGTGTTTCTGTGAGAATGAATCAGATCTTATTAGAAATGATTAAAGATGAGTCACACGGATCTTCCATGATATTCTCTAAGAATAACGCTCTAGAAATATCTAAGTTTACGCTGAAATAGTTCCACCAATATCAGTTGAAAGACACCACGTAAATGTGGATTGGAATCGATCCAAATTCGTCTTTACTGAGTATTTGAAGTTGTACTACCTCGCTGGTTGTCCTAGGGAAACCAAGGCTTGTTACTTTTACGTCCATTCTGTTTTCTAAGAAGGGAAGTTACTTTCCAAGAAGAACAGTGGGAGTAAAAGTACAACTCGAAGAAATTCGAGAAATACAGGAGGCTGCTCAACCTGTTGAGGGAGAGCAACAGATGGATTTACAGATTTCTGTAGAATCTACACCTGTAGAGCCTGAAGTTCGCAGATATGAATGAATCAGTTACTAATCCGAGAGTGATTTCTCGTCATTAGTTGAACCTGATGATCATTGAAAGTTCGCATGATCTGATGATCATTGAAAGCGACGAATCTGCGAAATTCAAAGAAGCGAAAGTTAGCCCGGACTCCGAAAAATTACACTATGTGTAAGTTAGCTTCATCGATCAATTCATGGATGGAAGCAAACATATCGGAGTTGGAATCTTCGTTCTGTTAAAGTAGTCAAGGTTTTGACTTGAACAGGAACGAAGTGAAACTGTGCGTTTACTAAAAGATAAGTGGGAGCAATATTGCATTTCTCATAGTGTATGTCGATGACATACTGATTCTCGGAAATAACGTTCCAATGCTGCAGTCGGTAAAGGACTGGCTTGGGAGTTATTGTACGATTGACATTGGGTAAAGCCACGTAGTTTTTGGATTTTGGATCTAAAGATAGAGATCCAAAAGAGCTGGTAGGACAAAGTCAGGATTCTTAAATTGACAAAGTCCTACACGTAATCAGCAATCCAAGAAGGGCTTTATGCCAATGTCACATGGCAATTCATTAAGCAAGATACAGTGTCCTGCGATATCTGCTGAGCTTGAATGCATGGATAGGATTCCATATGCGACGGCAATTGGATCTATCATGTATGCCATGACACATACTTGTTTTGATGTTGCTTTAATGCTAAGCAAGACAAGTAAAGACCAGTCAAATCCAGGAAAGAATCACTGGATTGCCGTAAAGAATATTCTGAAGTATTTGAGGAATACTTAGGATAAGTTCTTGATTTACGGAGAAAGTGAGGTGCTACAAGTCGATAGAGTCTGAAAGGCAAGTTTCCAATAGACAAAGATACTTCCTGGTCACAGTCCGGCTATATCTTGTGTCTATCTGGCGGTGCAAGGCACTGTAGCTGACTCCATGACTTAAGCTGAACATTTCGCAGCTTGAGAAGCGGCGAAAGAGGTTGTTTGGAAAGTAGAGTTCATCACTGAACTAGATTTGATTCCCAGCGTAGTTAAGAATAGCTGCACATCAAAGGTCCAAACACCTTGAGGATAGGTATAACCTATTCCGCGAGATAAATGACAGAGGTGTTAAGTAGATAAGCAAGTTTCATCGAATGAGAATGTTGCTAATCTATTAACAAAGCCACTCCTTATGCCTAAGCACGAGTCGCGGACTGTAGCTGTAGGATGAGTGAAATTAAGATGTAATCTTAATTTCAGTGGGAGTTTGTAAAGGGCTTTACTTAGTTATTTTGAATGGTTCATGAAAACATAGCATTTTATGTTTGTGAAATCTAATGATTTCTGGATTATTTTAACTGTGATATAAATAATCGTTCCAAAATGATTCATGTCATTATATATGGGTCATCGAAGTACATGAGTAGACTTGATCCTGAAACCCCATATTTAACGAAGTGACATAAATCATAGTGTCCATAGTCGAAGGTTGTTGAAATTGGAACACCAACAACCTGTTGAGACTAGATTGTGTTGAGACTTATGACCAAGTTTCGAGGGGTCATAGATGCGCGGCATCAAAGTCGACACATAGGTATATGTAGGGGAGCATATGACCGGACATGGCCCGCTAATGAGAACTCTGCAAGATATTAATATCTGTGTCATAAGAAGTTCTCATATACGACTATAGAGTATAGTCCTTAGACCTGAGTTCGCATGCATGTGGCTGCACATGGAGTAATGCGCTTTGATCATTGTCTAACGCTGTTTCGTAACTGGGAGCTATACGGACCTTGGTTGGGTGTATTATGAATTGTGTAGTTCATAGTGATGGAACAAGACGGGATTTGTCCCTGCCGTTTAACGGAGGTAATATCTCTAGGCCAATCGGAGACTTGATAGCTGGTAAGAGAGTGGCCACTCCCAAACGGACTTGCCCAAGTCGTTTGCATTGTCAGTATCAAATTTGTTCCGATAAACATGGTCTGGCTATATAAGGATGACACGCATCTTGCCTTATGCCAGATCGAGATATTGAGACAAAAGGATTAGGGAATGTAGGATTCCAAAACAATCGGAAGATTGTTGGGAATGTCCTTTGTAGAATTCCAGTACAAGTGGGAGATTGTTGGGAATGTCCTGAAATCTACCGTACTATCTCTAGAAAGTATGATAAGTGTCGAGATCAGACATAAGTCATAAATACTGGGTGATCATGATGGCTTGCTAGAGTCCGCTCATGATCTATAAGTTTAGGACTTATTACCAGTATTGTATGATCCCTAAGGGTCACACACCATAGCTAACGGGAAAGTTAACATGGAATGAATACGGTAAGATGCAAGGCATTTACTGTATTTATGCAGAGAGTTGGGCCGTTAGTTTAATCACTTGGGCCCATATCGAGATAAATGACTTGTATCGATCGACACAAGTGTATGTGTCGGTCGACACAGTTGCGAAACCGAGATATCGGTTTAGGTTTATGACAGAGTCGATTTTATAGGAGTGGTCTTATAATTTCGACTGGAACGGTCTGCGACCTAAAACTTGAGCCGTCTCTCTTCTCTCTCTGATCAATCCATTGCTTTGGTCTAGCAACCATCCCGGCTTGTAAGAGTGTGGATACTGAAGGAGGAACAGGCATCTGATCTGTTCTAGCTGATCTCATCATTACCATCCATCTATCCGCTGCAATCTGAAAGGTAATGATCAGGTTTGGTTTTTATGATTCGTTCTGCAAGAACCTAGATCTGAGTTATATGTGCTAGGTTGCAATCTGTTAATTGAACCATGAACACACATATAATCATACAAGAATCTCGTCGAGAAACAGAGTACATCTTTCAGTTTTCAAATCTATGCTCTTGGGTTTCAATCGATGAAAACGATGGTGATGGTGAGGACCCTCTCGTTCCATTGATCGAGTGAGTTCATTTATCTTTCTTGATTAAGTAATTGATACAAGCTCAGGTCTATGCACTTCGTCGATGGGTAATACCGAATCGCCGACTGGTAATCAATCTGTAAACCTTAATCAATCGGGTCCCACGGCGGCGGCGTCTTCTTCTTCCACGGCTACAAGGGAAGGACCACGTCGACACGAGAGCAGGAAACTGAGAGCTGAGTTTCAGGAAGAGCAGGTTCGTGTTCTATCTGCGTCTCTTCGTCACGTGGTTTGTATATTTGTTTCCAGATTCAACTTTTCTCCCGTCAAGTTTCCTTCTTTTGAAGATGAATTTCTATATTTGGGAGATTCTGCAGCCGATATTAGGTTGGACTGAGGAAGCTATGATTACCGGTTCAAGAGATGTTGGTGTGTCTCCTTCGATCGTTGGTTCATTTCCCAGGAAAGAAGCTGCACTTGTTGAGGTAATGTCGTTGTCACTAATATTATATGTAATCACTAAATGCTCTGATTTTGAGGTTTCCATTGGATGTTAGTGTTGATTTCATTTTTGTTCTGCTCTTGTTCAGTACTTCATGGATGAATGCCTACAATTGCTTATCGACAGGTTTTGTTTCATCTTGCCTTCCTCATTATCTTACTGCCCCTCAAACGTTTTATCATCATCATCATCATCATCATCATCATCATCATCTAATACTCTATATGTTTTTGCTTTTCAGGGTTTCTCTGAGTTCTCAGGACTTCGAAACTCCTCTGCTCTTCCCTTCGGCAAGAAATCTTCTTCCGATGAGTTTGTTTCCTTCGTCAGTTTCCAGACTTCTGCAGTGAGTTCCTTTTCTCTCTAATGCTTCTGCGTTATATATCTTATGGCATGACACAATCTGTTAAACATCTATTCTGTCTAATGCCTCCACCACTGTATAACCATTTATTAAGAACAAGTGTGCATGCCATGATCATCCATGGCTATAACTTTTTAAACTTTCGCGAACCAAATACGTTGCTTTTTTTCTGTGTTGTAGATGGGAAGCAATGGTGGATACAGGAAAGGAGTGACTGAGGCCAAGCTAAAGGTAGCAATCAGTGGATGATTCGGTAGGATTGGTAGGAACTTCTTGAGATGTTGACATGGTCGTAAGGACTCTCCTCTCGATGTCGTTGTCATTAACGACACTGGTGGTGTCAAACAAGCAGCGCATCTCCTCAAATACGACTCAACTCTTGGAATCTTCGACGCTGATGTCAAGCCTTCAGGAGACTCTGCTCTCTCTGTTGATGGAAAGCTCATCAAGATTGTATCTGATCGTAACCCATCTAACCTCCCCTGGGGGTAAGTTAAAAAAGATTGTTTTATTCTTTCAAAGTGATCAACCGGGCTAGATCTAAAACTTTTCTGAACGTTTTAGGGAATTAGGCATTGACTTGGTCATCGAAGGAACCAGAGTGTTTGTAGACAGAGAAGGTGCTGGAAAACACATTCAAGCTGGAGCCAAGAAGGTTCTAATTACTGCACCTGGTAAAGGCGATATCCCAACTTATGTTGTTGGTGTCAATGCTGAACTTTACAGCCATGAAGATACAATCATAAGCAATGCTTCTTGTACTACTAACTGTCTCGCTCCATTCGTCAAGGTTCTTGACCAGAAATTCGGTAAGCATCTTATACAATCAATATGATAGTGTTGGGTACTTCGAGTTGATCTTTCTTGGATGTTTATAGTTGTGTGAACTCCGAGATGAATCAGTTTTTGTGTTGTGTTAACATGGTTAGGGATCATAAAGGGTACAATGACAACTACTCACTCATACACTGGTGACCAGAGGTTGTTAGATGCTAGCCACCGTGATCTAAGGAGAGCAAGAGAAGCAGCTTTAAACATAGTTCCAACATCTACTGGAGCATTAGTTATAGTTTTGTAATGTTTGTGTAAAATATTTTGAGTTATTAATAAAGTTAAAGTTTGAAATCTATTTTTAACGTAAATGAAATGATACACAAGAGTTTATGGTTTGAGTTATAAACAAATTTTTCAGTTTAAGGTATATATAGGGTTATAAATATAAGGTTTAGAATTTAGGGTATAAACATGGTTTAAGGTTTAGAGTATTATTTTAAATATAATCTTTTGCAAACTTTAATCTCACATCTTAACTTAAAGGATATTGTAGCATAAATTTAGGATTTAGGAATATAAAGTTTAGGGCATTTTAGCATAAATTTAGGGTTTAGGGTATGGATATAGGGTTTAGGATTCTTATTTGTCATTTAACATAAGATAACACAATAAAATTACAAACATATAATCCAAAATGAATGATTAAATCCCTAAACCCCAAACTCCAACCAAACCTAAATCATATCATAAATTATAAAAACAATATCCTAAACCCTAAACATATACTACAAAACCCTAAACCCTAAATCTTAAACCTATATTCTAATTCAAAAACTTAATTACTCTAATTCAAAAACTTAATTATAAATTCAACTAATATGAAATTTTAAGTCTCACAAAATAAATGTATATGGATTAGGATATTGGGGGTTAGTGAAATGTTTAGGGTTAGTGTTAGTTAGTGTGTAGACTTGTAATACATAGGGTTTAAGATTTTTATAATATAAATTATAATATAAATAAAAATCTATGATTATCATTATAAATGTATTCAAATTTATAAGTACATATATTTAAATTAGTTAAAAACAAATAATTCATAAGCTTTAAAATATAAATTAAATAAAAATGAAGAACTAATGTCAAAAATAAAATAAATCTCCATAAAGCCAGAACCAATAGAAAGAAATTACTCAGATCATATATGTGGCACAATATCAACCATAGGATCATATTTTATTTTGAGGATCTTCCTTAGACAAAAAAAATCATTCCAGGATGTTAATCAAAAAAAAAACATAAGTCGTCTTCTCTCTTTCGAGTCTAGGGAGAAGCCATCTCCGGCGAAACCTTCTTCAACCTCCAGTACCGGCGCCGGCCAATCACTCATCGTCTCCATGTCTCTTCTCCTTCACCACTCCTAGTCCCACCTTTCTCTATCCTCTCAATCGAACTTCCAGGTAATTTCCCCCTTTTCCAGAGACATAATCACCTCAATAATGGTTCTGTTAAGTTGAATAATCGCTAGGGCTCCTCAATCGTACTATATATACAACGCAAGGCAAATCGCTAGGGCTACGCAGGTGATAACGGCGTAGGAGTGGGAGGAGGAGAGGAAGTGGATGGCTCCGAATCTGATTTTATGTGTTTGTTTTGTGATTCTCACTACGTTTCGTGTGATGTACTCTTCGAACACTGTCGTCTGAGCCACGGGTTTGATTTTCATGGAATTAGAAAGGAACTGAAGCTGGATTTCTACTCCTCGTTTAAGCTCATCAACTATATTCGGTCACAGGTTGAAAATTTTATGTGTTCTTAAGCTCCCTTTTATCAATTTTTTTGCTTATTTGATAAACTTGTTTCCTTTAATAAACTAGGTGGCTGAGAACAAATCTTGGAGCTGGGGGATTGTACTCGAAGCTGTTGACTTCAAAGATGCTAAGTTTCCTTGGGATGAAGAGAAGTATCCGAAGCCCTTTTGGCAGGAGGATTCACTTTTGTACAGCTTTGCGGATGATGAAGAAGACGAAGAAGAGCCATTAGACAAAGAGGATTTGATGGAGGATTTGCAGAAACTTGGGGATTTAAGCATTGACGATGAGGCTATAGGGGAAAGCTCGGAGTCAAACAATGACAAATGCAATAAGGATGTTATCTCAAATTGCAATTACCTGAAACAAAGTTCTGCGGATGGTTTGGTAGTCAATGGGAAAGATAAAGAACCAAGAGTTTGTGATGGAAGGCTAGTTGGTAGGAACATCAGAAAGGTGAATGAAAACTACTTTGGATCTTATAGCTCGTTCGACATTTACAGGGAGATGATAAGTGACAAGGTAATGCACTTAAAATTGCGGTAATCATGTCAACATTAACTAGCTTGCAAAGATGTAAGGCTGTTTGTCAGCTGTTGGATGTATTCATTTTGGTTTAACTTCTTCACAGGTTAGAACAGAAGCGTACCGGGATGCAATTTTGAAAAATCCTACTCTCTTGTGCGGCTCTATTGTAATGGATGTTGGTTGTGGAACTGGAATATTAAGGTGAGTTAGCAGCTACCTTTCTCGCTCTATAGTGGCCATCTCATTCTTTTTGCCATTTTGATTGACAATCACGACCAGGTAAAGTTTCCGAGTAATGCTAGGAAAAATCTAAACAAAATTCTAAAGATAGATGTACCCACGAGTACTGATTCTATTGCTCAAACAATTTCTGGTTCAGTGTTGTCCTTCTGACTTAATCTAGGACTCAAGAGCTTATAGCTCTGTATGGTCGTCTCAGTTATTTAAATACGTCCAAGTTTATATCAACTAATTTTATACCACGTTATCTTTTTCTGGGATGTAGAAGGTGTGATGTTAATCTCGGTTAAAGCTGCTGCTGCTGCTCGGGAGTCTCTGGGTGATGATAAAGAAATTGTTAACACTTACGAGGTAACATGACTCCTCTTCCTATGGATTCTAAGCATTTTCGACTACATCACCTTCTGAATAAGTGAATGTCAGGTGTAAGACATAACATTCTTTCCGTTTTTTTTATAGAGACTAACAACAGTTGATGGTAAACAGAGATTTTCCTTAACAGCTGTTGGAGAGGAGGTTAGGAGGCTAAGGTTTGTAACTATTCCACTCTTTTCCATGCTTTGCTTTTTATACGTACATGAAGCGTGTCTGAAAGCTTTAGTTCAAAAAATTCTAAGATGCTAAATGATTACGACTGCAAATGTAGGAAACCGTAATGCATTTTTCTTAAATTTTGTTGAATATTGAAGGAAGCGAAAGGCAAAGGAGACAGTGTTACCGTTGAAACATGCCTGCATTGCCTAGCGTTCTCAGCCGAAGAGATTCCAAAAGGCGACACTCGTTTCAAATGCTCCCCGCCTATACAAGAATCCTCCATGGGTAAAGCTTCCTTCTAATGCAGTGGGATCATACTTAAGACATTACAACTATTAAGTTTATGTTTTCAGTTGAACTTGTGTTTATGTTTGTTGGTATACTTGAGTATGTATTTCTTGATTGTGGAAGTTTATGTTTAAGTTGTAGAAATTTGAATTGTTTGTATATGTTTATAAATTCTAAATATATTTCTGCAATTCTAATTGATTTTAAAATAATAATTTAAAACCAAAATTCAAAATATAATTATATAATAAAAATTTATAGCTCCAATTAATATTAAATATGGAAAAATATAAAATTGTTCATAAAATATACAACAGTCATAAAGATTGATCATTATAAATAATAATACAGCAATAACAAAAATGCTAGAATAAAGTATAATACAACCCTAAAATATTGCCACCACAATATATATTATTGCACGAATAATATGCTGCATTAATTTATAAAATGGCGATAAACCAATGCTACTGAAAACTATATAATCACATCAAAATTAGCGCTATCGTAGACAAATATATGATAGCATGTCAAATTAGTGCTATCGTAGATGACTGACCTACGATGGCAGCGACAAACATAGCGTTTATGGAAACGCTACCATAGACATATGATAGCGTTTTCGTGGTGCTATCAATACCCATATTTCTTGTAGTGCATCTGTCATCCCATGCCGTATCTCCGGTAGCAGTCCGTCCATGAACAGGTCCATCATGTGAGTCGGCGATCGCGGGTAAATGCATCCAGCTCTCCATATGAACAACTGCACGTAGTCCTCCACACTCATCCCCGCCACCTGGAATGGCCGGGGCACTTCCCGGGGAAGCTCCTGCGCCTGCGGCCTCGCAGCCGACGCTCCCGGGGTGTCGTCGGTCTGCGGAATCGACTCAAGTCCGAACGGCGGAAAGCCCGAGTCCCGCTCATCTGCTGGTCTCACCGTCATGAAACACACATGGGCTGGCGGCTCCGGCCGGCTCTTCTCAACCACATGCTCCTTCCCTGCCCTCTTCGTACCGGGTGCATCCACTGTGTCTGCAGTCGGCGGTGGAACAACTGCGGGTGTCTTCCTCGGTCGTCCTCTACCCCTCACTGGTCTCAATCCTGGCTCAACTGACGGAGGCACCGGCCTAGCAACTGGGCTCAACGCAGGTGGGGCGGCGACCGTGGTCACGTCCGGTGCCCCGATCACAAGTCGTCTCCTCTGTCGTGGCGGTAAACTCCTCCTGGCCACAGCACGGTGCGCAAAGCACTGCCCAAACTGAGGGCAAAATCGGACCCGGAATCGGCGCTAGAATCAGTGGACATCGTGCATAAAACGAAACTAAGTGAGGTCACAACATGAGATAATCAGTGCTACATCGGTGTTTGAAAAGATTTCGCAAAGTAATCATTTTATAAAAAATTTCGCAAACGGTTTTTGAAAAGATTAAAAACTGGGTTTTGGGGTAAACAACGAAAGCTGATCTCCCAGGGCAGGACTGGGAGATCTTAACCTAGGCTCTGATACCAAATTGTAACACCCGTCTCCCGGTTAAACCGGAGACGCGGCATTAGGGCGCCCGCTGAACCGGATTCGGTCCAACCGAGACGCCAACTCAACTTGTCCCAGGTCCCAGGCGCCTTCTTCGTATTCAAGATCACCAATGATTTTACGTGACCGTATCGATCCCGCATCCGGACCTGCAAGAAAACGGGGACATGAAAGGAAAAGGAGGCCTGAGTAATTGTTTCAAACACAATCACCCAGTGAGGTCGGACTTAAGGAGTCCGCGATCCCGCTTACACTACACAACAACGAAACACAAGTCCTAAGCTAATAACACCTTGCAAACAGGCCCGAATGATACACCACGCAATCTACACCCACTCGTGCTTCCACACTCATGGGCCCCTTCCTTCGACCCGTAGGCCCACACAATCCTTCTCTATCCTTCTTTATCCTTCTTGGGGGCTCGTCAAACCCCCGACGCCTTCTCAAGGGACGCATACCCCGGCAATGTATACGCCCCTGCCACACAACACCCTTTCGGGGGCCCTACCACAACTACCAATCATATCCATCACACACAAACAACATTTTCAGGCTCAGCGATAACCTAGCGGTTCTATGTTCCTCAGGCAATCACATCACACGTGTATAACTATCCCTAAACTATCTAGGAAAGACACTATTAACAGAGGACTATCGTCCGGAATTGGAATAGAGCAAGGGAGATAACCAACGGTTTTCCTCACCTTATCCAAAGAAGAGGGCAAAACGGTAATTTAGCAACCCCATTGGCCCGAACGGACATCGGTTCTGAAAAGAGGACGAAAATTGGAGTGAGATAGGCTTTCGTTTCGTTCGAATCGGGTTTAGGACGGTCGAGTTATGACCTACTGAAGTTCGGTTGACTGAAAGTCAACGGTCTGGTCAAAGTCAACCAGTTGACCCGGTCAACCCAGACCCATACCCAAACCCAGACTGAACCAGGCCCATATCCATAACTGGCCCAAATCCCAAACCAGACCTAACTAACTAAACCAGGAAATTGGAATTGAAATTGAAATTGAACCAGAACCTAATTGGACCAACTAAACCGGAAGGAAAATTGAAATTGAAATTGAAAGGCAAACCGGATCGAATTGAACTAAACCGGCGGTCAACGGTCAACCACGGCGGTCAACGGCGGCGGTCGGCGGCGGTCAACGGCGGCGGTCGGCGGCGGTCAACGGCGACGCGAGCGGCGGCGGGCGGCGGCACTCCGGCGGTTCTCCGGCGACGGCGGCGGCGCGTGGGACTCCGGCGCGTAGACTCTCCGGCGCGCGTGGATCTCACGCGCCCGTGACTCCTCCGGCGAGTGGCGGCGCGTGGGGGCGCGTGCGGCGGCGCGTGGGACTCGTCTCGGTGGCTCCGGCTTCGTCTCGTCGCGGCGGTCACGGTGGTGTGCTCGGTTTCTCAGGATTTGAGGCATTTTTGGAGTTATAGGGAGAAAATGCGTTTTTGGTGGTTTAAAACTCAGATCTGGAATCTCGGGAGTTACCTGATGATATGGGATGACGAGATCTCGAAAATAGGGCTTCTGTCCACCTCGATTGGCTCACAAACTCGACAGGGATTCGCCGGGAGAAAAGGAGATGAATTTCTAGGGAATGTGGGCTCTATTTATAGGTGGAGAAGGGAAACCCTAGGATTTTGAGGAAATGGGCTTGGGCTTTTGGGCTTCCCTTCCTTCTTTTAAAAGTTTTTAAAAGGAGCTGGGCCAGGGCCCTTACATAATGGATGCTCAAGCTCATGCAGTACGAGCTCGCAAACGAATTCTCAAATTCACTGATCTATACCCAAATTCGTCTTTCACCAATGATCAGCTCTTGGATGAACGAATTACACTTGAGATCGTCACTTATATCAATCGGATGATCAAGTCGATCAAGGAGAAGAGTAAAAGAAGACAAGCAAAATACATCACGCTCATAAAAAGAAGAAAAGTCAAATGCAAATTACAAAAGCCAGCTGGGAGTAGGGGCTAGGATATACCTCAATAAGCTTCTCTACTATCTTGCCGACCTGAACACAAGTGGCTGCCGCCATATGATTTTCATACCTCTTATTGGCCACCGCTTCAAGCAATAGCAAGTTTCCAGTCTTAGTCGAATAAGGAAGAAAGAATACGTCAATTGGGCCCAAAAGAGCCCAAATATTTCTTAGTAATAAATGCCCAAGTCGGATCTATTACCTTTCACGAGTTACGTCAAGCCGCGTTTCTCCGATATCATCATCAACCGTGACTCGAGTTTAGCGGCTCGTCATAAAACCAATCCTTCTGCCCATCATCGTCAAAATAGAACCTCCAGATTCTGACTTCCAGCTCGAACTCTCAAAGTTCCCAAGCTACAGTCGAATCAATCATCTCACCAGCTCAATTGACAAAACCCGAGTTTGTCATAGCTCGCCAGCTCAAGATGTACAACGAGCCGAGCAAACGCTCATAACAACACTAAAAAAAAAAAGAAGTAGCAAAAAAGCACTGATCAATCTCGAAAGGCTGAAAGAAAACAAGCTCGGCTAAAAGACGTGACAAGCTCACCTTGAAGAACCGACATCTCCAGTTACCTTCACCGACTAAAGCTAAGTTTTCTTATTATCATCAACTTTACTGCTAAATTTACTACTAAGATTATCGCTTGGTCAAAACCTTTGATCAAAAGTTAAATTAGATTCCTTTTGCTTCTTCAAATTATCAAGTCTCTTATTTACACGTACTAATCTCTTGCTCCTGTAACATGATGTAGCAAGAAGCTATTTACACGTACAAATAAGAGTAGCGACATCGACAGACGACCAAAGGCCGAGTACAAAAGCTCGTCAACTCATCACGGCTCGTCATTTTCATCACGGGAACTAAAGTCGGCTCGCCGTCCTAAGCTTGTCTTAGTTGTCTCCTTGTCAACACTTTATCTCCTGAAACAACATCACTTCGAGAAAGAAAGATAGAATAACAGAGGCCATCGTCGTCTACACCAGATCACCATATCAAAAGATAAGTTTACCCTCTTATAAATTAATAACATATTCAATAGCAGCGCATGATTTGGCAGTTGAAGAAATGCATGATTCATCAAATCACGTAGACCAATATATTTCTCTACAAAATATTCTAAATTGATATAATATTCAAAAGTCGTTGACTTACACTTTTAGTTTTTCCTCGAAGCCTTTCTAGGATATTTACTGAAAAAGACGAGCTCGTAGATGGCATGAACACCAACAAGGTCATGAACTCGTCATTCGACCACTTTACATATGAACTCATCAAGTAAGTATTTCATTTATTATTTTATTCAATCTAATTAACTTTAAGCCGAGCTCCTTAGTTCGCAAAAGTCGGATCTAAGTAACTCGCAGAAAGCCGAGCTCCTTAGTTCGCAAAAGTCGGGTCTAAGTAACTCGCAGAAAGCCGAGCTCCTTAGTTCGCAAAAGTCGGGTCTAAGTAACTCGCAGAAAGCCGAGCAAAGACTCGCACTAGCATCATGCTCCCTGGCCAGGAGTGTGGTCTTCCTTGCACGCGAGGTGCACATCGCGGTGAGGAAAAGCCGAGATCCGTCTCGCAATTATAGATACGGTGGGGGCGTAAGCCTTAAAGTAAAGCAGTTCAACGCCGATCTACGTTTTAATCGTCGTTCGTCAAAGATCCATACAAACGGATCAAAGGAAAGAACGACCCGATTAACTTAACTACGGAAAAAGTTATTCTCCACGACAACATTCAAAGGAATACCGGAGAGTCATGCCGATCTTTTATACTTCACGAACCGAAATGTTTTCTATCACTGATCATCGCGCCAAACGCTCGAATCGCCGACTTGGGGGGGACTTACTGTTGGAGTCGGTTTTAGCACCCCTCAAAATGGCCCATTCATATAATAAGACCGGCCCGAAATAGAAGGTCATTTATTATGGATAATTACTATGTCGATGAAGATAAATGGCAATCTTAGAAAATAATCACAAAAGGAAAATATCTATTTTTCTTTCAGGAAAATATATATTTCTTTTTAAGAAATATGACTTTTTATGCCGGCCTAAAACTCTATATAAGAGAATGAGGGCATTCAGGCTAAGAACATCTAAAAAAATATGGACAACTCTGGAAGTCGACCTAAATCTCGACATGAGAGGATGAGGGTATTCAGGCTACAAGAGATCGATCTATAGACGATTCTGTAAGCCGACCTAAATCTCGACATGAGAGAATGAGGATATTCAGGCTAAAGGATATTGAAACACGCACAATACAATAAGTCGCTAAGAGACGACTTAACTCTTTCAAGGAACTACGAATGGCTTGATCCCTTTCTAAAGGGTACGTAGGCAGCCTTTTTACAAGGTTCAGCTATAAAACCTAATTACCTTTATTCCGATTCACCGGAACGCCAATTTTTCCCTAATCTCATCATCTCCGCCGAGCTAGGTCAAGAGACTTTGAAGAATCCCTAATTTAAACCCTAAAATTCTTGCTATATCTTTGGATATGCAGAATTGAGATCTTACATTCACCTAAAAAAAAGTCTTTGACACGCAACTTTATGGACATTCCAATGGGATAACCTTGATGAATGATCTGTTGACTTTAAAGTTCAGAACATTTGACACCCAACTTTAAAAAAAAAGAAGTCAATGTTCTGAACACTAAAGTCAACAGATCCATGAAAACTCAATTCAAACGGATCAATTGAATAACCAAGTGCAAGAGAGAAGCAACAGCTTAGAGACTCATACAAAATTATAGATCCAGATCATTGCCCGATCAAAAAAAAATTGATATATCTAAATCATCTAAAGAAAGAAAGAAAGAAAGAAAGAAAGAAAGAAAGAAAGAAAAGAAAGAAAAGAGAAAGCAAGTAAGTAATTTACTAACCCGATACGACTCTCTCAGTGATCATCAACTGTCAATCCGAGAAAACAAAAAAATGAAAAATTTAGGATCTTCGAACAAAGCAAGATTAAAATATGAACGCCGAAAGAGGAAATAAAACAATGAGCACACACCATCTTCCATTAAAGTACGTAATTACTTGATTGCTTCCTCACCCATCTCTTTCTCTCTCTAGAGATCTCAGCTCAGAACCAAAATTTTGCTGAAATAGTATGGGCAAAAGTTTCTGCACGAAATCTCAAGAGGGTAATGTAAGAAATTATTTAATTTCTTATCCATGAATGTGGTCTTATAGTCATTGCTTTATTAATGGGATTGCTATATTCTACTAATTTGATAATCCAATTAAATGGATATTAAGGAGTTACATTCCTAATGTATTATGAGAGGACAAGTGGAATGATAGTAAGGAGACAAGTACTAAAGACACATGTCATGCTTAAAGTTATGCATTGCTTAGTCATGGACTAAGGTGTCACATAATGGTTAAGTGGTGGCACATAATAGTTGCATGTATTACACATGGCATATTAAAGAACTAATGCTTGACACTTGCCCTCACACTTGTCACTTATGAATTAATCTCTACTTTGATGGATGGTTGAGATTAAATCTAACTAATGAGGAATAAGGTCCTCTCTCCACCTATAAATAGATGTCTTTGCTCCATCACAAAGATATACCAAAAACATAAAGTAGTACAACACCTAAAGTAAAGTTTGTGGGCACGGGGAGAGAAACCTTAAGTTCCTAAGGAAAGGTCACAATTTCTTCTTCAAATTAAGGAAGCTTTGAAGTAAGAATTGCTTCACCTCTCTCCACTACCATGACGGAAGGTACCCCGTATCGTTATTATTATGTTTCTATTATGTGATTAATTAGATTTTTAAAGATCTTAGGGAGCATGTAAATAAATCTTACATGCATAATGTTCATGTTATTCTAACATGTGGTATCAGAGCTAAAGGTTATAAAACATCTATTTAATCCATTAAGAATAATAGATTTATGATGTTATGATGTTAATGATGATGATGATGATGATGATGATGATGAAGCTGAAAATTAAATGCTACAAATTAAGATGATTGTAGATTTAATTTTGTTCGTGCATAATAGTATGAACATGAATGGAAAATGGTTTCTTATAATGTGCGAATAAAGGATATTGATATCACCACAATGACTTTATTCTATAATGATTTGCAAAAAGAAAACCATGTTTTAAATAAGTTTGATATGTTTATGTAATTACTAGCTACCCACAGGTAGGCTATCTACATGAAACATGATCAATAACTTATAGAGTGTTTGTTATCATGTTGACTAAGGATATCCACAGATAACTTAGTTGTAACTCGATACATCACTCAATAATATTTTATGAATCTATGACATTAAGTAGAATTATGGTGACTACCCACAGGAGCATCATAGATTCTTGTCATATGCATTCAAATAATTGTAATAATGGTGTTGTTTTGAAGCCTAATTAAAGCTTGTCGTATCTCTAAAATTGCAGCATCAAGTTTACCTTCTAATTTATCCCTTATGACCTCATCTGTTCCGATCCTTAAAGGAACCAACTTCTCAGAATGGAAAGAGATTGTTGAGTTCACATTAGGAGTACTAGATCTGGATTTGGCATTAAGGGAAGAAGAGCCAAATCCGCTAACTGAAAATAGTACTGAGGATGAAAAGGCTTTCCATAAGGCTTGGGAGAAAGCGAACAGATTGAGCATGATGTTCTTAAGAATGAAAATAGCAAGTAACATCAAAACTTCCCTCCCTGATGAAACTAAAGCTAAAGCTTATCTGAATGCTATAGAAGAACGGTTTAAGACGGCAGACAAATCCCTTGCGGGGAAACTTATGGCAGATCTTACAACCATGAAGTATGATGGCACAAGGTCTATGCATGAACATTGCATTGAAATGACCAACCTTGCGGCTAAGTTAAAGAATTTAGGAATGAAAGTGGACGACTCATTTCTCGTCCAATTTATCCTTAATTCTTTACCTCCTCAGTATGGACCCTTTTAGATCAATTATAATGCTATTGATGAAAGGTGGACAACTAATGAATTGACTATTAAGTTTGTCCAAGAGGAGTCTAGACTTTGCCGTGAAGGTATTAAGGTTGCCCATTATGTCCAAGGAGCTGGATCTAAAGTTGGGAAAAGGCATAAAGATAGCCAGAAAAGAGCACAACCCAAAATGAATGATCAAGATAATGAGAAGGAAAAGGCAAAGAAAGATGACAAGTGCCACTTTTGTAGAAAGGTTGGTCATTTTCAGAAATATTGCCCTAAAAGAAGAGATTGGTTCGAAAAGAAAGGTAATCCTATGGGTTCTGTAATCTTTTTCGAATCTAATCTTGCTAAAGTTTCTTCTAAAACTTGGTGGCTTGATAGCGGTACTAATGTACATGTAGCGAATTCCGTGCAGGGATTCCTTACGATCCATACCATAAAGTCAAGTGAGAACTACTTACTGATGGGAAACAGAGACAAAGCGCCAGTTGAAGCTATTGGCACTTATCGTCTCTTTTTGGATAGTGGATTTTGTTTGGATTTATTTCAAACTCTGTATCTACCCTCTGTTTCCCGTAACTTAGTTTCTGTAAGCAAATTTGACTTGGCTGGTTTTAAGTTTACTCAAGGAGATGGTTGTTTTAATCTATTTCTGAATTCAAATAAAATTGGTTCAGGAATATTAGTTGATGGTCTTTACATGTTAAAATTGGCTGATCAACAGTTTAAAACACATCTAACCCTGCACACTAAAGGTGGAATTAAACGTATGACATGTACTGATGATTCATATTTCTTGTGGCATAAAAGATTAGGACACATTTCCGATGAAAGAATTAAGAGATTGGTAAAAGATGGAGTTATTCCACATTTAGATTTTACCAATATTAAAGAGTGTGTGGATTGCATTAAGGGTAAGCAAACCAAACACACTAAGAAAGGAGCCACAAGAAGTACACAACTTCTTGAAGTCATACATACAAATATTTGTGGACCTTTTGACGTACCAACTTTTGGAGGTGAAAAGTATTTCATTACCTTTATCGATGATTATTCACGTTATTGTTATCTCTATCTGTTGTATGAAAAGTCTCAGTCTGTGGATGCTGTACAAGCGTTCATTACTGAAGTGGAAAGGCAACTAGATAGAAAAGTGAAAATCATAAGGTCAGATAGAGGTGGTGAATTTTATGGCAGGTATGATGAAACAGGACAACATCCTGGACCTTTTGCCAAACTTCTCCAAAATTTAGGAATTGTTGCTCAATACACAATGCCTGGTTCTCCATGGCATAATGGTGTAGCTGAAAGGCGTAATCGTACTTATATGAGTATGGTTAGATCTATGATGAGTTATTATAACTTACCTATATCCTTGTGGATGGATGCATTACGTACTGTAGTATATATCTTAAATATGGTACCAAGCAAATCAGTTCCAAAGACTCCTTTTGAACTGTGGAAAGGCTGGAAACCTAGTCTGTCACATCTCCAAGTTTGGGGATGTCCAGCTGAAGTAAGGATATATAATCCACATGAAAGGAAATTAGATTTCAGAATGATCAGTGGTTTCTTTATTGGTTACCCTGAGAAATCTAAAGGATATAGGTTTTATTGTCCAACCCATAGTACGAGAATAGTAGAAACCGATAATGCCAAATTTTATGAGGATGGTGAGATCAGTGGGAGTAAGTTCATATTTTTGGTGTTGTATGTTGATGATATCTTATTGGCCAGCAATGATCTTGGTCTATTAAATGAGACTAAGAGTTATCTCTCCAAGAACTTTGACATGAAAGATATGGGTGAGGCATCCTATGTATTAGGAATTGAAATATTCCGTGATAGAACACTTGGTATGTTAGGAATGTCTCAGAAAGCATATATTGATAAAGTTCTTGAGAGATTTGGCATGATGACGTGTTCTTCTAATAATGTTCCCATGCAAAAGGGTGATAAGCTTGACCTTAAGAAATGTCCACGGAATGAGATGGAACGTAATGAAATGAAAAGTTACCCTTATGCATCTCTTGTGGGAAGTTTGATGTATGCTCAGGTCTGTACAAGACCTTATTTAAGTTATGCGGTCGGAATGTTGGGTAGATTTCAGAGTAACCCAGGACTCGCTCATTGGAAAGCTGCAAAGAAAGTTTTGAGATACTTAAAGGGGACAAGGAACGTTATGCTAACATACAAAATATCAACACATCCACAGATGGTTGGATTTTCGGACTCAGATTTTGGTGGATGTCCTGACAGTAGGCATTGCACTCTTGGCTATGTGTATCTCCTTTGTGGAGGTGCCATATCATGGAAAAGCCAAAAGTCGCAACTAATGTATACATCCACTATGGAGGCTGAGTATGTTGCATGTTATGAGGGTTCTATTCAAGGACATTGGTTGCGGAACTTCTTCAATGAGTTTGGGGCCTTAAGCTTTGTTGATAAGCCTCTAACTCTTTATTGTGACAATCAAGCCGCAATCTTTTTCTCTAAGCATGATAGGATATCTAAAGGTGCCAAGCACATGGAACTGAAATATCTATCACTAAAGCAAGATGTGAAAAGAGAAAAGTTTGTCATTGAACATATAAGCACTGAACTAATGGTCGCAGACATATTTACGAAAGCTTTACCTCCAAAGACCTTTATGAAGCATGCTGACAGTATGGGTCTTGAGAAAAGTATTTAAGCATGTTGTCTGCATTATGTATTAGCCTATTATGACAATAATATGAGCTATTTATGTCTTTTACATCTTTTGTATATTCTGTTTCCAGTGTGTGTACACATTAATGTTTATTGGAATTATGATAACAGAATGAGTCTTTATTTAAAGACATAAAAGGGAACATTAAGATAACTCCTACTTATGTTTATGGTCTTGTTATGAAGGTGGTCAATGTAGTGGTGCATGGAAGGAATCATGTCGCGACAGCCATGACTCTAATTGACTGCTAGATTAGCAAAGACACTTATGATGGTCAAATAGAACGATATAGCAAATTATGCCGGCCTTATGATTCCCGGAAGAAAGCATTTTACTAACGACCAAGTGGGAGAATGTAAGAAATTATTTAATTTCTTATCCATGAATGTGGTCTTATAGTAATTGCTTTATTAATGGGATTGCTATATTCTAGTAATTTGATAATCCAATTAAATGGATATTAAGGAGTTACATTCCTAATGTATTATGAAGACAAGTGGAATGATAGTAAGGAGACAAGTACTAAAGACACATGTCATGCTTAAAGTTATGCATTGCTTAGTCATGGACTAAGGTGTAACATAATGGTTAAGTGGTGGCACATAATAGTTGCATGTATTACACATGGCATATTAAAGAACTAATGCTTGACACTTGCCCTCACACTTGTCACTTATGAATTAATCTCTACTTTGATGGATGGTTGAGATTAAATCTAACTAATGAGGAATAAGGTCCTCTCTCCACCTATAAATAGATGTCTTTGCTCCATCACAAAGATATACCAAAAACATAAAGTAGTACAACACCTAAAGTAAAGTTTGTGGGCAAGGGGAGAGAAACCTTAAGTTCCTAAGGAAAGGTCACAATTTCTTCTTCAAATTAAGGAAGCTTTGAAGTAAGAATTGCTTCACCTCTCTCCACTACCATGACGGAAGGTACCCCATATCGTTATGCTTATGTTTCTATTATGTGATTAATTAGATGTTTAAAGATCTTAGGGAGCATGTAAATAAATCTTACATGCATAATGTTCATGTTATTCTAACAGGTAAATCTCTGATCTTTAGGACAAACAATAGTTCTCAATAAAGAAATTAAGAAATGTTGCACTAAATATTCTTTCCAGAAAATTAATTTGTAATAAATTAAGCATGTGCTAAATGACATTAAATTATGATTAATTTTCTGGAAAGAATATTTAGTGGAATCAAATTATGATTAAAAATCTCCTAATCCTATATATAACGAGAGAAGGTGGGCTCTCTTCAGCCGCCACATCAGCCCCCTTTTTGATTGGTCAATTTAAAACAAAATTTTCCACATTATCATTTAAACCAAAATAAATATCTATTTAATGTATGACTATTTAATTTAAATATAATTAGTTAAAATTATGTAAACATAAATTCTAAGTTTGAATTTAATTTACATTCTCATAAATATATAAATATTATAAATTTTAAATACATCTTTCATATTTTTATACATTAAATAAATAAAAATAAATAAATCTTGATTTTATAAGACTAAAAGTAAAGAGAACATTATTAAAAAAGTTTACAATAATTGAAAACTATAAAAAAAAGAACCATAAGACAAAAAATATGAATGATAAAAATAATAATTATTACGAATAGAAAAAAAAATATTATAAAAATGAGATGCAATGATCATTAAAAAGTATACAAAATATAAGAACATAAAAATAAAATAAAATCAATGAAATATATATATATATATATATATATATATATATATATATATATAAATTAAAGAAATCTAAAATGATAACAAAATTTTAAAATGTAGAAATAATTATTATTAAGAATAGAAATAAAATGTTACAAAATGAAATAAAATTATAATAAACAAGAAATTATATAGAATATAAGAACATAGAAAAATGAAAATGTATAAATAACAAGTATATATATATATATATATTAAATAGTTTATAAAATATAAAACGATGATAAAAAGGTTGAAGGAAATAATTTTTTTAAGAAACTCATTAAAATGGATAATTAAAAATATTTATTTATAAAATAAATTAAATTAATAATCTTATGTTAGCGGATATTCTCTTCTAAAATCATTATAATCATATGAAAAAAAGAAAAAAAATACAAATTTGTAAATTAAAAACATATAAAAATATTGATACACAAAAAATATTAAAATATAATAAATATTAATAAATTCAAGCAAAATCCACGCATTTGTGCGGGTTCTCTCCTAGTTTGTAATAAAAAGAAGATAAACAGATTTTGGTTATAACTTGAGATCGAGCTTCTTTCCTCAAATTTTCAAATAAATATCACTTTATTTTTCCTCAAAAACTTTACTTATTTTCTTCATAATTTGATTCCACTAAATATTCTTTCCAGAAAATTAATCATAATTTAATGACATTTAGCACATGCTTAAAAATGGGGAATGCATTAAATATCGTAGATCAATCGATCCATGACTAAATTCTTGTGTGTGTTTTTTTAACTCTGAAATTTCATTCCTCTTAAAAGGTTTGTGTCCAAAATGACAATCAAAGAGAATAACAAAAACGAAAGCAAAACAGAACCAATACCAACAGTATAATTCATAAAGATAGAAAAGGAAAACTATAGAATCATGGAATCTTTTTTTTTGTCAACAATATCAATTCATGGACCAATGCCGTAAATTACAAATGGGCCGACGTCCTACACAGAGGCAAATAACGCGATCCAACAAAGTTTAAAACTAAAGATGAGAGAAACATGTGACGAGCAAAGCGTGATGTCGGACATGCAGAACACGCGTCATTTCGCGAACACACCGCCGGAAGACAGCCTGCGCTCGTGGAAGAGAACGTCGCCGAGCCATCCCGGACCAACTCTACGCAGACACCGGGTACCATTCGCCGATCAACACTCCCAAAACCACCGTGAATCGTACCTGCATCAAAAGAAAAACGAGACTGCAAATCCACCGGAAACAACGAACCCCGAGGAGACGTCCACGCCTATGCGGTTAAGAAACTCATCAATGACCACCTTGTGCTTGTCCTCTAAAGCGGCGGTATGGAAGCGATATTAATCCCAGCGAGAAGGACGAACGGAAGAGAGGCAGAGACATAACAGAGATTTACCGGCGAAAGCAGAAAGAGAAAACGAAATCGTGACAGGAGAACAAAAGAAGCCGGAGAAATCGGCAAAGTCCGATGAATCGGAGAAATCAGCCAGCTATAGAAGCGATACCGGATATTATTGGAAAAGAAACCCAAAAGAAAACGAACGAAGGCAAACAAAATCCGATCGAAGAACATAAACAATAGTAGAGAAGAAGACGATTCCCGATCAAAGAACCAAACAAAGGGCAAAAAAGATTTCAAGCTCAAGAAGATATGGAAAAGAGAACCGGCAAGAAATCAGAAAAAACTCGAATCCAAAAGCCATCCCTCCTTCTGAAAGATGAAGATCGATGAAGAAAGATGAGAAAGTTTGAGAAGAAAAGTTTCTCTCTCTAAAAGAAAAAAGAGAAAGCCCGTAGTTAAACTACTTTAGAATCATGGAATCTAATTCTTTCAATTCGAATTTTATTTGTTGATGTCCACAATACATACGCACTAAACAAAAAGTTAATATAAGAGTATGGAGACAAAAAATCAAATTATTTAGAAAAACATTAATGTGTTTTTTTAATAATTCTTATTATTTTGAGGAAAAGGAGTTAGAGGCTATATTTTAAGTTTGATCGTCTTGTATATATATGTCTTATGGTTGACGCAATAAAAACAAATCTTTAAAAAATTAATATAATTCTATATTAGAGATAAAAAAATCAAATTATTAAAAAAAAACATTAAAGTATCTTTAAATGATTATTATTGTTACGAGGAAAAGAAATTAGAGTCTATTTCTTATGTTTGGACGTCATGCATATAGAGAGATTTACACATTATAAGCCACTTATTGTGTTTTTAATAACCAGGGTTCTAAAAAGCGTTTTAGGTGGCTGCTTAGACTCCGTCTAGGCGCTAGGCTTCCATGAACTGTTGGGAATGTCCGGAAATCTATTGTACTTATTCTAAGTGAAAGTCGTATAGTCGAGATGAGACAATCACATAACACTAGGTAGTCATAACGCTTTGCTAGAAGCCACTTATGATCAATGAGTTAAGAACTCATTGCTAGTGTTATATGATCCTACAGGGTCACACACCTAAGCAAACTGGACGTTAAAGACGAGGTTGATCATTAATGTAATGATCTAGTGAATGCATATTTGATATGCATTCGATATCAATATTCTGGGGCAGTGTCGATCGATGCAGATAGTGCATCGATCGATGCAACTCGCGGATTAATCAGATTAATTCGGTTTAATCGTTGGTTAATTCTGTGATGGTTTAAGTCGACATATATAAGATATATGGTCGACCTAAACTGTTTTCTAACCTAATTCACAGCCACCAGAACTTGAATAGAAACCTCTGAAGAGATTGGATCTCTATAGGCACTAGCATCCCTTCTGTCCAGTTTGTGTGCGTGTGGATACCAGTAGAGGCACAGCGTTTGAGGTGCTTCGTGATCTCGATTATCTGCAAACCTTCCGCTGCTTAATTACCAGGTAAATCTGAGATCCCATAGATTCAATTATATGAACCTTAGATCCTAGGCTCGGAATTCAGACTAGGGTTGCTAATCCTGATTAGAACTGCTAGAAATTCCTTCAGTGGTATCAGAGCTTTAGGGTTCCATTGAATCTGTAGTGTTGATTAGATTAGTTGAATATGAATCTGTGTATGGTTGATACAAACTTGCTAAAATTCGTTTTCAAGAAAAACCTAGTTTAGGGTTCTATTCGAAAACGTTTTAGGGTTTTTTCGCATGGTGTCGATCGATGCCAATCCGGCATCGATCGACACAGGGCGAAAACCCGAATAAAACTTAGTTTTCGCCTAGTGTCGATCGACACAAGTGTTGTGTCGGTCGACACAAACCTCGCGAGATTGATGAATCGGTTCAATTGGATTGGACCGGTTATCGAGCTTGGTTAATGATGGTTGAACACTGTGAATGGTTTAATTGCGATTGGTTTGATTAGGTTGGTATCGACCGATGCTAATGTAGCATCGATCGACACTGACCGGAAATCAAAACTGGATCAATTAGATTGATCGGTTATCGCGGATTGCTTTTGGTTGTTCTGTATCGATCGACAATATAGTAGTGTCGGTCGACATCAGATTCGATGATTAGGTTACTGAACCTGAAATCACAGAACAAAAGCAAGATAAATCAATTAATTATAAGAATTAAAACATAATAAAACTGAACGTTTTAAATGGTTCCGTTCCTCAACCAAATATCAAGTGATACTTGATGTCTTTCCAATCTTGTCAACTGTCAAGACTCGTTTCATTGTGCGATAGACTTGCAGTGCGAGATGTCCACAATTACACAAGTAAGGCAGGAGGTAATCGTGTTGATGGGCTTACAGTGCAAGGCATCAACAATTACGTGACTGAAGAGATTGGCTTACTTGACTGGGCCATCAAAATCGTTTTGGGCTCAGAGACATCAGGTGGATTGGGCATGAGATGTCAATCCACAACCAAGAGTTATATTGGATATAGCTAGCAAAGTTGTTGCTTACCTAGATAGCTAAATTTTGGGTGATAGCCAGTGGCTCGCTCAAGCTTAGTGAAGTATGGGTCTTGGATCATTATATTCATCTGAGGAAACATTGTTTGAATATAATGCGAGTTTTCTTAAAAGTTAAGACTTCTCATTTCTTGAACATTATAACTAAACCTTTTTCCTTTCTTTGTTCTCAGCTATGACTAACACTCATAATAATTCTTTCTCCCTGCGATCCGTCCTTGAGAAGGACAAGTTAAATGGATCGAATTTTCTCGAATGGTATCGGAACTTGAGAATTGTTCTCAAGCAGGAGAAAAAGGACTATGTCCTTGAAAATGTTCTCCCTGAAAAGCCGAGAGCCAATGCTCCACATGCAGAAAGGAATGCTTGGGATAAGCATCCTAATGATGTGGTCGATGTGAATTGTCTCATGTTGGCTACCATGAACTCGGATTTGCAGAAGCAATACGAGAACGTGGAGTCGCCCGTGGAGATGATCACTAGCCTGAAAAGTATGTTTCAGGAGCAAGCACGAACTGAGAGATACCAGACGGTTAAATCTCTCATTGAATGCAAGCTACCAAAGGACAGTCCAGTCAGTCCTCATGTCATTAAGATGATGGGTTATATTGATAACCTGGGGAAGCTGGATTGTCCCATTAGCCAAGAGTTGGCTACTGACATCATTCTGCAGTCACTGCCGTCAAGTTATGATCAGTTTGTTATGAACTATAACATGAACAACTTGACGAAGACGTTGACTGAACTGCATGGCATGTTCAAGACAGCTGAGCCTAATATCAAGAAGGGCACTCCTAATGTACTTATGGTACAAGGGGGTAAGAAGTTTAAGAAACTTGGCAAAGGCAAGGGAAAGGGCAAGGCAGTCCAGGTTGAGAACCAGGACACGCCTGCGCCAGCCCCGAAGCCCAAGCCGGGCCCATCTGAGACAGATAAGTGCCATTACTGTAAAGAGCTTGGGCATTGGAAGATAAATTGCAACAAATTCTTGGAAGAAAAGAAGAAGAAGAAGAAGACTTTCGAGACTTCATCTTCAGGTATTTATGTTATAGAAGTAAATGTTACTACTTCTGGTTCTACTTCTTGGGTATTGGATACCGGCTGTGGTGCTCATATTTGTACAAATATGCAGGGCCTAAGCAACAGTAGGACGTTGGAAAAGGGACAAGTGGACCTGCGCGTGGGGAATGGAGCAAGAGTTGCTGCATTAGCCGTAGGAACATTTAACTTGTCTTTACCTTCTGGTTTGGTTTTAGAACTTCATAATTGCTACTATGTACCTGCTATAAGCAGAAATATTATTTCTATTCCTGTTTTGGATTTAGAAGGATATCAGTTTTCAATTAAGAATAAATGTTGTTCTTTTGATTACAATGATATATTTTATGGTAGCAGCCCATTAGAGAATGGGCTTTATGTTCTAAACCAAAGCACACAAATCTATAACATTAACACCAAGAGATTCAAATCAAATGACACAAATCAGACTTTTCTTTGGCATTGTCGTTTGGGCCACATAAACGAGAAACGAATCCAAAAGCTCCATAGTGATGGACTTCTGGGCTCATTTGATTATGAATCATGTGAGAAATGTGAATCTTGTTTACTGGGCAAAATGACTAAGGCCCCTTTCAACAAACAAAATGAAAGGGCCAGTGACCTATTGGGACTTATACATACGGATGTATGCGGCCCAATGAGCACAAGTGCCAGAGGAAATTTTTGATACTTCATTACCTTCACTGATGATTTCAGCAGGTATGGCTATGTCTATCTAATGAGACACAAGTCGGAATATTTTGAAAGGTTCAAAGATTTCCAAAATGAGGTACATAATCAACTTGGCAAAAGTATTAAGGCTCTTCGATCAGATCGTGGAGGAGAATACTTAAGCCAAGAATTCAGTGATCATTTGAGAGATTGTGGAATTGTTTCACAACTCACTCCTCCTGGAACATCACAATGGAATGGGGTGTCCGAGAGGAGGAATCGAACTTTATTCGATATGGTTCGATCAATGATGAGTCTCTCAACTCTTCCATTATCCTTTTGGGGATACGCTCTAGAAACGTCTGCGTTTACACTTAATAGGGTTCCGTCAAAATCAGTTGCAAAGACACCACATGAGATGTGGACTGGAAATGTTCCGAATGTGTCTTTCCTGAAGATTTGGGGTTGTGAAGCTTATGTTAAGAGATTAATTACAGATAAGCTCGAACCCAAATCTGATAAATGCTACTTCGTTGGTTATCCTAAGGAAACCAAGGCATACTACTTTTACAACCAATCCGAGAACAAAGTGTTTGTTGCTCGGAACTGCGTCTTTCTTGAGAGAGAATTTCTTTCCAAGAGAAACAGTGGGAGTAAAGTACAACTCGAAGAAGTTCGAGAACCGCAGGAAAATGCTCAACCCATAGAGGAAGAGCAACAGTTGGATCTACAAAGAGTTGTAGAGACGGCGCCTGTGGAGCCTGAAATTCGCCGATCCGAAAGGATCCGTCACGAACCCGAGAGATATGGATTTCTCGTAACCAATTATCATGATTTGTTGATCATTGACAGTGACGAGCCAGCGAATTTTGAAGAAGCGATGATGAGCCTTGACTCCGAAAAGTGGCTGAAAGCCGCTGAATCCGAAATGGGATCCATGTCACAGAACCAAGTATGGACTTTGGTTGATTTACCCGATGGTGCAAGACCCATTGAGTGTAAATGGATTTTCAAGAAGAAAATTGATGTGGATGGAAATATTCAGATATATAAAGCAAGGCTGGTGGCGAAAGGTTTCAAACAAATTCATGGCATTGACTATGAAGAAACCTATTCACCTGTGGCCATGCTTAAATCCATTCGGATTCTCCTAGCGACAGCTGCTCATTATGATTAAGAGATCTGGCAGATGGACGTGAAAACAGCTTTCCTTAATGGAATACTGGAAGAGGATGTGTACATGACACAACCCGAAGGTTTCATCGATCCTAATGCAGCTAAGAAAGTATGCAAGCTTCATCGATCCATTTATGGATTGAAGCAAGCATCTCGGAGTTGGAATCTTCGTTTTGATGAAGCAGTCAAAAAGTTTGACTTCATCAGGAACGAAGAAGAACCATGTGTTTACAAGAAGACTAGTGGGAGCGTAGTTGCATTTCTCGTGTTGTATGTAGACGACATACTTCTTCTCGGAAATGACGTTCCGTTGTTACAATCTGTTAAGGCTTGGCTCGGAAGTTGTTTTTCAATGAAAGACATGGGAGAAGCCGCGTATATTCTTGGAATAAGAATCTATAGAGATAGATTGAACAAGTTAATTGGACTGTGTCAAGACACTTATATTGATAAAGTCTTACACAGATTCAGAATGCAAGATTCCAAGAAGGGCTTCATACCAATGTCTTATGGCATAAGTCTCAGCAAGAAGCAGTGTCCTGAGACACCTGCTGAGCGAGAACGCATGAGTCGGATTCCCTATGCCTCGGCGTTGGGATCCATCATGTATGCCATGCTCTGTACTCGTCCAGATGTTGCTTGTGCTTTAAGCATGACGAGTAGATACCAATCGGATCCAGGTGAAAGTCACTGGACAGCAGTCAAGAATATTCTGAAGTATTTGAGAAATAATAAGGATAAATTCTTGGTGTACGGAGGAAGTGATGAGCTGGTAGTAAGTGGTTAAACAGACGCAAGTTTTCAGAGAGACAAAGATGATTTCCGATCACAATCTGGTTACATCTTCTGCCTGAATGGCGGTGCAGTCAGCTGGAAGAGTTCCAAGCAGGACACTGAAGCAGATTCCACAACTGAAGCTGAGTACCTCGCTGCTTTTGAAGCGGCAAAGGAGGCTGTTTGGATCAAGAAGTTCATCACTGAACTTGGTGTGATTCCTAGCATTTCTGAGCCAGTGGCTTTGTATTGTGACAACAATGGAGCCATTGCGCAAGCAAAGGAACCTAGATCACACCAGAAATCCAAACACATAGAAAGGCGATATCACCTTATCCGTGATATTGTGAATAGAGGAGATGTGAAGATCAGCAGAGTCCCGACGGATGAGAATGTAGCTGATCCACTGACCAAGCCCCTCCCAAGGCCTAAGCATGAGTTTCACACTGCTGCTGTAGGCATTAGATTTCTTAAGATATGATCTTGTTTTCAGTGGGAGTCATATTTGGTTTTTAGTTATGACTTGATGTTCGTAAAACATAATTTGGTTATGTTATTTTTAATGAAATTGTTTCAGCATTATTTAATTGTGTTAATTAAATATATTGTCCCAAAGTAATTTATGACATTTTATAGGTCATCAAGTATGTGACTTGATCATGAAACCCTATAAGCAATAAATGATATAAATTATAAATGGTCCCTGGTCGAGGTTGTTAAAATGGGACATTAACAACCACGTGAGACTATTATGTGAGGTGACTGATGACTATGTTTCATGGAGTCATTAATAAGTGTATTAAAGTCAATCACATAGATATGTGTTAAAGAACACATGATCGGACTTGACTCGTTAATGAGAACTCTACAAGATGTTATATGCGTGTCATAAGAGTTTCTCATTACGACTAAAGAGTGTAGTCCTTAGACCTGAGTTCATTGTGTCCTCTCTTATATGGATTGGTTCGTCTTGACTTTGTCAAACGTCAGCCGTAACTGGTGATTATAAAGACACTGATTAGGCGCATCATGAGATATAAAAGAGACATGGATGGAACAAGATGGGATTTGTACCTCCTATATAACATGAGTTAAATATCTCTGGGACTATCGAAGATTTGATACTGGAAATGCGTGGCCGCGCTCAAATGAGGTGATTGTCAGTCGTTTGTTTTATCAGTACAAATCGGGATTCGATAAACGTGATCTAGGTTAATAAGGATGACACAGTTCTTGCCTTATGCTAGATTGAGATATAGCTACAAAGGGATTAAAGGAATAGATGATTCCAGTACAAGTGGGAGATTGTTGGGAATGTCCTGAAATCTACTGTACTTACTCTAAGTGAAAGTCGTATAGTCGAGATGAGACAATCACATAACACTAGGTAGTCATAACGCTTTGCTAGAAGCCACTTATGATCAATGAGTTAAGAACTCATTGCTAGTGTTATATGATCCTACAGGGTCACACACCTAAGCAAACTGGACGTTAAAGACGAGGTTGATCATTAATGTAATGATCTAGTGAATGCATATTTGATATGCATTCGATATCAATATTCTGGGGCAGTGTCGATCGATGAAGATAGTGCATCGATCGATGCAACTCGCGGATTAATCAGATTAATTCGGTTTAATCGTTGGTTAATTCCGTGATGGTTTAAGTCGACATATATAAGATATATGGTCGACCTAAACTGTTTTCTAACCTAATTCACAGCCACCAGAACTTGAATAGAAACCTCTGAAGAGATTGGATCTCTATAGGCACTAGCATCCCTTCTGTCCAGTTTGTGTGCGTGTGGATACCAGTAGAGGCACAGCGTTTGAGGTGCTTCGTGATCTCGATTATCTGCAAACCTTCCGCTGCTTAATTACCAGGTAAATCTGAGATCCCATAGATTCAATTATATGAACCTTAGATCCTAGGCTCGGAATTCAGACTAGGGTTGCTAATCCTGATTAGAACTGCTAGAAATTCCTTCATGAACTATCTCGATTATCTTTTAATCTGCCTAGAAATTTATAATATTATAATAATAAATTAATATAATATTTATTATTTATAAATTGTGATAATTTGTATATAATATTATAAAATCTTATGATAATAAATTAAAATAAATTTTGTTATTTATAAATCATGATATTTCATATATTTTGTTGTATATATTCAAGATATTATTTAAACTTATAAATGCTTAGGCCGCCTAGTTATAATATAGGCTTCTGATTAGGCGTTCTAGGCGTTAGACGATGGGTCACCGCCCGACTAGCGCCTAACGCTTTCTTAAACACCGCTAATAACACAATAAGTCACATACATGTAATTGGACACTTCCACCTTAGGTTAATACCATTTTGCCCCTCCTTTCTTCTAAGATCCTTCCTTTCTTCTAACTAAGGACTAACTAAACGTATATCTATTTATTTTATATAAATTTTTTTAACTTTTTAACTCATTACTTATTCTTATTTCACAAAAGAAAAGAAACATCTCAAACCCTAATCTCTTTGCATCTCCTTTTGTTTATATGCCTCCTCCAAACCATAATCTCCTTGTCTCTCTTCTTGTTTCTACATCTTCTCGTTGTCGCTCAGATCTGCTCTATCAGACATCTCTCCCTCGTCAGTATCTTCTGCTCGGTTCCAAGATAAATTTTTTTCTTTAACATTTTGCTTTTGTTCTTAGATCTCAAAGTTTGATACTTTTCAATTTTCACTCATCTAGGTTTTGTTTCAAATCTTAATAATTCATATGGTTTATATGAAGGATTATGTGTGTTCATAGGTTTAATTGTCAGATTACAACCTAACATAATCAACTAGGATCTAGGTGATTTGCAGTTGAATCATAAACAGATCAGGATCATTACCTTGTGATTGCAGCGGATTGATCAAAGGAATATCGAGATCTGCAAGAGCTGATGATTACCGGCTCCTCCTAGGTATCCACACGCTTACAAGCTACTGGATCAGGCTGCTAGACCAAGCTGGAACAACAGAGAGAGAGAGGACGGCCAGGTCTGTAAAAATCGCAGGAGGGTGATTAATTACCCTAGGCTGCGCCTCCCTCTTCCTTATATGGGCCCAAGTTATTAAACTAATGGCCTATTAGGCTTTTGGGCCCAAGACCCAAATCAGACAAAATAACTGTATTTTGTCTGGCCCAATTCTCTGTACAAATACAGTAAATGCCTTGCATCTTACCGTATTAATTCCATTTAACTTTCCCGTTAGCTATGGTGTGTGACCCTTTGGGATCATACAATACTGGTAATAAGTCCTAAACTTATAGATCAAGAGCGGGCTCTAGCAAGTCATCATGATCACCCAGTATTTATGACTTATGTCTGATCTCGACACTTATCATACTTTCTAGAGATAGTACAGTAGATTTCAGGACATTCCCAACAATCTCCCACTTGTACTGGAATCCTACATTCCCTAATCCTTTTGTCTCAATATCTCGATCTGGCATAAGGCAAGATGCGTGTCATCCTTATATAGCCAGACCATGTTCATCGGACCAGATTTGATACTGACAATGCAAACGACTTGGGCAAGTCCGTTTGGGAGTGGCCACTCTCTTACCAGCTATCAAGTCTCCGATTGGCCTAGAGATATTACCTCCGTTAAACGGCAGGGACAAATCCCATCTTGTTCCATCACTATGAACTACACACTTTATAATACACCCAACCAAGGTCCTTATAGCTCCCAGTTACGAAACAGCGTTAGACAATGATCAAAGTGCATCAATCCACGTGCAGCCACATGCATGCGAACTCAGGTCTAAGGACTATACTCTATAGTCGTATATGAGAACCTCTTATGACACATATATTAATATCTTGTAGAGTTCTCATCAGCGGGCCATGTCCGGTCATATGCTCCCCTACATATACCTATGTGTCGACTTTGATGCCGCGCATCTATGACCCCTCGAAACTTGGTCATAAGTCTCAACACAATCTAGTCTCAAGTGGTTGTTGGTGTTCCAATTTCAACAACCTTCGACTATGGACACTATGATTTATGTCATTTCGTTAAATATGGGGTTTCAGGATCAAGTCTACTCATGTACTTCGATGGCCCATATATAATGACATGAATCATTTTGGAACGATTATTTATATCACAGTTAAAATAATCCAGAAATCATAAATTTCATAAACATAAAATATTATGTTTACATGAACCTTTCAAAACAACTAAATAAAGCCCTTTACAAACTCCCACTGAAATTAAGACTACATCTTAATTTCACTTATCCTACAGCTACAGTCCGCGACTCGTGCTTAGGCCTAAGGAGTGGCTTCGTTAATAGATTAGCAACGTTCTCATTCGTTGAAACTTGCTGATCTACTTAACACCTCTGTCATTTATCTCACGGAATAGGTTATACCTACCCTCAAGGTGTTTGGACCTCTGATGTGCAGCTAGCCTCATCTATGCTGGGAATCACATCAAGTTCAGTGATGAACTCTTCTTTCCAAACAACCTCTTTCGCCGCTTCCCAAGCTGCGAAATGTTCAGCTTAAGTCATGGAGTCAGCAACAGTGCCTTGCACCGCCAGACAGACACAAGATATAACCGGACTGTGACTGGAAATCATCTTTGTCTGTTGGTAACTTGCCTTTCAGACTCTACCGACTTGTAGCACCTCACTTTCTCCGTAAATCAAGAACTTATCCTAAGTATTTTCCAAATACTTGAGGATATTCATTACGTCTATCCAGTGATTCTTTGCTGGATTTGACTGGTCTTTACTTGTCTTGCTTAACAATAAAGCAACATCAAAACAAGTACGTGTCATGGCATACATGATAGATCCAATTGCCGACGCATATGGAATCTCATCCATGCATTCAAGCTCAGCAGTTATCGTAGGACACTGTTTCTTGCTTAACGTAATGCCATGTGACATTGGCATAAAACCCTTCTTAGAATGCTGAAAACGTGTAGGACTTTGTCAATATAAGAATCCTGACTTTGTCCTATCAGCTGTTTTGGATCTCTATCTTTAGATCCAAAATCCAAGAACTTACGTGGCTTTACCCATATCAATCATAAAACCAACTCCCAAGCCAGTCCTTTACCGACTGCAGCATTGGAACGTTATTTCTGAGAATCAGTATGTCATCGACATACACTATGAGAAATGCAACATCGCTCCCACTTATCTATTAGTAAACGCACAGTTCCATCTCGTTCCTGTTCAAGTCAAAACCTTGACTACTTCAACAGAACGAAGATTCCAACTCCGATATGTTTGCTTCTATCCATGAATGGATCGATGAAGCTAACTTACATACAGTATAATTTTTCGGAGTCCGGGCTCACTTTCGCTTCTGTGAATTTCGCAGGTTCGTCACTTTCAATGATCATCAGATCATGGCAACTAATCACGAGAAATCACTCTCGGATTAGTGACGGATTCATTCAGATCTGCGAACTTCAGGCTCTACAGGTGTAGATTCTACAGAAATCTGTAAATCCATCCGCTGCTCTCCCTCAACAGGTTGAGCAGCCTCCTGTATTTCTCGAATTTCTTCGAGTTATACTTTTACTCCCACTATTCTTCTTGGAAAGCAACTTTCCTTTTAGAAAACATAATTCCGAACAACCTAACTTCGTTTTCGGAATGGACGTAAAAAGTAACAAGCCTTGGTTTCCCTAGGACAACCAGCGAAGTAGCTCAACTACAAATACTCAGTAAAGACGAATTTGGATCATTTCCAGTCCACATTTATGTGGTGTCTTTCAACTGATATTGGTGGAACTATTTCAGCGTAAACTTAGATATTTCTAGAGCGTTATTCTTAAAGAATATCATGGAAGATTCGTGTGACTCATCTTTAATCATTTCTAATAAGATCTGATTCTTTCTCACAGAAACACCTCGAGGTTTTCAGGAGAAATGAGCTGTGAAACGACTTCACACTCATTCAGATGATCACACCATCAATGACTTAAGTATTCTCACTCGTGATCTGATCCAGAGTCTCAATACTTCTGTCACTCAGATTCTATACGTCATTCTGGAACTCTTTCGACCATTTCAAAGAATTCCGACTCGTGTCTCATCAAATGAACACAGTCATACTCACTGAAGTAATCAGTAAAGATAATGAAGTACATGAAATTTTCTCTGGCATTGCTGCTCATCGGGCCACATACATGAGTATGTTCAAGGTCCAATAAGCCTTTGGGCTTTTCTCTAGCTCGGCTAAGATGGGCCCTTTGTCTTTTGGTCCAGTAAGCAGAATTTAAGTCTCATAAGATATCCGATCAAATGAGCCCAAAAGTCCATAACTATGGGGTTTCTGAATCCGACTTACTCTATGTGACCAAAACATTTACGCCAAGAAAAATCAGGTTTAATTCATCAGATTTAAACCAATTCGGTATTTATGTTACTTTTAGGCACTCTTTGGTTTAAGATATAAAACCCATTCCTTGAATAGGGTGCTACAATCAATATTTCATTGAGATCAAAAGAACAAAACTTGTCTTTTATCAAAATGAAAAACATTCAAATTCTTACAAGAAAATGAAAGACAACTCTGCTTAAAGCAGGTACATTGTAGCAATTACTTAATACAAAACCAAGCCTCAAAGGCATCTACGAGTGAAAACCCTACGGCTGAGGCAGCATCCATAGCTCCTTCCAGACATGCAGTTCCACTTGCCCTTCCTTCAACGTTCTACTGTTGCTTAGGCTCTGCATATTATAACAAATATCAGTGCCACAACCAGTATCCAATACCTATAAGGTAGAACTTGAAGTAATAACATGAATACCTGAGGAAGTAGTCTCATACATCAACTTCAACTCCTCATAATCTTCCATGAATTTAATGCAATCTCTCTTCCAATGCCCAGTCTCTTTACAGTAGCAGCACTTACCAACGTAAGATGTATCTGACTCGGGCTCAGAAGACACACGCTTGCCATGATTCAAAATCTGGACAACTTTGTCTTCACCCTTGTCAGCACTAGGTTTAGTAAACCTACCCTTCTCCATTATGAGATTATACAGGGTACTCTTCACGTTTGGCTCAACTGTCTTGAGCATATCATGCAGTTCAGTCAGCGTCTTCGTTAAGCCTTTCTTGATATAGTTCCTTTTGAACTTATCATAGCTTGACGGCAGTGACTGCAGAATGATCTCAGTTGCCAATTCTTGGCTAACTGGATAATCCAGTTTCCTCAGGTTATCAATGTAACCCATCATTTTACTGACATGAGGACTCACTGGATGATCATTTGGTAGCTTGCAGCTAGTGAGAGACTTAACCAACTGGTATCTCTCCACTCTTACCTGCTCCTGAAATTTCAATTTCAGGCTGCTGATCATCTCTATTGGCGACTCCATGTTCTCATATTGCTTCAGCAAATCTGAGTCCATGGTAGCCAATATCAGACCACGCACATCTACCGCATCATTATAATGCTTATTCCAAGCATCATATACTGCATGAGAGGCATTGGACCCGATCCTCTCGGGGAGAGCTTTTTCAAGGACATAGTCCTTTCTCTCCTGCCTGAGGACTAGCCTCAGGTTCCGCGACCAAGTCAAGAAATTTGATCCGTTCAGTTTGTCCATCTCAAGGACAGACGGGATCGAGAAAGTGTTTTGATTGTTTGTGCTAGTCATAACTGAAATTTAGAGATAAATAGAGTTTTAGTTATTTAGTTCATAAAAGAGTAATCTTAATAACTTATAAGAAAACTCGCATTGCATTCAAAATTTCTTTGTTTAACCTCATAAGAATGCAATGATTCCGAGACCCATGTTTAGCTAAATCCAAAGTGGGCCACTGGCCGTCACCCAGAAGTAGCTTTACTTGGTAAGCATACACACAGCTAGTTATATCCAATAACTCTCGGTTGTGGATTGGGCCCAAGGCCCAATACACCAGATGTCTCAAGGCCCGGGACTCCCGATGGCCCAGTCAAGGAAACCAATCTCTTACAGCCAAATAATCACTAAAGTCTGGGACTCCCAATGAAATTAGTGATTATATACTACTTTACTTACGCAAAAACAGACACCTCACACTGTAAGCCATATCTGTAATTGAATAAGCGTTAAGTAGCTGACAAGATTGGGCAAGACATCCAAGCTTGATATTGTTTTTGAGGATTTTAGGTTTCAATAGATTTCATCCCAAAATAGAAGATTACTATTTTGGGAAACTTTCCATTTCAGGTAACTTACTAAACATGGAAACTTTCTATTTAGGTAAACCTGCTATTTTTAGAAACTTTCTAACATGCCAAAATTAGAAACTTCTAATTTAATGTTTTATTAAAGTTTTCGGTTGGGTCACAAATTATAGGCCCAATTCTTGGCCCAAGACCACAGAATTCCAATTGGCCCAATAATTTGACATAACCGAGTCGGTTCATTAATTCTGGTCCAAGACCAAATTAACTACTAAATCCAACTGGTTATTTACTAAACCAGACCAGCTCTAAATTATTTGGTCCAACCAAATCAAACTTAGACCAGCCTTCGGTTTAGGTTAAAATTCAATTTTTTTTGAATTTAAATCCGGTTTAACCAGAAATTAAATAATACCAATTGTATTAAATAATTTACAGCAAACCGCGATTTGGGTTAACCGCTTGAACCATACATTAATTAAATAATTAATCAATTCATACAAAGCAATCACTTTACGATCATGTGATCACTTATGAACAAAACGATTTTGACCTATTCAAATTCGCTTGAACCATGACTTTTTCCAAATCACTTATAGATAAAAACGATTCTTAATTAGCAAATTAAACAAATCGATTCTCATGATTGTAATACAAAGTCAACTTGCGATTTCTTAATTACAAAACGAAATCAACAATACGGTTCTTATTATTAAGCAAAGTCATCTTGTGATTCAAAAGGTCAACATGCGATTGACATTCACATAAGACAAAAAACGATTTTGACATTCAAATTACGATCGATTATGACATTCAAATAAGACAAAAACGATTTTGATCATTGACAAACTTTATCAAATCGTTTCTTAATTATAAGACAAAGTCAACTTTCGATTCATACCAAGCAATGTTATCATGCGATTTCTTAATTTCTATGTTTTCCAAGTTTCAATCAATTTTACTCATTAAAATCGATTCATCAAACTAATAAACAACCTAGTATGATCCAAAAAGCAAAAACCTAATGACCTAGGCTCTGATACCACTGAAGGATTATGTGTGTTCATAGGTTTAATTGTCAGATTACAACCTAACATAATCAACTAGGATCTAGGTGATTTGCAGTTGAATCATAAACAGATCAGGATCATTACCTTGTGATTGCAGCGGATTGATCAAAGGAATATCGAGATCTGCAAGAGCTGATGATTACCGGCTCCTCCTAGGTATCCACACGCTTACAAGCTACTGGATCAGGCTGCTAGACCAAGCTGGAACAACAGAGAGAGAGAGGACGGCCAGGTCTGTAAAAATCGCAGGAGGGTGATTAATTACCCTAGGCTGCGCCTCCCTCTTCCTTATATGGGCCCAAGTTATTAAACTAATGGCCTATTAGGCTTTTGGGCCCAAGACCCAAATCAGACAAAATAACTGTATTTTGTCTGGCCCAATTCTCTGTACAAATACAGTAAATGCCTTGCATCTTACCGTATTAATTCCATTTAACTTTCCCGTTAGCTATGGTGTGTGACCCTTTGGGATCATACAATACTGGTAATAAGTCCTAAACTTATAGATCAAGAGCGGGCTCTAGCAAGTCATCGTGATCACCCAGTATTTATGACTTATGTCTGATCTCGACACTTATCATACTTTCTAGAGATAGTACAGTAGATTTCAGGACATTCCCAACAATATAGAGAAACGAGATTTAGCCCAAGGTCTGATTTGTTCTTTCTTGTAGGATATGATTCGTTTTTCCACTAAAGTTTGTCTATTGATTCTCTTTAATTCGTTTTTCTAAGGCCTGATTCGTTTTTCAAGGCCTGATTCGTTCTTAGATATGTTTGTCTGTGTTTTGCGTCCCATGTAGACAACTTGAAATCGTCTATACTATTCGGATTTGCGTAGATCTACGTTTTATATTCATGGATCTAGTTTCTATGTTCATGGTCACTTGTTCAAAATCTGCACATCTCGTGGACATGCATGAATGGACATATTATTTTCTTAATTTTCTGTTTACTGCGTTCCATGTTGTTGACATGTGTACAACTTACCACATACACTAATTTGTTATATGCGTGATTCTTGTTTATATGTCCATGGATAACTACTCTGTAACATACTATGAATGAACATATGATTCTTTAATGTTTACAGAGCTTAGACATTGAAAATAGTGTTTTAAGGTTCGTGTGTGGACATGTTTTGGTGGACATCTGATATTGTTTAGAGAGCTTATACATTGTAGATAGTGTTTTAAGAACTTATACATTCGTGGACATATAATATTACATGGCTGATCTTTGCTCGTTTTGTCATCGTTTACCGTGTAATTGCAATCCATAATAACAACCAATGGTGGACATGGATAATTGTGCTGCATTATAATTGTCATTTTTCATTACCCATCTTACCGTGTAATTGCATTACAGTGAACACCGTCCACATCTGGTAGACAATAGATGATGGACATTATCATATCAATGTAGTTAAAATGATGTACACAATAAGTTTTTATGGACATATGCTATATATTGTTTGTCCCGCCTTCGCACACACACACACACAAATATATATATATATATATATATATAGACACTGTGTAGATACACACTGGTGGATATGTCAATGGTGATAGAGGAAGTCGTAGTGATGGACAAAGTCATGGGATCACTTGGACATGACATTGTGGACTCGCCATTGTGGACCCGACAACGGGGATGTATCGGAGCAGGGTTTGAAAGATGATGCATGGATGTGTGGATACTGGTTGTCGGAAAAAGCGTATATGGATAACAAGATGTGGTCGACGGAATTGGAGTAATTGAGTATGTGAAATTTCACCTTATAGTCTGATATTACAAAAACATGTATTAGTGGATGGAATTATATGGATGTGATTAAATTGTTGTGTAGTAAATTGTGTGGTTGTGTTGGAGATGTTGTAAGTTTGTACAATAATTTCAACAATTGAATGCATAAAAATCCATTTAAACAGTTGTGTATAGTATTCATAGAATGTTGTCCACCACGTACAACTAATCCAATAAATCCCAAAAAATAGAATTTTGAGTTTGTGGAACGTGTAAACATGAAACATGTCGACAACAAAGTAGGAATGTTGTCCATGATGAAGAAAGTATAATGTGGATATTAATCATCGGAAAAGGGTGGGCATGGAAAACAAGATGTGGACGACATAAGTGGTATTGGTAAGCATATTGTGTGGACATGATCTGCATATTCACAATATTCCATTTTAAATCATATTATGTGGACATGATTATTAGAACTTTGTATTAGTTCTCGTAGTAGTACATAAGGTCTTGTGGACATTGTAAGATGAACATACATCTATCTATACACATCGTGTGAACATGTTTTAATGGACAACCATTTATTTTTCTACACACATTTTCGTTTACACGCCTTTTAGGAACAACATTGTTGTTATGCGTTACATGGACATTGTAAATTGAACATATAATTTACATCTGGTCTCATCCTTTTCAATTATATCTGTGTTGACATGTTTCAGTGGACATCAATTACTATCCGTGAAGACAAAATACATCCACAAATCGTTGTCCACATTTAAGCAAACTAAGATATCATCAGAAAATTACTCAAAAAATTGTCCATAGAATAGCGATTTTCTTACAAAATTGACAACAACAATTGCGTTCACATAAACTAAGAAGAAACAGAGAACGATGTCTATTATAATGTTGTCCATCAGAACGATGTCCATCAAAACGTGAACTTTGATGTAAACCCTAATTAGTACACAAAAAGAGAATCAAGAGGCCAACTTTAATGAAAAATAAATCAAACACTATAAGGAAAAACGAACCAGACCTAGAAAAATCGAAAATCATCAAACTTTAAGACCTAAGAACAAAAAAATAGGGTTAAGGTCGAGATTTCGAGATGTGAACGAAGACCACCACCTTCGTCATCTGTGACTTATCCACCATGAATTCCCAGATTCCATTGTCACCACATATCCACTCACTGCTAGTCACCAAGCAGTGATCCTCCATAGCAACTTGATTGGTACACATTGCTTGGTTATCCACATAGAACTGTCCACAAAACCAGAAACACTTTCTGTATGTTATAACGCCAGTTGGATCTTACAAAAACAAGAAAAAAATATGACGGAAATTACCTCTTAAACGGGATTCTGAATACCTTGCTCCATTCTGCCTCACTATGTGAAGCTTTATGTGTTTTTTCTTTTTTACAGACTATCCTGTCCATTTTAAGCAGACATGTTCCCTTATGCCCAGAAACAATAAACAATGTTTCACTCTGTACACATGGAAGCATCTGCACAGTCTCAACTTAAAAATTCAACGACCAAGATTAGGACCTTCTGTTTGGGCGGGCTTACTGGCATGGATTCAATTTTTTTCCCCAATCACATCAACATTAAAGTACAAAATGAGTGGATAGGATTTAATAGTTAAATGAGTGGTGCAGATTAAAAGCTTAATAACTAAATATCTAGTCCTTTCAGTTCTTCTAGTTGCAAAAGGGACTTGGGGAAGTGGCTTCTAGTTGCACAATGAAAAGACAATTTGGACATTAATTAAAGTCTACAGTGGAAAAGAAGCCCTTCAAATGTGAAGTGTCTTATTTTGTAAGTTTTAGAAGTATAAATGACTTAATGTATTAATGACTCTTGCATATATATGTGAAGCAATAAAATCAAATATTCAAAACGTTAATATAAAACTATATTAGAAATAAAAAAATCAAATTATTTAGAAAAACATTAAAGTATTTTTAAATGAATTCTTATTGTTACGAGGAAAAGGAGTTAGAGTCTATCTCTTATATATGATATATCATGGTTTTTACTAGTTTTAGACCATGATATAAGTGTGTTTTAGAGTCTATTTGTGTTTCTTTATAGTCTTTTACAGGTTTTATTAGGTACACGCACGTTTGGAGCTAATGTGGTGATTATGGAGCTTATTGGAGCATTTTGGAGATTTGGTCCGAGAGATAGAACTCACTGTCCAGTTTCGGGATTTGCATCGATCGACGCACACCTGCATCGGTCGATGCACTACGCGAATGGGCCAGACTCGGCGATTTAATGAAGTATGCTGATATTGTAGAAAAGCCCAGAAGTTCCAGATATTTACACAGAAGCCCCAAGTCGTGTTTTAGCTATTTAATTAGGTTTTTAACTATACACTTACATACGCTATCATAACTTAGAGCAGAGAGTTTTTAGAGCTTTTGGGGCTGATCTGATCCTGTACTACATTCATTTTGGAAAAGTTTTCGAACCCCTTTGTTATTTTAATCTCTTTTATGATTGCTATTTATTCATTGATTATGTTTACATCATCCATGTCTGAGTAGTTCCATAGTTAGGTTTAGGGTTTCTCATAGGGATTTCATGACTTGCTAGATATAATTAATTCAGTTAAGGATTCACATCAATAGATGTTCTTCAAACTAAATTGTGTTTAATGCTAGTTCTAACCTGATCAATTAGAATCTAGATCTTAGGTTGCTAAATACGACACGACAGTGTGGTTTAGAATCTGAACTATTTAGGGTGAGCAATTTAATCACTCGCAAAGGAATTTGGTTTAATTAGATTGTGAACATATCAAACTTGGAATTAAAGCTGGTTTAATCTGTTAGTAATTGCAAAAGAATTTGGATTACTGCACTTAGACTTAGAGAATTCTCGCAAAGGAATTTGGTTAATTCTATATCTGTGTTTTGAGTTCTAGAACTGAGTTTAATTAGATCCTGACTGATTGATTTATCTGCTTGTCTGATTTTTGAGAACGCCCTAGACTTAGCGCTTTTAGTTATTGATTTCAAACAATAAACCTGCTACTGATTTACTTTCCTGCTTGCTTTTAGATAATAGAATACAATTTGCTTTTTGTTTTCTTCTAGTTTTAATCTCTTTAAGTTCTTTATTTTATCGTTGCCTAGAGTCCTCGTGGATTCGATCCCTAAGTACTACAATTGATTTACTGTGCACTTGCAGTTAGTATAGGGTAAAACTAGACACCTATCCAGTTTTTGGCGCCGTTGCCGGGGACTCTTAGAGTCTTCGATAGCTTCGAACTTAGGATTTTTACTAGGATTTTTATTTTTATTTTCGTTTACTGATTTTTTTTTCCTGTTTTCTCTCTGTCACAAGTACCAATTTCGCATAGCGTCGATCGTTGCACCTTTTGTGTCGATCGTCACTAGGCGATTCTGAGATTGAATCGATCGTTGCACTAATAGCATCGATCGTTGCTTGACGATTACATACAGTTTATGCAGACGCGTGAAACTAGAAGTAATCAGAACTTGAAACTCGTTAATATCGGACTTGAAGAACTTGGACGACTAGAGAGGACTAACAGAAGAGAAAGAAGAGCAAGGATGGTACGTGAACGTTTGATCCTGATACAAGATGCTAACTGTATCCTGAGGGACCGAGATAATAATCCGCGCAATGCTGCTGGGCAGAGGATTGATGCTGAGGGACGTGTGATCCCTGATGTTGAGGAACCTGAACCACAGCCGCAGGCGCAAGGCCAAGGACAGAACCAAGGTAGACAGATGGTTGTTCAGGAGAGGACATTAGCTGACTACAACAGACCGGATGAGTTTCATGCAAACCGGTCAGCTATTTTACCTCCTAGTTTTGAGAGGAACGATTTTGAGATCAAAACCATCTACTACTCATTGATGAGACATAATGCCTTCCATGGCCACCCATCGGAGCAGCCTATGGATCACATCAATCAGTTTGAGGATATAATCACTGGCATGAAGTATGATGGAGTTTGCCAGGATTATCTGTTTCTTAAGCTCTTTCCACACAGTCTCGCTGGAGACGCTGCTGCATGGTTAAAGCAACTGCCACCTGAGCAGTTTGTTACTTGGGCAGCCCTGAAGAGTGAGTTCCTGTGTCACTTCTACGATGATGCGCGCTCAGATCAGTCCAGACAGGACATTCTGACATTCTCCCAAGGCCCTGTGGAGCCTTTAAAAGCTGCCTGGATGAGATTCAAGAAGTACCAGCTTGACTGCCCACACCATGGATTCACTGAGGTCACATTGCTAGGTATCTTCTTCAGAGGCATAGATCTTCCATATCAGTCTGCACTGGATAACTCTAGCAACGCAAACTTTAACACCAGGACTCCTGCACAAGCTAAGCAGTTGATTGAAAACTTAGTGAGCAGCAACAGTTGCAAGACTACTGATGAGAGGAGAAAGAAATCTGGTGGGAATGTAGAGAATTTGGAAATTGCTGATATTAGATCTAAGCTGGACACAGTGTGTAATCTCCTAGCTGGTAAGAAAGTTGTCCACTTTGCCCAAGATGTTCAGGTAATTCAGACTGAGGAGGACACTCAGGAAGAAGATGTGAATTACATAGGAGGATCTGGATTCCAAGGTAATAGATTTGGTAATCAGCAGGGGAACATGTTCTTTAATGGAGGACAGAAGAGTGCTTTCAACAGCAACTCCTCTGGCTTTGGACAGACTAGTGGTTTTCAGAAACCTTTTGGACAAGGTACTCAGAGAACCTATGGATCATATTCTTACCAAGCGCCTCCTGTAGCTACTGCTCATGAGAGTAAGTTGGAGGCAATGATGGAACAGCTGCTGAAAGGTCAGACTAAGAATGCTGCAGACCTCGATAAGAAGATAAGTACTGTATGTGAGGATATGAATGGGAAGTTTGAATACCTGAGCGCACACATGAAGGAGCTTGACGCTAAAGTTGCAAGAACTGCTGGATATGCTCAGAGGGATGATGGATATCTCCCAGGGTGAACTGATGCTAATCCCAAGTATCAATGCAATGCAGTGACATTGAGAAGTGGTAAGGAGCTATTTCCTGGCCAGAAAAAGCAGTTGAGTATCGAAGAACTCGTGGAAATTGAAGAATTGGAAGATGGGATCCGTGATATTCGCAATGCATCGATCGACGCCACTCAGCAACGGTCGATGCAAAGCGAAAACGAAGAACCTGTCGTAACAAAGTCGCCCAGCAACGATCGATACAACGCTAGTAACGATCGACGCAAGGCGACTGCAGAGAGTTCAAGACCAGAGAAACCGAAACAGTCGACCGAGAGGGTTTATAAGCCTAAGGTACCTTATCCTAAGAATCCCAGAAAATCTAAGAATGATAAGCAGTACACAAAGTGCCAAGAGTTCATTAGAAAGGTGAAAGTGGAAGTGCCTTTGATTGACTCTATGGAGACTTCTCCTGTAATGAGAAGATGTCTTAAGGATTTAATTGCTGGAAAGTGGTCTAATGAGGGGAGTATAATGATGATCAACGAGGTGTGTAGTGCAGTAATTCAGGGCATAATTCCTGAGAAGTTGAAAGATCCAGGAAGCTTTGTGTTGGATTGTGCTATCTACAGGGAAAGATTCGAAAGGTCCCTATGTGATATTGGTTCCAGTGTAAATCTTATGCCTTTCTCAGTTGCTAAGAGGCTCGGAATGACTGATTTTATACCCACTAGGATATCACTGGTTTTGGCAGATAGAACAATCAGAATTCCCGAAGGATTATTGGAGGATGTACCTATAATGATTGGCCAATGGGTGATATCTACTGATTTTGTGGTTCTGCGGTATGGAGAGGAACCAAATGATCCACTAATTTTGGGCATGCCTTTCTTAGCTACTGCTGGTGCGATGATTGACTGCCAAGGAGGTAGAATAATTCTGAATGTGGGTGATCTGAAGATGAGTTTTGATATGGAAAAACTGGTGAAGAGACCAACCATCGACGGACAGACCTTCTATGTGGACACACTAGGTGATTTGGCTGCAGAATACTTTCACAGGTCACATGTTGAAGATCCATTAGAAAGAGCTTTACTGAGCTCTATAATGGAGCTGGAATACCTGCAGGACGAGCCCGCAATGTGCTATGCAAGGCTGATGGATTCTGTTGAAGCAGTGATGCAGGTGGAAGTAACAAACGCGATGATGCAACGATCGACACCAACTAGGCATCGGTCGTTGCAAGTCGACAGAGACTGGGCCGAGGAAAAAGCTCCAAAAATCGAGCTGAAACAACTTCCATCCGGGCTAAGGTACGCATTTCTTGGACCTAATTCGACATATCCAGTAATTGTCAATGCTAGTTTGAACAATGCAGAGCTCACTTTACTGCTAAGCAAGCTGCGCAAGCATCGCAAAGCTCTTGGCTATTCTCTTGATGACATTTCAGGTATCTTTCCGGAGCTGTGCATGCATCGGATACATCTTGAGGACGAGTCTAAGACATCTATAGAGCATCAGAGAAGGCTTAATCCTAATCTACAGGAAGTGGTTAAGAAGGAGATTATGAAACTCCTGGATGCTGGGATCATCTATCCTATTTCAGACAGTGATTGGGTGAGTCCAGTCCATCTAATGCCTAAGAAAGGCGGAGTTACAGTAGTTAAGAATGAGAATAATGAGCTGATCCCTACTAGGACTGTGACGGGACACATGATGTGCATAGACTACATGAGACTCAATGCTGCAACAAGGAAGGATCATTTCCCTTTACCCTTCATTGATCAGATGCTGGAGAGGTTAGCAAATCACCCTTACTATTGCTTCCTCGATGGATACTCAGGTTTCTTTCAGATTCCTATCCACCCAGAGAACCAGGAAAAGACCACCTTCACTTGTCCATATGGCACATTTGCTTACCGTAGGATGCCCTTTGGACTCTGTAATGCGCCAGCCACCTTCCAGAGATGCATGATGTCCATCTTCACTGACATGATTGAGGACTTTATGGAAGTGTTTATGGATGATTTTTCAGTTTATGGATCCTCCTATAATGAGTGCTTAGATAATTTATGCAAAGTGCTAACTAGATGTGAGGAAAAGCATTTGGTCCTCAATTGGGAAAAGTGTCATTTCATGGTCATAGATGGCATTGTACTTGGACATAAAGTGTCTGAAGCAGGGATTGAAGTAGACCGCGCTAAGATTGAGGTAATGACCCACCTTCAGGCGCCTGATTCTGTCAAGTCTATAAGAAGCTTTCTTGGACATGCTGGTTTCTATAGACGGTTCATCAAGGACTTCAGTAAGATTGCTAGGCCACTAACTGCTTTGCTGTGTAAGGATACCAAATTTGAGTTTAATGCAGATTGTCAAACTGCATTTGAGCAGATTAAGCAGACGTTAGTGAGCGCTCCAATAGTTCAGCCACCGGATTGAGATCTACCTTTTGAGGTTATGTGTGATGCAAGTAACTATGCTGTAGGAGCTGTTCTGGGGCAGAAGAAGGATAGAAAGCTTCACGCTATCTACTATGCTAGTAGGACACTAGATGATGCGCAGAGAAACTATGCAACCACGGAGAAGGAGCTGTTGGCTGTTGTCTTTGCATTTGAGAAATTCCGCCCCTATCTTGTTGGCTCAAAGGTGATTGTGCACACTGATCATTCAGCCCTGAAGTATCTGATGCAGAAGAAGGATGCTAAGCCAAGATTGTTGAGATGGATTCTGCTGCTTCAGGAGTTTGACATTGAAGTGAGGGACAAGAAAGGGGTTGAGAATGGAGTTGCTGATCACCTTTCAAGGATGCAGGTTGAGGAAGACGTGCCCATCAATGATTATTTGCCTGAGGAAAACGTCAATATGGTCGGTACAGTGTTTCAGATAGATTTCGACAGAGAGTTGCAGAACTGTCGGGATAATCACTCTGTGTCGATCGATGCTACATTGGAAACGGTCGATGCAAGTATCGGGGAAGCAACGATCGACACATGCACATGCAACGGTCGATGCAGACCTGATACGAACCCATAATCTTTAAGGATCCGAATTGGGAACTATGACTTCAAAATTGCTGCTGTAGCAACCACTGATCGACCCTGGTATGCAGATATAGCTAATTACCTTGCTGCTGAGACTAAACTAGATGATTTAAAGGGTTATGCAAAGAAGAAGTTCTCCAGGGAGCTTAGAAGATACTACTGGGATGAGCTTTATCTCTATAAGCACTATTCAGATGGTCTTTACAGGAGATGCGTCGCTGAATCAGAGGTTCCAGACATCCTATTCCACTGTCATGGATCAGATTATGCTGGAAATTTTGCTACATTCAAGACTGTGTCTAAAGTTCTGCAAGCAGGTTTCTGGTGGCCTACAATGTTTAGAGACACTCATTCTTTCATCACACAATGTGATGCCTGTCAGAGGAGAGGGAAGATTAGCAAGAAGCATGAGAGGCCTCAGAACTTCATTCTGGAAGTTGAGGTTTTCGATTGCTGGGGCATAGATTTCATGGGTCCTTTTTCCTCATCCTATGGGAATAAGTTCATCTTGGTTGTTGTGGACTATGTGTCTAAATGGGTGGAAGCAATAGCTAGTCCAACCAATGATTCTTCGGTGGTCATTAAGTTGTTTAAGACCATCATATTCCCTAGATTTGGAGTACCTCGGATAGTAATTAGTGATGGAGGATCTCACTTTATTAATAAGGTCTTCGAGAAGCTACTAAGGAAGCATGGAGTTCATCACCGGGTTGCTACTCCTTATCACCCTTAGACTAGTGGACAAGTTGAAGTCTCTAACAGGCAAATCAAAGAGATCCTAGAGAAGACTGTGGGGAAAACGAGAAAGGATTGGGCAGCTAAGTTGGACGACGCATTATGGGCTTACCGGACTACGTTCAAGACACCACTTGGAACTACTCCGTTTCATCTGCTGTATGGAAAAGCATGTCATCTGCCAGTGGAACTTGAGCACAAAGCATCATGGGCTGTAAAGCAGATGAACTTTGATATAAAATCTGCTGCAGAAAGGAGATTGGTGCAGCTTAATGAGTTGGATGAGATTAGACATTTTGCCTATGAGAACTCAAAGTTGTACAAGGAGAGGACTAAGGCTTATCATGACAAGAAGATTGTCTCTAGACAGTTTGAGCCTAATGATCAGGTACTTTTGTATAACTCTCGTTTGCATTTGTTTCCAGGTAAGCTGAAATCAAGGTGGTCCGGTCCTTTCACGATCAAGGAGGTGCTTCCATATGGAGCTGTCGTTCTAACCAGCAAGGAAGGTAATGAATTCAGTGTGAATGGACAGAGGGTAAAACATTATTGGGCTAAGGCAGAGATTCCAGGAGGTCAGATTCTGCCCTTGGATGATGCACCATCTACCTAGATCAGCTGAAGCATCAAGCTATTGACGTTAAAAAGAGCGCTGAGTGGGAGGCAACCCACTGTTTTCGTTTTTGCATTTTTATTTTGGTGTTTTTGTAGGATTTTACGTTTTGTTTCTGGTTTTGGTGAGTTTTTGTCTGCAGGTCTCAGACGATTCGCAGTGCGTAGATCGACACACATTGTGTCGATCGTCACAACACGATCGAAATCGCATTGCAGCGATCGTTGCGGTCCTGAGCAACGATCGACCACTAACGAAAATCGCCCAGCAACGGTCGATGCACCTAGTGCAACGATCGATGCCTGAGCGACAGAGGTAAAAATCAGATAGAACTCAACACGTCCATTAACATTTCTTTTTCTTTCTTTTTACCAACCCTTTGCTTGACACTACTGGGGACAGTGTTTCTTAAGTGTGGGGGAGGTACTACTGACATCTATCTTTCTGTTTTCTTAGAGTCAGTCCAGTTTTTCAAAAATTTTGTTTTATTGAGTCAAAACAAGTTTAAGTAGGAAACAATGAATTTTTGAGAAGATTAACAGCACTTGCAGGAACTTAAGTAACCATCGGGATGAAGTTGCAGGATCTATCTATGACTATTAGAAAACCCCATCACAGATCAACCTACTGAGGACACCCACATCACTTCAGGTATCAGAGGATCCTTTTACTGACTTCAAACTTAATACTGACTTAATTTTCTCACCTAAGGGCTTGGTATACCTTGTGTCGGATTCCCTTGTTAGTTCTGACACAGCCTGTAAACCTGTCCTATTTGGTTCCCTTCTCCCCTTCCATAAAATAAAATAAAAAGATAATAAACTGAGGATGAGTTAGTAACTCCGAAGTGGTCATGGGAGTGGTAGCTACAACTATCATATCCTGTGCATCCATGGAATGTGTCCAAAGTACACCCCTTAACGGGAAGAGCACTGATAAAAAAAAAATGATACCCAATGGAGAAAAATCAGAATGCTAAGGAAGGGAAAAGAGAAGAAAGGGACTAGAGAAAGATAGTATGGTGGTCTAGAGCTGATAAGGTAAGAGTCCATGTGCCTTTGATCGATACTCCTTAGGTGAGACCGCACTTAAATACTTGCAGAAGTCAGTAGGGTGAATTTGAATGCGTGAATGTGATTGTGGAGTTTACTCAGGACAGTTGCTAAGTGTGGGGGAAGTATATGTTGGTCTTGATGTTTTGTGATTGATTCTTTCAGTGGATTATTAAAGGGAATCTGAGTGTTGTTGCTTCTAGGACAAAAAGAGTTTCTGAAAGTTTTCAAACCTCTTCACCATGTTCTAGTTCTCTGTTTTGCTTGAGGGCAAGCAAAAGCTAAGTGTGGGGGAGTTGATATATCATGGTTTTTACTAGTTTTAGACCATGATATAAGTGTGTTTTAGAGTCTATTTGTGTTTCTTTAGAGTCTTTTACATGTTTTATTAGGTAAACGCACGTTTGGAGCTAATGTGGTGATTATGGAGCTTATTGGAATATTTTGGAGATTTAGTCCGAGAGATAGAACTCACTGTCCAGTTTTGGGATTTGCATCGATCGACGCACACCTGCATCGGTCGATGCACTACGCGAATGGGCCAGACTCGGCGATTTAATGAAGTATGCTGATATTGTAGAAAAGCCCAGAAGTTCCAGATATTTACACAGAAGCCCCAAGTCGTGTTTTAGCTATTTAATTAGGTTTTTAACTATACACTTACATACGCTATCATAACTTAGAGCAGAGAGTTTTTAGAGCTTTTGGGGCTGATCTGATCCTGTACTACATTCGTTTTGGAGAAGTTTTCGAACCCCTTTGTTATTTTAATCTCTTTTATGATTGCTATTTATTCATTGATTATGTTTACATCATCCATGTCTGAGTAGTTCCATAGTTAGGTTTAGGGTTTCTCATAGGGATTTCATGACTTGCTAGATATAATTAATTCAGTTAAGGATTCACATCAATAGATGTTCTTCAAACTAAATTGTGTTTAATGCTAGTTCTAACCTGATCAATTAGAATCTAGATCTTAGGTTGCTAAATACGACACGACAGTGTGGTTTAGAATCTGAACTATTTAGGTTGAGCAATTTAATTACTCGCAAAGGAATTTGGTTTAATTAGATTGTGAACATATCAAACTTGGAATTAAAGCTGGTTTAATCTGTTAGTAATTGCAAAGGAATTTGGATTACTGCACTTAGACTTAGAGAATTCTCGCAAAGGAATTTGGTTAATTCTATATCTGTGTTTTGAGTTCTAGAACTGAGTTTAATTAGATCCTGACTGATTGATTTATCTGCTTGTCTGATTTCCTGAGAACGCCCTAGACTTAGCGCTTTTAGTTTATTGATTTCAAACAACAAACCTGCTATTGATTTACTTTTCTGTTTGCTTTTAGATAATAGAATACAATTTGCTTTTTGTTTTCTCCTAGTTTTAATCTCTTTAAGTTCTTGATTTTATCGTTGCCTAGAGTCCTCGTGGATTCGATCCCTAAGTACTGCAATTGATTTACTGTGCACTTGCAGTTAGTATAGGGTAAAACTAGACACCTATCAATATATGAACGTCTTTTATACATATGATTTACGGTTATTGTTGAAGCAATAAAATCAAATCTTCACAATATATTTTATTTTACATAGTACTAGGTGGGGTGCCCGCACCCTTTGCGGACATAGCGGTATTTTGTTAGAGTAAAAAAATTAGAAGTTATTTTCATTATGAAACATTTTAGATTCATGAGATTTAGACCCGATGAAATGTATGGTTGATTGACTTTTTAGAGCGACTTATATTTTTTCGAAGACCATCATAATTCCAAAACCTCGATCATTATACCGTGCAAGCATTATAATTAGCAATCGTCAGAGCTCCATAGCCACTTGTTGCTTGACTTTTTTGGAACATTATTGTCACAATCACTCAAGTCCACCGTTATTGATTCTTCTTCTTCTTCTTCTTCTTCTTCTTCTTCTTCTCTCTCTCTCTCTCTCTCTCTCTCTCTCTCTCTCTCTCTCTCTCTCTCTCTCTCTCTCTCTCTCTCTCTCCCCCTACCATGTTCACCACGCTCTCTCTCTCTTCTATGTTTACTTCTATATTCATTCTCTTCTTATCTTACCCTATATATATTAGTTAATTATTTATCCAACTACCGATGTGGGATTTACTTTTCATTAAAATTTTATTAAGGGTATGTTGGTAATTAACCTAGTGAGAATGAATCTGGTGCATTCTTACTTCTCAATTATATAATTAGATCATAATTCTAAGATCCTCTTAGATCATCTAATCTATTAAAACAGGAAGGTTTGCCATGGTACATAAATGTTGTTTCCGGAATTTACCCTTGATATTATTAGGATTTGTAATCTTCATTAAGGGTAAAACTGTAAAACAATTTATATTTGATTTATTCATAATATCTTATAATATCTTTTGTTTTCTTTTTTCTATCATAATCATATCTAACCAAAATCTTTTTCAAAAATTTAATAAAAATAATAATTAATTTCGAAATTAATAGTAAAATAAATATTATAAATTATTCTTAACTAAAATTTAACTTAAAGAAATAAAATTAAGCATAATTAAGTTACTAAATCAATTGGTACATATAATTATATAATTTAATACATAATTATTTTATAAATTATTATTAAAATAAAAAAGTAGTATATAATATTGTACTAGCGTGCGGGTATAAATTATTTATTTTGTAAGAAACATTTTTTACGATTGTACTTCTTAACTGGTTGTTTTATCAAATTTTAAAATATTTAAATTATAATAAAATGGGCTAAAAATAAATTAACCAATTTCGATTTCTAAAAATAAAATTTGTACGAGTAACTAATTCCAATTGATATATTTTAAATTTAATATTAATATTTAAATTTAATATAAATATTTAAATTATTCAAATATATGATGCGTCAAATTATAGTTCATGTTTGAATGCAATTTTTAACGGGTTGTTCCATCAAATTTCAAATTATATATCATTACAACACGTGTTGAAAAATAGATTAACCAAGTTCAAGCATGACTAATCATATACTAAAAATAACAATAAAATACAACTACTAATATATAATATACAAGTTAATAATATCAAAACAAAAACAAAATGTATTAAATTTCTTCTCACATTTAGCACTATATCATCTTATTTTCATTTGATATAGATTAGACGAAATAGGTAACGAAATTAATTTATAAAAATATAAATTTAAGATAAAAGTATATATTCTAAGAATGAAAACATAAACCCGCGCTTCTTTAGCGCGGGTCAAAATCTAGTTTTTCTTAAATCGTTTTCTGAAGTTTAATCTTCAATGACTAGAAACGAATTCGCTTAGCTCGTTTACAAAAGAAAGAAGTTCAAAGGTGGATGAATTCATGTCGATTTCACCATACATGTTGTATGCCTCGGACGACATGGGAGCCATGATCACATCGGTATAGTTAACCGGTGAAATTATAACCAGTGGTCTTAATGCACTCTAAACAAAGCGTAAGATTGTATTCATACATGGGTCACTAAAAAACGACTGTAAAAAAGGGTGGAAGCACTACAAGAAATATGGGCTTTGTTAGCACACCGAAAACGCTACCATAGGGTTTTGGTAGCGTTTTCATAAACGCTATGTTAGCCGCAGCTACAATAGACCCCCCCCCCCCCTATCATAGCGTTTTTTTTTAATGCTATAATAAATGGACATATTGTAGCATTAAATAGTTGTTATTAGTTACTTTATGGTGACACATTATTTGTGCCATAATATAGTTTTCCATAGCTATATTTCCTTGTTATAGTATAGTTTATAATAACATTTTTTCAGTGCTAATGAATTTGTTTTTGTGACATTTTTATTCGTCGAATTGAGACCTATTATAGCATCCATCATATGCCATATGAAATAATAATCTAGCACATTATTCGTGCTAGAATGTTTCCTATTACAGCAACTATCAAACGCAATATGAAATTATTATCTAGCACATTTTTCGTGCTAGGATGTTAGTTTTCATGACTTTTTCTGTGAGCTATATAGTACATTGTAGAATGTCACTTTTATGGGTCATTTTGTACTATAATTTTCTTAATTGGATTATTGAATTGCAATAATTAAACACTGATAGTATGGATTCTAAACCAATGAAACTCTAATTGAAGACTTAGACAAACAAAGTAGGACCAAATCAAAAGCCATAGAATGGTATTTACAATGGTCCAAAAGCAAAGAAAGAAATTGCAGCCAAAATATCATAACAAATAGGTTGAAGGTTCATAACAAAATATCGTAAGCAGTTAGTCTACATCAGTATCCTTGCCTCGTGAGGACTGTCCCTGTTCCTGTTTAGGGCGTTTTGTTGACTTGTGTGCATCCTTCATCATGTTTCTTATACATATACGGAACATTGGATCGATGTCCTCTTCAGGTTCCTCCACGCGAAACAAGTAGCCTTGAGAGCGTCTAAATTCAGTTCTGCTGATCTCTACCACATCATCTTCTGCTCCTTTTGCTTGCTGCTGTGGGTGTTGTTGGAGTTGCGGCTGCGGTTGCCGTTGGTGGAATGGTGGTTTCTGTCCGAGTGCTGGGAGTCCACAGATGATGACCTTCCTTGGTTCCATTTGTGTTTCTACATGTCGAAAAAGAACACAAATTAGTCTTCTATGAAATCCGATGCTTGTTATAATGTAACATAACTCAGTTTTGAAGCGATTGAGAAATATAAAACCATAACCTGGAGGTGGTATTGGATATTGATTCTCTTGTTTATCTCTGTGTCCACTACGAGATCCTTAGGCTTCGAATCTTCCTACATAGAAAAGCTAGCAATTAGGGAAATCTGAGACTTTTAGAATGTGGAATAAGATCTAGGGTTTAGGTTTCGATTACCTTTCGTCGTTTTCTTCGTCTGATTTGTAGGTGGACGAGCTCGACGTATACGCAAACCTAAATCAACTGGAAGAAGAGAAGATTGGAAATCGATGTGACGGAAACAGAGGGTAAGCGACGGAGAGACTAGACCGGAGGTTGATGTTGAAAGTAATGAGTTTCTAGTTTCACGAGATGTAATGTTTCACGAGGATGTTTTTTGTTTGTCGAGACGAATAAAGCTTTTTCGCCTTCATCAACTCATGTTAATTCAGTAGACAGTGATGATGATCGGGTAATCTCGTCAATCGTAAGGGAGAGTTCAGATGCTCAGTATCGAGCCATGTCTGAGGTGATTATACAACCTCCGACTTCGCCTACTTTAAACACTAAAACATAGCATATAACCCAAACAAATATACCTTGAATTAGACGCCTAGTGAAAGAACTTGGCACAGAAGAGGTCTCGCTCCTACTCAGGTTTTTTTGTGACAACAAAGCTGCAATCTACATTGCTGCAAACCCAGTTTTTCACAAGCGTAACAAACATATCGAACGAGATTGTTATGCAGTGCGTGATGCAGTCCAAGAAGGCATTATTCAGACAGAACAAATTCGTACAAACTTGCAGATGTTCGAACGAAAGCTCTTGGGCTATTATCACTTCAAGATTTAGTATTCAAGTTAGGTGTTCAAAATCTTCACGCTCCAAAGTAGAAGTATTGGAAAAATCAAGTTATTTAGATAAACATTACGGTATATTTAGATAATTCCTATTGTTGTTATACCATCTCCAATATATCATTTAATTTTTATTGCAAAATGGAGTTGCATTTTACTACATTGTATTACTCTATTTTTTACTACAAAAGGAAATATTCTAAACAGATTTATTATTTTGTTATTAATACTTTTTAGTTATAAATTTATAATTTGACCCCATTTATTTTATGTTTACAATACTTTATCATTCGAACTAAAATTTATTAAGTAAATAAAATTATATTACAACACAAAATAAAAATAAACATAATATTTTTAATCATCACCATTAATGATTTTTTTCTTAATCATCACCATTTTAATGTATTTTTCTCAAAATGATATACTAATGTATTTCGAAGTGAAAATGAACTTTTTATCTTTGATTTCTTTTTAAAATCGATTTATAAATTCTTAGAAACAGATATTACTATCATCTATTCTTTGAACCGATGGAGGTGAAGCTTTTCTTGCAACTCCAATTGATGTATCGAAGTAACATTCATCTTCAATTACCACATTATCCAAAATTACAATATTTTAATGACCTCGGCCGATCGGGATTAAATCACAATTATTAATTATATTGTTTTTATTAATGTTAGTTATTTTTAATTAAGCACATGTAATGTATTTTTAAGTTTATTCTTATTTGTAATATTTTTTATTTAAAACAAATCTGTCAAAATATTAATGAACTTTTATTTTATAATGCTGCAAAGTATTTAATATTGTTATTTATAAATAAAATATGTATATAGTAGTTATTGTTATTTTATATAATTAAATAAAATAAAAAGACATACCATCGAAATGACTATTTTGTAAATAAAAATATTATTTCAGAATAGATTGGAAAATAGATTTACTTTAAATATAGAGTAATTTCACTCATTACTTTATTTTAGAGTAAAAAGTGAAATCGGGTCGAAGAAATTTTACTTCAATTTTTTTTTTAAATAGAAAATAAAGTAGTATCGAAGATGTCCTAAGGATATGTCTCTTAGGTCTAGACGTTTTGTATATACGCCTTATAGTTGAATCAATAAAATCAAGACTTTAAAATATATCTTACTAGTATGATTTGCTCGCACCATATGCGAGCACAACCATTAATAAATATTTTTTTTAAATTAACAATTCAATATTAATTATAATTGAACAAATTTAAATATTATTATATTTAATTTCTTATTATTTTTTTATAGTTTATATATAAATTTAAAATTAATATTAACAAAATAAATTATTATCTAAAATTATATATATAAATATCTATATTTATTCTATAAACATATTTTATATTAATTATAATAAATTAAAATTATATATATGTATCAACTATAATATACATATTAATTATTGTTAATATTTATCCAAATTCAAAATTTATATTAAAAATACGATTTTATTAAATAAAATATTATTATTTACAACAATCATATTTATCAATAACTAAATCTATAATTCAAAAAGTATTTTCGTATTTATCATCTTATTTTTGTATTAGATTGTACTTATCTCTAAAATAAAATAAAATAAAAATGTCAATATAAAATAAGGTTAATAGAGTAACTAATCTAATTTTATTAATGGTAAAAACGTAATTAACCATTTTGAGAGTGAATATAAAGTCAAAGACACTTTCTAATTAATATAAAGATTCTACAGACTATTTACTTTATGTTTTTAATTAATTAATACGACAATGCTATAATTAATATATATATATAGTTGGCTTGAAAAAAAAGCAACAAAAATCAAAATGAGATAATAAGATGTGTGCACCATACAATGGCTCCGATTGGTAACTCTTTACCGTTGCGGTAAGGAGTTTACCGTTTTTATGTTCACCAATCATCAAAACGTTAGCAAATTTAATATATATATTTTTTTTCTCTCAGTTTTTTCTTACCTCTTTCTCCAACCGCTTGTTTTCAACTCTTTGCACTATTCTCTAACCTCTTACCACTTCTGCTTACCGTTAATCTTACCGTTTCGCTTTTGTTCACCAATCGAACCCAATGTAATTTTACCAAATAAATAACAAAACTCATCATTACTTTAAAAATAAAATAAAATAAAATAAAAGTAAGTGTGAGATTCTTTTTTTTGTCAACAATGCTTATAAATCTATGCCAAAGTAGGTCGGACATTTCAGTTTCCTAACAGAATTCCGAAATTCGACAGATGTAAGTCTGAGATTCAAAGAACTAAAAAAGAAAACATAAATGTCCATCGTCATGTGTTAGTTCCCCTCGTTCAATCACAAATTTGAAGACACCGTAGGACAAATGCATCGTCAACCACCTTTCCTGCACTTTTTTCTCTCTCTTTATTTTATTATTTCTGTCGTTTTTTCTTCTTCTAAATGATTCTAATGTTGGTATTAAGATCCGACTAAAAACATTGGGCTGTGGCCCATCTGCATTGTTCTCTTCTTAGTTGGTGTTTACGGTCCAAGCCGGAAGCTGCTAAAGTGGGCCATCAACAGATTAAAGCCCAACTCCAATATCAGCTGGTTCTTTAGCCTGCAAACAATTACGAAGGCGGTTAATGGTTTAACCTAGTAACACAGCTATATAAAGAGCAACAGAGGTGTTCATTAAGGTTAACACAAGTAACCACAGAGAATTCACGAGAGCTAAGAAGAAGACGAGCTAGCGTAAGTTCTAGATAGAGTTCAGAGAGCTTAGAGAATATAGAGCTAGAGAGACATTCTGTTTCTAGAGCTATTATTCTAGGTGCAAGTTTTGATACATAGATAAGTTGGTTGTAGAAGGAACTTATCTTTGCTCTTGTATTCAAAATGATATAGTGCATCTTGTGAGATTGTGATCTCACCTCTGTGACGTAGCCATTCCGGTGAACACAGGGTAACCTAATTCTTTGTGTCTTTATATTTCCTGCATACAAACCAAACTCACATCAAGATCAAGATAACCTAAAGTGCAAAGTTAAAGTTAAAATCTCAACATCTAAATTTGGACCTAACATCTCGCATACGAATTCACTACAATAAGATAATTTTGTTATTAAAGGGGGAAAAAATTATTGTAGTGATTTATCTTTTATTATTTCCATAATATCATACAAAAGCCATAGATATACACAAAAAGCATAAAAATATAATTAGATTTCCATAAGATATGAGAGCACTTCTAACAAGGGTATCTTAAGTGAGTATCTTAACATTAAAATATTAAAAAATGTAAAAAGTATGAGAGAGAAGGAGAAGAGGTTCTTCATAAGAACCCCAAGTATCTCTAATAAGAACCCCAAGTATCTTATTAAGATACCCATAATACATGTGTCACTTTTTAACTAGTTCAATTTTTCTTTTAATCTAAATTTTAAATATTTAGTTAAATGAAATTAAAAATAATAATATTAAATGTGTAAGAACCCCAAGTAAAGGTTCTTACCAATGAGGATGCTCTGACGAGCTCTGTCCGAGTGTTATGCATCCTCCATTGCTTCCACATTTGTAAACCTGCTCTCCTACTGACCCTTTGAACAGTAGTCTTAACCCCTAGTATAGTGTAAGAAACACATAAGCACCAAATTAAGTACATAAACACATAAACTACTTAAAAACACACTTTCTAATTAAGTACCTGACATAGTAGCCTCCTGTGAGAAGAAACACATAAGCATCAAAGTAAGAAGCAATCATACCAGTTCTCTTTATGCTCGACACTGAAACTACTATAGGACCTTTCCTGCACCTAGTAGCTTCATTTTAACAGCTTAATTAATCTTTTTCAAAGGACATGTCACGTACAATGACAGCTTGAGTATAAGTAATGTCATTGTACGTGACATGTCCTTTGACATTATATATATATATATATATCCATCAGTCCACCTCCAATTAATTACCTTCAAGAGTTGTTTTGCAACCTGGACCGGTACTTCCGGTTATTCTCTTCAAGATTTGCTTGTACCGGTCTGGATCCAGTTTAATATGTGCAGTCACTCTTCAAACTACTGCTTTCACTGAGATATCTTTTTTTTTTTTGAATGAGATATCTTTTCGGTTTCGTACCTTATACTCATACTGCATTATTTCAAGAAATCGTTTAGATAGATTGCTTTAAAGAAACTCAGATGAGAGTGAGAGAGAGACCTTGAGAAATCGTTTTAGAGGCATTTGGCACACCGCACCAAAATATCGATTTTTGCAAATTTGCAAATATTCTCAGATTTTTTTTTTTTTAAAGAATAAAAGAATGGGGATGACAGTGGTGTAAATATATCTATGTTTGTGGGTAAAAGATAATTTACAAAGGTTAGGACAATTTCTAAAAAAATATGATGTGAAGATATTTGTTAGTTTTCACTTTCCCAATTGAAATGGAACAGAGAGGGTTCTAGGGTTCACTCGATCATCAATCACCATGATTCTCAAACCCTGCGCAGCTGAGACGGCGAGAAAGGATGTTTCGAGCAATTTAGAGGAATTCCTGGAAACAGCATCTTCAGTGGCATGCTCAGCCAAGGCGACGATAGAAAGAGATTCGAGCAATTTGGAGGAATCCCTGGAAGCAGCTGAAAGATGGTGAAATTTCCTTGTGGGATTCATTCTATTAACTTGGCATAAATAGCCACATTAGTTACAAGATACTAGGGATTCAAACTCGATTGTACAACTGATATCCTAGATTACAGGAACTGATATCCTAGATTACATGAACTGATATTTACAAAGAATATTGACATATTCTAACACCTTCCCGCAGTTGAAGCATCGGTTGAACCGATGGTTAAGCTGGATCTGAATTCGTTGAACAGAGAAGACGGTAGACCTTTGGTGAAGATGTCGGCATACTGTAATGAAGCAGGGACATGAATAACTCGTACTTCACCAAGTGCAACCTTTTCTCTTACAAAATGGATGTCCAGCTCCATATGCTTAGTTCTTTGGTGTTTCACCGGATTTGTTGCCAAATGAACTGAACCTATGTTGTCACAATACACCACAGAAGCTTTGTTAATGGGGCAGTGTATCTCAGTCATCAGGTTGCGTATCCATGTGAGCTCAGCTACTGCATTAGCAACGCCTTTGTATTCTGCTTCGGAGCTTGAGCGTGATACTGTTTGATGCCTCTTTGACGATCAAGAGATCAGATTGGGACCCAAGAATACACAGTACCCTGAAGTTGATCTCCTAGTGTCTGGACACCCTGCCTAATCCGCATCTGTATAAGCAGTAAGAGATGTTGTTGAACCAGGAACGATATGTAAACCCATCGAGTGTGTTCCTTGGATATATCTGATGATCCGCTTTAGAGCTTGCAAATGTGGAATGCGTGGAGCATGCATGTATAAACATACTTGGTGTACAGCATAGGCGATGTCTGGCCTCGTAAAAGTCAGGTATTGTAAGTGATGTAAGATGGAGGATGGATCGGACTTTGGGTCCCCCAGCTGGTCAGAGACGCTCTCTAGCCGAACCATGGTGGTAATGATGACGTTTAACAAAGAGCACGAACAAGAACACAAATGATCAAGTAACAAGATCTTCCAACTCAAGGGGCAACCACACGAGAGAGAGAGATATCAAATGTGCCGTCTTTGGCTAAACACTTTTTAGGTTTAAACTTGCTTAATTTTATTAGAAACAAAAAGAGTGGCTTAAATAGCCAATAGTCTAGGTTACAAGTGGGCCACAAAGGGCCTGGTCGAAATCATAAAAGAAAAAGACAAGAAGGAAGGTTGGACGGGCCAGATTATCCTTCTCTTGTATCGGGCTCTGGTTTACCTCATTAAAAACCTTAGTTGGAAAACCCAATTGGGATAAAACCACACTTAAGGGAAAAAGAGTATAAACCTCAGCCCAAGGAGATGTTGCACGTGCTCCTGGTCGCCAAACATAGTTCTGTAGTTCACTAAATCCGTGAGCTTCCAAATAAGGCAGGTCCAGCAACCTTCGGATTTGATCTTGCATATCTTCTTCGTCCGAGCTGGTATTGGTGTGATTCCAACTCTCATGCATTCCTTGATGAATCAAGAATACATAAAAAGTTCCTTTACTCCTTGATTCATTCTGGTTCGTTCTGAGCTCTCTAATATGTCCATGTTAGTATCCCGCGGGTTCCTTAGAAATCTTCTGTTTTGTAACTTGCATAACTTCCTCATGTGAAAGGATATTGACGTGATTCCACTTCGTGCGGATTTCTTGGTGAGTTAAGTTTCTGGAACATGTTGATTTGTAGCTTAAATCCTCCTGTTTAGGTAGATACGCTTCAAAAAGTTCACCTATATCCAAGGTACAGTCAAGCTGCTTCTCTCCGAACGCATGTACCGTCTTGGTGAGCCATCCTCTAGACTGTCTGGTCGATGATGGGTTGATGTTGTAACACCCGTCTCCCGGCGAACCGGAGACGCGGCATTAGGACGCCCGTTGAACCGGATTCGGTCCAACCGGGACGCCAACTCAACTTGTCCCAGGTCCCAGGCGCCTCCTTCGTATTCAAATTCACCAATGACGTCACTCGACTGTATCGATCCCGCATCCGGACCTGCAAGAAAAACGGGGACAGGGAAGGAAAAGAGGCCTGGGTAATTGTTTCAAACACAATTACCCAGTGAGGACGGATTTAAGGAATCCGCAATCCCATCTTACACTACACAACTACGAAGCACCAGTCCTAAACTAATAACACCTTGCAATCAGGCCCGAAGGCTTTCACCACGCAAACTAAATCCACTCGTGCTTTCACACTCATGGACCCCATCCTTCGACCCGTAGGCCCAAACAATCCTTCTTTTCCTTCTGGGGGTTCGTCAGACCCCCGACGCCTTCTCAAGGGACACGCACCCCGTACGCGTCCCGCCACACAACACCCTTTCGGGGGCCCTACCACAATCTACCAATCATATCCATCACACACAAACAACATTTTCAGGCTCAGCGATAACCTAGCAATTCTACGTTCCACAATCAATCACATAGTGCACATTACTAATCTATGCTACCTAGGAAAGACGCGATTAACCTAGGACTATCGTCCGGAATTGAAATAGAGTAAGGGAGATAACCAACGGTTCCCTCACCTTAGCCAAAGAAGAGGGCAAAACGGTAATTTAGAAGCCCCGTTAGCCCGAACGGACATTGAATCTGAAAATAGGACGGGATTTCAAGTGAGATAGGCTTTCGTTTCGCTCGAATCGGGTTTATGATGGTCAAGTTATGGCCCACCGAAGTTTGGTTGACTGAAAGTCAACGGTCAGGTCAAAGTCAACCGGTTGACCCGGTCAACATGACCGGTCGGTCAACGGTCGGCGAAGGCGGCGGCGCTCCGGCGGTTCTCCGGCGACGGCGGCGGCGGCTCCGACAACGGCGGACGGCGGCGCGTGAGACTCCGGTGCGTGGCTCCTCCGGCGCGTGTGGATCTCACGCGACTGTGACTCCCCGGCAAGTGGCGGTGCGTGAGGGCGCGTGCGGCGGCGCGTCGTGGTCGGCTCGGCGGCTCCGGCTTCGTCTCGTCGCGACGGTCACGGTGGTGTGCTCGGTTTCTCGGGATTTTGGGTATTTAGAAAGGTACGAAAAGATGAAAACGTTTTTGGTGTTTGAAAGCTCAGATCTGGTTCCCGGATCTTACCTGGTGGAAGTGGAAGAGGGAGAAACGTGAATAGTACTTCCTGCTGCTTCGAACGTCTCCAGATCTCGACAGAGCTTCGCCGGAAAGAAGGAGAATGAAGTTTCTGGAGAAAAAGACGATTATTTATAGGGAGAAGCTCTGGAAAACCCTAGGGTTTTGAAAAGGAATGGGCTTTTGGGCTTGGGCTACTAGGCTTTCCCTTCTTTTCTAAAATTTTTTTTAGATGGGCTAGTATGGGTATGTTACAGATGTCCTCATCATACTCTCCCTTTTGAAAATATTCCGACCTCGAAATTGTATAACCTGCACCAAGAGAAAACAAGTTAGCTTTCATGCGGTTTTGTGAGTCCATGGCCATAGCTTGATGAATTCGGGGCTCGTTGACGTGGGGAGCATCAGGCGGTTTTTCTTTGAGTAAGTGATCCAACAGAATGCCTCTCCTCTGGTTTTCTTCACAATGACGAGTTTCTATACCATCGTCTTCTTTGGCCTCAGTCTTGTTCCCCTTTGATGCTGGTGATGATTTCTTGCACCGTCCAAGGTCTGGTGGTACTTCTTTCCGGTTCGCCTCTTTGGTTCCTGCAATAGTATGGGCACCTTTGGCAAGAAACAAGTGCATTATCGCAGTCATGGAATCATTAACATCTAAACTAGTCTCAGCTTGGACCAGTTCATGTACCCATGAATTATCTGCCTTGGTTCCAACGTTTTTAATTTCGGAAATCACCTTAGTGTTGGCCAAGGCATGAACCTCTTCATGTATGGGTTCGGCTCGCCGTTTAGGTGTGCAATTAGGGCTCTCTGTCTTTCTTGCATCCTGATCAACACTTTTGACTAATCCCAAGTGCATTAAAATTTTTTTTGATTCATTATAATCAGATGGTAAAGATTTGGGTTGTGACACCTTAACCTTTGGTCGTGGCGGTTCGGGCATTGGAACTTTGGTCGAGGCGGTCGTAGGGCGTGGACGGCCATGGGCCTTTGGTCTTGGCGTAACATATATCTCGTATACGAGCCTTTTCAGATCCTTCCACGTCCATGCTGGCTCCTTGTAGTGAACTCGTATTGTCTCCTCGTTCTCCCACCAAGTATAGGCATCTCCGGTCAGGGTGTGGATAGCATACGAGGCCTGTTCATTTCTTGGGATGTTGTAATCCCAAAAATAGTCCTTCAGGTCTTCTTCCCATTGAAAGTAGTATTCAGTACCTGAAAAAGACATTGGTTGTGAGTCTAAGACATAAGAATTATATCGTGATTTATAAGTTTGTGAATGTCTTAGTCTAGTGGGAAGATGGGGCCGATAATGGTCTGGTAGCTCTGGTTTCACCTCGTCCGCATGATGGTCTTCTCCAACGTTGTCTAGGTTGTGGCCATGGTATGGTCGTCCTTGTCACACTCGACAATGTCGAGAGTGGTCGGGTGGTCGCTGATGGTCGACCAGTTGTTCGAGACGGTTGAGTCAATCACCGATCGCCTGGATCGCGGTCAGAAGCTGGTTAAGATCAAGCACGACAGCTGAATTTTTCTGGTTATCTCCCATACCAAAATATATCTTGCACACTTAATGGAAAAGATCAAACGCAAATGGCAAGAAATAAATGGGAACTAACCAAAATGGAAATCACAATCAAAAATAACAAGAAAAGACAAGTATACAATATGGCCGAGAAATATGGAAATATGCAAGAGACAAATGTAATAACAATAAGAAGAAGAAATCAAATGCACAAATTAAAACTACGGCAGATGCTTTTTTGTGTGTGAATATGTCAACTAACAAAATAAGGAAATGTGAATATCCAATGCAACTAACTAGTACTAAACCGAGTTTTACTCAAATTTAAGTAAACCGAGCACATCAAACACAAGAAACCCTAAGGGATTATCCTATATGGGGCGCACTAAGAAGTTGTCTAAATGAGATTATTATTATTATTATTATTATTATTATTATTATTATTATTATTATTATTATTATTATTATTATTATTAGGTTTTTCACCTGCGGTACGTATTCATAATTTTACTTATTATATTTTTCTAAATTAGTTTAAATTCAATATTAATAAATTTAATAATTTAATTATTGTTTTTTCGATTTTACTATTATATTATAAAAAAATATTTTTATTCATAGTAGCATATCCGGTTAGCATATATGAATACGTGGATAACAATGCCCTACATTATTTTGTTAAATTTATAAGTAGTTGTGTTAACTAAATATTGAATAGATGATATATTAATAATTTTGCAAATACCTTTTGATCATGAGAAGAAGTTCAAGACCCATAAGTAAACCTCATTTTTCGATGTTTCGTTCCTCCCAGAAGTGAATAACTCTAACCAAAACTTCTTTGTTGTTAAAACCTTTATAAAGCTCGTTCAAAAAAAAAGAAATAAGTGGTTAGTTAGAAAAATAATTGGTCATTGCTTTATCAAGTTATCTTTATCTCACAAGAAATATTTTGATTTAGAAATTTATGTAAGCTATTGGAATTTGAGTTGCTTATTTATAATTAACTGCTAAATTTTTTAAAAAGAAAACTTCTAATTCTAAAAAGAAACTAATTTTCTTTTTTATTATAGTTTAAAATTATGTTAATCAAAGAAAATGTAAATCATGTAATTATATTTTTGAATTTTACAATTTCTTTTTTTTTCGAACATCAGTAAGTGCATTATTAAATTAAATAATAATTTTTGACATTTTGTTATTTTTTATGAAAATTTATTTATGTTTCTTATTTCTATTTTTATGTTAGTTTTCCTATTTATAAAATTATGTTTCTTATTACATTATGTTTTTATGACAATTTATGGATGTTTTTTTATTTACATTTCTATGTAAGTTTTACTTGACATTTTGTTCTTTTTATGACAATTTATGTATGTTTCTTATTTCCATTTTTATGTTAGTTTTTCTATTAATAAAATTATGTTTTTATTACATTATGTTTTAATGACAATTTATGGATGTTTTTTTATTTTTATTTCTATGTAAATTTTATTATTTATAAAATTTAAATTTTGTAATTTTTCTTAATTTTGAATGATGAAGTGGACCAATGATTTTGAGTTTTTAAAATCCTATGTGGACACTCTCAAACGCCTATAGCTTCAACTTTTATATTATATATGATTATTATTATTATTATTATTATTTTAATAGTACACGATGAACACAAAAGCAAGACACACACAGAAGTGAATGCAAGAGATAACCAGCCATTCAACCTAGCAATCGATGTCTAATGGATGCAACAATGAATTATTATTATTTTTTAGAATGAATGCAAACTAGAAATGGGCACACACGAAGGCAACAATCGCCAGCAAGAAACAACAATCGCACACAATCCTTAGCGGTAAGACTATATGCTGTTGGGTTAAGCAACTCAATCGGATCTAACAACTTTTTTTTTTTGATTTACGGTTTATAGCAGCGAGGAAACAGAAGCAAAAATTGATGAGCAGAAGCAAGACATTTTTTTTTTGTGATTTTGATTTATAAAGAGCAAATAAACAAAGCAAAAATGACAAGATGTAAGGGTGAGATATAACTAGAGTGGTGTCACAAAAGTAAGCTCTGATACCAGATGATGTAAGATGGAGGATGGATTGGAGTTTGGGTCGCCCAGCTGGTCGGAGACGCTCTCTGGCCGAACCATGGTGGTAATGATGACGTTGAACAAAGAGCACGAATAAAAACACAAATGAGCAAGTAACAAGATCTTCCAACTCAAGGGGCAACCACGCGAGAGAGAGAGAGAGATATCAAATGTGCCGTCTTTGGCTAAACACTTTTTAGGTTTAAACTTGCTTAATTTTATTAGAAACAAAAGAGTGGCTTAAATAGCCAATAGTCTAGGTTACAAGTGGGCCAAAAAGGGACTGGTCGAAATCATAAAAGAAAAAGACAAGAAGGAAGGTTGGACGGGCCAGATTCTCTTTCTCTTGTATCGGGCTCTGGTTTACCTCATTAAAAACCTTAGTTGGAAAACCCAATTGGGATAAAACCACACTTAAGGGAAAAAGAGTATAAACCTCAGCCCAAGGAGATGTTGCACGTGCTCCTGGTCGCCAAACATAGTTATGTAGTTCACTAAACCTGTGAGCTTCCAAATAAGGCAGGTCCAGCAACCTCCGGATTCGATATTGCATATCTTCTTCGTCCGAGCTGGTATTGGCGTGATTCCAACTCTCATGCATTTCCTTATGAATCAAGAATACATAAAAAGTTCCTTTACTCCTTGATTCGTCCTGGTTCCTTCTGAGCTCTCTAATATGTCCAAGTTGGTATCCCGCGGGTTCCTTAGAAGTCTTCTGTTTTGTAACTTGCATACCTTCCTCATGTGAAAGGATATTGACGTGATTCCACTTCGTGTGGATTCCTTGGTGAGTTAAGTTTCTGGAACATGTCTATTTGTAGCTTAAATCCTCCTGGTTTGGTTGATGCGCTCCAAAACGTGCACCTATATCCAAGGTGCAGTCAAGCTGCTTCTCTCCGAAGGCATGTACCGGCTTGGTGAGCCATCCTCTAGTCTGCTTGGTCGATGATGGGTTGATGTCCTCATCAGTAAGGCTCCAGCCAACTTGCGATAGTCGGTTGGGTTCGGTATTAGCTCGCCTTCTTCAAGAGATATTTTTGACTTTAAGTCTACTGGGGTTGATAGCGACTTGCACTGTGTCATGTCCGCTCTGTCTATTATCTCCTAAGTATATACTCCTTGGCTCAGAAACAATCCTCGTTTTGTATGTTAGACCTTCACGCCGAGAAAGTGACGCATAATTCCTAGATCAGTCATTGGGAACTCTGACTTTAGAGCACTTATAATCCGATGTAGCAGTGTGTGTGACGAGGCAGTCAAGATGATATCGTCAACGTATAATAGCAAATATGATACCTCATGTGTGCCTCGTCTGTAGATATACAATGACGCATCAGCTTTACTTTGAACAAAGCCAATCTGTGCAGCAAATTTCTCAAATCTCGTATTCCATGCCCGAGGAGCCTGTTTGAGACCGTATATCGCTTTGTTGAGTTTGCAGACATGCTTTGGTCGATCCTTGTCAACAAATCCAGGAGGTCAATGCATGTAAAATTCCTCCTGTAGCTCACCTTGAAGGAATGTGTTCTTCACATCCAATTGATGTATTGGCCAGCCTTTAGACACTGCAATATCAAGGATCAATCAAATTGTGGCTGGCTTAACGACAGGAGAGAACGTTTCTGTGAAATCTATTCCTTCCTCCTGTGATTTTCCATTGGCAACGAGTCGAGCCTTGTGCCTCGTAAGAGCTCCATCTGCATCAAACTTATGTTTAAAAAGCCACATGGATCGAACAATGTTAGTATCTCTCGGACGCGGTACAAGACTCCAAGTCTTTATTTTAATCATAGCGTCATGTTCATATGTCATTGCTGGGGTCCAATTTCGATCAGAAAGAGCATGTAAATGGCTTTTTGGAAAAGGAGAATGAGCTGAAGCAACAAGTGATAGGATCTGTTTTAACTTGCTAATGCCGGATTTGGACCTTGTCCTTACCGTCAGAGGTGGTGGAGCTACACGATGTGTCCTGTTTCGACGGATCGAAGCAGTGTTTGATGTCGGAACATGTATTGCGCTTGGCTGCAGTGGAGCTTGAAGAATCGATTTAAATACGGCAGAAGGTACATGATCAGAATCCAGGAATGAATAAGTTGTGGTTCTGTCATGTGAGAGAGATGCTGCCGGGAACTTAGACTCATCAAAGTCAACATGTCTTGAGATTATAATCTGCTTTGTTTTTAAGTTCAAGCATTTATAACCTCTATGCTGACTGGGATATCCTAAGAACAGGCATGGAGCAGATCTAGGAGCCAATTTGTGGAGATGAGAATGGTTCAGATTTTGGAAACAAAGGCAGCCAAAAACCTTTAAGTGATCATACGAAGGTTGCTTTTTGTAGATCAGAGTGAAGGGAATTTGATTTTGAATGGCAGCAGAAGGCAAGATATTCAAGATGTGAACAGCAACATGGAGCGCCTCAACCCAGTAAACTGGCAACAGTTGGGCCTGACACAGAAGAGAATGTATCGCATTATTGATTGTGCGTATCATTCTTTCCGATTTTCCATTCTGTTGCGATGTGTGTGGACAAAAGAACCTAAAATTGATTCCATGATTGTCAAAGTGTTCATGAAACTGTTTGTTATTGAACTCTCTTCCATTATCACATTGAAAAGACTTTATTTGGGTATCAAACTGAGTTTTGACATAAGCTGTGAAGTGTAAGAACTTTGAGAACACATAGCTTTTTCTGCGAAGAGGATATACCCATAAGAAGTTTGTGAAATGGTCTAAGAATATCACATAGTAGTGAATGCCACTAATGCTTAGTATTGGACTAGACCATACGTTCGAGTGTATAAGCTCAAATGGCGATTTTACTTGAGAATTGGACTGATCGAATGGCTTTTTATTTATTGTGGATAATTGGTGTAGTGTCGAGTTTGACCCATGGAGCTTTCACCGGTCGTTGTCAAATCGTGCCCAACAAAGCGTAAGGCTGAGTTCGAACCGGAGGAGGAGGAGGAGGAGGATAAAGAAGAAGAAGAGGAGGAGAGCCATAGTGAGATAAAAGAACGCATTGCGAATGCCAAAATTGAGCAGCTCGAGGCTTCAAAGGCGATGTTGTAGCCGCCTGAGTGGGATGTGGACAGCTTCGAAGGTGTAGAGTATTCTTCCCCTGACGACTTTGCCCTTTCCTCCGATGAAGAGTCTCGTCCCGGCATGGAAAGGCGTCATGAACTCTCTCGCATCGTTAAACGCCAGTTGATCGAGAGCAAGGTTCGACCTAATTTTCTTTGAACGTATTCATGGAATATAGACGATGATCTCTAGTATAATATTTGTTTGTGATTAGGGATTTTAAGCTGAGCTAGGGCTTATGATAGGTCTAAAGTTTTACCCTATACTAACTGCAAGTGCACAGTAATGTCAATGTAGTACTTAGGGATCGAATCCACGAGGACTCTAGGCAACGATAGGATTAAGAACTTAAAGAGATTAAAACTAGGAGAAAGAAAAAATAAAATTGTATTGAATTATCTAAAAAGCAAGCAAGAAATTAAACAAGTAGCATGTTGTTGTTGTAGGAAATAAACTAAGGGCGCTAAGTCTAGGGCGTTCTCAGGAAATTAGACAAGCAGATAAATCATTCAGCCAGGATCTAATTAAATTCAGTTCTATAACTCAAAACACGGATATAGAATTAACCAAATTCCTTTGTGAGAATTCTCTAAGTCTAAGTGAAGCAATCCAAATTCCTTTGCAATTACTAACAGATTAAACCAGCTTTAATTCCAAATTTGATATGTTCACAATCTAATTAAACCAAATTCCTTTGCGAGTAATTAAATTGCTCAACCTAAATAGTTCTGATTCCAAATCACACTGTTGTGTCGTATTTAGCAACCTAAGATCTAGATTCTAATTGATCAGGTTAGAACTAGCATTAAACACAATTTAGTTTGAAGAACATCTATTGATGTGAATCTTTAACTGAATTAATTATATCTAGCAAGTCATGAAATCCCTATGAGAAACCCTAAACCTAACTATGAAACTACTCAGACATAGATGATGTAAATATAATCAATGAATTCATAGAAATCATAAAAGAGATTAGAATATAAAAAGGGTTCGAAAACTTCTCCAAAACGAATGTAGTACAGGATCAGATCAGCCCCAAAAGCTTTAAAAACTCTCCGCTCTAAGTTATGATATCCTTCTTAAAACTGAAGTTAAAAACCTAATTAAATAGCTAAAACACGACTTGGGGCTTCTGTGTAAATATCTGGAACTTCTGGGCATCTTTGCAATATCATCATACTTCATTAAATCACCAAGAATCTGGCATAACTCGCTGTGCATTGATCGATGCAGGTGTGCAACGATCGACACAATACTCAAATCTGGACAGTGAGCACAACCTCTCGGGTCAAATCTCCAAAGTGCTCCAATTAGCTCCATAATCTCCACTTTTGCTCCAAACGTACGTGTACCTAATAAAACCTGCAAAAGACTCTAAAAGAACACCAAAAGACACTAAAACAGACTTATATCATGGTATAAAACCGGTAAAAACCATGATATATCAACTCCTCCACACTTAGCCTTTGTTTGCCCTCAAGCAAAACAGAGAACTAAAACATGGTGAAGAGGTTTGAAAACTTTCAGAAACTCTTTTTGTCCTAGAAGCAACAACACTCAGATTCCCCTTAGTAAACCACTGAAAGAATCAACCATAAGATATCAAGACCAACATATACTTCCTCCACATTTAGCAATTGTCCTAAGTAAACTCCACAATCACATTCACGCATTCAAATTCACTCCTACTGACTTCTGCTAGTATTTAAGTGCGGTCTCACCTAAGGATTATCGATCAAAGGGCATATGAATTCTTACCTTGTCAGCTCTAGACCACCATACTATCTTTCTCTGGTCTCTTTCTTCTCTTTTCCCTTCCTTAGAATTCTGATTTTTCCACATTGGGTATCATTTTATTTTTTTTATCAGTGCTCTTCCCGTTAAGGGGTGTACTTTGAACACATTCCATGGATGCACAGAATATGATAGTTGTAGCTGCCACTCCCAGAGACCACTTCGGAGTTACTAACTCATTCTCAGTTTATTATCTTTTTTTTATGGAAGGGGAGAAGGGAACCAAATAGGACATATTTACAGGCTGTGTTAGAACTAACAAGGGAATCCGACACAAGGTATACCAAGCCCTTAGGTGAGAAAATTAAGTCAGTATTAATGGTGAAGTCAGTAAAAGGATCCTCTGATACCTGAAGTGATGTGGGTGTCCTCAGTAGGTTGATCTGTGATGGGGTTTTCTAATAGTCATAGATAGATCCTGCAACTTCATCACGATGGTTACTTAAGTTCCTGCAAGATATTGTTAACTCCTCCAAAATTCATTGTTTCTTACTTAAACTAGTTTTGACTCAATAAAACAAATTTTTTTGAAGATTGGACTGACTCTAAGAAAACAGAAAGATAAAGTCAGTAGCACCTCCCCCACACTTAAGACACACTGCCCCCAGTAGTGTCAAGCTAAGGATTGGTAAAAATAAAGCAAAAATGTTATGGATGTGTTGAGTTCTGTCTGATTTTTACCTCTGTCGCACATGCATCGATCGCTGCATGGATGCATCGACCGTTGCTAGACGATTTTTTGTCGTGTGTCGATCGTTGTTCAGGACCGCAACGATCGCCGCAATGCGATTTCTCGTGTTGTGACGATCGACACAGTGGTGTGTCGATCGACGCACTGCGATTTTGGCCGAGACCTGCAAACAAAAACTCACCAAAAACAGAAACAAACGTAAAATCCTACAAAAACACCAAAAATCAAAAAGCAAAAATGAAACAGTGGGTTGCCTCCCACTCAGCGCTCTTTTAACGTCAATAGCTTGACGTTTCAGCTGATCTAGGCAGAGGGTGCATCATCCAGAGGCAGAATCTGACCTTCTGGAATCTCGGCCTTAGCCCAATAGTGTTTCACCCTCTGTCCATTCACAGTGAATTCATTACCTCCCTTGCTGGTTAGAACCATAGCTCCGTAGGGACGCACCTCTTTGATCTTGAAAGGACCAGACCACCTTGATTTCAGCTTACCTGGAAACAAATGCAAACGTGAGTTATACAAAAGTACCTGATCGTTGGGTGCAAATTGTCTCGAGACAATCTTTTTGTCGTGATAGGCCTTAGTCCTTTCCTTGTACAACTTTGAGTTCTCATAGGCAAAATGTCTAATCTCATCCAACTCATTAAGCTGCACCAATCTCCTCTCTGCAACAGACTTAAGATCAAAGTTCATATGTTTTACAGCCCATGCTGCTTTGTGCTCAAGCTCCACTGGCAGATGACATGCTTTTCCATACAGAAGATGGAATGGAGTGGTCCCAAGAGGTGTCTTAAATGCAGTCCGGTAAGCCCATAATGCATCATCTAGCTTTGCTGCCCAATCCTTCCTTGTCTTCCCAACTGTCTTCTCTAAGATCTCCTTGATCTGTCTATTAGAGACCTCGACCTGTCCACTAGTCTGAGGGTGATAAGGAGTAGCAAATCGGTGATGAACTCCATGCTTCCTTAGGAGCTTCTCGAAGACCTTATTAATAAAGTGGGATCCTCCATCACTAATCACAATCCGAGGTACTCCAAATCTAGGGAATATGATGGTCTTAAACAGCTTAATAACCACCGAAGAATCATTGGTTGGACTAGCTATTGCTTCTACCCACTTAGATACATAGTCCACAGCAACCAAGATAAACTTATTCCCATATGATGAGGGAAAAGGACCCATAAAGTCTATGCCCCAGCAATCAAAAACCTCAACCTCAAGAATGAAATTCTGAGGCATCTCATGCCTCTTACTGATTTCCCCTCTCCTTTGACGGACATCACATTGAGAGACAAAAGAATGAGTGTCTTTAAACATCATAGGCCACCAGAAGCCTGCTTGCAGAACCTTAGACACAATCTTGAATATAGAAAAATTTCTAGCATAATCTGATCCATGACAGTGGAATAGGATGTCTGGAACCTTTGATTCAGCAACGCATCTCCTGTAAAGACCATTTGAACAGTGTTTGTAGAGATAAGGCTCATCCCAGTAGTATCGTCTGAGCTCTCTGAAGAACGTTTTCTTTGCATACCCCTTCAAATCATCTGGTTCAGTCTCTGCAGCCAGGTAATTAGCTATATCTGCGTACCAGGGTCGAACAGTGGTTGCGACAGCACCTACCTCGAAAACATAGTCTCCAATTTTAACCGTGAAAGGTTCTGGTTCTGTTTCCGCATTGCAACGATCGTCGCATAAGGTTGCATCGATCGTCGCATCCTCGACACCTGCATCGATCGTCACAGATTTGGCATCGATCGACGCAGTGCGATTTATCCGACAGTTTTGCAGATTTTTTGCCCAAATCCGCCTGAAACACTGTCCCGACCATATTGACGTTTTCCTCGGGCAAGTAATCATTAATGGGCACGTCTTCCTCAACCAGCATCCTTGAAAGATGATCAGCAACTCCATTCTCAACCCCCTTCTTGTCCCTCACTTCAATGTCAAACTCCTGAAGCAGCAGAATCCATCTCAACAATCTTGGCTTAGCATCCTTCTTCTGCATCAGATACTTCAGGGCTGAATGATCAGTGTGCACAATCACCTTGGAGCCAACAAGACAGGGGCGGAATTTCTCAAATGCAAAGACAACAGCCAACAGCTCCTTCTCTGTGGTGGCATAGTTTCTCTGCGCATCATCTAGTGTCCTACTAGCATAATAGATAGCATGAAGCTTTCTATCCTTTTTTTGCCCCAGAACAGCTCCTACAGCATAGTCACTTGCATCACACATGACCTCCAAAGGTAGATCCCAATCCGGTGGCTGGACTATTGGAGCACTCACTAATGCCTGCTTGATTTTTTCAAATGCAGTTTGACAATCTGCATTGAACTCAAATTTGGTATCCTTACATAGCAAGGCAGTTAGTGGTCTAGCAATCTTACTGAAGTCCTTGATGAACCGTCTATAGAAACCAGCATGTCCAAGAAAGCTTCTTATAGACTTTACAGAATCAGGTGCCTGAAGGTTGGTTATTACCTCAATCTTAGTGCGGTCCACTTCAATCCCTGCTTCAGACACTTTATGTCCAAGTACAATGCCATCTCTGACCATGAAATGGCACTTTTCTCAATTAAGAACCAAGTGCTTTTCTTCGCATCTAGTCAGTACCTTACACAGATTATCCAAGCACTCATTATAAGATGACCCATAGACTGAGAAGTCATCCATAAATACCTCCATAAAGTCCTCAATCATATTAGTGAATATGGACATCATGCATCTCTGGAAAGTAGTTGATGCATTGCAGAGTCCAAAAGGCATCCTACGGTAAGCAAATGTGCCATATGGACAAGTGAAGGTGGTCTTTCCCTGATCCTCTGGGTGGATAGGAATCTGAAAGAAACCTGAGTATCCATCGAGGAAGCAATAGTAAGGGTGATTTGCTAACCTCTCTAGCATCTGATCAATGAAGGGTAAAGGGAAATGATCCTTCCTTGTTGCAGCATTGAGTTTCCTGTAATCTATGCATATCCTGTGTCCCGTCACAGTCCTAGTAGGGATCAGATCATTCTTCTCATTCTTCACAACTGTCACTCCGCCTTTCTTAGGCACTACATGGACTGGACTCACCCAATCACTGTCTGAAATAGGATAGATGATCCCAGCATCCAGGAGTTTCATAATCTCCTTCTTAACCACTTCCTGTAGATTAGGATTAAGCCTTCTCTGATGCTCAACATATGTCTTAGACTCGTCCTCAAGATGAATCCGATGCATGCACAGCTCCGGAGAGATACCTGAAATGTCATCAAGAGAATAGCCAAGAGCTTTGCGATGCTTGCGCAGCTTGCTTAGCAGTAAAGTGAGCTCTGCATTGTTCAAACTAGCATTAACTATCACTGGATAAGTCGAATTAGGTCCGAGAAACGCATACCTTAGCCCGGATGGAAGTTGTTTCAGCTCAATTTTCGGAGCTTTTTCCTCTGCCCAATCTCTGTCGACTTGCAACGATCGATGCTTAGTTTGTGTCGATCGATGCAAAGTCGCGGCAGACACTTCTAACTTCATCACTGGCTCAGCAGAATCCATCAGTTTTGCATAGCAGATGGCAGGCTCGTCTTGTAGGTGTTCCAGCTCCATTATAGAACTCAGTAAAGCTCTTTCTAGTGGATCTTCAGCATGTGACTTGTGAAAGTACTCTGCAGCCAAATCACCTAGTGTGTCCACGTAGAAGGTCTGTCCATCGATGGTTGGTCTCTTCACCAGTTTGTCCATATCAAAACTCATCTTTAGATCACCCACATTCAGAATTATTCTACCTCCTTGGCAGTCAATCATCGCACCAGCAGTAGCTAAGAAAGGCCTGCCCAAAATCAGTGGATCCTTTGGTTCCTCTCCATACTGCAGAACCACAAAACCAGTAGGTATCACACATTTACCAATCATTATAGGCACATCTTCTAGTACTCCTTCAGGGATTCTAATTGTTCTGTCTGCTAAGACTAGTGAGATTCTAGTTGGCAAGAAATCAGTCATTCCAAGTCTCTTAGCAACAGAGAAGGGCATAAGATTCACACTAGAACCAAGATCACATAGGGATCTTTCAAACATTTCCTTGTAGATGGCACAATCCAACACAAAGCTCCCTGGATCTTTCAGTTTCTCAGGAATTCTGCCCTGAACTACCGCACTACATACCTTCGTGATCATCATCTCATCAGACCACTTACCAACAAGCAAATCCTTAAGACATCTCCTCATCACAGGAGAAGTCTCCATAGAGTCAATCAAAGGCACTTCGACTTTCACCTTTTTAATGAACTCCTTGCATTTGGTATACTGTCTATCGTTCTTAGCTTTCCTGGACTTTTTGGGAAAAGGCACTTTAGGTTTGTAAGCCCTTTCACTCGACTGTTTCGGCTTCTCTGGTTTTGAACTCTCCGCAGTCGCCTTGCGTCGATCGTCGATGGGGTTGTGTCGATCGTTTCTGGGCGACTTTGTTACGACAGGTTCTTCGTTTTCGCTTTGCATCGACCGTTGCTGAGTACCGTCGATCGATGCATTGCGAATATCACGGATCCCATCTTCCAATTCTTCAATTTCCACGAGTTCTTCAACACTCAATTGCCTTTTCTGGCCGGGAGACAGCTCCTTACCACTCCTCAATGTTATTGCATTGCATTGATACTTGGGATTAGCATCAGTCCGCCCTGGGAGATATCCATCTTCCCTCTGAACATATCCATCAGTTTTTGCAACTTTAGCATCAAGCTCCTTCATATGTGCGCTCAGGTATTCAAATTTCCCGTTCAGATCCTCATAGACAGTACCTATCTTCTTGTCGAGGTCTGCAGCATTCTTAGTCTGACCTTTCAACAGCTGTTCCAACATAGCCTCCATCTTGCTTTCATGAGCACTAGCAGCACGAGGTGCTTAGTAAGAAGAAGATCCATAAGTTCTCTGATTACCTTGCTGGAAAGGTTTCTGAAATCCATTAACCTGTCTAAATCCAGAAGAGTTCTGGTTGCTGTTGAAAGCACTCTTTTGTCCTCCATTGAAGAACTTGTTACCAGACTGATTCTCAAACCTGTTTCCTTGGAAACCAAATCCTCCGATGTAATTCACATCCTCTTCCTGCTCTTCTTCCTCAGCTCCAACTATCTCGACATCTTGAGCAAAATGGACTGCCTTCTTCCCAGCTAGAAGATTACAGACAGTGTCCAGCTTAGATCTAATATCAGCAATCTCTAAATTCTCTACTTTTCCACCGGACTTCTTCCTTCTCTCATCAGTAGTCTTGCAGCTATTGCTGCTCACTAAGTTCTCTATCAGCTACTTAGCTTGTGCAGGAGTCCTAGTGTTGAAGTTCGCATCGCTGGAGTTATCCAGCGCAGTCTGATATGGAAGATCTATACCTCTAAAGAAGATACCAAGCAATGTTACCTCAGTAAACCCATGGTGCGGGCAGTCACGCTGGTACTTCTTGAATCTCATCAAGGCAGTCTTAAGAGGCTCTACAGGACCTTGAGAGAAAGTAAGAATGTCCTGTCTAGACTAATCTGAGTGAGCATCATCATAGAAATGTCTCAGGAACTCGCTCTTCACAGCATCCCATGTCTCAAACTTCCCAGGTGGAAGTTGTTTCAGCAACGCAGCAGCATCTCCAGCGAGAGAGTAGGGGAAAAGCTTGAGGAACAGATAGTCATAGTTCACTCCATCGTATTTCATACCGGTGACTATGTCCTCAAACTCATCTATGTGATCCATAGGCTGCTCAGTCGGATGCCCGTGAAAGGCATTCTGCTTCAGGAGAGTGTAGTAGATGGTTTTGATTTCAAAATCGTTCCTCTGAAATCCAGGAGGCACAAGAGCTGACCGGTTGGCATGAAACTCATCCGGTCTGTTGTAGTCAGCCAAAGTCCTCTCATGGGCTACCATCTGTCTACCATGGGCCTGTCCTTGGCCTTGGTTCTGCTCCTGTTGTTATCCATGAGGATTAGGAATTACATTCCCTTCAGCATCAATCCTATGCCCAGCAGCATTGTACGGATTGTTATCTCGGTCCCTCAGGGTACCTTGAGCATCGGGTATCAGAATCAGACGTTCTTGAACCATCCTTGCTCTTCTTTCTCTTCTGTTGGTCCTCTCTAGTTTAGCAAGTTCTTCAAGTTGTAGGTTAACGAGGTTCGAATCCGGATTACTTCTGGTTTCACGCGAAGGCATAAACCGTCTGTAATCGCTCAGCAACGATCGATGCTAACAGTGCAACGATCGATTCAACTCCAATCGCCTAGTAACGATCGACACAAGATGTGCAACGATCGATGCTATGCGATTATGAACCTGTCGACAGAGAAGAAACAGAGAAAAAATCAGTAAACAAAAATAAAAATAAAAATAAAAATCCTAATCTAAACCCTAAGTTCGAAGCTATCGAAGACTCAAAGAGTCCCTGGCAACGGCGCCAAAAAACTTGATAGGTCTAAAGTTTTACCCTATACTAACTGCAAGTGCACAATAATGTAAATGTAGTACTTAGGGATCGAATCCACGAGGACTCTAGGAAACGATAGGATTAAGAACTTAAAGAGATTAAAACTAGGAGAAAGCAAAAAGCAAATTGTATTGAATTATCTAAAAAGCAAGCAAGAAAGTAAACAAGTAGCTCGTTGTTGTTGTAGGCAATAAACTAAGGGCGCTAAGTCTAGGGCGTTCTCAGGAAATCAGACAAGCAGATAAATCATTCAGTCAGGATCTAATTAAATTCAGTTCTAGAACTCAAAACACGGATATTGAATTAACAAAATTCCTTTGCGAGAATTCTCTAAGTCTAAGTGCAGCAATCCAAATTCCTTTGCAATTACTAACAGATTACACCAGCTTTAATTCCAAGTTTGATATGTTCACAATCTAATTAAACCAAATTCCTTTGCGAGTAATTAAATTGCTCAACCTAAATAGTTCAGATTCTAAATCACACTGTCGTGTCGTATTTAGCAACCTAAGATCTATATTCTAATTAATCAGGTTAGAACTAGCATTAAACACAATTTAGTTTGAAGAACATCTATTGATGTGAATCCTTAACTGAATTAATTATATCTAGCAAGTCATGAAATCCCTATGAGAAACCCTAAGCCTAACTATGAAACTACTCGACATAGATGATGTAAACATAATCAATGAATTCATAGAAATCATAAAAGAGATTAGAATATAAAAGGGGTTCGAAATCTTCTCCAAAACGAATGTAGTACAGGATCAGATCAGCCCCAAAAGGTCTAAAAACTCTCTGCTCTAAGTTATGATAGCCTTCTTAAAACTGAAGTTAAAAACCTAATTAAATAGCTAAAACACGACTTGAGGCTTCTGTGTAAATATCTGGAACTTCTGGGTATCTTTGCAATATCAGCATACTTTATTAAATCGCCGAGAATCTGGCCCAACTCGCTGTGCATCGATCGATGCAGGTGCGCAACGATCGACACAGTACTCAAATCTGGACGGTGAGCACAACCTCTCGGGTCAAATCTCCAAAGTGCTCCAATTAGCTCCATAATCTCCACTTTTGCTCCAAACGTACGTGTACCTAATAAAACCTGCAAAAGACTCTAAAGGAACACCAAAAGACACTAAAACAGACTTATATCATGGTATAAAACCGGTAAAAACCATGATATATCAGCTTAAGCCAAGAAATTGGTACAGACGAATCTATCCCGTGAAACTTGATCTGGGAAGGGCTAACGGCAGAACTTTTCGCGACACCTGTGAAGAGGTGGTCTCTGTATGTCTTGAAAAGCACAACCAAGACAAGGCTAGTTCTGTTTTTTTTTTTCTTTTTGTTTAGTTATCATTCACCATCCATACTCTAGTATAAGTAGCTAAATCTGAAACATAAATTGGTTCAAGGATTCGAATGTGGAGTGTGTGGATGTGGTGAGAGGTAATTATCGAGGAGGCCCAAGACCCAAATTATACATAACATTTATGGCAAGGGAGAAGCCGGATGGACCTCTTGTTGAGTATCAAACCAAGGCTATGCGTACTATTGACATGAAGATTCATCCCATCCTCTGTAGACCGTCTCCTCTACCTAAGCCTCTTCCAACCGAAACTATTCAGGTATGGATTGCTCTTTAGCCAGTTTTGGATTTGTCCTAGATGCTTTTGTGTTTTGGCTTACAAGAAAGTTTTTATGATATACGAAGATTTGAATCTCCATGTGTATGGTTTCAGAATCACCAAGTGATATTCTAGAAGGTAGATGGCGCTTTGACTTTGTGGAATCAGAGGATGGACTTGGCATTTGGCAAAGGACATACTGTTGGAGTCAAGATTAGCACTTTCGCTAAAAGGCCTATTCAGGAATTTAGGTCGGCCCAGAATAGAAAGACGGTTTAGGGCCCAAGTCGGTAAAACATGGATTAAACCCGACTCGGTTCAACCGGCTTACATCTAGGGTTTAAAAGGATGCAAGTTGCAAATAGAGCAAAGGCGTCGCATAGCGGTACCGAGATACATAAATATTCTATAAAATCAGAACCGAGATATTAGGAAATATTCATGTTTATCTCAATTTTCCTTTATTGATAAACCGACTTTGTAACCCTATATAAGGGGACCTCATCATTCAATAAACTCACGTTTTTCATAATATTTTTAGCCTGAGAGATTTAGCAAATCGACTTTGACCTAATTTCTCTCCGGCGACTTAAAACTTCTCTTCACCGCTTTATTCCATCTCAGAAATTAAAGTGAAACCCTAATTTTCATATTCTCACCGTGTTCTTAAATCCTTCTTTTAGAATACCTTAAGAAAACCCCTAAAACTCTTGCTATCTTCGGATAGACCGAGTAGAGATCTTACAATTGGCGCCGACTGTGGGGATTTCTAAGAGAAATTTCTGAACGAGATGCCTGGAGATAATAACGAAATCGATCCGGAAAACCCAAGGGTTGAAACCGAAGGAAGTGATTACGACCTAAGTGATCACGAAGACGACAATACAGCACTTGACGGCGAACAGAAACGAAGTTCACAACGAGAGCAGGACGACTGGTACGAAGAAAGGTACTCACCCAACAAGGACGAGCGCGCTGATCATGAGGCACGACACGATCGAAGCTTGCGTCACAGACGGAATTCGCGACATGAGAACGACTCGCACCGGGTTAACCATCGCCACGAGGGAGGTACATCCCACGAGAAAGCTCATGAAACGCCTATCCGCGGAGAAAGCCAAAACCAAGTTGAGAAGCAGTTGACGGAGCTCAGAGATACCCTAAAGGAATTAAAAGGCGAGGTTCACAGCGTTAAAGGATCCGCTCCCGAGATTGACCGGATCATCGAAGAGACTCAAAGGAAACCTTTCACGTCGCGCATCACAGATACATACATACGCCAGAAGGAAAAGCTCAGACTGCCAATGTACAACGGGACGAAGGATCCTGCCACTCACCTAACGACTTTCAAGATCATGGCAGCTAAAGCGCGGTTCTCGTCATCCAGAGAACACGACATCGGTTTTTGTCAATTATTTGTTGAAACCCTGGAAGGAGATGCACTGACCTGGTTTTCTCGGCTACCGCCTAAGTCGATTAACGATTTCTCAGAACTAACAAGAGCGTTCATCAGGCATTACTTCGCATACGTAAACAAGGATACATCACTAAACTCGCTAATGTCCATGTCGCAAGAAAAGAAGGAAACATTAAGAACCTTTATAGACCGGTTTAAGGCGACTATGACACAAGCAGAAGCCCCAGATAAATTCACCATCGCGGCTCTGACAAACGCCGTCTGGCACGAGTCACCGTTTTATCAGGATCTGGTCGTCAACCCACCATTGACCATCGAGGACGCTCTTCACCGAGCAAACAAGTTCGTAGAATTAGAAGAGAAGAAGGTGGCCCTAGCAAGGAAATTCGGCACGACTAAACAGGCCGGTAAAAAAGAAGATAGAGAACCCAGGCAACATTACGATAAAGGGGCCAAGACGACGATGGTTGTCGGCAACACTGACAAACCACGTTCATCGAAGCCTTGGAACAAGCGAAACAAAGAGGGAAAAGAAACAGCACAACAAGCTGCTCCCACTACGGAAGAAAAGTATTGCGAATACCATAAAGCCACCTCGCACGATACTGCTGAATGTCGGAACCTCAAAGACGCACTATACGCTGATAGGCTCTAAGTTTTACCCTATTCTAAACTGCAATTGCACAGTATCGTCAAAGTAGTATATAGGGTTATCGAATCCACAGGGACACTTGGTCTCAATAGATCAAAACAGTAGAGATTAATACTAAAAATAAGCAGATGGTGAAGTAAATAAATTGCGAAGCAAGAAAGTAAACAGTAGCAAGTTGGTTGTGAAAGCAATAAACTAAAAGCGTCAAGCCTAGGGTATTCTCGGGAAATCAGACAAGCAGACAAGCTAATCAGTCATGATCTAATTAAACTCAGTTCTAGAACTCAAATCACGGAAATAGAATTAACCAAATCTCTTTGCGAAAACTCTCTAAGTCTAAGTGCAGTAACCCAAATCTCTTTGCAATTACTAACAGCTTAAACTAGCATTAAGTTCAAGTTCGATATGTTCACAATTAAACTAAACCAAATCTCTTTGCGAATAATTTAATTGCTCAACCTAAATAGTTCAGATTCTAAAACACACTCTCGTGTCGAATTTAGCAACCTAAGATCTAGATTCTAATTGATCAGGTTAGAACTAGCATTAAGCACAATTTAGTTTGAAGAACATTCTAATCATATGAATCCTTAACTGAATTAAACAAGTCTAGCAAGTCATCAAACCCTAATGAGAAGCCCTAAACTTAACTATGGATCTACTCAGACATGATTGATGAAAACATAATCATAGAAATAATAGATTGCATATAAGAGAATAAAATATCAAAGGGGTTCGAAATCTTCTCCAAAATAAGTAAATACAGGAAATAGATCAGCCCCAAAAGCTCTAAAAATCTCTTAGCTCTAAGTATGAAAGCGTAAGTAAATTAAACACCAAAATCCTCTATATATAAGCCTAATCTCGGCTGGGGCTTCTGTGTAAATACTGGAACTATTCTGGGCCTCTTTGCAAATCTTCATAACTTGTTAAACCGACGTGTACGGCCCATCTCGCTAGTGTGTCGACCGATGCACAAGGTGTGTCGGTCGATGCTTGATCAATAAATCGGACAGTGAGTTAAGCTCTCGGCCAAAACGTCCCAAAAGTCCCAAAATGCTCCAAATATCTCCAATTAGCTCCAAACCTGATTAAACCTGTAAAAGACTCTAAACGAACACAAAAGACACTAAAAACACATCTATATCATGGCATAAAATGGGTAAAAACCATGATATATCGACTCCCCCACACTTAGCCTTTGCTTGCCCTCAAGCAAAACAGAGAACTAAAATGTAGTGAAGAGGTTTGAAAACTCTTCAGAAACTCATTTTGTCAGCAGCAGCATTCAGATTTCCCCTTAGTAATCCACATGAAAGAATCAATCCACAGACATCAAGACCAACATATACTTCCCCCACACTTAGCAACTGTCCTAAGTAAACGCCACAATCACATTCACGCATTCAAATTCTCCCTACTGACTTCTGCATATATTTAAGTGCGGTCTCACCTAAGGAGTATCGATCTAAAGGCACATGGATTCTTACCTTGCCAGCTCTAGACCACCAAACTGTCTTTCTTTAGTCCCTTTCTTCTCTTTCCCTCCCTTAACAACTGATTTTTCCCCACTGGGTATCATTTTTTTTTTTATCAGTGTTCTTCCCGTTTTGGGGTGTACTTTGGACACATTCCATGGATCACATGAGAGAAAATAGTGTTTGCTACCATTCCCATGACTACTTCGGAGTTACTAACTCATCCTCAGTTTATTATCTTTTTTTTTTACTTTATGGAAGGGGAGAAGGGAACCAAATAGGACAGGTTTACAGGCTGTGTCAGAACCAACAAGGGAGTCCGACATAAAGTATACCAAGCCCTTAGGTGAGAAATCTAAAGTCAGGATTAAATTGAAGTCAGTAAAAGATCCTCTGATACCTGAAGCGATGTGGGTGTTCTTAGTAGGCTGATATGTGTCTGGGTTTTCTAATAGTCATAGATAACTGCAGCTTCATCCCAATGGTTACTTAAGTTCCTGCAAATGCTGCTAATCTTCTAAAAAAATCATTGTTTCCTACTTAAACAAATTTTGACTCAAAAAACAAATTTTTTTTTAAATTTAACTGACTCTAAGAAAACAAAAGAAAGTAATTAGTAGAACCTCCCCACACTTAAGACACACTGTCCCCAGTAGTGTCAAGCAAGGGATTGGTTAAAAGAAAGAAAAGAAAAATTTGTTAATGGAATGGTTAGTTCTCTCGGGTTTTTACCTCTGTCGCAGTCAGGCATCGATCGTTGCACTAGGTGCACCGACCGTTGCTGTGCGATTTCCATTGGGGATCGATCGTTGCTCAGGACCGCAACGATCGCTGCAATGCGATTCTGTCGTATCGTAACGATCGACACAATGGTGTTTCGATCGACGCACTGCGTTTTAATCCGAGACCTGCAAACAAAACTCACCAAAACCAGAAACAAGCGTAAAATCCTATGAAAATACTAAAATTAAAATGCAAAAAACGAAAACAGTGGGTTGCCTCCCACTCAGCGCTTGTTTAAGGTCATTAGCTTGACCGGACGCACAAGATCTTTCAGGCACCAAGAGATCCTGACAGAGACTTTTTCTGTCTCTGTTCAAGTCTCCTCATCCAAGGTGGAGAATAGGCTGTTGCAGAATGCTCATGCCCAAGAAAAGACGGAGTAAAATGTGCTCCAGGATCTAGAATCACAGTGTCGTTCGGCTGCTCATCATCTGCATCCATGATTGTGAACGTCTGCCCATCTATCAGTGGCTTTCGCAGCTTCTCCATCTCATATCGCAGCGGCTCATCTCCCAGGTGTAGGTCTATTAGACTCTGTCTAACATCAATCACAGCTCCTGCTGTAGCCAAGAATGGTCTTCCAAGTAGCAATGCTTCATCAGGATCGCAGTCATATTTCAGCACAAGGAAGTCTGTCGGAACTAAGTAGTTTCCAACTCTCACTGGAATGTCCTTTAAGAGTCCTTCCGGAACTCGTATAGACTGATCAGCTAGGACAAGAGAGGTCCTAGTAGGAGAAAAATCCAGCATCCCCAGCTTCTCTGCCACAGAATAAGGCATCATACTTCCAGCAGCTCCTAAATCACAAAGAGAGCGTCTGAAACTGTCCTCGAAGATAGAGCAATCAAGCACAAAGACTCCAGGGTAAGGCAGCTTCTTCGGGATCTTGTTCAGTAGCACCTCACTAATGTTTTGGGGAACTATAATCACCCAGTCTCTCAGCTCTTCATCTAAAGGCAGCATCCTGTTTAAGTACCTCTGCACACAGGGATGATAAGGTGGATCATCAGAAGTTTGAATTTCTTCCAATTCTTCACCAATCTCCTCTAGCTTCTTAAGCTCTTCAATTTCTTGTTTAATCACTTCAGATACCGAGGAGTGTTGTCTAACAATCTGCGCATAAATCTCCTGTTGAGAGATCTCAGAGACTCCAGTGAATAAGTGATCAAGCTCCAACTCAGCATCTATGCCATTATCAGCCGACAGTTCTGTCTGTTTACGCCCTGCAACGACCGACACTAAGGGTGTGTCGATTGTTGCAACACTGTGTTCACCACTTTCACCCGAGAGTTTTTCTCCAAAATCCGAAAATTCTTCCTCCTCTACCAATTCAGCTGTACTTAGCTCGAATTTTTCACCTTGGTGAGACCCATCATTAATGTACACAGACCAGACCTTAATGTGAGTGTCTGCAACTCCTTTTCCCTTCATAGAACTGGAAATCTGATTCACCTGAGTGTCCAGCTGCTTCACATGAGTGCTTAGAGTCTCAAACTTCCCATTGAGATTCTCATAAACTGCATCCAGCTTCTTGTTACTGTCCACAGAAATCTTGTTCTGGCTCTCCAGTACCTGTTCCAACATTGTTTCTATCCTAGTCTCAAAAGCAGTGGTTGCAGGAGGTGCCTGATAAGATGAAGATCCGTAGGTTCTCTGAGCACTTTGTCCATAAGGCTTCTGAAAATTACTAATCTGTCCAAAGTTTGAAGAGTTCTGATTGCCTGTGAGGGCACCCTTCTGTCCTCCACCGGAAAATCTGTTCCCAGATTGATATCCAAATCTGTTTCCTTGGAAACCAGATCCTCCGATGTAATTCACATCTTCTTCCTGAGTGTCCTCCTCCGTCTGAATTACTTCTACTTCTTGAGCAAAGTGGACAGCTTTCTTTTCACCTAGAAGATTGCAGATTTTGTCCATCCTGGATCTCAATTCAGCCATCTCTGAGATATCAACACTTCCACCAGATTTCTTCCTCCTCTCATCCATAGTCTTGCAACTGTTGCTGCTTATTAAGTTCTCAATCAACTGCTTAGCTTGTGTAGGAGTCCTGGTGTTGAAGTTAGCATTACTGGAGTTATCCAGCGCAGACTGATATGGCAGATCTATGCCTCTGAAGAAAATACCTAGCAATGTGACTTCACTGAATCCATGGTGTGGGCAGTCACGCTGATACTTCCTAAATCTCATCCAAGCAGTTTTTAAAGGCTCCACAGCTCCTTGGGAAAATGTGAGAATGTCCTGTCTGGACTGGTCTGAACGCGCATCATCGTATAAATGCCTCAGGAACTCACTTTTCAGTGTTGCCCAAGTGGTAAACTGACCAGGTGCCAGTTGCTTCAGCCATGCACTAGCGTCTCCAGCGAGACTGTAAGGAAAGAGCTTAAGGAACAGATAATCTTGGCAAACTCCATCGTATTTCATGCCACTGATTATGTCCTCAAACGAATCAATGTGGTCCATAGGCTGCTCTGTTGGATGTCCATGGAAAGCATTCTGTTTCATCAGCGAGTAGTAGATGGTCTTGATCTCAAAATCCTCCCTCTCGAAGCCAGGAAGTACTAAGGCTGTTCGATTTCTATGAAACTCATCTGGTCTGTTGTAGTCAGCCAAAGTCCTTTCATGGACAATCATCTGTCTACCTTGAGCTTGACCTTGCGCATGCGGTTGTGGCTCAGGTGGGTCAGGGATCACGTTCCCTTCAGCATCAACCCGATGCCCAGCAGCATTGTACGGGTTGTTATCTTGGTCCCTCAGGGTACCTTCAGCATCTGGTATCAAGATCAGACGTTCTCGTACCATTCTCTCTCTCTTTTCTCTTCTGATAGTTCTTTCTAGACGTTCAAGTTCCTCTAGTCCGAGATTAACTAAGCTCGAGTTCGGATTACTTCGAGTTTTCTGCGTTGGCATAAACTGTCTGTAATCGTCCAGCAACGATCGATGCTGTCAGTGCAACGATCGATTCAATCTCAAATCGCCTAGTGACGATCGACGCAAGGGACGCAACGATCGACGCAAGGCGAAAGTCGTACCTGCGACAGAAAGAAACAGAGAAAAAGTTAGCAAATCATGAAAATAAAACGAAAAAAGCAAAAACAAAAAGAAAAATTTCTAGTAAAAACCCTAAGTTCGGTCCTATCAAAGACTCTAAGAGTCCCCGGCAACGGCGCCAAAAACTTGATAGGTTCTAAGTTTTACCCTATTCTAAACTGCAAGTGCACAATATCGTCAAAGTAGTATATAGGGTTATCGAATCCACAGGGACACTTGGTCTCAATAGATCAGAACAGTAGAGATTAATACTAGAAATAAGCAGATGGTGAAGTAAATAAATTGTGAAGCAAGAAAGTAAACAGTAGCAAGTTGGTTGTGAAAGCAATAAACTAAAAGCGTCAAGCCTAGGGTATTCTCGGAAAATCAGACAAGCAGACAAGCTAATCAGTCAGGATCTAATTAAACTCAGTTCTAGAACTCAAATCACGGAAATAGAATTAACCAAATCTCTTTGCGAAAACTCTCTAAGTCTAAGTGCAGTAACCCAAATCTCTTTGCAATTACTAACAGATTAAACTAGCATTAAGTTCAAGTTCGATATGTTCACAATTAAACTAAACCAAATCTCTTTGCGAATAATTTAATTGCTCAACCTAAATAGTTCAGATTCTAAAACACACTCTCGTGTCGAATTTAGCAACCTAAGATCTAGATTCTAATTGATCAGGTTAGAACTAGCATTAAGCACAATTTAGTTTGAAGAACATTCTAATCATATGAATCCTTAACTGAATTAAACAAGTCTAGCAAGTCATCAAACTCTAATGAGAAGCCCTAAACTTAACTATGGATCTACTCAGACATGATTGATGAAAACATAATCATAGAAATAATAGATTGCATATAAGAGAATAAAATATCAAAGGGGTTCGAAATCTTCTCCAAAATAAGTGAATACAGGAAATAGATCAGCCCCAAAAGCTCTAAAAATCTCTTAGCTCTAAGTATGAAAGCGTAAGTAAATTAAACACCAAAATCCTCTATATATAAGCCTAATCTCGGCTGGGGCTTCTGTGTAAATACTGGAACTATTCTGGGCCTCTTTGAAAATCTTCATAACTTGTTAAACCGACGTGTACGGCCCATCTCGCTAGTGTGTCGACCGATGCACAAGGTGTGTCGGTCGATGCTTGATCAATAAATCTGACAGTGAGTTAAGCTCTCGGCCAAAACGTCCCAAAAGTCCCAAAATGCTCCAAATATCTCCAATTAGCTCCAAACCTGATTAAACCTGTAAAAGACTCTAAACGAACACAAAAGACACTAAAAACACATCTATATCATGGTATAAAATGGGTAAAAACCATGATATATCATACGCCCGACTCTCTGATGAAGAAATCAAGGCGGCGATTGAGAAATTGAGGGAAGAATCTGGACAACGAGAAGAACAAAAAGCCGATGGGCAAGCGCCCAAGAAAGGCAAACAACAGCGACGCATCAAAATAATAGCTTTGAAACGCAACCGGGAAGAAGAAGAAGAAGAAGAAGAAGAAGGAGACGAGGAGGAAACTCCTAAAGCCGTCTGAAGGATCAACATGATTATGGGCGGTCTAATCTCCGTAAACGATTTGGTTCGGTCGATCAAGGTATATGAGCGCCTTGCATCAGCCGCGCAAAACGCGCCTCAGCCGATCCTATCAGATGATCCTCACGTCGTCTTCACTGACCAAGATCTCTACGGAACTCATTACCCTCACTACGATCCACTAGTGGTTGAACTGCTCATCGGAAGCTGCCAAGTATCTCAGATATTAGTTGACACTGGTAGTTCAATAGATCTAATATTCCTAGATACACTCAAGAAGATGGAGATCAAGGAAGAAGATATCAATCAGAAATCAAAGCCGCTCACGGGTTTTACAAGCGAAACGACATACACGATTGGAACAATCAAACTGCCGGTTTACGTAGGGGGAGTTAACAAAATGGTGAAGTTTCACGTCATCGACAAACCAACCATTTACAATGTTATTCTCGGCACCCCATGGCTATATAGCATGAAGGCGGTGTCCTCGACTTACCATCAATGTCTGAAATTCCTGTCACCTAAGGGAATCTAGACAGTTAAAGGATGCCAAAGAGCGAGTCGATCATGTTTCACAAGAGAGCATAAGATTATAGTACCCTCGTGTATGATCAATGCATAACAAGGAAGGAAAGGTCCCGAGAAGGAACTTATCCAGCAAGTCGTCATTGATGATTCTGACGCTAACAAGTGTGTAGGGATCGGAGCAGAATTACCAGAGGATATCAAAAAGGAGTTGATCACTTTCTTACAGAAAAACGTGATGACTTTCGCATGGTCAGTTAAGGATATGAAGGGTATCAACCCTGCAATCAAGACACAAAAACTCAATGTCGATCCGACTTATAAGCCAATTAAGCAGAAAAGGCGTAAGCTTGGTCCTGAGAGGGCCAAAGCGGTCAACGATGAGGTAGACAAAATACTCGATGCTGGCTCAATTCAAGAGGTCAAATACCCTGATTGGCTTGCTAACCCGGCCGTCGTCAAAAAGAAAAACGGAAAGTGGAGAGTTTGTGTCTACTTCACGGATCTCAATAAAGCCTGCCCAAAGGATAGCTTCTCGCTACCGCATATCGATCGACTTGTCGAGGCAACCGCCGGGAACGAGTTACTGTCATTCATGGATGCATTTTTGGGATACAATCAAATCCTCATGAACCCAGTTGATAGGGAGAAAACGACATTCATCACTGAACGCGGTACTTACTGCTACAAGGTCATGCCATTTGGTCTCAAGAATGCCGGTGCCACGTACCAACGCTTGGTTAATCGGATGTTCGCAGGACAACTCGGCACAACGATGGAGGTTTACATTGATGACATGTTGGTCAAATCTTTAGTCGCCTCTCAGCATGTCGGCCATCTGAAGGAATGTTTCAACATCCTCAATAGATATAGAATGAAGCTAAACCCGGCCAAATGTGCGTTTGGAGTAACATCAGGGGAATTCCTCGGATATGTGGTTACCCAGAGAGGGATAGAAGCTAATCCAAAGAAAATCTCGGCAATAATCGACTTGCCATCTCCCAAAAATACACGAGAGGTACAACGTCTTACCGGTCGCATAGCCGCTCTGAACAGATTCATATCTCATTCAACGGATAAATGCTTGCCTTTTTACGAGCTTCTCCGGGGAAATAAAAGATTCATATGGGATGATAAGTGTAAGGAGGCATTCATTCAACTCAAAGACTACTTGTCAAGCCCGCCAATATTATCGAAGCCCGAGAACGGAGAAACACTATTCCTGTACATCGCGGTTTCAACGACTGCAGTCAGCGGCGTGTTGGTTTGAGAAGACCGAGGAGAACAAAAGCCGATCTTTTACGTAAGAAAAATGATGAATGGAGCCGAGACCAGATACCCCGCAATGTAAAAATTGGCTCTCGCAGTTGTTATCTCGGCACGGAAGTTACGACCTTACTTTCAATCACACTCAATCGCCGTGCTGAGCAGCCAGCCTCTTCAGACAATCTTGCACAGCCCAGGACAATCCGGCCGCCTGGAAAAATGGGCAGTGGAACTCAGCGAGTATGACATCGAATACAGAAACAGGTCAACCGTTAAATCACAGGCAATAGCCGACTTCCTTGTAGAGTTATCACCTAAATTGGATGTTGATACTCATGTAGAAGATAAAAACTAGAAACTATTTGTCGACGAAGCTTCATCCAAAAAAGGAGTCGGGGTAGGAGTACGTCTCGTATCCCCAACCGGAGAAATATTGGAGCAATCATTCAAGCTAGGTTTCACAGCATCTAACAATACAGCCGAGTATGAGGCTCTGCTAGCCGGTCTTAGGCTAGCTAAGGAGATTGGAGTACGACATCTCTTGGCCTATTGCGACTCCATGCTTGTAGCGAATCAGATCAACGGAGATTATGAAGCTAAAAAAGAGCGAATGGAAGCCTATCGAAAGGCGGCATTAGAGCTTACCAGCTCCTTTGAGTTCTTTGACATCGTCCAGATACCGAGGAAAGAAAATGCCCCATCAGGTGCACTCGCAACTCTGGCATCGAATCCCGACCTCTGCCGACGAATCCCAGTGGAAACGATCCACGAACCAAGCATCCCGCCTCCCGAAAACAATCACGAAGAATCTGATGATGTCACTCTCACAATCCAACAGAAAGACAAGGATAATAGGCGTCTTGATATTCAAGCAAAAAACACAGACCTTATTGCACTCTTAACAGACAACAACATGGATTGGCGACAGGAAATAAGAACGTATCTGACTGAAGGAAAGCTCCCAGAAGACAAGTGGGTTGCGCGACGACTTAAAGTCAGAAGTGCACGATATACTATGCACAACGGTATCCTCTACAAATACTCGGCCAACAAAATCCTTCTCAGATGCATACACGGAGATGAGGTACGTCGAGTTCTCGAAGAAACACACTTGGCGGAATGCGGAAATCATTCCGGGGGTCGATCTCTAGCTCTCAAGATCAAGCTGAACGGTCATTATTGGGCAACTATGATAGCTGATTGTGAGACCTATTCCAACAAGTGTGAAAAGTGTCAGCGTCATGCGCCATTCATACATCGACCCACGGAACTGCTCACAACTTCAACTGCGGCTTATCCATTCATGAGGTGGGCAATGGACATCGTTGGACCATTGCCGTTATCCAATCAAAGGCGTTTCTTACTTATCATGACCGACTACTTTAAAAAGTGGGTCGAAGCTAAGGCGTACGTCGCAATACACGATACCCAAGTCCAGAACTTTGTTTGGAAATACATCATATGTCGGTACAAGTTGCCTTTTGAGATCGTTACTGATAATGGGTCGCAATTCACCTCAAACCTATTCGAAGGGTTCTGTAAGAAGTGGGATATACGGCTCAGCAAGTCAACACCGAGATATCCTCAAGGGAACGGCCAAGCTGAAGCCACAAATAAAACCATCATTGATGGCATTAAAAAGCGGCTTGAAAGCAAAAAAGGAGTTTGGGCCGACGAACTAGAGGGAGTCCTTTGGTCGCATAGAACGACTCCTCGCCGCGCAACTGGAGCTACCCCATTTTCCTTGGCCTTCGGCGTGGAAGCAATGGTTCCAGCAGAAGCAAACATATACACTCTTCGCCGATCTCTCATGCCGAAACATAACGAGATTAACGAGAAAATATTGATTCAGGCTCTCGATACACTAGAGGAAGAACGAGATCGAGCTCTGCTTCGCATTCAAAATTACCAGCAACTCGCAATGCGATACTATAACCAGAAAGTCAAGGAACGACATTTTCAAGTCGGCGACTATGTTCTCCCCAAGGTTTGTGAAAACACCAAAGAGTGGAGAGCGGGTAAACTCGGTGCAAAGTGGAAAGGACCCTACAAAATTACGAAAGTCGTCAAGCCTGGAGTTTACGAGCTCGAATCAATGAAGGGCAAATCTTTGCAGCGATCATGGAATTCAGCAAACTTGAAGGAATACTTCTAAAGACGGCCGACTTTTCATATTAAAAAAAAAAATCTTATGTGTGAACGACGAGCGACTTGATTCTTCCCAAGAAGATAGCCTTCATCGGCACAGTCGCAAAATCTAATAAAATTTTATCTTACAGTCTATGCCGCGTTGAAAGCTCACCAAAGCCAAATTAGGTTAGTCTTTTTCTTAAAAGTCAAAAACTCTTAATATTTAACTAAAGCCGAGTTCTAACTCGCAAACTAAAGCCGAGTTCTAACTCCCAAACTAAAGCCGAGCTCCTTAGTTCGCAAAAGTCGAGTTTAGAAACTCGCAAAAAGCCGAGCATCCAATAAAGACTCGCACTAGCATTATGCCCCCTGGCCAGGGGTGTGGTCCTCCTTGCACATGAGGTGCACATCATGGCAAGAGAAAGCCGAGATCCGTCTCGCACTAAAAAAACCGGGCTTGTACCCGTACGTTCTCTGTGGTAGGCGATAATAAATAAGCCGAGCATTTAAGCCTCGCACATTCGTCTGTCCTCTGAACAACAAAGCCGAGCACACATAAGCCTCGCAAACCGCCTTATGGCAAAACGCAATTTAAATCGCTATCCGTTTTAAAAAATTTGTCAAACAAGTTTTAATACAAAGGATAGACCGATTATAAGCATGTTGAATCATAAATCGCTATCTGTTCGAATTTGTCAAGAACAAGTTTGAAACAAGATTAGTCCGATTCAATTATAAGCATGACAAAACATAATCGCTATCTGTTTTAACTTGTCGAGAAGCATATTTTAAATAAGAGATTGGTTCGATTTAAATTTGCAAGCACGGACCCTATAACCAGAATTCGATCTAAAAGATAAAACGCAAAATAAACTTTATAAAAAGGAGAATAAAAGTCTTACAAACCAAGGATAAATTATATAAAACAAAAAGAAGAAAGATATGAAAGATTATTCAGCCCCGATCGCCAACCAACTTCTCTTGCTAATTCTCCTTCTCGACATTCACGTCCGGCTCGCCGCTTAAAGCTGCAACCTCTAGGCTGACCGACTTAACGAGACTCTCAGGGACTCCCTCCGGGATCACACCAAGATTAGTACCAAACTCGTCCACATCCTTCGGAATGCGGGGTGGCGAGTCGCGAAGGAGGTCCAGGAGAGGATGACGAGTTGGCGAGAGAACAAATTTCAGCTCTTATTTTGTCACAACATTCAATTTCTCGAACTTAGCGTCAGCCGCGGCTTCGTCGGTCGCGAATTGATCCAAAACTGACTTGGGAATCGGGACACCTTCACCGCTGAGCTTTAGAAGACATTTTCTAAGACCAGAGATCTGGCCAAATTCAATTTGCAACAAAGTTACAGCCTCCTGATCCTTTATACATCGGTGGAAAAGATCGAAATGGGTTTGCGCCTTAGCCCTTGCTGCAGCATCAACGCGATCCCTTTCTTTCTTGACGAACTCAGTAAAAGACTTTCGTTGCTCCTTACTCTCTGACTGGAATGCAAGAAGGTCAACCATGGCCTTCTCATCGGCCTTACGTAATTTATCCTCAGCATCACGGAGTTTATCCCTGAGCTCGAGGTTGCTTGCCGCGAGAGCCTCCTTCTCCTCCTTCGCTTTCTTAAGAATCCCATCCCGCTTGGTGACCGCCTCAGCCATCTTTTGAGCACTCCAAGAACTCTCAAGTGCCACGCGGTTTGAAGCCGCGATCATCTAAAAATAAAAAGCGAAGTTTCAATAGAAACAATCAACGGAAAAATCTGCAAAAAAAACTTATTGTGGCTTCGGCATTTAAGGATCACATCAGAATGAGGAAGCTCCTCCAAAACCGGCCAGTCCGCCTCGTTTCCTCTAATACAAGTAAGCATGTCGAAATACGCTCGGGGATTATCAATAAGAGGAACTTCGCTCTTGTATTGGTAGGTGAAGTCGTGAATCGAAGGCCGAACATCTCCATCCTTCGGTGGGTTACGGGGGCGGACCAGAACCAACTCCTTGCGAGATACAAAGGGCTTCGTATCACCGGACTTAGTGTCGGAGATGTCGCCCTTCTCCTCGTAGATCCGTTTCCATGGATTCTTAGTCTTAACGGGCTTGTCAAAATCCGTCTGGCCAATAGAAGTATCTTTGGCCGGTTTACTCGCCACAACAGCCTTCTTCGTCGCTTTCTCTTGATCTGGCTTGTCTTCAGCCGCTCTCTTCCGAGATTGAGACTTCGGCGGAACTTTATCAGCTGGAGCCCTCATGTTTGATTTACAAATCGCAGCGGATTGAGGAACAGTTGTCTGATCAACGGTAAGGACTACCGGCTCAGTACCGCCTTGAAGCGACTGAGCCACGTCTTCATCTTTGGACGGCTCGACAGGATCAGAAGGCTTAGACGAGATCTTCTGCGAATAGTCGACTGACGCAACCTTCGTTACTTTTCCCATCTTTCTCGGCTTTACTAATTGCTCGGGAGCGACCTTTGCTTTAGTATTCCACTTAACTAAAAGAAAAAGAGGAAAAACTCAAAATCAGTTAGGAAAACATCAACTTTTGCATACCAGTAAAACATACCTTTGGAAATCCGTGGGAGAGACTTGTTTATGCACTCTCGAGTGAGATGCGACCACTTGCGAAGGCCGAGAGCTTGTATTTTTTCAACGATCAGGAAAAAGTTATCTGGAAACGGCTTGAGGAATGGATGATGCACTGCAAAAACAAAACCAAAAAAATTAAGTAAATTATGCACGTCCACCAACAGGAAATACAGAACGACATCTACCAAATTTCGTATTCTAGGACGATCTGATGAGTTCCTTGTGTTCGTCTGGAACGACTAAAGGAGTAATCTTGACATAAAAATAATGTCGCTGCCAATTATTAATCCTGCTCAACGCGTTTGTAACTAAGCCAAGGTTCCTATTTAATTAACCGTAAAACACCTGGGCTGGAGTTCGTCATCCGGTTAATCGAGGTCATCTCCTCAAAAATGCTGACAGTAATCGTTGTGTCGACTTCGGCACCAAGCACGAGAAGGTCCACCATGTGGCGAACCGCGACAGCTTAAAGCTGGGACACAGCAACCTCGCGACGATGGCAGTAGGATATAAGTAGGTCGGGAAGCGGCAGCCGGCAGCGACTTCCGGCAGTGCCCTTGTTGATAAAGTACGACTCGTACAATGTCAGGTAACCCGGTGGAGGATTCCAGGGTCGATTAAGTGTACAAGGAATCAAAAACTTAATCCCCGGATCAGCACCACACTCTCGAAGCGTGGAAGTCACAGATTCCACGGTCGAACGAGTTTCATAGACATTCGCGAACAGGTCCTTCGGAGCGACCGATAATAAAGCGGGTGATGCGTTGTCGCCATCAGAATCGTTTTCTTCGATATTGACATCATTGTCGGAATCTGAATCCCAAAGCTGAGGGATCGTAAAGTCTTCTCGACCAGAGCATTCGGCGGCGTCAGTGTGTTGAAATAACTCGCGTCGACGAGCAAATTCCTCAACTAGACAGTAACCCGGATGGTCTCTTAAGTTGGACGAAGTACTAGCAGACGATGACCCAGAGAAGGTGCCGTGGCGACTTGACGAATCATCTGTAGACGAAACTGTGACGACTTCCTTGTCTTTATTTCCAGAGCAGTGGATCAATGACATGATTATCAAAGAACAGACAAAGAACACAAGCGGCGGATAGAAGGGTTGATCTGAAATCCTAAGTTACTACGGCTGAGCTACAACGGAGAGATAATCGGAAAATAAAACCGGCAGAGAGCGAAAATTACCTTTGTATCTTCTTCACGTGAGCAGGAATGGGGAAATGAGAAGCTCGGGAGGATTATTTATAGTGCAAAATGACAGCGTCAAGCCCGAGGAAATAATTACCTAGGCAACGCTTCGTTTCTCGCACCCAGTAGATCGGTTCAACCGAGGATTGATCCAATTTTCACCCGGTTAGATCAAACCCATACCGGCTCGAGATCCACCCGGTCTAAATCAAAGCCAATTCGGTCCACTAGTTTTGGACCTAAAGGGGCTAGTCGCGACAGGAAATGTGGGCCCACAAAAAATTACTTCCTAAACCATAAGTTAACTCCTCGTAACGCCGACTTGAATAAATTAAAGTCGCCGCATTGGGGGGGCTTATTGTTTGAGTCAATATTAGCACTTTCCCTAAAAAAGCCTATTCAGGAATTTAGGTCGGCCCAGAATGGAAAGACGATTTAGGGCCCAAGTCGGTAAAACATGGATTAAACCCGACTCGGTTCAACCGGCTTACATCTAGGGTTTAAAAGGATGCAAGTCGCAAATAGAGCAAAAGCGTCGCATAGCGGTACCGAGATACAGAAATATTCTATAAAATCAGAACCGAGATATTAGAAAATATTCATGTTTATCTCAATTTTCCTTTATTGATAAACCGACTTTGTAACCCTATATAAGGGGACCTCATCATTCAATAAACTCACGCTTTTCATAATATTTTTAGCCTGAGAGATTTAGCAAATCGACTTTGACCTAATTTCTCTCTGGCGACTTAAAACTTCTCTTCACCGCTTTATTCCATCTCGGAAATTAAAGCGAAACCCTAATTTCCATATTCTCACCGTATTCTTAAATCCTTCTTTTAGAATCCCTTAAGAAAAATGATATACCATGGATTTTATGGCTTTTAACCATGGTATATGTGTTATTTATCGAGTCTTTTACTATGTTTTAGAGTCTTTTCAGGTGTTTATTAGGTACAAGCACATTTGGAGCATATTTGGTGATTTAGACACTTTCTGGAGCTAATTGGAGTATTTGGCCGAGAGATAGAGTTCACTGTCCGAAACAGAGAAAGGTGTCGATCGTTGCATTCCTAGCATCGATCGATGCACCAGCGAGATGGGCCAAACGACGGTTTGATTAAGAATGATGACATTGCAATTCTGCCCAGAAGTTCCTGATATTTACAAAGAAGCCCCAAAACGTGTTTTAGGATTATAATTAGGTTTTACAGCCACTTGTTAGGCTAAGCTTTTTCTTACGTTAAGTTTTACTCAGAGAGAGTTGAGGGGCTGATCCTGATCTCGAAAGAGACTTGATTTTGAACCCCAGTTCTTATTTGATTATATGATATTTGGTTTTCTACTTATGATATCTTCTGTCTCGATGAATATGTCTGAGTAGATCACCTGTTAGGTTGAAGGATTCTCATTAAGGATTTCAGAGAATTATAGTTCAATTGATCTGTAGAGATCCATATCTGCTAGTTCTTTATCTAAGTTGTTCTTAATGCCTAATCTGAAGTAGCTAATCAGAATTATGATGTTAGGTTGATTAATGCAGCGGAAGTTGGTTAATTTAACTAGAAAGAATTTAGATAAGCAATTAAACTGTTCGCAAACGGAAGTTTGGTTCAGGTTAATTGTGAGCATATCAAACTTGGAATTAATGCTAGTTTAATCTGTTAGTTCTCGCAAACGGAAGTTTGGTTTGCTGCACTTAGACTTAGAGAATTATCGCAAAGGAATTTGGTTAATTCTATATCAGTGTTTGAGTTCTAGAATAGTTATTGATTGGATCTAGATAGATTGATTGCTTGCGTTCCTGATTTCCTGAGAACTCCTGAAACCTAACGCCTCGCCTTCTTGCTTACAAACTCACTCGATTTACTTTGCTATTTAGTTTACTGTTTTCAAATCTGCTTCGCTTAATTTAATCTGAACTGCTATTAATCTATTGTGTGACTGAGAGTCCTCGTGGGATTCGATACCTTATATACTACGATTGCATTAACTGTGCACTTGCAGTAGAATAGGGAAAACTATACAACCTATCAAGTTTTTGGCGCCGTTGCCGGGGACTCTTTGAGTTCACCTATAGATTTAGTACTAGGATTTAGACTAAGCATTATTTTTAATTTTCTTGTTTACTCACGTTTTTGATTTTTGGATTCGCAGGGATTCGCACTGCATCTATCGTTGCTCACCTTGCATCGATCGACGCAAGGCGAGAACAGCGATGCTGAGATCTGAGACGTTCAATAGGTTCCGCACCATGGAACCTGTTATTTTAATTCGCGGTGAAAACGGCGTTCTACGAGACCAAGAGGGTCACATATGCAACGCAAAAGGTCAGAAAATAGATGGGAAAGGAAATCCCATCTTACCAGATTACCATGTATTGGTTGGGCAAGTAGCTGAGATGCAGAGTAAGATAGATGACATCCATGACATCTTACTTAGGGAGAGACAGTTCCGAGCAGAGGCAAAAACTGATAAATTTGCAGAGGTACATTATATGGCTGGAGCCGACTCTTATGGACATACATTGGAACATCAACACAGACAAGGTTCTAGGCATGCTCAAGGATCAAGAGACCATAACTACACTTCCTATCTAGCACCTCCTACACAAAGGAGCAGACTAGAGATGATGATAGAGCAATCAATTGAAAAGCAACAGCAGAACACAGCTTCTTTCAGCTCGAAGCTGGAGAACCTGTACACTAATCTGAATGAGAAATTTGAATCCTTGAGCACTCGCATGAAGCAGCTGGACACACAGATGGATCAAGTTCCAAGTTCTGCTCCAAGGAAGGATTCTCAAGAAGCTCATGCCAGCAACATTCCCATTCAGGATGACATACAGATGGATCATGGATCATATCTAGCAGTTAAGGCTGTGGAATTTATGGAAGACAGTGGGGAATTTGATGTTGAATTGCCTGAGTTTGAAAGCTTCAATGCACCCGACTCAACAGAGATTGACATGGATCTCTTGACTTGGATAGTTCAGATCGAAGTGGGACCAAGCCAAGAAGAGAAATTTGAGTCTGAGATGGCTGGAATGGATCAAGAGGCGGATAAACCCGAGACCATAGTTGAAACACGAGAGGAGACGATAGCATCGATCGTTGCATCACACGCACCGATCGTTGCACCCCGAAGGGAACCAGTTTCACTCATGTCTCAAGGACCTGCTAAAGAAAGAACCTATAAACCTCCACTGCCATTCCCGAAAGCTCCTGTTAAGTCTAAAAATGAGGTTCAGTGCACAGTAGTGGTTGACAAGAAGATGGTGGTTCCACAAGAGCCTATTCTAGCATCTTCAAGGCCTAAAGCTACTCATAAACAAAAGGCCCCGAACATCAAAACTTTGCCAAAGGTGAAGCATAAATCCTCTAAGTTTAAACCTCCTGACTCCACTGTTTTGAATGCAGGAAAGAGGGTTAAAACACCCAAGTGTCAATTTCACCCTACATTCATCCCGACGTTTCTTGGACGACATCATGCTGCTACTGCTTACACACCACCATGGATGATAAGGCATTCACAGAGACACTCAAAGTCTCTGTTGAAACCTCCATGAGTCTGACCCCTTTCCAAAAGTCAAGCTAATGACTTAAAACAAGCGCTGAGTGGGAGGCAACCCACTGTTAGGTTTGATTATTTTTCTTTCTCATTTTTGGTGTTTTTCTTAGGATTTCACGTTTTTAGTTGTTTTTGTTAGTTATTAGATACAGAACACAAGTCTGGAGATGTGTGTCGATCGTTACTCACATGTGCAACGGTCGTTGCACTTGGTTTAAATCGAAATTAAGGTACGTTGAGCCAAACCGGAATCAATCTGGTTCAACCAGCATCGATCGTTGCCCCTAAAGCAACGATCGCTGCACCCACGACCAGGTAAGTCACCTTAAACCCTATTTTCTTTTCTTCTTCCCCATTCCTTTCGGTCGACACACCGAGAACCCAAACCGAAAATCACCATTTCTTCATCGATTTCTTTGATTCTAAGCACTATTTCACTTATTTTTACATCCCCAATCTGTTTCTCATACCCAATTCTCACGAAATCAAGGTAATGTACTTCTATTTTTGATTTTTCGGATTTCACTTTTAGGGTTTTAGAAATTGGAGATTTTAGATGGAATTGATGAATGCATGTTGACATGATTATGCTTTAGGTTGTTTAGTGATGGATTGTTGTTGATTTTGTGGTTGATAACACAATTTTGAACTGATTTTGATGAATTGTTTGCGGCAAAATCGCCCTGCAACGGTCGTTGCTCTCGAGCAACGGTCGTTGCATTGCGATTTTGGGAAATGTTCGATAACGCGAAATTGCCTTGCAACGATCGATGCCTTAGATGCAACGGTCGATGCTTCGCGATTTCACAGTGAAATTTTGACGAGACTTGATGAATGTTTGAACTTTGTTTTTGCAGATGGCGTCTCAAAGGCAACCCCGCAAGAAGCGAGCCACAGCGTCCACAGCAACAAGACACTACACCCCACCGCCTCAGTGGTTTAACAGGGAATCAGAGTCACCCGCACCATACAACAGATACGGGCCACCAATCGCTTTACCTTGGCCCAGAGAGGACGCCACACCATTTCAGACGACCAGACAGTGGCCGGAGGACCTCACACGTTTCTTAAGGTCCGCTGAGTTCACAGAGCGGCCATTGCTCTCTTCATGGGACGAGTATGACTCGCTACTCTACAGTGGTTGGTGTGGGATGATCATCAAGCCGACCAAGTTCGCGGACTACTCCACCTGCAGGATTCTGGGGATCGATGAGCAGGTGATGGCTGTGTGCAGAGGCATTGGTCTAGGGACAATGCCGATGCGACACTATGACCTCTATCCTGAGCTGGTCAGGCAGCTATTGGCCACTTGCAGAGTGGTTTACTCGGATCCCGACCACATGAGCGCTACAGGTGGTGCTTTCACCTTCATGAGTTGGGGAGTCAGGTATCGGATTCCTCTACTTGATCTCTGTAGGATCTACGGGTTCAGTACTGCGCCGAGGCGCATAGCCATGCCACTCGAGTGGGATCCGCTGGAGGCTCGCACATTCTGGGAGAGTATTGACAGCGGTCGATACAACTCCAGGACCACGCCAGTAGTGCAGATGAGACATCCGGTGCTGCGATATGTCTCGTGTATCTTGTGCTGGAGCTTGCTTTGCAAGTTTGAGGCCAACAAGATGCGCAAACTTGAGATGGAGTTGCTGTTTATGGGGCTGAGAGATCAGTTTAGGCAGAGTGGCGTGAGAGATCCGACTGCGGGTCTCAACTTGGGAGCTATTTTCGCACAGCATTTGGTTGATTTGCAGCTGAAGCCGTTTGATGGAGCTGGTACAGAGACGGTAGGGAGTTTACTTACTCCCATTTTTGAGTATTGTGGGATTCCTCTGCATGGCACAGAGCGTGATACGGCTCGCGAGTTCCTGGATCTCAGTCATCTGCAGAGCGCTACCTGGCTCAAGGAGGGGCGCATTTGGGTTTACACTGATCCGACCACTGGGAGGACTGGTATCGAGCTTCCCGCTGCCAGATGGACACAGATTGACACATTAGAGGCACTGAGATTTCAGCCTCCTGAGTCTGCGCAGCGTGGGATTCCGACCATGGCTCATCCGCTGGGAGAGCCTTCCTCACGAGCTTCGACATCCTCTGCCCCTGCTCCTGCGCCCGCGCCTGCCCCGGTCGACATTGTGGGTCCCTTTCCTGAGCCTGCGATGCCTTACGGTGCATATTCTGAGGCAGAGTGGAGAGAGAGATCCGATGGTATGTTTCGAGTTCTTTGGAACTTCATGCGTACTTGCAGTTGCAGGAGGCCACCACAGATCCATCAGCCCGTACCTGACTGTCGTCGACAGCGATCTCCGACTGATACTGATCCCGCACCCGAGGCAGCCGATGACGATGCATTGTATGGTGGGATAGACGATGTGAGCGAGTGAGAGTAGTCTCCATACTTTCGGTTCTGTATTCTGACTTTTTCTTATCTTTTGCACTTTTCTTCTTTTGATTTTTAGGATTCTACTTTGTTTGGATGATGTGTACTCTATTCGATACATCTTTTGCTTCGGTTTTACTCTGTTTCTAGTGTTCTCAGCTTGCAGGGATCAAAATTGATAAAAACAGACGGATTTACCTGCTAACTTGCTAACTGTTCGTGAAAGCGCAGTGCGTCGATCGATACACCATTGTGTCGATCGTTACAATACGAAAGAATCGCACAGCAACGGTCGGTGCACTTAGTGCAACGATCGGTGCTTGTGCGACAGAGGTAAAACCCGACAGAACTGAAACATCCATTAACAATTTTTCTTTCTTTTTACCGATCCTTCGCTGGACACTACTGGGGACAGTGTGTCTTAAGTGTGGGGGAGGTGCTACTGACTTTTGTTTTCTGTTTTCTTAAGAGTCAGTCCGTTTTTCAAAATTTTTTGTTTTATTGAGTCAAAATTGTTTAAGTAAGAAACTATGATTTTCTGAGAAGATTTACAAGACTTGCAGGAACTTAAGTAACCATTGGGATGAAGTTGCAGGATCTATCTATGACTATTAGAAAACCCCATCACAGATCAACCTACTAGGAACACCCACATCACTTCAGGTATCAGAGGATCCTTTACTGACTTCACCCTAATACTGACTTAGATTTCTCACCTAAGGGCTTGGTATACTTTGTGTCGGATTCCCGTGTTAGTTCTGACACAGCCTGTAAACCTGTCCCATTTAGTTCCCTTCTCCCCTTCTGTAAAGTAAAAAAAAAAATAATAATAATAAACTGAGGATGAGTTAGTAACTCCGAAGTGGTCATGGGAATGGTAGCTGAAACTCTCATATCCTGTGTACCATGGAATGTGTCCAAAGTACACCCCATAACGGGAAGAACACTGATAAAAAAAAAAATGATACCCAGTGGGGAAAAATCAGTTGTTAAAGAAGGGAAAGAGAAGAAAGCGACTAGAGAAAGATAGTATGGTGGTCTAGAGCTGATAAGGTAAGAATCCATGTGCCCTTTGATCGATACTCCTTAGGTGAGACCGCACTTAAATACTTGCAGAAGTCAGTAGGGAGAATTTGAATGCTTGAATGTGATTGTGGAGTTTACCTAGGACAGTTTCTAAGTGTGGGGGAAGTACATTGTGGTCTTGATATCCTATGATTGATTCTTGCAGTGGTTTACTAAGGGGAATCTGAGTATTGTAGCTTCTAGGATGAAAAGAGTTTCTGAAGAGTTTTCAATCCTCTTATCTACATTTAGTTCTTTGTCTTGCTTGAGGACAAGCAAGAGCTAAGTGTGGGGGAGTTGATATACCATGGATTTTATGACTTTTAACCATGGTATATGTGTTATTTATCGAGTCTTTTACTATGTTTTAGAGTCTTTTCAGGTGTTTATTAGGTACAAGCACATTTGGAGCATATTTGGTGATTTAGACACTTTCTGGAGCTAATTGGAGTATTTGGCCGAGAGATAGAGTTCACTGTCCGAAACAGAGAAAGGTGTCGATCGTTGCATTCCTAGCATCGATCGATGCACCAGCGAGATGGGCCAAACGACGGTTTGATGAAGAATGATGACATTGCAATTCTGCCCAGAAGTTCCTGATATTTACAAAGAAGCCCCAAAACGTGTTTTAGGATTATAATTAGGTTTTACAGCCACTTGTTAGGCTAAGCTTTTTCTTACGTTAAGTTTTACTCAGAGAGAGTTGAGGGGCTGATCCTGATCTCGAAAGAGACTTGATTTTGAACCTCAGTTCTTATTTGATTATATGATATTTGGTTTTCTACTTATGATATCTTCTGTCTCGATGAATATGTCTGAGTAGATCACCTGTTAGGTTGAAGGATTCTCATTAAAGATTTCAGAGAATTATAGTTCAATTGATCTGTAGAGATCCATATCTGCTAGTTCTTTATCTAAGTTGTTCTTAATGCCTAATCTGAAGTAGCTAATCAGAATTATGATGTTAGGTTGATTAATGCAGCGGAAGTTGGTTAATTTAACTAGAAAGAATTTAGATAAGCAATTAAACTGTTCGCAAACGGAAGTTTGGTTCAGGTTAATTGTGAGCATATCAAACTTGGAATTAATGCTAGTTTAATCTGTTAGTTCTCGCAAACGGAAGTTTGGTTTGCTGCACTTAGACTTAGAGAATTATCGCAAAGGAATTTGGTTAATTCTATATCAGTGTTTGAGTTCTAGAATAGTTATTGATTGGATCTAGATAGATTGATTGCTTGCGTTCCTGATTTCCTGAGAACTCCTGAAACCTAACGCCTCGCCTTCTTGCTTACAAACTCACTCGATTTACTTTGCTATTTAGTTTACTGTTTTCAAATCTGCTTCGCTTAATTTAATCTGAACTGCTATTAATCTATTGTGTGACTGAGAGTCCTCGTGGGATTTGATACCTTATATACTACGATTGCATTAACTGTGCACTTGCAGTAGAATAGGGAAAACTATACAACCTATCAAAAAACCCTAAAACTTTTGCTATCTTCGGATAGACTGAATTGAGATCTTACACATTACTTCTGAAAGTCAGATTATTAATGATCTAGCAGTTGTTAACTTTAAGGTCGTGACTCGTGACTATTTATGTTTTGAGCACTTCCCATATATGTAATTGATAGGATCTTGATTATGCTACAAACAACCTATCAGGAAGTGCTTTCGCTCCTTTGAGACAAGTATTAGCTTTGATTTAGCCTTACTTGTTTAATTCGTTTTATCCTGATTCATGACATTATGGTGCTATTATATAGTTTCATCAAGTCTTAGTAACTAGTTTCCGACCCAAAAGAAAGAAAGAATAACTTTGTAATTCATCAAATATTAGATTGTTTTTACCTAGAAATGGAAACAAGTACGCGGAAGCGAACATCTGGAAACATATATAGCATATGTAGGATAAATTTACTCTTTAATTTATGAGGCCCTGAATTTACCATGGATAAGATTCCCAATCTTAAACTATTAGGGAGAGTTACTAAAATGACTTAAAATTATATTGATATTACTAGAATGACTCTAATTTTTTTTTAGTTACTAGATTGTTTTTACTATCTAAAGTATCTTTTTCCTTTGGTACCAAAAAATGTAATTTTGAAAATTGCCACTAGAACTCAACAAGCTTGATTCACCAAAAAAAAGAAGCAATTCAAACCAAAAGATAACACAAAGCATTTTTGTGACAACAATCTATATTATTAAAAAAAGAAACACAAATTTGAGAAGGCTATTAGTTTTCTATGTAATTACAATATGTGCAATTTTTTTCATTTGTGAGATTGTCAGCTAATTAAAGAAAAACAATGTATTTAAACTAAAATAGTATATTTAAAACTAAATTTGAAAAATATCATGAGTAAATTTATATCAAATTTAATAAGAAATCTTCAAATACCTATTATTATCTAACTGCCAATTTTATTCGAATTTTTTATTCAATAGTATTAACTAGATTTTGATCTTCGCTTCAAAAAAGCGAGAATACTTTCCTTTATAAAAATTAAATTTATTTATGTTTTGATAATAATTTAGATTTTTTAGTTATGCAATCTAATTTTGTTAATAATTATTTAATTCGCGTGATAAAGCGTGAGTTAATAATTTTGGTGTTTTTTTAAAATGAAATATGTATTATTTGAAAGGAGTTATTTCATAAATATAAAGAAATTAAAATCATGATTTCGCATTATAAGTTCTAACTCACATTCTAACGTAAGGTTATGATTTTAGAGATAATTTTATAATATCTAAAAAAATGATTGTTGTAATGTAATATAAGTTTAATCTCTATTACACATATCTATAATATTTTGTAGCACAACATTTTTTTATATGTGAAATTTATTTATTATATACAAGGCCGGCCCGAAGTCGTATGGCGCCTAAAGTACATATAAAAATGATGCCTCTTGACCGCAAAAAAAAAATACACTGTTTCTTTCAATAGATAATCAAAATAATGGTAAATGTCTTTAAATAACTTTGTTTTAATAAGGCTTACTCGATTAAACGGGATTAGTTGGGATTAATTTTAGGATTAATCGTGTTTATATTAATATATATAATTTATAAGGATACTTAACAATAAATTAACTTACAATTTTTGGCAAAGTGCCATCATTTAAGAACATGGGGTTCAAAGAAAAAAAAGAAAATTAAGATTTAAAAATAAAATAAAATAGAGAAGTCGATCGGAATTTTTCAGTCATAATTGATTAGATCTTTAGTAAAGGTAAATGGTAAAGAAAAATAAAAGAAGAGATCATGGGTTTCGAGATTAGATCATTAGTAAAGTTAAATGGTAAAGAAAAATAAAAGAAGAGATCACGGGGCTTCGAACCCAGCTTCTCTGAGATTTCTATAACGTCACTAAACAAAAATAAAATAGAGAAGTCGAACGGAATTTTTCAGTCATAATTTATTAGATCTTTAATAAAGGTAAATGATAAAGAAAAATAAAAGAAAAGATCATGGGGTTTCGAACCCAAATTATTTATATAACTACAAGCATGTTGAAAAATATATTAGTCAGTTTTAATTATAAATTATTAAAAACAATTTTACTCTTTGAAAAACAAGTTACAAAGATGAATTAACAATTTCAATTATATAAGCATTAAAATAAACATAAAACCAATAAAAATATAAACATTGTTGCTACTTTCGTAAATTAAAGTATATTTTCATATTTTAAACTCACGTTAATTTTGTTTTAAAAACTTTAATAATTAGAATTGGCTCATAATCTATTTTATAAACACAGATAAAGAAACTTAAGACATAACCAAAGATGGAATCACACTAATAATGATCGATGGATTATATACAAATATAGTTTCAATTTCTCTAGATACAATTACATAAACAATTAAGGAGAATATATATACACACTTGAATATACAAGATATCACACAATATACTTGTTTAATATTTCTTTGATGTGTGGTCATCATATCCAGTGGCGGAGCCAAAAAAATTTTGTACGGAGGGCAAAAAATAAATAAAAAAAATATAAGTTACTGAAAAAATTATACATGTATTCTATGATCACCAAATTTTTTAATCACGATTTTATTATTTTTACACCTTTAGATATCCATTTTCGATAAAATAAATAAGACAATGCTATTTTTCGTAAAACTATCTTTAACAGTTTCCATTCATGTAAAACATTTCTCAATGGTTGTAGTAACAAATACAAAATCAAAACTAACTTCAAAATCTATAAATCAAATAGATGTGTTGTACCTCATTTTTGGATTAATCTGATATTCTAGTATTTATTTTCTTTCTCTGGGATCATACGGCAAGTCGTTTAAATCAATAGTCATTGATGGGGATTTCTTTTCACAAATCAATCCATTAATTATTTGATAAGTAAAAATACGAAAAGATATTGAAAATATTCAACTTATAGATCATAAACATAAATCCAAACTTTTCTATGAATCAAAATCGACACAATTTAATAAAACACATAATTTATAATCAAATGATTAAAGTATACTACAAATATAAAAAGAATTTAACCTGAATTCAATTGGTGTGAATGGTGAGTGGGAAAACAGTTGACGAAAAGTGAAGGAGAGTTATGGACAAAAATGAGAGATTTTAGGTCTTTGCTTGTTTTGCTGGAGTTATATTTAAAAATAGAAACTAAACTACAAAATTTATGGATTATTTTATGTTTGAGCTTAGCCCAAATTTTCATAAAATCCATTTTGTTATAACAGATTATTTTTTTAATGTTTTTTTGACAACTAGTAAGAAGTTGTACCTCGCTTGGAATATTGAATATTGGAGATTGCTTGAGCATTTTTTTATGGGGTCAGCAATTTTTTGTGTATGGGATCAGTGCATTTTTTCTAAAGGGAAAATATATATTTTTTTAAATGAGGTGGGGTCAGCTGACCCCTTCCCCTCTTATTGCCTCCGCCCCTGATCATACCAGTAGTTGAGCTTGGTGTGGAGAGGTGTTTAGACGAGTGGACAAATCATCCAAAATATATGTATACAAAGAAACTAAAAGACATTCATTGATTAGACTCACTGCAAACTTCAAATAGATTATGAATCTGTCCCCTAAAAAATGGCTTCCTTTATGAGTTATATATTACAAACTTTGTCTTTTTGACCTTTAACACAAATTCCATTTACAAGATTCATCAAATTGATATGGGCAGTGGGCACATAGATTTATGATGACTAAGACTCCCACAACTATGACAAAACATCTTTTAAGTTTTCAAACACAGACCTAACTAAACATGTTAAACACAAACCTAACCCACACACAATGGTGTAATAAACTGATTGTAAGAGATCTGCCCGTTAAAAAGAGAGCAACGTTGTGATTTCTAACCTTAAGTTGAGTTAATCAGATGTATTGAGCTCCAAAAACGTGTGAAAAGGTAAAAAAAATATGCAGTTACATATTAAACATTTGAGATTGTTTTGAGAGAGAAAAAAGAAAAAACCTGATTTATATGGCGAATTTATATGCTTTCAAGAAATGAAGATGGCGAATTTATATGTTTTGTTCTTCAAAACATCAATATTTTCCAACAGATCAAGAAGAGAGACAAATTTTGTGGAAAAAACAAATGTTTTTAACAGAAAGTTTCACCAAAAAAAAAAAAAAAAAAAAAGCTTCAAAAGAGATGAGTTTAGGAAGTAAACAAAAACAACATCTAAATATACTTTAAGAAACATTGAAATACAAAGAAAATAAAGAGGTTGAATGCTTACCTTGCTTCACAATTTCTGGGTTTAGAGCTAGAGAAATGAAATGAAAACCAATTTCTTAGTTAAAATAACGAGAAATTTGGGAAAAAAAATAATTCTTAATCGGCAACTCTATATTTCAAGGAAATCCTTGCAAATCTCTTTTCACACTTTCTATTTGAAGAAACTTATTTCTTTTGTTTTTTGGGTCAAAACTTATTTCTTTTGTTATGTGCTTTTATCTCTTGCTCTCTCAATCGATAAATAAAATTAATTTTTAGTAACTATATTTTTAGTAACTATATATTATATATTAATATGGTTAATAATATTGGCTGGACGAAGAAGGTAAAAGACCAAAAGATCGAAGAGACAAATAAAAATACTATTACACTTCCACTCGAAAACAACTATACATTTTCAGACTGTATGATCATTGTTTTTAATTTAATCATATATATAATGAGAGAAGGGGGGCTCTCTCCTACTGTCACAACAGCTCCCTTTGATTGGTCAATTTTAATCAAAATTTTCCACATCATCATTAAACTAAAACTAATATAATATTTAATGTAATATTATTTAATTTAAATGTTATTAGTTAAAATCATTGAAACATAAATTCTAAATTTGAATTTAATTTATAATCTCATAAATATATAAATATTATATATTATAAATTTTAAATACATCTTTCATATGTAATAAATAAACAAAACTAAATAATCTCAATAAAAGTGTAATATCAAATTGTAAGATTAAAAGTAAATATAGCATTATTAAAAAGTTTACAATAATTAAAAATTATAAGCAAAGAAAAATAAAAATTATAAATAATAAAAATAATTATTATTAAGAATAGAAAAAATATTATTAAAATGAGATATAGTGATAATAAAAAAATTATACAAAATATAAGAACATAAGAAATAAAGTAAAACAAAATAAATGAAATATATATATATTAAAGAAATCTAAATGACAACTAAAAATATTAAAATATAGAAATAATTGTTATTAAGAATAGAAAGAAAATGTTACAAATTGAGATAAAATGATATTACAAAAATTATATAAAATATAAGAAAATATGAAAGAAAATAAAATTAATGATATATAATTAAGAAAATTTAAAATCATAACTAAAATATTAAAATATTATGAATAAAAACTAAAAAAAATAAGAGTTTGATGAATGAAAATGTATAAATAAAAAAATAAATATATTAAAAATATTTTATTAAAAATAAAAAGGATGATAAAAAGGTTGAAGGAAATAGAATTTTAGAAAAATGCTCATTAAAATTTAATAATTAAAAATATTTATATATAAAATAAATTAAATTAATAATTGTATGTTAATCATATTCTCTCCCAAAATTCATTATACTCATAAAAAAAGAAACAAAATATACAAATTTGTAAATTAAAAATATATAAAATATTGAAAAGTAAAATAAATATTAAAATATATTAAATATTTATAAATTTAAACAAAATCCGCGTATTTGTGCGGATTCTCTCCTAGTTAAATTTAAAGACTGAGTCTCGTCCAAGAATATACATATTTATCGTAGTTATTACATTCTTCTTCTTTTCTTGTTTTTTGTCAACTATTACATTCTTCTATGTTCATTATTTTCTTAACTAAACTTTTTATTTCATATTATATAAAATGTACAAAATAAATATACATTGATATACATAAAATTTCTATGTATACTATGCAAAATTTTAAATTACACTTTTATTAGAATTTGTAAGATTAAATTAGTATATTTATTATATTTTTTTGTTCTTATAATAACTTTACTTTTTAATTAGGCCTACACAATTTTACCTCGACCTAAAGACCCGACCTCGAACTAACCCAAAAAAATTGGATTGGGTCGGATTCGGATCTAGGTACACTAACATGTTGGGTTCAATAGTTGAAGATTCGTGGATATAGGTTCGGATCCGAGTACCATCCGCATGTCTTCTGAATTCATAATCTATTTTATAAATACACACAAAGAAACTTAAGACACAACCAAAGATGGAATCCCACTAATAATGATCAATGGATTCTATACAAATATAGTTTCAATATCTCTAAATACAATTACATAGAAAATTAAGGAGAATATATATACACTTAAATATACAAGATATCACAATATAGTTGTCTAATATTCCTTTGATATGTGGTCATCATACCAGTAGCTGAGCTTGATGTGGAGAGGTGTCTAGACGAGTGGACAAATCATCCAAAACATATGTATACAAAAAACTAAAAGACATTCATTGATTAGACTCACTGTAAACTTCAAATAGATTATGAATTCGTCCCCCTAAAAATGGCTTCCTTTATGAGTTATATATTACAAACTTTGTCTTTTTGACATTTAACACAAATTCCACTTCCAAGATTCATCATATTGATATGGGCAATGTGCCCATAGATTTGTGATGACTAAGAGTCCCACAACTATAACTATGACAAAACATCTTTTAAGTTTTCAAACACAAACCTAACTAAACAGGTTAAACACAAACCTAACCCACACACAATGGTGTAATAAATCGATTGTAAGAGATCTGCCCGTGGAAAGAAAGAGCAACACTGTGATTTCTAACCTTAAGTTGAGTTAATCAAATGTATTAAGCTCCAAAAACCTGTGAAAAGGTAAAAAAAATATTCATTTAAAGATTAAACATTTGAGATTGTTTTGGGAGAGAAAAAATAAAAAATCTAAGAAAAAGACAACATGCTTTCAAGAAATGAAGAGGACGGATTTATATGTTTTGTTCTTCAAAAACATCAACATTTTCCAACAGATCAAGAAAAGTGACAAATTTTGTGGAAAAAAAACAAATGTTTTAAAGAGAAAGCTTCACCAAAAAAAAAAGCTTCAAAAGAGATTAGTTTAGGAAGTAAACAAAAACACAAATCTAAATAAACTCTAAAATCATTGAAATACAAAGAAAATAAAGAGTTGGAATACTTACCATGCTTCAAAATTTATGGGTTTAGAGCTAGAGAAATAAAATGAAAACCTATTTCTTAGTTAAGAGAACGAGAAATTTGATTTTTTTTTCCTTAATCGGCAACTCTATATTTCTAGGAAATCCTTGCAAAATCTCTTTCCACAGTTTGTATTTGAAGAACCTTATTTCTTTTGTTTTTTGGGTCAAAACTTATTTCTTTTGCTACGTGCTTTTATCTCTTCCTTTCTCACTCGATAAATAAAATTAATTTTTAGTAATTATATTCTTAAACACTATATATTTATATGGTTAATGATATTGGCTAGGCAGAGAAGGTAAAAGGCCAAAAGATGAAGAGACAAATAAAAATATTATTGCACTTTCACTCGAAAACAACAATACCTTTTCAGACTGTATGATAATTTTTTTTTCATTTAATTAAATTTAAAGACCGAGTCTCGTCCAAGAATATACATATTTATTGTAGTTATTACATTCTTCTTCTTTTCTTGTTTTTTTATCAACTATTACATTCTTCTATGTTCATTATTTCTTAACTAAACTTTTTATTTCGTATTATATAAAATGTACAAAATAAATATACAGTGCTATACAGAAAATTTCTATATATACTATGCAAAATTTTAAATCACACTTTTATTAGAATTTGTAACATTAAATTGGTATATTTATTATATTTTTTGTTCTTATAACTTTGCTTTGTAACTAGGTCTAGACAATTTTACCTCGACCTAAATACCCGACCTCGAACTAACCCAAAAAAATTGGAATGGATCGGATTCGGATCTAGGTATACTAACATGTTGGGTTCAATAGTTCAAGATTCGTGGATATAGGTTCGGATCCGAGTACTACCCGCATGTTTTCTGAATTCATAATCTATTTTATAAATACAGACAAAGAAACTTAAGACAAATTCAAAGATGGAATCCCACTAATAATGTTCGATGGATTATATACAAATATAGTTTCAATTTCTCTAGATATAATTACAGAGACAATTAAGGAGAATATATATACACTTGAGTATACAAGATATCACACAATATAGTTGTCTAATATTCCTTTGATGTGTGGCCATCATACCAGTAGCTGAGCTTGGTGTGGAGAGGTAGACGAGTGGATAAATCATCAAAAATATATGTATACAAAAAAACTAAAAGACATTCATTGATTAGTCTCACTCCAAACTTCAAATAGATTATGAATTCGTCCCCCTAAAAAATGGCTTCCTTTATGAGTTATATATTACAAACTTTGTCTTTTTGACCTTTAACACAAATTCCACTTCCAAGATTCATAAAATTGATATGGGCAGTGGGCACAGAGATTTGTGATGACTAAGACTCCCACAACTATGACAAAACATCTTTTAATTTTTCAAACACAAACCTAACTAAACAGGTTTAACACAAACCTAACCCACACACAATGGTGTAATAAATCAATTGTAAGGGATTGTCTGTGAAAAAGAGAGCAACATTGTGATTTCTAACCTTAAGTTGAGTTAAGAGAGCAACATTGTGATTTCTAACCTTAAGTTGAGTTAATCAGATGTATTGAGCTCCAAAAACCTGTGAAAAGGTAAAAAAAAATATCTAGTTAAAGATTAAACATTTGAGATTTTCTTGGGAGAGAAAAAGAAAAAATCTAAGAAGAAGACAACATGCTTTCAAAAAATGAAGATGACGAATTTATATGTTTTGTTCTTCGAAAACATCAATATTTTCCAACAGATCAAGAAAAGAGACAAATTTTGTGGACAAAAACAAATGTTTTTAAGAGAAAGCTTCACCAAAAACAAAAAGAGAAAGCTTCAAAAGAGATGAGTTTAGGAAGTAAACAAAAACACAAATATAAATATACTCTAAGAAACATTGAAATACAAATAAAATAAAGAGTTGGAATGCTTACCTTGCTTCAAAATTTCTGGGTTTAGAGCTAGAGAAATGAAATGAAAACCATTTTCTTAGTTAAAAGAACGAGAAATTTGTATTTTTTTTTCTTAATCGGCAACTCTATACTTCTAGAAAATCCTTGCAAATCTCTTTCCACATTTTCTATTTGAAGAAACTTATTTCTTTTGTTTTTTGGGTCAAAACTTATTTCTTTTGTTACGTGCTTTTATCTCTTGCTATCTCACTCGATAAATAAAATTAATTTTTAGTAACTATATTCTAGTAACTATATATTATATATTTATATGGTTAATAATATTGGCTAGGCAGAGAAGATAAAAGGCCAAAAGATTGAAGAGACAAATAAAAGTACTATTGCACTTTCACTCGAAAAAAACTATACCATTTCAGACTGTATGATCATTGTTTTTTCATTTAATTAAATTTAAAGACCAGGTCTCGTCTAAGAATATACATATTTAATGTAGTTAATACAAACTTCTTCTTTTCTTGTTTTTTTATCAACTATTACATTCTTCTATGTTCATTATTTTCTTAACTAAACTTTTTATTTCGTATTATATAAAATGTACAAAATAAATATACATTGCAATACAAAAATATTTTATGTATACTATGCAAAATTTTAAATCACACTTTTGTTAGAATTTGTAACATTAAATTAGTATATTTATTATATTTTTTTTTTGTTCTTATAACTTTACCTTGTAACTAGGCCTAGACAATTTTACCTCGACCTAAAGACCCGACCTCGAACTAATCCAAGAAAATTGGATTGGGTCGAATTTGGATCTAGGTATACTAACATGTTGTGTTCAATAGTTGAAGATTCGTGGATATAGGTTCGGATCCGAGTACTACCTGCATGTCTTCTGAATTCATAATCTATTTTACAAATACAGACAAAGAAACTTAAGACACAACCAAAGATGGAATCCCACTAATAATGATTGATGGATTATATATAAATATAGTTACAATTTCTCTAGATACAATTACAGAGACAATTAAGGAGAATATATATACACTTGAATATACATCACACAATATAGGGCTCTAATATTCCTTTGATATGTGGCCATCATACCAATAGCTGAGCTTGGTGTGGAGAGGTGTCTAGACGAGTGGACAAATCATCAAAAATATATGTATACAAAGAAACTAAAAGGCATTCATTGATTAGACTCACTGTAAACTTCAAATAGATTATGAATTCGTCCCCCTAAAAATGGCTTCATTTATGAGTTATATATTACAAACTTTGTCTTTTTGACCTTTAACACAAATTCCACTTCCAAGATTCATCATATTGATATGGGCAATGGGCACATAGATTTGTGATGACTAAGAGTCCCACAACTATAACTATGACAAAACATCTTTTAAGTTTTCAAACACAAACCTAACTAAACAGGTTAAACACAAACTTAACCCACACACAATGGTGTAATAAATCGATTGTAAGAGATCTGCCCGTGGAAAAAAAGAGAAACATTGTGATTTCTAACCTTAAGTTGAGTTAATCAAATGTATTGGGCTACAAAAACCTGTGAAAAGGTAAAAAAAAATATATATATTCAATTACAAATTAAACATTTGAGATCGTTTTGGGAGAGAAAAAGAAAAAATTTAAGAAGAAGACAACGTGATTTCAAGAAATGAAGAAGACAAATTTATATGTTTTGTTCTTCAAAAACATCAATATTTTCCAACAGATCAAGAAAAGAGACAAGTTTTGTGGAAAGAGACAATTTTTTGTTTCTCTCTGACTCTACAATGTTTCATCAATTGCTTGGTTCATGTCGAATCAAGAAACAAGTTTCATTACCATTTTCCAACGTGTTCTAACAAATTATTTGAGGTATTCTCATATTTTTTGACTAAGGGAAGGATCATTCTTTTGTAGCTTTGAACTTGACTTCAAATGTAGTAGAAATCTGCATAATCCAATCTTTGTATAACTTACTCGAGTTTTTTTTTTTGGTGCGTTTCCATTATGCCATCCTGATATATTTGATTGAATCTTCCACATCACAAGGAGAGGCATTAGCAAACTTCAAAGATAATAAAACTAAGTGAAGATATCTTTGTAGGAGGAGAAGGACTCTTCACAAACGTTAAATTTGCTTATTTATTTTTTATGGATAATCATAGTAACATCCATGGTACAAGTCAACTCTTTGTGGGGTTACATCAGACATCATAAGTATATTCAAGTGCGATGTAAAGATGCGGAGGTTCACTCTTCTACGTGATGGAGACAAAGACACGGGCGACAACTGTTTCAGATCGAGAAGTAAAAAGATGCATCTCAAAAAGCGCGTCTAGGAGCATTTGTCCGTATGATGAGAGAGAAAAATTCCCGAAAATAGTACTTATAAATCTCATATCACTTTTCACAAAGTCTCAAAATCCTCAAAAATAGATGTATATATAACGGAGTTATTCTAAAAATTTAATAGTTATACGAATTTTGTGAAAGGTAAAAGATAGCTTAATCGATATCTAAAAACGTAGATACATGCTTTATCATCCATCACACTGGTTTAATAATATTCAGCCAAACTTTTACAATTTTTATACGAATTTAGGATGTATATTGCCCTGGTAGATTTGTTATAAAATTCAGTCCATGACTAGTATGATAAATGATTCACATTGTATTGTATAGTCTCTATTCATTTAGAAAATGACAAATGCAAGAAAAAGTGCTAATAATGTCAACCAAATGAAACAGGTTTCCTAAGTCTTCAACGCAAAATCATGATTCCTTAATTCTTAGCGCTTAATTTTTTTTTTGATCAAATTCGCGCTTAAATGTTATTTTTGTTGTGAAATTATTTTATAACAACAAGGTGAAGAAGAAAAAGAAAAGGACAAAAGATATGAGATTCTCTTGCAACTGATGTTCCTTGTGTTTAATATAATAATATATATTATATATGTATGTGGAGCAAGAGAGAGATGAGAGCAAACTCTTTCGTTTTTATATTTTGACTCTTTCTCATAATGTGTGTTATGATACAAAGAGTAATAATGTGTGTTATGATACAAAGAGTATTACCTATTTATACTAAGGTATGACCGCCTTTATAAGGTCGGTTAGGGTAAAGATATTTACAAATATAATATAAAATAAAATATATTTATTTTATCTTAACACTCTCCCTTAAATATCTATTTTATATTATATACTCTCTCATTAAAAAATTTATCACGGAAAAACTCAGTGGGATAAAAAACCATCATAAAGAAAAGAGTACAGTGACGTAAACTCCCCCTGATAGATAGAGATGATCTTTTCTTCACAAATCTCGCAAATGGCGCATTCCGATACTTTGAGTATGTTTCATGAATGATGTAGTTAGAAGCGCCCTTGTAAAGAGATCTGATGCATTGTCGCTTGAGCAGATATATTAGATGCCCATTTCTTAAATTTTTTCGAGCTCTTAATATAGGAGAAAAATCTTGGGAAAATATGCTTTATTCTGTCGCTCTTGATATAGCCTACTTTGAGTTTGTAAAATTGCCTTCAAATATTTTCGTTGGTCCTTTGTTCGTTATGATCCCGCTACTTTCTTGTATATGATGAGTCATAGATCTCAACCATATACATTCTCGACATGCTTTATGGAACACAATTCTCTCCGCATAATTTGAAGAAGTGGCGACTAAAGCCTGCTTTTGAGAGCGCCACGAGATCGCAATTCCTCTCATTGTAAACATGTATCCGGTCTGCGATCGAGCTTTATGCGGATCATATAACTATCCTGCATCTGCAAAACCAACAAGACCAAGCGCAGAATTTCGAGGATAATATAATCTCAAGTTAATCGTACCTCGGAGATATCGAAGGATATGTTTTATCCCGGTCCAATGTTTCTGTGTAGGAGATGAACTGTATCTTGCAAGCAGATTAGTAGCAGAAGCTAGATCTGGTCTGGTACTGTTTGCAAGATACATGGGTGCACCTATGACACTCATATAAAGTATTTCTGGACCTAATATTTCCTCATTACCCTCACAAGGTCAAAATGGATCCTTGTCAATATTAAGCGATCCATTGACTATTGGAGTACTCAAAGGATTTGCTTTACCCATATTAAAATATTTTAACACCCTTGTGGTGTGATTTGAGTGATGCACAAATATATCATCTTGGAAATGCTCTATTTGGAGCCCAAGATAAAATTTTGTCTTTCCAAGATCTTTCATTTCAAACTCTTCTTTTATATGAGTTCTTGCATCATCAATGCCCTTTTGAGTTCCAATAATGTTCAGGTCATCAGCAATGATCACAAATTCTGATGAGGATTTTCTTATAAATACGCAAGGGCTTATCGCATTATTGATAAATCATTTCTTCAACAAAAATTCGCTTAAGTGATTATACCACATGCGTTTGGATTGTTTTAATCCATAAAGTGATCGCTGTAATTTGACCGAATAAATTTTCTCATATTCTTCTGGAATCTTTGATCCTTCTGGGATTTTAAATCCTTATGGGATTTCACATATATGTCACTATCTAGTGATTCATATAGATATGCAGTCACAACATTCATGAGGTACATTTCTAGATTTTTCGATGCCGTTAGGCTTATGAAGTACATGAATGTGATTGCATCTATAACCAGGGAATATGTTTCATCATAATCAATTCCCGGTCTTTGAGAAAACCCTTGTGCCACAAGTCGTGCTTTATATCTTGTGATACTTCGTTTTCTCATTTATTTCCGCACAAATATCTATTTACACCCGACATGCATTACATCGTTTAGGTGTAATAACCATCTCTCCAAACACATTTATTTTATTGAGGGAGAGTAATTTATCCTTGGTGGCTATTCGTTATTTCTCCCAATCAGGCCTTTTATGGCACTCCGATACGGACATTGGTTCTGGATCATTTTCATTTTCAAGTTCTTTGGATACTGAAAAAGGAGAACATTCCATCATTATCTTTTATTTCAATTCTAGCCCATAATTTTTTCACGTTGGGCGAAGTTAATGGAATTCTCATACTTTTCTGCATCATATTCGTCTTCAAGACGAATTCTTTATATTTAAAATAACTCACCTTTCATGAGGTTTATAACTTCGGATGCTTGAGGACAATCTTGTCTCTTCAGCCTTTTCTCCCCCTAATTATCTTTATTAACTTGCGACAACTTTTCATAAGTTTCGCTCTGATAGAGTTTCCGGAAACATATTTTATTTGGCCAATATTTTTATCTCTGCACTCATCTTCGGAGCGGAGATTCATAATATTCATTGTCTCTCTACACTCATCTTCGGAGCGGAGACTCGTGATCCTTATTTTCTCTCTACGCTTAACTGCGGAGCGGAGATTCATGTGCGCTATATCATTCATTTTGTCAACAATCGTATCTGTCTTTGGTTCATATTTTCCCGTAATGACATGGTTAATCGAGATCTCTTTATCAATGTCATTTATTTTATTCAGGTACCTGATCTTATTATTAATCAATGCCAATGGTCTCATTACTCCTATTCGGGAGTTTAATCCTCTTTTCAATAGTCATTTGCTCCTTTTTCTTATGAGAATTTACTTTAGCTTTGGAACCAAAGGGGTCTATCACGTTTCTCACGTGCCATAGACACACTATTATTATAGGAGCATTCTCAGCTAGAATATGAGATTTCTTTGAACTTTAAGTTCATTATTCATTTGTGCAAGGATCACAATGAAATCTCATTCATCAGCTTTTGCATTAGTTCATTGTCTTAAAATCCATAGTTCAATACACCCCCCCCCCCCCATATTCATTTGTTCAAGGATTCCAATTATTCACGATTCTTTTTATAATGATGGGAGAAAATTCTCACCACAATGATAATATGCAAATCTTACAATGAGCACATCACCGAGTGATAGCTCAACATTATTAGAGCGAGATTCATCTCCAGCTCTTACGTTTCATCCTCTTTGGATGTTACTTATATGCGGTGTGGAAAGCATATATCTTACATCCATGCTAAAACATGAAGATTAAATTTCACTATAATTGGTCATTGCAATACCTTGGATTTGATTATAAATAAGCTCATTTTGAATGTGAACATAATCATCTGTATGCATAAATTTATCTCATCGACAATAAGTGACAAATTGCATAACATGAACTCACTAGAGTGATCAAATCTAGGATTTCATTTTACTAATATTATCAATTTACTGTCGATGTGGGATTCTTTAATTCTCCCCCTAGAGATGATATATCTTCCAGAATATCCATATCGAATGAATCCCAGTCATGCATTACTTGCTTGGACCCTTTTTGAACTTCCACCTCGCGTTATTAGTAGGAGAATCAAGATAATCCAAATGTGTATACACTAGGTGTTATCATTTGGTAATTCTCACAATCCTCCCCCTAACGCGGGGAATTCACTTTCATCAAACTATCAAACGTAATGAGCTATTTCAACCAAAAATAGTGATTTGGCCATATTTATAATTCGGAGTACATCATTGGCACTCTTCCAATGTATGTTTTCTCTCCGATGTAATGCAAATATTTTTAATGTCATTTTATCTCTCTTTCGATATATCTCCGGAACTTAACAAAAGTTCGCAAGATTTTAGGAGAATATAACATTTGGTTCCCCTCAGCATTGAAAATTGGCTCATCCATGCCTTTCATAATCTTTGCATTACCAATAGGATACTCACGCTTTCAATGGAGTCCTTTATTTTTGAGACAAGAGAAATATCGTCTACAACGCGCATTATAACATTGTTTGCCAGACCGATATCTTCATCATGAATCCCAATTCATGATATCATGTCATGTCGACCTAAGTTCTATGTTGATCCCATCAACAAGAAACTTGTGACATCAAAAAAATTCAATCGAGATGAAATCGGTTTAATATTGTTTCTTTTGTCTTATGTAATTTTCCATACAGATTGGTTAATATTTTGGCATACATGTACATATCCAATTCCATTTTATGCCAAACATATAACAAACGTTTGTGCTTTCATTACATAATTTTTCATTTAATTTATGAGACTGGAATCTCTTTCCACGTCCATGTCTACCACCTTATTCATAAGTGTTGGTACTGGATTTCCCCCTAGGAAATCTGGCCCATTAACAATAAGACAAAGGCCCATATCTATGAGCCCATTCCTGGATCAAAGACTAAGAGACGAGCCGATTCATTTGTTGGGCCCAGAGGAACGACGTCTTGACAAGGCCCAAGAAATGCCGAAGTAAGAGGCGATCAAGCTCGAGCTCGGCGGGAGACGGCGTGGAGATAGAGCGACTCGGTCTTTTCCAGTTCAACTGATCCGCGAGAATCATGGGGATCGTTACGAAGGAGAGGCCGAAATATCGGAACAGAGAGATCAGAGTCGTGACTATTTAAAGAAGAAGTGGCGATCCATTCAAGATATTCCAACCCTAACTAAGAACACTTCGACTAGATAGCTCGATCATCATACTTTGTACTCTCTTTTCGATTGTGTTTGTTCTATCTCGACGATCAATCTCAATAAAGTCTTTGATTCATAGGAAACTATACCATTTTTATATCCTAAAGTCCAAATCCACGAATACAAATTCTTAGTGTGAATCCCGGATCTCACATTTGGCGCCGACTGTGGGGACATCTATAGTTTTCCTGTCTTAAGAATCAGATCTTAGATCTGATAGATCGAGATGAATCCCGATCAATCTGGCTCTCCCAGCGCCACACCACCGGTTGACCACCCTCAAACGGTCGACAACGTTCCTCAGAACACCACCGGGGTAAGAATCATGGGTCAGACCGATGGCGTGTTGACGAGCTCTGCCTCAGTCTCCACGACCTCGGCACCGGCCGGCTCAGTCGCCTAAACAATCGCGATGAGCCAGACTCCAACAAACGTTTTGTCAGGAACTAACGATCCGAGCAGAAATTGGGTGTGGATGAGAAACGACTCGATTCCCACCCCTGGAGGCGGATCTGGAGCGACCATACCCAATTCGCCACTGCCTTCTGCTCCACAGAGACAAGGGCCAAATGATCTTGCCGAAATCCGTTCGATGTTAAGCCTATTGGTAGACCGAGCAAGAAATAATGAGGCAAGCGCAAGGGCCCAAGAGATCGCAAATCTCTCTCTGGCCGCACAACTCGAAGAACAGGAAAGGCTCATTAACGCCCGTCTTGAAGAGCTCGCTAGCCAAAACCAGGGGGCAGATCAACGTATGATCCACGAACCCCTATAAGTCCCCCACCGTGTACACGTTTGGACTTCTCCCAGGTGGTAACTCCACCGGGAACGTTGGGGAATTTCGCCGGTACGTCGAATAGCGGCTTCCGCCCTATAATGACGACCATCGCGACTCCAACCCCATTCGGTTCAAATTCAATGATCACAGATCCAACCGGATCGGGAAATCGGCCATTACCCAGGCCACCACCTTTCCCGAGTAGTTCGAATACCCGGCTGAGGCAACTAGAAGGCTCTGCTTTCGCCTCGAGCTCAGGACCCGTTAACGGGTTAAATACGGTCCAGTTCCAAACGCCGCAGGTCGATCAGACGGGATCATTTCCAGCAACCGATCTTCTCGACCCAGCTTTCCCTGGACAAATGTCCAATCAAGCACAAGCCCAGTTCGCGCCTACGACAGGCGACGACCACGATATGCTTAGACAGTATATTGAACAAGCTAAGGCTCAGTTCGTCAGTCTGAGCTCCAAAGTTCACATGGCGACAAGCGCGGCGCCCGACATCGATCGAGTGATCGAAGAAACACGACAAACGCCGTTCACAGACCGGATCGCCTTCGCAAGAATCCGGGAAATCAAGAAAACTAAATTTCCGGAGTTCTCTGGGAAGTCGGACCCCAAAGCCCATATCAGGGCATTCCGACTAGCGATGGCAAGGGTATACCTTACCGACGAAGAGAGAGAGCCGGCTTTCTGCAGGCTCTTCGCCGAAAACCTATCGGGCTCCGCCCTAGAATGGTTTGCCGGACTGGAAGAAAGGTCGATCGACAACTTCACCCAGTTCATGACGGCTTTTCTCAAACAGTACTCCGTCTTTATCAGGGAAAAGACTACTGAGGCAGCTCTATTTGGCGTCTCCCAAAAACCCGACGAATCACTTCGCTCGTACATCGACCGATTTAAGGAAATTAAATCCAAAATCGCAAACCCGCGAGACGAAGTAGCTATAGAAGCACTGCGACGTGGACTATGGTATTCGGCCATATTCCGCGAGGAAATAACAGTCCGCGAACCTCAAACACACGATGACGCCCTTCATCGCGCATCGGCCTTCGCTCGCCTCGAGAACGAAACCACGACCCTCAGAGAAAAGCACCGAAAGGAAAAGAACCCTTCGGGCTCGCAGAACTCGAACTCGAAAAAGGATTCCCGTAAATCAGGGAATGTCATTGCGGTCGAGAGCTCGAAGAGCTCGAAGAAATTCGAGTTCGATAAGGAAAAATTCTATGAATTTCACAACAAAAGGGGACACTCGACCGAAGATAGCTATACTCGAGCTAAAGCCGAGGCTCAGAAGCGAGAGTCCGAAAGCAAACAAGACTCTGAAGTCGAGGAGGAAATTCCATCCGAGAAAAAGGAAAGTAAACAGACCAAAGAGCCAAACACCAAGAGGCCTTCTCAAAACAAACGGGAACGGACAAAGGAGCCGGAATCTCCCGAAACACTTCCCCAGGGGTCGCGGAAGCGAGTCGAGTTTATCCTCGGCGAACTCCGCCTGAGTGGCACCCCGGAAGGTTCGGCGTTATCCCCACCTCTGGCTCCCGCTAAGAGTTTACGCTCACGAATTAATCTCCCTCGTCTCTGCGGGGGGTGGGGGGGGGTGGGGTGTACGGGCTATACCCCATAAACGAATCGACTTCATCTTCGGTGGCTCCAAGATTTTCCGAGACTCGGTCAATTCAATCAAAGCTCTTCAAAGAAGAGTCGAGACCGACAAAGGGGGAAAATCCCAATGTTAGGCCCAGGCCACGAAATCACTTTCCACGAAAGCGAGACAAGTAATCTCGACAAACCACACGACGACGCTCTCCTCGTTTGTCTAGTAGTGGGAGATGTCGAACTCTCAAGGATAATGATTGACACAGGAAGTTCGGTAGATGTCCTCTTTTACGATGCATTCAAAAAGATGGACTTCAACGACTCCGAGATCGTGGAAGAAAAGACACCACTAGTAGGGTTCGCTGGCAAAACAACGTACTCGATGGGCTCTGTCTTCACCCCGGTAATCGCCGGAGTAGTCCGAAGAATGACAGAGTTCATCATAGTGGATCGGCCAGCTCCCTATAACGCTATTCTAGGTCGAACGTGGATATACGACATGAAAGCGGTACCATTGACCTACCATCAATGCGTAAAATTCTCAACTCCTAAAGGGGTAAAAACCGTGTACGGAAGTCAAAAGATTCCCGCCACTGCTACATGAACGGATACAAGCAGATTGAGAAATCCCCTGCGTAGCAATTACAGAAAGGGGACGAGCTCGCCACCATGCAGACCAAAAGGTCGAACGACCCGAGTCAAATAGGACCTCCAAAGGACCTCCGAAGGACCTCACGGTCCAAGTTTGCATAGATGATGCCCATCCCGAAAGACTCGTTGGCATTGGAATCGACCTATCAGAGCCAGTCAAAAACGAACTGGTCTCTTTCCTTTGACAAAACGTCGACTCCTTTGCCTGGTCTTCAGTAGACATGAAAGGGATCAACATCGACGTTACCAGCCACGAGCTGAATGTCGACCCAACCTACAAACCGGAAAGACAGAAACGTCGAAAACTAGGTCTGGAACGAGCTCAAGCCGTCAATGACGAGTTCGATCGATTATTAAAAATCGGATTGATCAGAGAGGTCAAATACCCCGACTAGCTTGCGAACCCTGTAGTGGTTAAGAAAAAGAACGGGAAGTGGAGAATCTGTGTAGATTTCACGGATCTCAATAAAGCGTGTCCGAAGGATAGCTTTCCACTCCCACACATCGACCGACTGGTCGAAGCCACCGCCGGACACCAGCTACTATCCTTCATGGACGCTTTCTCGGGGTACAATCAAATATTAATGAACCCCGAGGACCAAGAAAAGACTTCGTTCATAACTGATCGAGGCACGTACTGCTACAAAGTCTTGCCCTTCGGACTAAAAAACGCAGGAGCAACTTACCAACGCCTCGTCAACAAGATGTTTTCAGGACTCCTAGGCAAAACTATGGAAGTCTACATCGACGATATGCAGGTCAAATCTTCCAGGTATGAGGATCACATCCCACAGCTAAAAGAATGTTTTATCATTCTCAATAAATACGGGATGAAACTCAACCCAGCAAAGTGTACCTTCGGGGTCCCCTCAGGAGAATTCCTAGGTTACCTAGTAACCGAAAGAGGGATCGAAGCGAACCCCAAACAGATCTCAACATTCATAGAGATGAAATCTCCCAAAACGACGCGAGAAGTCCAGCGCCTAACCGGCAAAATAGCTGCTCTGAACCGTTTCATTTCGAGGTCGACCGATAAATGTCTGCCCTTCTATCACTTGGTCAAAGCGAACAAAAAGTTCCTCTGGGACGAAAAGTGCGAAGAAGCGTTCACTCAGCTCAAAGCTTACTTAAGCGAACCACCCATATTGGCGAAACCAGTAGAAGGGGAACCCCTCTACCTCTACCTAGCTGTCTCGACGGCAGCGGTAAGTGGAGTCCTGGTTCGCGAAGAACAGAATGAACAACGGCCGGTGTATTACGTCAGTAAAACCTTAATCGACGCTGAAACCAGATACCCCGCCATGGAAAAACTCGCCCTAGCGCTAGTGACATCAGCTCGGAAGCTCCGACCATACTTTCAGTCGCACTCGATCATAGTGATGACCTCTCAGCCACTGAGAACCATCCTTCACAGTCCAAGCCAGTCAAGTCGATTGGTCAAATGGGCTATCGAACTTAGCGAGTACGACATAGAATAATAGGCTCGAACTGAAGGATTGTTTAGTTTATCCTGATTTAATTACTCATTGATTGATCCTACTAAACATGCTTGGATCTAGGTTCTCTTGCTGAATCATAAAAGATCTCACCTAATACCTTGTTATGCAGCGGAATTGAGAGGTACGAGTCAGAGATCAGCAGAACCGCCAAGAGACAGCTCCTCCAAAGGTTCACACACGCACACTTCAGGAAGTTGGCTGCTAGACCACAGGGAGGGAGGCGCAGAGAAGAGAGAGAGGAGGCGCATAAGCTTTTGGGAAAAAGGTGGCTAGGTTAAGTTTTAATCATAAAACTTATGCCTAGTTCCTTTTGGGCTTTTGGGAAAAAGGTGGCTAGGTTAAGTTTTAATCATAAAACTTATGCCTAGTTCCTTTTGGGCTTTTGGGCCCAATTCCCAGTCTGATTAAATCCCTTAGATTTAATCAGGCCCTTTCATCTCTCTAAGCACAGTAAATGCCTAGCACTTTTACCGTACTTCTGCTGAACCGTTCCTTCATTGTTTCCTGTTAGCTTAGGCGTGTGACCCATGTGGGATCATATAATAAAGGCAATAAGTCCAAGACTCATAGATCATGAGCGGACTCTAGCAAGCCATCATGACCCCCAGTATTATATGACTTATGTCTGATCATTGACATACTCTTACTTTCTAGAGACAGTACAGAGATTACTGGACATAATTCCAACAATCTCCCACTTGTACTGGAATCTCTGTATTCATAATCCTTTTGTCTCAATATCTCGATTAGTCATAAGGCAAGATGAGTGTCATCCTTATAAAGCCTAATCATGTTCATCGGACTCTGATTTGATACTGACAATCCAAACGACTCGGGACAGTCCGTTTGAGCATGGCAATGCATTTTCCAGTATTCAAATCTCCGATTGGCCTAGAGATATTCACTCCATTTATATTGGAGGGACAAATCCCGTCTTGTTCCATCACTGTAAACTACTCATTTCATAATACACCCAAACAAGGTCCTTATAACTATCGCTTAACGACAGCGTTAGACAATGATCAAAGCGCATCAGTTCATGTGCAGTCACATGCATGTGAACTCAGGTCTAAGGACTATACTCTATAGTCGTAGTAGGAATCTCTTATGACACATATATAAATATCCTGAAGAGTTCTTATAATCGGGTCATGTCCGGTCGTATGTACCCCAACATACACCTATGTACTGACTTTGATGCCGCGCATCTATGACACCATGAAACTTGGTCATAAGTCACATGCCAATCTAGTCTCACGCGGTTGTTGGTGTTCCAATTTCAACAACCTTCGACTAGGGACTGGATGATATAAGCCATCTATCAAATATAGGGTCTCATGATCAAGCTAAATGACTTTGATGACTCAAGATCAAGTCACTTACTTCGATGACCTATAAAATGGTTTATATCACTTTGGAACGATTATTTCATCACAGTTAAAATAATCTTGAAATAATAATTTCATTAAACATCATAAAATGTTTTACAAGAACATATCAATAACTAAATAAAGCCCTTTATTAACTCCCACTGAAATTAAGACTACATCTTAATTTCACTTATCCTACAGCAACAGTCCGCGACTCGTGCTTAGGCCTAAGGAGTGGCTTCGTTAATAGATTAGCAACGTTCACATTCGTTGAAACTTGCTGATCTACTTAACATCTCTGTCATTTATCTCACGGAATAGGTTATACCTATCCTCAAGGTGTTTGGACCTCTGATGTGCAGCTAGTCTCATCTATGCTGGGAATCACATCAAGTTCAGTGACGAACTCTTCTTTCCAAACAACCTCTTTCGCCGCTTCTCAAGCTGCGAAATGTTCAGATTAAGTCATGGAATCAGCAACAGTGCCTTGCACCGCCAGATAGACACAAGATATAACCGGACTGTGACCGGAAATCATCTTTGTCCGTTGGAAGCATGCCTTTCAGACTCTACCGACTCGTAGCACCTCACTTTCTCCGTAAATCAAGAACTTATCCTTAGTATTCCTCAAATACTTTAGGATATTCTTTACGGCAATCCAGTGATTCTTTGCTGGATTTGACTGGTCTTTTACTTGTCTTGCTTAACATTAAAGCAACATCAAAACAAGTACGTGTCATGGCATATATGATAGATCCAATTGCCGACGCATATGGAATCTCATCCATTCATTCAAGCTCAGCAGATATCGTAGGATACTGTTTCTTGCTTAACGTAAGCCATGTGACATTGGCATAAAACCCTTCTTGGATTGCTGAAAACGTGTAGGACTTTGTCAATTTGAGAATCCTGACATTGTCCTACCAGCTCTTTTGGATCTCTATCTTTAGATCCAAAATCCAAGAACATACGTGGCTTTACCCATGTCAATCATAAAACCAACTCCCAAGCCAGTCCTTTACCGACTGCAGCATTGGGACGTTATATCCGAGAATCAGTATGTCATCGACATACACTATGAGAAATGCAATATTGCTCCCACTTATCTTTTAGTAAACGCACAGTTCCATTTCGTTCCTGTTTAAGTCAAAACCTTGACTACTTCAACAGAACGAAGATTCCAACTCCGATATGTTTGCTTCCATCCATGAATGGATCGATGAAGCTAACTTACACAAAATGTAATTTTTCCGGAGTCCGGGCTCACTTTCGCTTCTTTGAGTTTCGCAGATTCGTCGCTTTCAATGATCATCAGATCATGCGAACTTTCAATGATCATCAGGTTCAACTAATGACGAGAATTCACTCTCGGATTAGTGACTGATTCTTTCATATCTGCGAACTTCAGGCTCCACAGGTGTAGATTCTACAGAAATCTGTAAATCCTTCCGCTGCTCTCCCTCAACAGGTTGAGCAGCCACCTGTATTTGTCGAATTTCTTCGAGTCATACTTTTACTCCCACTGTTCTTCTTGGAAAGTAACTTCCCTTCTTGAAAACAGAATGGACGTAAAGGTAACAAGCCTTGGTTTCCCTAGGACAACCAGCGAAGTAGCACAACTACAAATACTCAGTAAAGACGAATTTGGATCGATTCCAATCCACATTTATGTGGTGTCTTTCAACTGATATTGGTAGAACTATTTCAGCGTAAACTTAGATATTTCTAGAGCGTTATTCTTAAAAATATCATGGAAGATTCGTGTGACTCATCTTTAATCATTTCTAATAAGATCTGATTCTTTCTCACAAAAATACCTCAAGGTTTTCAGGAGAAATGAGATGTGAAACGATTTCACACTCATTCAGATGATCACACCATCAATGACTTAAGTATTCTCACTCGTGATCTAATCAAGAGTCTTAATACTTCTGTCACTAAGATTCTATACCTCATTCTGGAACTCTTTCGATCATATCAAAGAATTCCGACTTGTGTCTCATCAAATTAACACAGTCACACTCACTGAAGCAATCAGTAGAGACAATGAAGTACAGGAAATTTTCTCTGGCATTACTGCTCATCGGACCACATACATGAGTATGTTCAATCTCCAATAAGCGTTTGGGCCTTTCTCTAGCTCGGCTAAGATGGGCCCTTTGTCCTTTTGGTCTAGTAAGCAGAATTCAAGTCTCATAAGATATCGTATCAAATGAGCCCAACAGTCCATAACTATGGGATTTCTGAATCCGACTTACTCTATGTGACCAAGACTTTTATGCCAAGAAAAATCAGGTTTAATTCATCAGATTTAAACCAATTCGGTATTCATGTTACATTTAGGCACTCTTTGGTTTAAGATATAAAACCCATTCCTTGAATAGGGTGCTACAATTAATATTTCATTAAGATCAAAAAAAAACAAAACCTTGTCTTTTATCAAAATGAAAAACATTCAAATTCTTACAAGAAAATGAAAAACAACTCTGCTTAAAGCAGGTACATTGTAGCAATCACTTAATACAAAACCAAGCCTCGAAGGCATCTACAAGTGAAAACCCTACGGCTGAGGCAGCGTCCATAGCTCCTTCCAGACATGTAGATCCACTTGTCCTTCCTTCAACATTCTACTGTTGCTTAGGCTCTGCATATTACTACAAATATCAGTGCCACAACCAGTATCCAATACCTTTAAGGTAGAACTTGAAGTAATAACATGAATACCTGAGGAAGTAGTCTCATACATCAACTTTAACTCCTCATCATCTTCCATGAATTTAATGCAATCTCTCTTCCAATGCCCTGTCTCTTTACAGTAGCAGCACTTACCAACGTAAGAGGTATCTGACTTGGGCTCAGAAGACACACGCTTGCCATGATTCAAAATCTGGACAACTTTGTCTTCACCCTTGTCAGCACTAGGTTTAATAAACCCACCCTTCTCCATTATGAGATTATACTGGGTACTCTTCACGTTTGGCTCAACTGTCTTGAGCATATCATGCAGTTCAGTCAGCGTCTTCGTTAAGCCTTTCTTGATATAGTTCCTTCTGAACTTATCATAGCTTGACGGCAGTGACTGCAGAATGATCTCAGTTGCCAATTCTTGGCTAACTGGATAATCCAGTTTCCTCAGGTTATCAATGTAACCCATCATTTTACTGACATGAGGACTCACTGGATGATCATCTGGTAGCTTGCAGCTAGTGAGTGACTTAACCAACTGGTATCTCTCCACTCTTATCTGCTCCTGAAATTTCAATTTCAGGCTGCTGATCATCTCTATTGGCGACTCCATGTTTTCATATTGCTTCCGCAAATCTGAGTCCATGGTAGCCAACATCAGACCACGCACATCTACCGCATCATTATAATGCTTATTCCAAGCATCATATACTGCATGAGAGGCATTGGACCCGATCCTCACGGGGAGAGCTCTCTCAAGGACATAATCCTTTCTCTCCTGCCTGAGGACTAGCCTCAGGTTCCGCGACCAAGTCAAGAAATTTGATCCGTTCAGTTTGTCCATCTCAAGGACAGACCGGATCGAGAAAGTGTTTTGATTGTTTGTGCTAGTCATAACTGAAAATTAAGATAAAAGGATTTTAGTTAATATGTTCAATATGATTAATCTCGCATTATACTTAATATGATTAATCTCGCATTATATTCAATAACATCAGTTACCCTCAATAGAATATAATGATTCCAAGATCCACATATAACTAAGATCAAAGTGGGCCACTGGCCGTCACCCAACCTTAGCTTATATCGGTAAGCCCTATCTCGGCTAATTATATCCGTGATATAACTCTTGGTTGTGAATCTGGGCCCGAGGCCCAATCCACTCTGATGTCTCAAGGCCCGGGACTCCCGATGGCCTAGTCAAGAAAACCAGACTATACAGTCATGTAATCATTAAAGTCTGGGACTCCCAATGACATTTATGAATCACAAACCGTCTTACCCACGCAAAAGTAGACACCCTCACACTGTAAGGCCATGAGTACAATTGAATGGGCTTCGACAGCTGACATAGACTGGACAAGACATCCAACGCTTGATATTATTTGAGGTTCGTAGGTTTATTAAAATTTCATCCCAAAACAGAAGATTACTATTTTGGGAAACTTTCCTTTTTGGGAAACCTACTAATTTTGGAAACTTTCTAAAATTGGAAACTTCCTAAAATTGGAAATTTTCTAAAATTGGAAACTTCCTAAAATTGGAAACTTTCTAAATATAGAAATTTCCTAAAATCCAAAACATGCAAATCTAGAAACTTCTAATTTAAGAAACTTTCTAATTTCAGATTTTGAAAAACAGATTTAATTTAAAATTCATTTATATAAAATTAAATCTGAAGAAAAGACTCAAATAATTGGCCCAATTGTTTTAACTTCTTGGCCCGAGGCCCAAGAATTGGTCCATGTCCAAGACATAACCCAATTGTCCAATTAAATGACATAACCGGTCTGGTTCATTAAAATTGGTCTAACCAAAATTAATTACTACGATGACCACAATTGTCAACCGGTTATTTACTAAACCGGATTTTCTCAATTTATTTGGTCCAACCAAATCAAATTAGAAAACCACTAGTTTAGGCACTAAATCCAATTTTTTCGACTTTGGATTTCTTATCCCGGTTTAACCAGAACTTAATAAATTTATTAAGTCTGATTAAGATTTTTAATCAAATTAAACCGAGCCATTAACCGAACTGATTGGTCACGAACCGATCACGGTCGTGACCTAGCTTCGCAATCGAGACGAGACATCGGCCAGCCGCACGAACGGGACGGGACGCGATCCGAGATCGGTCCATCTCGATCACGCGACGATGCTCGGACGACAGCAGGACGGGACGGCCGGGACGAGAGCGGGACGATGCTGGCTTGGCCGAGACGCGAGAGAGGCACGGCGTGATCGCATCGATCCAAGCCATCGATCCGCGATCGATGCAAGCGATCGGATCGGCCACGTATCTCGCTGCCCATCTCGCCGTGATCGACTCGACCACGCGACTCGATCCATCGATCGGTCCGTGCGTCTATTCGATCCGGACGTGCGGTTCGACCACACTCCGACGCAACCAATTCATATAGATTGGATCATGCGATTTCTTGTTTGTTTAGGTTTTAATTCTTTGTTTCTTAAGTGTTTTTTCTTATCAGTAGATTGATTCAAAACACTTCTTAAACAATCCTAAACATGATTCTAAACAAGAAAAACTAACAGAACCTGGCTCTGATACCACTGAAGGATTGTTTAGTTTATCCTGATTCAATTACTCATTGATTGATCCTACTAAACATGCTTGGATCTAGGTTCTCTTGCTGAATCATAAAAGATCTCACCTAATACCTTGTTATGCAGCGGAATTGAGAGGTACGAGTCAGAGATCAGCAGAACCGCCAAGAGACAGCTCCTCCAAAGGTTCACACACGCACACTTCAGGAAGTTGGCTGCTAGACCACAGGGAGGGAGGCGCAGAGAAGAGAGAGAGGAGGCGCAGAAGCTTTTGGGAAAAAGGTGGCTAGGTTAAGTTTTAATCATAAAACTTATGCCTAGTTCCTTTTGGGCTTTTGGGAAAATGGTGGCTAGGTTAAGTTTTAATCATAAAACTTATGCCTAGTTCCTTTTGGGCTTTTGGGCTCAATTCCCAGTCTGATTAAATCCCTTAGATTTAATCAGGCCCTTTCATCTCTCTAAGCACAGTAAATGCCTAGCACTTTTACCGTACTTCTGCTGAACCGTTCCTTCATTGTTTCCTGTTAGCTTAGGCGTGTGACCCATGTGGGATCATATAATAAAGGCAATAAGTCCAAGACTCATAGATCATGAGCGGACTCTAGCAAGCCATCATGACCCCCAGTATTATATGACTTATGTCTGATCATTGACATACTCTTACTTTCTAGAGACAGTACAGAGATTACTGGACATAATTCCAACACGAACGTGCCTAAAAGCGCAAGTACTGGCAGATTTCATAATCGAGCTCCCTCCGACCATCGAACTCGACCCGACCTCGGCCCAAAGGTGGAAACTCTATGTCGATGGAGCTTCCTCGAGGCAAGGATCCAGAGTCGGAGTAAAACTGGTCTCCCCAACAGGCGAAGTACTAGAACAATCGTTCAGACTGGGCTTCGCCGCTTCAAATAACGAAGCAGAATACGAAGCGTTAATAGCCGGGCTCAGACTAGCGATAGCTATAGGAGCCCGGGAAGTTGACGCCTTCATCGATTCCCAATTGGTCACGAGCCAGTATCATGGCGACTACGAGGCCAAATACGAACGGATGGAAGCATACCTACGGGTAGTCCACACGCTCGCCGAACAGATCGAATTCTTTGATCTAACGTGAATCCCACGCGGGGAAAACACCGCAGCCGATGCCCTATCCGCATTAGCATTGACATCAGATCCCAACCTCAAAAGGATCATACCGGTCGAGGGGATCGAAAAACCAATCATCGACATAGCCCTGAAATCTCTGTCCTTGAAAGGGGACGGGCCCGCCATAAAGGACGATGTCGAGCACAAAGAATGTCCCGAGGACACCAGTCGCGACATCATCAAGATTGATGATGACCTCGATCCAAGAAAAGCCGTGTACGTCGCGAACGTCCCCGACGGACCGATCCAAGCCGCATCCACTAGTCAAAGACCCGAGCCTAACAATGACGAAGATTGGAGAACTCCGATCATTCGATACATTACAAATGGCGAAGTTCCGGACGACAAGTGGGAGGCACGGAAACTCAAAACACAAAGTGCAAGGTACTGCGTCACACAAGGAGAGCTCTTCAAAAGGAGTCTCTCCGGACCTTACCTTAAATGCCTTAACAAAAAGCAAGCCCTAGCCGTGATTACACAAGCACACGCAGGATCCTGCGGAAGCCATTCCGGAGGACGAGCATTGGCCGTGCGAATCAAAAGGCAAGGCTATTTTTGGCCGACAATGGCCACCGAATGCGAGTCCTTCTCCAACAAATGCGACAAGTGCCAAAAGTACGCCCCAATTATCCACCAAGCATCGGAGAAACTCTCCTCTATCTCATCGCCATACCCATTCATGCGATGGGGAATGGACATCGTGGGGCCCCTAGTCGCATCCGGCAAAAAGAAAGCCACACACTTATTGGTGATGACAGACTACTTCACCAAATGGATTGAAGCAGAGTCGTACCAAAAGGTCAAAGACGTTCACGTCAAGGAGTTCATCTGGCGAAACATCGTTTGCCGGCACGGACTACCCCACGAGATCGTCACTGATAACGGTTCCCAGTTCATATCAAACGCCTTCAAGGAGTTCTGCAGAACATGGAACATAAAGCTGACTTACTCAACGCCACGCTATCTGCTAGGGAATGGGCTGGCGGAAGCGGCTAACAAGGCAATCATGAATAGCCTCAAGAAAAGACTCAATGAGTGCAAAACGAGCTGGAGCGACGAGCTCCCAGCCATACTCTGGGCCTACCGGACTACCCCCCGCAAATCCACCGGCGAGACTCCCTTCTCGCTGGCTTACGGGATCGAGGCGGTAGTACCAGCCGAAATCCTTGTATCAAGCATCCGCAAAGAAGAATGCCCACGACAAGAGGAACTCAATAACAAGATGATAACTGACGAGCTCGATCTCGTCGACGAAAGGAGGAACCTCGCACTAGCTCGAATCCAGAACTACCAACAAGCCGCAGCTCGTTACTATGATTCCAGGATCAAAACTCGAAGGTTTCAAGTAGGAGAGCTCGTCTTACGAAAAGTGTTCGACCATAAAAAGGAAGAACACGCCAGGAAGTTAGGAGCAAAGTGGGAAGGCCTTTACCAGGTCACCGATGTTGTAAAGGACGGGGTCTACCGACTCAAGTCGGTGGAAACCCAGAAACCTGAACTACGACCTTGGAACATCATCAACCTCCAAAAATACTTCCACTAGGAGTACGACAACATAATCGAACTATGAAATGGCTTGATCCCCTTAAAAGGGTACGTAGGCAGCTCGACTTCGAGCGCAGCCACCCCCCAAACACAAATCTCTTACCGAGCTCAGCAACTTCTGACGAAGTCATACTAGCTTATTTTTGTGAAATCAAAATAAGTCTCTTAATCCGATGCTTCTTTCTGTCGTTAGAGTCATTGCGAAATACCTCACCATTACATTCCCAAAAAGTGATATGAAATTATCTCTTCAAAAGCTAAAGTGATATGAAATTATCTCTCCTAAAACAAGCGATATGAAATTATCCCTTCCGAGAGACCTCAAACAGCCTCCCCCAAAAAATCAAGTGATATGAAATTATCCCTTCCGAGAGACCTCAAACGGCCTCTCCCAAAATCAAGCGATATGAAATTATCTCTTCAAAAATCAAGTGATATGAAATTATATCTCCAAGAAATAAAGTGATATGAAATTATCCCTTCAAACAAAGCGACCTAAAAAGGTCCTTCCAAATCGAACGAGCTGAAATGATCGTCCCAAAACAAGCGACCCAAAACGGTCCTCCCGATTCGAACGAACTGAAATGATCGTCCCAAAGAAAAAGATCCAGAGCGATCCTTCCAAAACCAATAATTCTTCTAAACCTTATACGGATTAAAAGAATTGGGGGACTACCCCCTCCCTCCAAGCAAAAGACAACGAAGTCCAGACAGTTATTCAAGCAAACAACCTTTGTAAGTCCACTTCGATTCGTCCTTATATTCAGCAATTCTTTGAAAGCATCCAGCGTTAAGCTCAAATCTTACACTACGAAGTAGTCGTACCTCGAGTACGATCGACAAAAAAGTTCGCGAAGAACTCCCTAAGGCTGTTCGAGACAAGTATTTGTCATAACGGCCAAACTCTATGACGAAGCATCAAAACAGTAAAATCTATGCTAAGGCATGAAAGATTCGAAAGCAATTCATAAAAAAAAAAAAGAGGACACGATGTCCTCGAGTTCGAACAAAAAGCCCCCTTGGGCAACCAAAGTTTGAAAAAGAAATCAAAAGCCCCGTTGGGCAACAAAAGTCTGAAGACAAATTAAAAGCCCTCTAGGGCAGCAACGAACAAAAAAGAGGACTAGAACTGCTTGGATGGAGAGGAAGCTTCGTCTTGATCCTCCATCTGATCATCAGTCGCCCTGTCCTCCTCAAGTTGACCCTCGACCTCATCGCTAACTCGCGAGCTAACTCTGGTCGGAAGGTTCGATCCATACTGATCAAGACGAGCGGCCGCCTGTTTTATAGGGCGCGCCAAGATCACGGAATCGTCCGACATCACCGGCAGATTAAGCTTGCTGATACTGAAGTCCGACACCGCTGCGGCATTCATCTCCTCCGGGGCCAATCTTTTCTTCTCGGCCAAGCCCATCACCTCCTTGGTCAGATCAAGTTCGCCAGAAGCGAACTCGGCGAGAAGCACGATATTGGCCAAAGCCTCCTGAAGCCTCATCTCGGCACTCACAACGACTTTCCTTTGGCTCTCCTTCGCCGCAATTCCCTCAAGGATCCTGAGGTATTCACCGTTCAGCCCCTTCCTCGCCTCATGGGCCGCCACCTTGACGTCAAACTCTTGGTCGGCGAGAGCCTTGTCCAGATCGCCCTGACATTGTGTAGCCCACACATCCGCAACCCGACCTGCCTCAATAGCGGTTCGACTTGCCTCCTCCGCGACCGAAGCCCGAGCCAAGGCACCCTGCAACTGCGCATCCAGGTCGCCCGCCTTTTTCCGTAGCTCCTCCTCCCGAGCCAAGACCCCCTGCAACTGCGCTCTCAGGTCCCTAACCGTCTTCTCAACGGTATCGAGCTCACTCGCCTGCGGTATCTCCCGAAGCTCTCGTTCGGCCCTAGCCGCAAACCTGTTCACAGCCTCCAAGGCCTACGTGAAAAACGAGAATTGAGCATAAAACATATCAAAAAGCGAAGGAAGAAAATCGTCACCTTCCCAGAAGCCGCCATCATCTCGGTATAAACGTCACCGAGAGCCATATCCCCGACAGCCGGGAGCTGAACACCTGCGGGCTTAAAATGCCTCAGCAGATAGGCCACACCCGTCGGGTCATCCGCAATCGGACATTCCTTCTGGTGCCTGAAGCGCCAGTTAAAAGACCCGGAGGACCCGGAAGAAGCAGGTCTTGCCTCAGCACTCTGGTTTGACCTCCTCGAGCTCACCTCCGCGTCAGTCCTTTGACGCTTCGCCGCTGGAGGAGGAGGGCCGCCCCGGCTCCGACCGTTTGATCCCCTCGAACCATTCGAACCGGAGCTGCGCAAAGCAGGCTCCCCAGACGGGATCTGAACCGGTTCCTGACCGGCCGAAAGAGGAGGTAAATCCTCCACCACCACATTTACCTCTCCGGACCCTGCGACCTCAGGGAGAGAAACCTGAACAGGGTTTGGAGGAGGGATCGAAGGATGAGGAGGAGGCCCCTCGTCCATGGCAAAAAGAAGGGCGTGGCTCAAGTCGCCGACCTTCATTTTCTTCGCCAGATCAACGGGATCCTTCCCGTTCCGATGACTGCTGGATCTTCGCGATATCTTTCCGAGAGAAGGGGTGCTTGCGGTAGAACTGTCGTCCGAAACAGATCGATCTGCATACAAAACAGACTCGAGTCAGCCCGGCAAACGAAAAGGCATATGGCGCAAAAATCCTTGTACGGACTAGCCAAAATACTTACTCTCTCCAGCCCGCTCGATAATCTGAAGCGGAGCCTGAACGATTCGAGTCGAAGTGGGCCGAGAAGGGAAGCGTGATCCGTCTCGTGAAAGATGAGGTTGGTGTAAAGAAGGTTGTCGGGCCGCAGGACCTAAGGCAGCTTGAATTCGCTGATCCGTAAAGTTAGACCAGCGGATATCTCCTCTCCAAAGGCGAGCTATCAAACTCGATGTATTTGGGTTCAAAGGTAATGACTCAGATCCCTCTGCAAAGAAACCAAAAAGGTTATTAGCAAGCAGCTCGATGTCAATGAAGGACACCGTAGCAACCAGAGAAACTAGTAAACCCTATAAGCTAACCAACGCTAGCCGCCCATCTTGTCGGGATAACCGAATAATCAAAATCCTCGACCGAGTGGTGATTGATCCTGAAGTAAAAGTATTTACTCTTCCACATATCCCTCGTCGGGATCTCATCAAGGATCTTCCCATGGCGAGGAGAGAGGTACTAGGTTCTGGGAAAACGAGTGTTATGTTTTACCGAACAAACTCTCATCAACTCCTCGACCCCGAAGTCGATGCCCTCCTCAACGGCTCTGACCCCGAGCCCGATGACATACCGAACAAAATTCGGAATCATTTGGTGAAAGGCCAGTTGGAGCTGAGCCAAAACCCATGAGATAATGCGAGGGATTGGAAAAAACAATCCGCATTTATCGAAATAGGTATAAGAAGCACAGCAATGACCCTCGACGACAGTTTCTGGGGACATGTCCGGTGATGGGATAAGTATCTCCACCTCCGACGGAATCCGGCACTTCGCCCGCAACTTCCGTATTTGGTCGACAGTCAGACTGGACGGTGGATGAGGACCAACCGGTCCCGCCGCCACAGTTGGACTTGCCCTGGCCGTACTCTTCCGAACCATGATAGTTCGGTATATCGGAAATTTCTTTTGAGAAAAGAAGAAAAACGAAATCTCAAGAGGAGAAAGTCTCAGAGCAACGGCAAAAGGAATAGAAGCGAGAGGCAAACATAAAAAAGGAATATAATGAGGGAATCGTGCTAGGTAACTTCTCCTTTTAAACTATCTCGTGCTCGAGATCCGTGGGATCTTTCGTATCCCACAATCCCAACCGCTCAATTCGAAATTTGTAAATGATTACGAAAAAGATTGAGACAGTTAGGATCCTTCAGTTCCCCGTGATCTCGACCGTCAAAACAAGATCTGCGGACGAGGCGAGAACAATCATTAGGGCTTCCTTAATGCCTAGAGCACGCGCGCGTCTTCCCGAAAATGTCCACCGCCCATTAACCTCGACTTCTCGAAATCAATGGGCTGGGGGGCTATTGTTGGTACTGGATTTCCCCCTAGGAAATCCGGCCCATTAACAATAAGAGAAAGGTCCATATCTATGAGCCCGTTCCTGGATCAAAGACTAAGAGACGAGCCGATTCATTTGTTGGGTCCAGAGGAACGACGTCTTGACAAGGCCCAAGCAATGCCGAAGTAAGAGGCGATCGAGCTCGAGCTCGGCGGGAGACGACGTGGAGATAGAGCGACTCGGTCTTTTCCAGTTCAACTGATCCGCGAGAATCACGGGGATCGTTACGAAGGAGAGGCCGAAATATCGGAACAGAGAGATCAGAGTCGAGACTATTTAAAGAAGAAGTGGCGATCCATTCAAGATATTCCAACCCTAACTAAAAATACTTCGACTAGATAGCTCGATCATCATACTTTGTACTCTCTTTTCGATTGTGTTTGTTCTATCTCGACGATCAATCTCAATAAAGTCTTTGATTCATAGGAAACTATACCATTTTTATATCCTAAAGTCCAAATCCACGAATACAAATTCTTAGTGTGAAACACGGATCTCACAATAAGCGCGACTATGGATTCTACCGTGTCTTCATTCTCGTCATTGAAAATTATTACAATTACTGGTTGCTACGACATTCACTTTTGAGAACGGAGCCAATCCAGTTAGACGAGCATGATGGTTCATTATCTTTCAAACCATCATGTAAGTGGTGACGTAAAAATATCTTTTCATTCGATGTCGTTTTGGAGGAGGCATAGTCTACGACTCGATTTAGGAGGAGGCAAAACCTTCAACTCCGACAATAATTCAACATAATTCAAAAAAAAATCATCATAGGACGACAACATCCATGCGATTTTTTTTTCCAAGAAGTATGATAAATTTAAATGCATAAATTTAAACGTGCAAATATAAATGCAAAATTTAAATGCATCAATTTAAATGCGTAAATTTAAATGCATAAATATAAATGTGGAATTTAAATGCATAAATTGAAGCGCATAAATATAAATACGGAATTTAAATGCATAAATTGAAAAGTTAGATTAGTAATCGAGGAGGCAGCGCCTACCATAAATTCAAGGAGGAGACTTAATTTCTCACTCCATAAATATGATATGAGGTGACATAGTCTACTATGGAACATGATTGTGGAGGCATAACCTACCATAATAATAAGGAGGAGGCTTAACCTACCACTCCAGAAATATGATCTAAGGTGACATAGTCTACCATTGATCATGATCGTGAAGGCGTAGTCTATCATAGCGATCGGTTCGGGGAAGGCAATGCTATCTTCCCAAAAATGATATATAAACAGAAATATAAAAGATATAGTTTTTTTTCTTTCATAAAATAAATTGATCATAACTAAACCTCACATTTTTTATATTTGACCGGATGAAGAGACGAACATGCTGATAACGTGTTATGAAATTATTTTATAACAACATGGTGAAGAAGAAAAAGAAAGAGACAAAAGATATGAAATTCTCTTGGTTCTTATGTTTAATATAATAATATATAGTATATATGTATGTGGAGCAAGAGAGATGAGAACAAACTCTTTCGTTTTTATATTTTGACTCTTTCTTATAATGTGTGTTATGATACAAAGAATATTACCTATTTATACTAAGGTATGACCGCCTTTATAAGGTCCGTTAGGAAAAATATATTTACAAATATAATATAAAATAAAAGATATTTATTTTATCTTAACAATTTTATAAATTTGGCACCAAAATAGCAATTTTTGCAAATTTGCGGATATTCAAAGCTTTTTTCTAAAAGAATGGGGATGGCAGTGGTGTAAATATATGTACGTTTTGTGGGTAAAAGATAATTTAGAAGGTTAAGACACAATTTCTAAAAAATATGGTGCGAGGATATTTATTAGTGTTCACTTTCCCAATTGAATTAGAACAGAGAGGATTCTAGGGTTCACTCGATCATCAATCATCATCATGTTTTCTCAAGCCCTGCGCAGCTGAGACGGCGAGAAAGGATGATTCGAGCAATTTGGAGGAATCTCTGGAAGCAGTATCTTCAAAACCATGCTCAGCCAACGCGACGATAGAAGGAGATTCGAGCAAGATTGAGGAGGCTGTAGAACCCATGGAGGTTTCTCCGGTCATTGTCAAATCGTGCCTAACAAAGCGTAAGGCTGAGTTCGAACCGGAGGAGGAGGAAGAGGAAGAAAAGGAGGAGAGCCATAGTGAGATGGAAGAACGCATTGCAAAAGAGGTGCGTGAGGCTGGCAAAAGGTACTTAGTGGAGCCCGAGTGGGATGTGGATAGCTTCGAAGGTGTAGAGTATTCTTCATCTTCGGAGCCGGACCTTGCCTCCGATGAACAGCATTATTCCGACATGGAAGGTGCTCGAGAAGACTATCGCATCCAGAAACGTCAGTTGATCGAGAGCAAGGTACAACCTAATTTTTGAACTAACAGATTCATCGAATGGATGATGATTTGTGATAGAACGTGTGTGATTAGGGCTTCAAGATGGACCCAGGGCTAAGGCCAAGTGATACGTACATGGGAATCATACCAGAGACATTTGAGCGCGAAACCTATCGTAACACCTGTAAAGAGATGGTGTCTATATGTCTCAAAAAATACAACCAATGCAAGGCTAGTTCTGGTTTCCTTATATATTATCATTCATCGTCCATACAAGTAGAAGTGAACTCATCTATGATTTTTGATTGGCTCTAGGATTTGAATGTGAAGTTTGTTGAATTGGTGAGCGTTAATTATCGAGGAGGACCAAGATCGAAGTCATACATAACATTTATGGCAAGGGAGAAGCCGGATGGACCTCTTGTTGAGTATCAAGCCAAGGCTATGCGTACTCTTGACCTGAAGATTCATCCCATTCTCTGTAGACCGGTTCCTTTGCCAAAGTCTTGATATGGGTTGCAGGCATTAGCCAGTTTTCTCTGTTACTTTAGACTCAAACATGTTTAGAGAAATGTCATAGATGTTTTTTGGCTTCAAGTCTTGATATATACCACAAATAAAGTGCATGTTTTACTGTTTGAGCTTTTGAATCTCTCTGTCCATGATTTCAGAATAATGAAGTCACTCTTAGAAGGGTGTTGCTTGCATGATTTTGCTGACTCAGAGGATGGACTTGGCGAAGGACATATCATCTGAAGTTGAGATTATTGACTGTTTATGTAATTATGTTTTGTTATTTATGAGAGTCCAAGCACTGATATGTAATGGATGGGATCTTGATTATGATATAAACCTGTATGTGCTTTCACTCTTTTTTTTACTCATGCCACATTGCTGATACAAGGCCTGCTCCTGCTCACGAGCAACAAGAAAAACTTTCTGATGCTACAGCCAATAAGAATGGGACCCGGGAAGGCAGAACTAATAAGCGTAGAGCTTGGTCTCACAAATACAGATCGTTATCATTTGCTGTAAATTCTCGGGAATAATGATTCGGGTATCAGCGGTGCCAATGATACATAAAAAACTATTGAGTATCTTGCGTCGTCTGTTCCAGACTCGGACAAAGTTTTGCTTGAGGCTTGTGTAGATGTTCTGGAAAATAATCTGGTTGATCAAATAGGTTCGGAAGTCAAGACCGCAATTGATAAGGGCAAGTCAGTGTCTCAGGATCCTAGTGATTCATGTGTTGGTGATTTGTCTGTAGGAACAGAGATTAAGGGTTGTAAGGACCTACCTTCATTCTGTTTGAAGTGTAGAAATGAGAAATCTATTTGGGCCGTTGATGTTGGCAGAATATGGGGAAAATGGAGCCCCATTTTTCCTGGTTACTCACAAGAAAGGTGGCCATAAGGTCACATAAAATTAATAATCATCAATGACGTTTTTTGGTGGAATGTTAGAGGGCTTAACAACGACATACGCCACACTATGGTCAGAAACTTGATTAATATCCATTGATTGGGGCGTTTACTGAGATGCATACTCAAGAAATAAATAAGGAACATATTTCTTATGCAGTTCTGGTGGATTGGAGCTATTTGAAAAAAAATTCACCACCCTACTGCTAGAATTGTGGTTGTTTGGACTCCTACCGTTTCGGTATTCATCTAGAAGTTTTCTGCTCAGGCGATCACTTGTGGTATCTTTATTCCAGCGGATATCTCTTAAATATCTTTTGTTTATGGGTTCAATGTTTTAGAGGATCTTCGTGTCCTGTCAGTCGAGTTGAAGGAAATCAATGATACATCGCCAGCAGCTAATCATCTTTGGGCAGTTGTTGGGGATTTTAATCAAATCTTGCGGATTTATCACCGCTTAAACAGTCTCACGGACGATATAGATGTTTCGGGAATGGATGAGCTAAATCTTTCTATACAAGATGCAGACATGTTTGAAGCTCGGGAGAAAGGGCTCCATTAAACGTGGTGGAATAATCATGACGCCATTCCGATCTCAAAAAAATAGACCACGCTTTCATTGATCATTATTGGTACACTGCTTTTCCAGATGTGTATGCGGAGTTTCTGGAGCCTATTTAGTCTGACCATGCTCCTTGCTTGTTCAGGGTTCCCTCTCTCACACGCAGGGCTGTAAAGCCGTTCAAGTTTTTGAATCACTTGGCTGATTTGCCGCAGTACCAAGATGTAGTCAAAGAAGCTTGGGATATGGGTCTTATTACCGGTACAACTCAATTCGAATTGAATCGGTCCTTAAAGCTTCTGAAACCTGTTCTTCGAAGACTTAATAAAGTAAACTTTATCGGCATTACAGCTCGTTTCAAGTAACAAGTTTACTGTTCTGCAGCGTACTTTATTTACAAATCCATATGTGGATGTCGGTAGAGAGGAACACCTAGAAGATCGCAATACCCCCCTTATTCTCCCGTTTGGTTGCTCAAAGAACTGCTAGAAATCATATTCTTTATCTGGTCGACGATGATAATCAGAAACATACGGCAGTGGCTGATATTAAGAACCACGAGGTGGAGTATTTCAAGGGAGTCGTTTGGTATACGAACATGCTGGTATCTTCTTCCTCTCCTCGAGATATCCATCACATTTCGTATGAACGGATATTCGTATGGTTAATATTTTATATGAACCACTTCGTATCGATGACGTTTCGTATGAATATTTATTATGTGAAATACTTCAAATGGATAACATATCATATGAAACGGACAAAACTATTAATTGAAACATCCAAACGGGTCAATCGGTAAAAAAAAATCACTCGACAGAACTCACAGATAGGCAAAAAAAATCCGAACAAGATCATTATGAGCTGAACAAGCTCAAATCCGAGCTAAACAAACTCGGAAATTCCAAGCTGAAAAAGCTCGGATCCAAACTAAACCAGCTCAAAAATTCCGAGCAGAAACAGCTCGGATCCGAGCTAAACTAACTAGGACTTTACAAGCTGAACCAGCTACGATCCTAACATATCCTTCTCATTTTCCGAGCACAATCCATTCCTTCAGAAGTTCCGAGCTGAATGCATTTTTGGGACTTTCCGAGTTTAATTTACTTTTCAAATGTTCTGAACGGATATTCCACTTAGATCATACGCTCGAACATTTGTCGATATCTTCTTCTCTGGACGTGCAACTAGCCGCAACCCATTCGAAACATCGACGTATACGTTCCTAGCCGTTAACAAGAATTGTTGGATAAATTCATACGAGATATGAGATTGGTCCCAACCCACAAGACTCGTATTTCTGAGATTTTGGGCCGAATCAAGAAGTATAGTCTCAAACGGACTCGAACCATCCGTTTTTGGCCCATTCAGCAAAATAGATTAAGCCGCGGAAATATAGTTGCCAACATAGGAAGATAAACTCGAAGACGGAAAGAAGAAGATATGTCCGAGAAAAAGAGGAAAATCCGAGCTGAAAAAAGTAAATCTCGAAGGAAATGGAAGATGACGATAACATGAAGATTTCCGGAAATATTGTGGACGAAGATCCTCGAAGCCGACTTGCCGCAACTATATAAGAAGGCAGACTTGCTACAATTTAGGCATCTCGAAAACCATAGCATCTAGATTAGAACTATGAATCGCTTGATCCCTTTTTAAGGGTACGTAGGCAGCCTTTCACAAGGTTCAGTTGTAACATCTTAAACTTATATTCCATGTACTTCGTTTCCGATTCGATCTATCAATAAAAATATCTTCCGTGTCTCTCTTGTCGTGTTGTTTACGTTGAAATTTATGTTCCCGACAAAGTTTAGCTCTACAAATTCGACAGTGCGAGTTCTGACTCTCACAGTTTTCCGCCGTCTGTGGGGAATAGAAGTTTCTTACACTTAAATACTATTGACTAGCAGATCCGTAGATACGACCACCGATGGAGACATAGACGGTGAAAGAAGAAGTCACTCACTGGCGATCAACGCTGCAACGGACGCAGCCGCAAAACACGACACCATGGCGAACAACGCTGCAACAGACGTAGCCGCAACTGATGCAACGATAGCCAACGTAGGGCTAGCCGATTTAAAGGAGATAACAGCCGTACTGATGCAAAAACTCAGTATCGGGACAAGGCGAATAGCACACTCACCAAGCAAGTGGAAAGGCTCAAAACAAAAACCAAGGAGAATTTGGGTGGTGAAAACAGGACCAACTAAGCATATTGAACTCGACTTCTCAACACCATTCGACTCAATGAGAAGCCTTGCGCAACATGGTCCGCAGCCCTCAAACGAGAAGATTCCTCCAGCGACTAAGATCCAACGCAGCGGATCCGCCACCACTAATCAAACCAAGAAGGATCGCGACGACTATCAATGTCAACGGAGAAGATTGCATGGACGCAACCTCAAAATAAAAGAATCGTAACAAGGATACCAAGACCGAATTGGAATTTATCGAAACCGAAAAGAACATTATTGGTGTTCTAAGATCGTCTTCGTCATAAATCGTTTTACTATCTCTCTGATTATCAAGATAAGTACTTAAAATTCTAATTTGCCTTCTCATCATCAATTTCTTTATAAATTATGCCGATCTATTCATCTTCTTTGTGACTAATAGATTTTAGCCTTGTTACAAGTTTTCCGCTTTCAATGCTTTATGATTATAGGAATTAATAATATCTCTAACTTGCATAAAACTAACTTGATAAACTCTTGAGCGAAATCGTAATTTCTCGTCGAATCTTTTTGTATGTTCTACATACAATCTATTTCTCTTTGATTTAGTTTTACATGTTGAGCATCTTGGTTTGGGACTTTGCGGTTATACATCATGATCTGATTCTAACCGATTTTATCATCGGACGAGTCTCCGACTTTGCGTCGTTTGCATATCTAGGCATGACGCCAAGTATCCAAACAACCAAAAATTGTATTAGAATCAAACAGAGCAAATCACCTTCAGTACGCTTCTACACCTTCACATCGCAGCCGAGTCAAGCTGCCTCTGACCAATCGTCGTTGATGCCCCATCGTCACGACAGCCAATGTTCCAAGCTATCATAACACAGAGATTCTTAACCATATACGTACAAAACCCGATATCTATTTTCATATCGTAGGTTCGGCGAGCAATAACACGAAACCAAGTCAGGAAGCGATTCATCGATAAATCATTAACGGTCACCTTCTTGATGTCTAAGCATATTGTCTCATCGTAGCAGATCGTGCGAGTGATCAAAACATCCAAGTAGTGAAGCGCCCCAAACCGCACATTCGTATATGTCCTAATTGGACAATCCACGAATAACATGTTTGGACATACCGTGACAAGGTTGTCGAGACGGTGAACTTGCTCGGACAGATTGCCATACAATCCTTCCATGCACACATCCTTGCTCGACAAACTCACATGTTCAGCTCAATATCAGCTCGGACGACTCAAGATCTCAACACAAACACTGCTCAGTGATCGTGTTTATCTGAGCACACAATACTGCTCAGAATATCTGAGCACACAAGACTGCTCAGAATATCTGAACAAGCGAGATTGCTCGAAAAATCCGAGCACGCAAGTGTGCACGAAAAATATGAGAACGCAGGATTTCTCGTAAAATCCGAGCTTGCAAGTACTCGCAACATTCTCGGCACCTCGCATCGGAAACTCCGAGCATGCAATTCAGCTTTGAAATTCCAAGTTAACCAGCTCAAAAATTCTGAGCTAACGTGCTCGAATTTTATGAGCTCATCTCATTTTGTTTTCCAAACTTACAAGTACTCGCAGCATTCTCGGTAACTCGCAAAATGCTTGGAAACTCGCAGAATGCTTGAAAACTTGCAGAATGCTCGGAAACTCCGAGCAGGCATTTCAGCTAGGAATCCCGAGCTAACCAGCTCGAATTTTTGAGCTCATCTCATTTTGTTCTCCGAGCTAAGAAAAAACAGCTCGGAAGCAGCGAGCAATCAACTCGGGCCCAAAGAAAAAATAACTCAGGCGTAAGTGGGGCATGCAGAACTGTCCAAACGAAGATGCTCAAGTGTACCAACTGACAAGCTCGGAAACTCCAAGCTGACGAATCTTCTCAAAAGTATTGAGCTGACCAATCTTCTCGGAAATTTCAACATAACCAGTTAGGAAATTCTGAGCCAAGTACTCTTCTTGGAAATTCTGAGCTAACCAGCTAGGAAATACCGAGCTAATCTCTATTCTAGGAAATTCCGAGCTAACAAGTTAGGAAATTCTAAGCTAACCAGTTAGGAAATTCCGAGCTAACAAGTTAGAAAATTCCAAGCTCACCACTCTCGAAAATTGCAAGCCAACTACATTGGAAATTCTGATCTAACCAGCTAGGAAATTTCGAGCTGACCACTCTTCCTTGAAATTCCGAACTACTCAACTAGAAAATTCTGTGTTGACTAATCTTCTCGTAAATTCCGAGTTAACCAGCTAGGAAATTCCGAGCTGACCAATCTTCTCAGAAATTCCGAGAAAACCGCTCTTCTCAACCAACGACAAAACTTGTCCAACCAATTTTGAGACCCACTCGAACAGTCTCTTCATAACATTCAGCTCATGAAGCATTTTGCTCGACGCTTTTTCAAAAACTCATGTAACCAAATCACAACCACGAATATGATGTATCCGCAGAGGTTCAACTCCCCCAATCATACGATCAAACTTATCCGGTAATGAAAAATAAAATCATTCTCGATTTTGTTTAATTTACTTATCTTAGAATCAAAATTAGGATCCGAACCTCGTAGCTTAGAAAACTAGTTCAAATTTGTTTACTATCATGTCATACCTAGTCGAGTCTAGTACGTTCTCATGACTTCTTAGTAATTATTTATCTTGTTTACTGATGGCCACAACACACAAACAAGTGAAACCTTTATGGAACTTAACCAACATGTCATATACGGATTGAGGTTCTATACATCCAACAAAGGGATAAAGCGCGCTATATAAATTTTAATACTTGCTAGGTATGTTTACTATCGATGAAGGGAAAATAAGTAGAGAAGAGCCCCCGCACCAGTACTGGATTCGAAATAGACCCCAAAACCCAGTATAACGCTGCTTAGCACACTATTAAATGACGTCCTAACCAAGTATATCTTGGTCTGTTATCTGAAAGGTATGTCATGGGGATATCAGCTTACTATCGATAACGGAAAATGTAAGACACGAAGTCTCAGAAAAACACCAAACTCGAAGTACGCTTTAAACCCAGTAAATGCTTCACAGCACACTGGTCTAAACGACGTCATAAAGCCGAGTATATCTTGGCCTGATATCAGTTTACTACCGGCAGCGGGATTATAAGTCAGGAGCCCCCTGCACTAGTACCAAAGTCAAAGTAAAACTCTGAAACCCAGTACGACGCTTCTGAGCACACTGGTCTAAATCATCACAAGTTCGCAATAAGAGTACGTCACGCTAATCTTTGAACTTAACTCTGAAACCCAGTAAGACGCTTCTGAGCACACTGGTATATATCATCACAAGTTCACAAGTAGAGTACATCCCGCTAATCTTCAAAATTAACTCTGAAACCCAGTAAGACGCTTTCGAGCACATTGGTCTAAAAAATCACAAGTTCGCAAGTAGAGTACATCTCGCTAATCTTCGAACTTAACTCTGAAACCCAATCAAACGCTTCCGAGCACACGGGTATCAATCATCTCAGGTTCGTAGGTAGAGTATATCTCACTAATCTTCGAACTAACTCGGAACCCAGTTAGACGCTTCCGAGCACGCTGGTCTTAGTCATCAGAGATCGATAAGGCGAGTATATCTCGCCAACCTTCGAACTCAAAACTTGACTCAAAATACGGTGGAACGCTTCTATGCACGCCAGATTTAAACGCTATCTCGCTAACCTTAATATTCAGAACGCAACCCAATACGCATCTGAGTGCAATGCTCCTAAAGGACCAAGGATCAAACACTAAATCACACTTTCCTCTAAGAAATATACGAAGTTGTTCGGAAAAGCTTTCAAGATATATGAAACCAACTCATACAGTCTATACGGAGCCGGTGAGGGAGATTTTCTCTTGATAAAATATGCTTGGCTTCTTGCAATAATAAATGTAACGTCAACACGGAAGTTCAGCTTCTCGGACATGCATGTCATCCTAGCAGGCTCGATAAACTAACCTAAAACCAAATCCTTCTAAAAAATCCAAGCAGACTTACTCAGAAAATCCAAGCAAATTTGCTCAGAAATTCCGAGCAGATTTTCTCAGAAAATCCGAGCAGACTTTCTCAAGAAATCCGAGCAGACTTTTTCAGAAATTTCGAGCAGATTTACTCGGAAAATTCTAAAAAAAAATCCGAGCAGACATGCTCAGAAAATTCCAAAAAATTTCGAGCATACATGCTCGGAAAGCCAACGTGATTTCTCTCTAAAACTCATCACATTCGTAAACACGACCAGTTCATATATCAATGCACCTTCTCGACTACTTTTCTTGTTCGATTACGGAAGCAGCGACGAAAGTCCAACAATGGATTTCTGATAGGTGTCAGGTTTTATCCTATATCTAACTGCAAGTGCACAGTTCAGTAGTCGTAGTATATAGGTATCGAATCCACAGGGACTCCGTATTCAATAGCTCAAGAACAGGAAATTAAACTAGGAAGAAAGCAATGTGATTGAATTAAAAGCAATGCAAGAAAGTAAACAGAAAGCAGAGATTGTTGGTTGTGAAAGCAAGTTATTAAGAGCGCTAAGTCTAGGGCGTTCTCAGGAAATCAGACAAGCAGACAGTTCATTCAGCAAGGATCTAATTAAGCACAGTTCTAGAACTCAAAACACAGATATAGAATTAACCAAATTCCTTTGCGATAATTCTCTAAGTCTAAGTGCAGCAAACCAAACTTTCGTTTGCGAGAACTAACAGATTAAACTAGCATTAATCCCGAGTTTGATATGTTCACAATTATCCTAAACCAAACTTTCGTTTGCGAGAAGTTTAATTGCTCAACCTAATTAGTTCAGATTCCTAAACCCCACTTCCGTGACGTATTTAGCAACCTAAGATCTAGATTCTAATTGATCAGGTTAGAACTAGCTTTAAGCACAATTAGATTGAAGAACAGATATAGTTATGAATCCTTAACTGAATTTAACAAGTCTAGCAAGTCATGAAATCCTATGTGAGAAACCCTAAACCTAACAAGGAATTTACTCAGACATAGATAATGAAAACATAATCATATGATGAATAAATTGCATAGAAGATAAAGAATAAAAGGGGTTCGAAATCTTCTCCAAATACAGATGAAGTAAAGGTTCAGATCAGCCCCAAAAGCTCTAAAAATCCTCTGCTCTTAATTATGAAAGCGTAAGTAAATAAAACACCAAAAACTTAATTATATAGGTCTAATCTCGGCCAGGGGCTTCTTTGTAAATATCAGGAACTTCTGGATTAGAGTGCAATATCTTGACTCTTCTAAACCGCCGAGTTTCGGCCATCTCGCTGGTGCAACGATCGATGCTAGAGTGCAACGATCGACACATTCCTCTGTTTCAGACAGTGAACTCTATCTCTCGGCCAAACACTCCAAAAATCTCCAAAAAGTGCCATAATCACCAAGTATGCTCCAAACCTGATTATACCTGTAAAAGACTCTAAAAGAACACAAAAAGACACTAAAACACACTTATATCATGGTCTAAAACTAGTAAAAACCATGATATATCAACTCCCCCACACTTAGCCTTTGCTTGCCCTCAAGCAAAACAGAGAACTAAAGCTTGGTGAAGAGGTTTGAAAACTCTTCAGAAACTCATTTCATCCTAGAAGCTACAATACTCAGATTCCCCTTAGTAAACCACTGCAAGAATCAATCACAGGATATCAAGACCAACATATACTTCCCCCACACTTAGCAACTGTCCTAAGTAAACTCCACAATCCTATTCAAGCATTCAAATTCTCCCTACTGACTTCTGCGAGTATTTAAGTGCGGTCTCACCTAAGGAGTATCGATCAAAGGGCACATGGATTCTTACCTTATCAGCTCTAGACCACCATGCTATCTTTCTCTAGTCCCTTTCTTCTCTTTCCCTTCTTTAACAACTGATTTCTCCCACATTGGGTATCATTTTATTTTTTTATCAGTGTTCTTCTCGTTATGGGGTGTACTTTGGACACATTCCATGGATAGCACAGGAGATAATAGGGGTCTCTACCACTCCTGTGACCACTTCGAAGTTACTAACTCATCCTCAGTTTATTATTATTATTATTTTTTTTTTACTTTATAGAAGGGGAGAAGGGAACTAAATAGAATAGGTTGACAGGCTGTGTCAGAACTAACAAGGGAATCCGACACAAAGTATACCAAGCCCTTAGGTGAGAAATCTAAGTCAGTATTAAGTTGAAGTCAGTAAAAGGATCCTCTGATACCTGAAGTGATGTGGGTGTTCCCAGTAGGTTGATCTGTGATGGGGTTTTCTAATAGTCATAGATAGATCCTGCAACTTCATCCCAATGGTTACTTAAGTTCCTGCAAGTCTTGTAAATCTTCTCAGAAAATCATAGTTTCTTACTTAAACAATTTTGACTCAATAAAACAAAAAAATTTGAAAAATGGACTGACTCTTAAGAAAACAGAAAGATAAACGTCAGTAGCACCTCCCCCACACTTAAGACACACTGTCCCCAGTAGTGTCAAGCGAAGGATCGGTAAAAAGAAAGAAAAATTGTTAAAGTTTTGTTGAGTTCTGTCGGGTTTACCTCTGTCGCTGAAGCATCGATCGTTGCACTAAGTGCATCGACCGTTACTTTGCGATTTTCGTGTATGGTCGATCGTTGCTCAGAACTGCAACGATCGCTGCAATGCGATTACGATCGTGTTGTGACGATCGACACAGAAGTGTGTCGATCGACGCACTGCGAATCTGTCCGAGACCTGCAACCAGAAACTCACCAGAAACAAAAACAAACGTAAAATCCTAACAAAAACACCAAAAATTAAGTAGAAAAACACCAGTACCTAATGGTGGGTTGCCTCCCACCCAGCGCTTGTTTAAGGTCAATAGCTTGACCGGACGGACAAGATTTCTCAAGCACCAGGAGATCCCAACAGAGACTTTTTCTGTCTCTGTCCAAGTCTCCTCATCCAAGGTGGCGAGTAGGCTGTTGTAGAATGCTCATGTCCAAGAAAAGATGGAGTAAAATGTGCTCCAGGATCTAGAATCACAGTGTCACCCGGCTGCTCATCATCTGCATCCATGATTGTGAATGTCTGCCCATCTACCAGTGGCTTTCGCAGCTTCTCCATCTCATATCGCAGCGGCTCATCTCCCAGGTGGAGGTCTATTAGACTCTGTCTAACATCAATCACAGCTCCTGCTGTAGCCAAGAATGGTCTTCCAAGCAGCAATGCTTCATCAGGATCGCAGTCATACTTCAGCACAAGGAAATCTGTCGGAACTAAGTAATTTCCAACTCTCACTGGAATGTCCTTTAAGAGTCCTTCCGGAACTCGTATAGACTGATCAGCTAGGACAAGAGAGGTCCTAGTAGGAGAAAAATCCAGCATACCCAGCTTCTCTGCCACAGAGTATGGCATCAAACTTCCAGCAGCTCCTAAGTCACACAGAGAGCGTCTAAAACTGTCCTCGAAGATGGAGCAGTTAAGCACAAAGACTCCAGGGTCAGGCAGCTTCTTCGGGATCTTGTTTAACAGAACATCACCAATATGCTGAGGAACTATAACCACCCAGTCTCTCAGCTCTTCATCTAGAGGCAGCATCTTGTTCAAATACCTCTGCACACATGGATGATAAGGTGGATCATCAGAAGTTGGAATTTCTTCCAATTCTTCACCAATCTCCTCTAGCTTCTTAAGCTCTTCAATTTCCTGCCTAATCACTTCAGACATTGAGGAGTGTTGTCTAACAATCTGCGCATAAATCTCCTGTTGAGAGATCTCTGAGACTCCAGGGAATAAGCTATCAAGCTCCAAGTCTGCATTAATACCATCATCACTCAGCGAATCTGTATGTTCCCGGCGTGCATCGATCGACACCAGGTGTGTGTCGATCGTTGCAGCTCTGCAATTTCCACCCGAGAGTTTTTCACCAAAATCCGGGATTTCTCCTTCCTTCACCAATTCAGCTGTACTTAGCTCAAATTTTTCACCTTGGTGAGATCCATCATTAATGTACACAGACCAGGCCTTAATATGAGTGTCTGCTAGCCCTTTTCCCTTTATTGAGCTGGAAATCTGGTTTACCTGAGTGTCCAACTACTTCATGTGAGTGTTCAGGGACTCAAACTTCCCATTGAGGTCTTCATAGACAGCATCTAACTTCTTGTTGCAGTCTACAGAAATCTTGGTCTGACTCTCCATTAGTTGTTCCATCATAGCTTCCATTCTGCTCTCATGAGCTGTAGGTGTAGGAGGAGTCTGATAAGATGAAGACCCATAGGTTCTCTGAGTACCTTGTCCAAAGGTCTTCTGAAAACCACTAGTCTGTCAAGAATTAGATGAGTTGCTGTTGAAAGTACTTTTCTGTCCTCCATTGAAGAATCTGTTTCCCTGTTGATTACCAAATCTATTACCTTGGAATCCAGAACCTCCTATGTAATTCACATCTTCCTGCTGAGTGTCCTCCTCAGTTTGAATTACCTCTACATCTTGGGCAAAATGGACAGCTTTCTTACCTGCTAGGAGATTGCAAACTGTGTCCAGCCTAGATCTAATATCAGCTATGTCAGAATTCTCTACACTTCCACCAGATTTCTTCCTCCTCTCATCCATAGTCTTGCAGCTGTTGCTGCCTATTAGATTCTCAATCAACTGCTTAGCTTGTGTAGGAGTCCGGGTGTTGAAGTTAGCATTACTGGAATTGTCCAGCGCAGTCTGATATGGAAGATCTATGCCTCTGAAGAAGATGCCAATCAACTGAACCTCAGTGAATCCATGGTGTGGGCAGTCACGCTGATACTGCTTAAATCTCATCCAGGCAGTCTTTAAAGGCTCCACAGCTCCTTGTGAAAAGGTGAGTATGTCCTGTCTGGACTGTTCTGAGCGCGCATCATCATAGAAGTGACGCAGGAACTCACTCTTTAAATCTGCCCAAGTAGTATACTGAGCAGGCGCTAACTGCTTCAGCCATGCACTAGCGTCTCCAGCAAGACTGTGCGGAAAGAGCTTAAGGAACAGATAGTCCGGGCATACTCCATCATACTTCATGCCAGTGACTACGTCCTCAAACGAATCAATGTGGTCCATAGGCTGCTCCGTTGGGTAACCATGAAACGCATTCTGTCTCATCAGCGAGTAGTAGATGGTTTTGATCTCAAAATCATTCCTCTCAAAAGCAGGAAGCACTAAAGCTGACCGGTTTCTATGAAACTCATCCGGTCTGTTGTAGTCAGCTAAAGTCCTCTCATGTGCAACCATCTCTCTACCTTGGGCCTGTCCTTGACCCTGGTTCCGCTCCTGTTGCTGTTGCTCAGGAGGATCAGGGATGACATTCCCTTCAGCATCAACCCGATGCCCAGCAGCATTGTACGGGTTGTTATCTCGGTCCCTCAAGGTACCTTCAGCATTTGGTATCAAGATCAGACGTTCTTGCACCATCCTTTCTCTTCTCTCTCTTCTGTTGGTTCTCTCTAAACGTCCAAGTTCTTCAAGATCGAGATTAACTAAGTCCAAGTTCGGATTACTTCTAGTTTTCTGCGTCTGCATAAACTGTCTGTAATCGTCCGGCAACGATCGATGCTATCAGTGCAACGATCGTTTCAATCTCTGAATCGCCTAGTGACGATCGATGCTAGAGTGTAACGATCGACGCAGTGCGATATTAGTACCTGCGACAGAGAGAAAAACAGAGAAAGTCAGTAACTAAAAAAAACAAAAATAAAAACGAAAAGGAAACGAAAAATCCTAGTAAAACCCTAAGTTCTAAGCTATCGAAGACTCAAAGAGTCCCCGGAAACGGCGCCAAAAACTTGATAGGTGTCAGGTTTTATCCTATATCTAACTGCAAGTGCACAGTTCAGTAGTCGTAGTATATAGGTATCGAATCCACAGGGACTCCGTATTCAATAGCTCAAGAACAGGAAATTAAACTAGGAAGAAAGCAATGTGATTGAATTAAAAGCAATGCAAGAAAGTAAACAGAAAGCAGAGATTGTTGGTTGTGAAAGCAAGTTATTAAGAGCGCTAAGTCTAGGGCGTTCTCAGGAAATCAGACAAGCAGACAGTTCATTCAGCAAGGATCTAATTAAGCACAGTTCTAGAACTCAAAACACAGATATAGAATTAACCAAATTCCTTTGCGATAATTCTCTAAGTCTAAGTGCAGCAAACCAAACTTTCGTTTGCGAGAACTAACAGATTAAACTAGCATTAATCCCGAGTTTGATATGTTCACAATTATCCTAAACCAAACTTTCGTTTGCGAGAAGTTTAATTGCTCAACCTAATTAGTTCAGATTCCTAAACCCACTTCCGTGACGTATTTAGCAACCTAAGATCTAGATTCTAATTGATCAGGTTAGAACTAGCTTTAAGCACAATTAGATTGAAGAACAGATATAGTTATGAATCCTTAACTGAATTTAACAAGTCTAGCAAGTCATGAAATCCTATGTGAGAAACCCTAAACCTAACAAGGAATTTACTCAGACATAGATAATGAAAACATAATCATATGATGAATAAATTGCATAGAAGATAAAGAATAAAAGGGGTTCGAAATCTTCTCCAAATACAGATGAAGTAAAGGTTCAGATCAGCCCCAAAAGCTCTAAAAATCCTCTGCTCTTAATTATGAAAGCGTAAGTAAATAAAACACCAAAAACTTAATTATATAGGTCTAATCTCGGCCAGGGGCTTCTTTGTAAATATCAGAAACTTCTGGATTAGAGTGCAATATCTTGACTCTTCTAAACCGCCGAGTTTCGGCCCATCTCGCTGGTGCAACGATCGATGCTAGAGTGCAACGATCGACGCATTCCTCTGTTTCGGACAGTGAACTCTATCTCTCGGCCAAACACTCCAAAAATCTCTAAAAAGTGCCATAATCACCAAGTATGCTCCAAACCTGATTATACCTGTAAAAGACTCTAAAAGAACACAAAAAGACACTAAAACACACTTATATCATGGTCTAAAACTAGTAAAAACCATGATATATCAATTTCCAAACATCCAAGTACAAGACTTAAAACTTAAAACAAAAACCCTCTGTTTGAAGTAACAAAACATCTAGGTCATACACCGGAACGACCAACGGTTCCAAAGAAAAGTTTAACAACATATGAAACTCCACAGAATACTTTCCTTCTGAAAATCCACGTGTGAGCTTCTCTCGGATGATCCAAGCTTCCCGGCTGCTCGGTTGCTCGGACGGTCTGAGCAAACCCGCTCGTCTCTTCCGCGTAATCCTAACTCGATGAACTGATCTGCTCAGAAACGTTTTACTCAACAACGTTCTGTTTGACATTTCCAGTCGATCAATGCTGCTCTGCATTTCTGATCAGTCCATCCTGCTCAGCTCTATGAAGTGATGACCTAATTGGAAAAAATTTCCCACTCGGCTTAGTGACACCTACTCGACGTCCTCGTGTTGATCGACTCAGTCATACGACTGAGATGTACTGCTTGGAATGGTCTGCTCGGCTTATTTCCCGATTGAACACACTCAGCGTCCAATCTTTCACCACCGAGAAACAAAAAACATTTTGACAACTTCTCACAAAAACTTCTCGATAAAATTTCGTCGGAACAGCTCGAAAACAAGAACGCCTTTGGCAAGGAGAAAATTGCTTGACTATTCTCCGAGAGGAATCCAACTTAAGTTCTCGTCTACGAAAACTTACTCTGAAGCAATTCAATAGCTTACGAAAGATAAGCCGAGCATGTATAAGCCTCGCAACCATTTCTTTTCTTTCGTGGAAAAAGCCAAGCACCTCACCTCCCACGATTTCTAAAACTTAGTCATGAATCTCTATGCATCTCTGCATCAAAGTGTTCATCTCACACTTATTCGGCAACAACGGTAACCTCATTTAAACAGCTTCTTACATCTAGACGGAACTAGGACTTCATCAAAACTCAACGGCCTTTCACGGCTAAAATGATCTGCTGACAACGCAAGAAATGCTTGAAAATTTTCCATGAGATATTTCCTCTCGGAAAAACAAACTCTTGAGGCTAAGACGATCATTCCGACACAGCTAGACAAATTGAATACACGCTCATCTCGCAAAATGGTATTTGTGGTGTACTCCCAACCGGCATATGTTCTGCTTGGATATGACCTAAGCATTTTTTTGCTCAGCGAGAAAGCTTGTACACACATGTTGATCGACTCGATTCGTCTTGTTTGGAAACCGCTAAAAATCCTGCTCGAAACATTTTTATCCCCATCGGTTCCTCTTGCTCCTCATTCACGCAATCTATCTTGCTTGGCATGCTGACTCTTCATGATCTACAACGAATATATTCAGAAAATTTTATGTTGCGACTAAAACTATCATCAAGAAGAAAAGCGGCCAAACCAAACTTTCGAACAATTGTTTTCGCCTCGACTACTTTAAAACCTCGGCATCATCGTTCTCGATTCTGACGAGATGGGGGCTAACTGTTAGTGTCAAAATCCTCCTCAAAAAAATAATAGACGAAAGTTAAGCAATCGGACATGGACGTTCTATCACATTTCGTATGAACAGAGCTTCATATGGTTAATATTTTATATGAAGCACTTCGTATCGATGTCGTTTCCTATGAATAATGTTTTATGAGAAAAGCTTCAAACAAATAACAATTCATATGAAACGAACATAACTATTCAACCAAACATCCGAACGGATCAATCGAACAAACCAATCACTCGACAGAACCCACGGATAGGCAAAAATATCCGAACAAGATAATTCTAAGCTGAACCAGTTTGGATCCGAACTAAACCAGCTCGGATCCGAACATATCCTTTCTCAGTTTTCGAGCACAATCCATTCCTTCAGAAGTTCTGAGTTGAATGAACTCTTTGGAAACTTTCGAGATGAATTTACTTATCAAACATTTCGAACGGATATTCCACTTAGATCATACGCTCGAACATTTGTCGATATCTTCTTCTCCGTATGCGCAACTAGCCGCAACTCATTTGGAACATAAACATATACGTTCCTAGACGTTAACAAGAATTGTCGGATAAAGTCATACGAGATACGAGCTTGGGAACAACCCACAAGACTCGTATTTTCGAGATTTTGGGCCAAATTAAGAAGTCTACTCTCAAATAGACTCGAACCATCCGTTTTTTGCCCATTCAGAAAAATAGGTTAAGCCGCAGAAAGATAGTCACCAACTATATAAGAAGATGAACTTCCTACGATTTAAGCATCTCGAAAAAACCTAGCATCTACATGAGAACTACGAATGGCTTGATCTCTTTCTTAAGGGTACATAGGCAGTGATATGCTCGGAGTTTTAAATTCCCTATGGTCAACTGCAAGTGCACAATACAATTGTAGTATGTTAGGGGTCCAACCACAGAGACTCAAGAATTCCTACGATAGACTATAGAACGTCAAGTTAAGCTAGGAGAAACGATTAAGAAAGTAAGTAACTAAGCAGAAAGTAAATCAGTAGCAGGAGTGGTTTGTAAGCAGTCAACTAAAAGCGCTAAGTCTAGGGAGTTCTCAGGAAATCAGACAAGCATATTAAATATTCAGTCAGGATCAAATTAAGTTCGGTTCTAGAACTCAAACACAGATATAGAACTAACCAACTTTCCTTGCGAGAATTCTCTAAGTCTAATTAGTAGAACCCAAATTTCTTTGCAATACCTAACAGGTTAAACTAGCCTTAAGTGCAAGTTCGATATGTTCACAATTCAATTAAACCAAATTTCTTTTCGGATAATTAAAGTGCTCAACCTAAAATAGTTCAGATTCTAAATTACACTTTCGTGTCAATTTATAAACCTGGAGTCTAGATTCTAATTGATCAGGTTAGAAACTAGTGTTAAGCACAATTCAGGTTGAAGAACAATTATGATATGAATCCTTAACTGAATAAACAAATCTAGCAAATCATGAAATCCCTAACGAGAATCCCTAAATTTAACTATGAATCTACTCAGACATGATTAATGAAACAGAAATCATAGAATAAATAGATTTCATTAAAGAGAGTAAAGAAACAAAAGGGTTCGAAATCTTTTCCAAAAGCAGGAAGCAATACAGGTTCAGATCAGCCCCAAAAAGCTCTAAAAACTCTCAGCTCAAAGTATGAAAGCGTATCTAAAACTGTTTGTAAAAACCTAATTATATTAGCCTAATCACGTCTTGGGGCTTCTTTGTAAATACTGAAACATCTGGGCAAAAGTGCAATATCCAGATTCTTCATTAAACTCGCCGAGGAAGGTCCATCTCGCTTGTGTGTCGATCGATGTACAATATGTGTCGATCGATGCATTCCTCTGTTTTGGACAGTGAACTCTATCTCTCGGGTTGAATCTCCAAAATGCTCCATAATCTCCAATTCCGCTCCAAACGTGCCTAGACCTGATAAACACCTGAAATGACTCTAAAACATAGTAAAAGACTCGATAAATAAGACATATACCATGGTTAAAAGCCCTAAAATCCATGGTATATCAGGCAGCCTTTCACAAGGTTCAGTTGTAACATCTTAAACTTATATTCCTTGTACTTCGTTTCCGATTCGATCTATCAATAAAAATATCTTTCGGATCTCTCTTGTCGTGTTGTTTACATTGAAATTTATGTTCCCTAAAAAGTTTAGCTCTAAAAATATCGACAGTGCGAGTTCCGACTCTCACATGGCTCCTAAAGGATTTCAATACAACGATCCTTGCACTCATTCCGAAGAGCATCAGCCCGTCCCAATCAGCATTCCTCAAGGGTCACAATCTTGGTAAAAACATCATACTTGCATCTTAACTTATCAGGGACTATCAAAAATCAAGTTGCTCTCCTAGTTTCTTGTTGAAAGTTGACATCTGTAAGGCTTTCGATATGGTATGTTGGGATTTTGTTGTCAAAAATTTAAAGGCTCAACAGTTTCCTCCCTTATTCAGACCTTGGATTGAAGAATGTAGATCCTCTCCAAGATTATCCATAGCAATCAACAGTGAGCTAGCGGGATTATTCCCAGGGAAAAAGGGTTACGACAAGGCGACTCGATGTCTCATTTATTCATTATGGTAAAGTAGGTGTTAACGAAGCTGCATTAGAAAGATGTTTCAGACGGAAAATCAGTCTTCATCCTCGCTGCTCGGACCCAGTAATCACTCATCTCCTCTTTGATGGTGATTTATTGATATCTCAGACGGTTTGTGACACTCTCTAGATGGAATTAGAGAGGTTCTGGCTGAGTTTAAACTGATGAGTGGGTTGGATATTACCCAGAAAAAACAGAATTATTATTTGGCGGTTACAATGAGCTTCAAATATCTGATTTGAGTAACGTCTCCGGGTTCAAGCGTGGAACCTTTCCGAAGAAGATAAAAATGTAAAAGCTTCAGCCTTTCGAGGAAAAGATGACAGCAAAGCTCCACAATTGGATAGTTAAATGTTTGTATTTTGCCGGGAAAATTCGTTTGATCTCTTATGTTATCTACGGAATGGTCAACTTGTGGAATTCAGTTTTCTCTCTTCCCAAAAGCTTTTAGGCTAAAGTAGACAGCATGTGTGCCGCTTTTCCATGGAAGAATAAAAAAGATTCAACAAGGGGAGCTAGAGTATCTTGGTCTGATGTTTGTCATCCTAAAGCTAAATGAGAGCTTGGTATAAGGCGTTATGAGTAGTTCTAGGATGTCTTCCGATTAAAGCAAATATGGAACCTGTTCACCTATTCAGGCTCACTATGGGTCGCTTGGTTGAACAAAAATGTGTTCGGAAGGAAGAGTTTTTGGATGACAAAAGATGCAACTCGCTTCTCCCTTTTGGTTAGGAGCTTGCTTCAAACTAGAAGTCTCCGTCAGAGCTTTATGCGATGTGTTGTGGGTAATGGGAAGTCAGCCTCGTTCTAGTTTGATTACTGGGCTGAGTTAAGTCTACTGATTTATTACTTGGGGAGGACACTTAGTTTGATTGCTGCTCTGGACTCTCGTGTGGTGAAGGCTTCCCGCAACGGTACTTGGTGTCTTCCTGCTGCGAGATCTTCAGAAGCACAATCTCTTCAAATAACTATAACTAGCATCAGGCCACCTGCGGAAGAAAAAGGAGAGGACACTTATCGGTGGATCAATTAATAGGGTAACTTTTTAAGTAATTTCTCCTCTAAATTCACTTGGGAATTCTTGCGTGATCATGCTCATGTGGTTCCTTGGGTCTCGATTATTTGGATTAAGATGAAAATTTCATGATGTGCTTTCATTTGGTGGTTATGTATGCGGGGAAGGCTTCCAACCAAAGAGAGGTTAATTCAGTAGGGCTTGAATGTCCCAGCTATATGCATGCTTTGTTCAACACATGCCGAGAGTCACAGCCGTTTATTCTTTGAATGTGACTATTCCTCGGAGCTATGGTCTGGTTTTACTATTGTGTTTGGTCTACCTAGCCATGTCAATTTGCAGGAAACTGTTTCTCATATCCTAGGTGATCCATCTCTCTCTCGGTCCAGCAAAGGAATCATTATCCGGTTGATGCTGTATGCCTGCTTGTACCTCATTTGGTGGGTGTATAACATGCGTATCTTCTCTTCTGAATTCTCAATTGTGGTGTCAACTCGAGTGGCGGTTAACAGGATCATTCGTGACAGGCTAATCTCTCTTTTTGAAACCTCTGAAAATTCACTTTCCCTTCTACAAGTTTATATTCAGTGGACAGCAGACCTTTCATAATTCTTCTTCCTCCTCTCTCTTTTTCTTTTAAAATAAGTTGTATCAATATCAACATAACAATGTATCTTTTGGTATAAATTTTAACATTCGTACCAAAAACAAAACAAAAATCCAAAATATAAACTACCAAGATATATATATATATATATATATATATATATATATATATATTAAAAATCTGCCCGAGTTAACTCGGCAATGGGATCAGTACAGACTCAAATAAAAACGAAGAGCAAAAGAGCAGCAGATTACAGAGCTTAGATTCATAGTTAATGCTACTATAGGCAAGAATCGAAACAGAAAACCATAGATGAGGTGGGAAAAAGACTCTGGAGCCATAAAGCTCTTGTTTCCGGCAGACCGAGCAATCATTCCTCCTCCGCAAGTGACAGATATCGTTTTCCGGTTGATCCGGAACCGATTTCCCGATCTTATCACCGCCGCGTCTGCCATCTATACTCTCGGAGGTGTCCCGCGGCCACGTAAGTCGGATCGCTACTACAAGAAACCGACCCCATCCACTTCTTCCCTCTATTCCGCCGCAGCCTCGCCGCCCTCGAAAGCTCCATCCGCCGCGCATGACCTAATCAACTTCAATCCGGTCAAAATCCACCGCCTTAGACATCAGAGAGTATCCTTCTGGAGAACCGCCATCTCCAATCGGAGTCTCGTCGTCGCCGTAGCTTCCGTTGACAGAAGATGCAACCCTACCAGCCACAAGAAGAGAAGGCGCCTCTCTAACCTCCGAAGGATGCAGCGCCGTAGATCGGCGAGTTAACTCCCCCGTCCTCCAACGGAGTCTCCCTCCGCCGATTCACACCACCTACCACCGAAACCTTGGAGCTCCGCAGCACCCTCTTCTGTGGAGTTCCCGCCTCATCATCTCAGAGAAGAAGCGCGTACGATCTCTACCTTCGTCGAGCCACTGATCCGTCGTTGAAGCACGAGTCACGAACCACCCGGAGATTTTCCCACTGTCCGACGGTAGCTGTCAGAGCTTGAGAAAGCCTTTGCAACGCTTAGATCTTGTGAAAACCCTAGAAAGGAGAAAAGAGGGAGAGCATGCGTCTCAAACGCTTATGATGTCAAAATAACTACTAAGATATTAACACAACCATTCTAGTGACCAGACACCGAATAACTGAATATACTCAAAATTAACCGAATAAACTGAACTAAACGAAATTAACCGATTTTCTGAAAACTTCAGTTAGTTTCGGCAAAAAATAATAACCGAATAAAGCGAAAACCGAACCGAACCGAACCAAAATTTATTTCGGTTAGTTTCGGTGAAAAAAAAAAAATAACCGAAAAAAACCGAAAAACCAAACCGAAACCGAACCGAAGAACCGAAGTCCTAGGCCTAGACTAAAATATACAGCTGCCAAGTTGATAGAAAGAAGGAATGGCAGTGGTGTAAATATTTTTTTTTTTTTTTTTTTTGTCATCTAGCTTTTATTGATTTTCACAATCGTTGATTACAAAAGTATTCAAAAAAGATGGACAACAATTATAAATTTTCCATGGATCAGTTGCACTAATCGCATTTTTTGACAGACGGTCGGCACATTGATTGGCTTCTCTCGGTTGGTATTGGAAACTTAGATCTTGGAACATTGGTCTCCATTGCTTAACTGTGTCAACATGGTGCTGCTATAAGAGATATGATTAGAGATACTCATCAATATTCGATTGTATTATATATGGAAGCTACAGTTATTGCATAAGCCCTAGATGCTTCCATTGTGTCTGTATATATTGTCACTCGTTGTACATTTGTGATATACAAGAAACATACATTCTATCATGGTATCAAGAGCATAACGATACTCATCATTTTTTTTTTTTTTTCTCTTCCTCTCGGCTGTCCACTTCCTCTCTTATTTCCTCTTCTCTGTCCTATACAATCCATCTCTTTCTTTAGTCTCCAATGGCTACACACAACACAGCCGACATCATAAACACTAACACATCCGAGCAACTACTTCATGTTAACATGGTTAACATCACCAAGCTCACACCTCTCAATTACCTCACCTGGAAAAATCAGATCCACTCCCTGTTGGATGGATACGATCTCGCTGGGTACGTTGACGGATCAAAGCCATCGCCCTCGGCGTACATCACTGTCAACGACGTTGTCAGCCCCAATCCAGATCTCACGAAATGGAAACGCCAAGACAAGCTTATTTACAGCGGTCTTCTGGGCACCATCACACCAACAATCCAGCCTCTTGTCAACAACACAACCTCCAATGCTGAGCTCTGGCGAACCGTTGCTGCGACCTACGCAAAACCAAGCCGCGGTCATATACAGCAACTGAAACTCCAGTTGAAAAACACAGTCAAAGCTGACAAAACTATTGATGAATACCTGCAAGGTCTCACAACCCGGTTCGATCAGCTAGCACTTCTGGGAAAACCTGTCGACCATGAAGACAAGCTGGAATACATACTAGCAGGCTTACCCGAAGAATACAAGCCAGTGGTTGAACAAATCGAAGGCCGCGACATTCCTCCCACCATTATCGAAGTCCATGAGAAGCTGTTGACAAAAGAAGCCAAGCTCTTGTCAAATGTTACTGTCCTTCCTACAAACACACCAGCATCTGCGCATGTTGCCACGACTCGTTCTCGTCAGTTCAAACCGTTGCAGCAATCCAACAAGAACTGGCAGCAGACAAACACTTACACCAATCAGTCAAACCGCAGCGATAATCGCAATGATAATCGCACGACAAAAGGCTATCAGGGTAAGTGTCAACTTTGTGGTGTGTTTGGGCATAGTGCGAGGAGATGCTCACAGCTACAGCAGCATCACTCACCAGCCTCACCGTTCCGACCCTGGCAGCCCAGAGCAAACTTAGCGATCAGCAACCCAACTCCGTCGGATGCGTGGCTGATGGACAGTGGTGCAACTCACCACATGACGAGCGATCTTCACAACCTGGCGATGCACAGCCCATACAAAGGTGACGATTCCGTATTGATTGGCGACGGTTCTGGTCTTCCAATTTCCCACACTGGTTCAGTTTCCCTCCTCTCTACACCCAAAAACATCACCTTAAACAATGTTCTCTGTGTTCCAAATATCCATAAAAATCTTATCTCAGTTTATAGACTTTGCAAAACTAATAATGTCTCTGTGGAATTCTTTCCTACTCACTTTCAGGTGAAGGAGCTGAACTCGGGGGTCCCCTTGGTCCAAGGCTTCACCAATAATGAGCTGTACGAGTGGCCGGCATCTCCACAAACTCTCAAAGCCTTCTTCACCTCCACAACTCCAAAACTATCCATCACCGATTGGCATAACCGTCTCGGCCATCCCTCCTCTTCTATTTTAAATGCTGTTGTTTCCAATTTTTCTTTATCCTGCACCAAATCTGTACCATTCAAAACTCTTTGTTCAGATTGTGCAATAAACAAATCCCACAAACTTCCCTTCTCTCAATCTTCCATAAAATCAACCAGACCACTACAATACCTATTTACTGACCTCTGGACCTCACCCATACAATCAGTCGACAACTATAAGTACTACCTAGTACTTGTAGATCACTATACAAGATATACATGGCTATTTCCTCTAAAAACCAAAGCTCAAGTGAAAGAAACCTTCATACCTTTCAAATCTCTTGTTGAAAACCACTTTAACACCAAACTGGACACGCTCTACTCAGATAACGGTGGCGAATTCATCGCCTTACGGTCGTATCTCGCTGAAGCAGGAATCTCACATCTAACGTCACCACCACACACGCCTGAACACAACGGGCTGTCGGAGCGCAAACACAGGCATGTGGTGGAGACTGGTCTGACCCTGCTTACCCACGCTGGAATGCCCAAGACATACTGGTCGTATGCGTTTAATGCCGCGGTGTATCTCATCAATCGCCTCCCATCTCCTGTCACTGATATGAGCTCGCCATACCAGAAACTATTTGGAATTGCTCCAAATTATCACAAGCTCCGCACATATGGGTGTCTTTGTTTCCCCTGGCTGAGACCCTACAACAATCACAAGCTTCAGGACAGATCAACACCGTGTGTCTTCATTGGGTACTCTACGACACAATCTGCGTACCTGTGTCTGCAACCGATGACGGGCCGAGTCTATGTCTCACGCCACGTCAAATTTGACGAGACAGTCTTTCCCTTCACTCGACCACACGCACAGCTCAACCCAATTTCATCACCTGAAACAGCCATCGTCCCATCCGTAATAACACCGGCCACGACCATACCATTACCGCCGCCACTCGTACAGCCGCCCTCCCCTCCACAGCCGTCGCCGATGGGACCACCGAGCTCAGCTTCTCGCCTGGACGATTCGTCGGATTCAACTCCGCCGAGAGAGGATCGTGATTTCACCGAGGTATTATCTTCTTCCTCTAAACCCAATTCTCAAACCGAAATCAACTCTCCTGCCTTAAACCAGCACCAAACCGAACCCCCACATTCGTTACACCATCCTGAAATCCAATCCCAAACTGAGGCCCAGCAAATATCAATTACTCCTCAAGCCCAAATCCAAACCCCCCATATATCCCAGCCTATACAAAATACCCCTCAGGCCCAAACCCAAACTACACTTATATCCCAACCAAATATTCTTCAGGCCCAAACCCAAAACACTGATATCCCTCAGCCTATTATCGAAACCCAATCTACCACTCACCCGAGCTCTTCTTCCTTCCCTGACCCGACTCCCACCATTACCACCGTTAACCCACCCCGACCACCACCTCCTCCAAACAACCACGATATGCAAACTCGGCGTAAAAATAATATCGTCAAACCCAATCCGAAGTACAACCTTGCAGTCGCACTATCCAGCCTCACTCCTTTAGAACCCCACACCGTAATCCAGGCGTTGAAAGACCAGAACTGGCGCGCAGCAATGTCGGAAGAATTGGATGCCTTCGCTCGCAATCAGACTTACGAGCTCGTTCCTCGACAACCACACTACAATGTCATCGGCTGTAAGTGGATTTATAAAAATAAATTTCACCCAAATGGCTCTCTTAACAGGTGCAAAGCGAGACTTGTCGCGAAGGGTTATACACAGCAATTCGGACGCGATTACAACGAGACATTCAGTCCTGTGATCAAGACCACCACCATTCGTCTTGTCCTCGCCATAGCAGTCACCAAATCATGGAATGTTCAACAGCTCGATGTGAACAATGCATTTCTCCAGGGCACACTTACGGATGAGGTATATATGGACCAACCGCCCGGATTTGTGGACAGAGATCACCCTTCACATGTATGCAGATTGCGAAAAGCGATATACGGCCTTAAACAAGCTCCGCGCGCCTGGTACACAGAACTACAAACCTACTTGCTCAGTCTTGGATTCATGAACTCTCTCGCAGACACGTCCTTATTTGTGCTTCGTCACGGTACGAGCCTAGTATATCTGCTTGTGTACGTAGACGATATACTCATCACAGGCAGCGACGAGATCATGATACAACGCGTCCTTCGCCTCCTAGCTGAGAGATTCTCTGTCAAAGACCCGGAACAACTAAACTATTTCCTAGGCCTCGAAGCTCATCGCACGCCATCAGGATTGCATCTATCCCAGCGGAAATACATATGCGACCTCTTACACCGCTATGATATGCTCCACGCCAAACCAGTGCTTACGCCCATGGCCTCATCACCGAAGCTGACGCTCACCTCTGGTGCGTCTCTAACTGATCCAACTGAATACAGGCAGTTAATTGGGAGCCTCCAGTATCTGGCCTTCACGCGATTGGACATAGCATATGCGGTCAACAAGCTGTCACAATTCATGCATCGCCCAACACAGGATCATTGGCAAGCAGCAAAGCGGATTCTCCGATATCTAGCGGGTTCTCCAACACATGGCATCTTCTTCTCAAGGAAAAACACACTCGCCATTCATGCATTCTCGGACTCGGACTGGGCAGGCGACTCGGACGATTATCTGTCCACCAATGCGTATATCCTCTACATGGGCTCTCATCCAATCTCGTGGAGCTCGAAGAAACAGACTGGCGTTGCAAGGTCATCAACGGAGGCAGAATATCGCGCTGTGGCAAACACATCGGCTGAGATAAGATGGGTATGTAATCTGCTCACCGAACTTGGGATTTCCTTAACACTGCCTCCTGTTGTCTTTTGCGACAATGTTGGGGCAACATTCCTTTGTGCCAATCCGATCTTTCACTCTCGGATGAAACACATTGCGATCGACTATCACTTCGTTCGCGGACAAGTTAGGCAGGGAGCGCTTCGTGTGGCCCATATCAACACAAGAGATCAACTAGCTGACGCATTAACAAAACCTCTCCAACGAGCACAATTTCTGTTACTACGAGACAAGATTGGAGTAGCTTCAGCACCTCCATCTTGAGGGAGCGTATAAGAGATATGATTAGAGATACTCATCAATATTCGATTGTATTATATATGGAAGCTACAGTTATTGCATAAGCCCTAGATGCTTCCATTGTGTCTGTATATATTGTCACTCGTTGTACATTTGTGATATACAAGAAACATACATTCTATCAGCTGCAATCGCAGATTTGGAATCCCGTGATTTAAGATATTGTTTATCATAATATTATCTCCTTCAAACATAACCTGTCGGAAACCCAGGGCATAGGATGATTGAATTGACCAAAGTAATGCAGTAAGCTCAGCTTCTTCCGTCGTATGTCTCCCCTCAAATCTCCCCATAAGTGGTGTAAATATTTGTTTGTTTCGAGGGTAGAAGGTAATTTACAAAGGTTAAGACAATTTATAAAAATAAAAAAAATATGGTGCGAAGATATTTTGGTTTTCACTTTCCCAATTGACTTGGAACAGAGAAGGTTCTAGGGTTCACTCGATCATCAATCACGATGTTTCTCAAACCCTGCGCAGCCAAGGCGACGATAGAAGGAGATTCGAGCAATTTGGAGGAATCCCTGGAAGCAGCATCTTCAAAGGCATGCTCAGCCAAGGCGACGATAGAAGGAGATTCGAGCAAGCTTGAGGAGGCGGCAGAACCCATGGAGCTTTCACCGGTCGTTGTCAAATCGTGCCCAACAAAGCGTAAGGCTGAGTTCGAACCGGAGGAGGAGGAGGAGGAGGAGGAAGAAGAAGACGAGGAGGAGAGCCATAGTGAGATGGAAGAACGCATTGCGAAAGCCAAAATTGAGCAGCTTGAGGCTGCAAAGGCGATGTTGGAGCCGTCTGAGTGGGATGTGGACAGCTTCGAAGGTGTAGAGTATTCTTCCCCTGAGGAGTCGGCCCTTTCCTCCGATGAAGAGCCGCGTCCCGACATGGAAAAGCGTCATGAACACTCTCGCATCGTTAAACGCCAGTTGATCGAGAGCAAGGTTCGACCTAATTTGTCTAATATATTCATGGAATATAGACGATGATCTCGAGTATAATATTTTTGTGTGATTAGGGATTTTACGCTGACCTAGGACTTAAGCCAAGCAATTGGTACAGACGAATCTATCCAGTGAAACTTGATCGGGGAGAGGCTAACGGCAGAACTTTTCGCGACACTTGTGAAGAGGTGGTGTCTGTATGTCTTGAAAAGCACAACCAAGACAAGGCTAGTTCTCTGTTTTTCTTTTGTTTTTTGTTTAGTTATCATTCACCATCCATACTCTAGTATAAGTAGCTAAATCTGAAACATAAATTGGTTCAAGGATTCCAATGTGGAGTGTGTGGAAGTGGTGAGAGGTAATTATCGAGGAGGCCCAAGACCCAAATTTTACATAACATTTATGGCTAAGGAGAAGCCGGATGGACCTCTTGTTGAGTATCAAACCAAGGCTATGCGTACTCTTGACATGAAGATTCATCCCATCCTCTGTAGACCGGCTCCTTCGCCTAAGCCTCTTGTAACCGAAACTATTTAAGGTATGGATTGCTCTTTAGCCAGTTTTGGATTTGTCCTGGATGCTTTTGGTTTTGGCTTACAAGAAAGTTTTTATGATATACAAAGATTTGAATCTCTGTGTGTAGGGTTTCAGAATCACCAAGTGGTATACTAGAAGATAGATGGCGCCTTTGACTTTGTGGAATCAGAGGATGGACTTGGCATTTGGCAAAGGACATATCTTCTGAAAGTCAGATTATTAATGATTTAGCAGTTATTAATGATGGGATCTTGATTATGCTACAAACAACCTATCAGGAAGTGCTTTCGCTCCTTTGAGACTAGTAGTAGCTTTGATTCATGTCATTATGGTGCTAGTAGTAGTATATAGTTTCATCAATATTAGGGAGAGTTACTAAAATGACTGAAAATTATATTGATATTACTAGAATGAATCTAATCTTTTGTTAATTACTAGATTTTTTTTTATCTAGTGTCCTATTTCCTTTGATACCAAAAATGTAATTATGGAAATTGCCATTAGAACTCAACGAGTTTGTTTCTCTTTCACCAAAAAAAGAGACAAAATTGAGAGTGCCATTAGTTTTTCATGTAATTACAATATGTGCTATTTTTTCTTTTGTGAGATTGTCAACTAATTAAAAATAAAAATGTATTTAACTAAAATAGTATATTTAAAACTAAATTTGAAAAATTTCTTGAGTAAATTTATATCAAATTTAATAAGAAATCTTCAAATACCTATTATTATCTAACTACCAATCAAATATTTACGTGTTTACTTTGAGTTTTATTTGAGTTTTTATTCAATAGTATTAATTCATTAAAGTAAATCAGATTTATTAAATAATAAAATCATCAACATATCTATTCTTTTTAATTATTTCCAAATTTGAAATATGCCTATTAATTAGGGATTTCATAACTCATTTTGTAATTATTTTTATTTCCAAAAAATATTAAACATATATTTAATTTCAAAATACTATTTTTTTCTTTCTTCTCATTTTTAAAGATTTTGTTACCAAATAATTAAATTCTAGAAACCGCTTAAGGCGATTGTTTAGGCGATCGTAACCGCTTTTAAGTCCAACCTTCGTTTTCCTTTCTCGGTTGGTGCTAGCTTCTCCGGCGCCGGTCTGTCATCCTCTCTTTTGTTTTTCAAGATCCCAACATCTCACTTCATCACAATTTTACTTCATTATTATGTCTCTCTATGACAACAACCCCTTGACCGATCATAACCGTTCAAGATTACGCTATCATCAATCAATAGAGAGTGATTGTCCGACATTTTTTCACCGTTGTTTTGTGATCAATTTTCTCGGTTCTTGTCTGTTGAAGAGATTCTTCAACGGTTGGTGTTTAACTGTTATGTTCTTTTCCATTCTAGAGATGTCACCCCGAACGTTTCCTTCTCATGTTACCGCGTCGTTGTCCTTTCCGGCATCATCATCTCATGTTTAGGTGACAATCTCATGTGTGAGGACATAACAGATTTTAGTGGCGGCGAAGATATTTTACCGCCTTGCTATGGCAACAGACACCATGGAAACCACCGTGGAATCAAACATCTCTCGAAACCGGTTCGGTAGTAAGTGATTGACCATCCACACTACTTAGACTCAATACAATGAGTTCACAGTAGAATGAAGATTTGCTATCCACTTTTTGAAGGGTCCATAATATTACAACGGCAAAAAAAGAGATAATATGTGAAATTACAATGGGCCAACTTCATTGGAGCTTCATAATGACTAATGACATACGTAACAAAGTAAAGATGCATATATGAAAAGGAGTTCAAAAAATAATTTCTACTATGAATTACTTCTTGGAGAAAGGTACAAAAATTCCTTATCAAGTTAATCTCACGAAAGAAACAAATTCCAAAGACAACATTCACCAAAAAGACTTTGATACAGAAGTGTTTGTATCAAAGTGTCTTGTATTCATAATTACATTGCAACATATCAGATTTTAAGATGTGTTTTGTTAAAATAAAATTCAGTAAAAGGATGTTGCATTCAAATCACATCAGAGAAAGATTAAATATGGAGCTGGACAATAACCGATATCGGTCAACGAGTAAGACTACTCTTCGAAAAGCATCGTTAAACTCCCTTCTACTGTATTTTTCTCAGTATATGGTTTATACATATGTATGTAATAAGTGTGTTGATCTAATTTGTAAGGTCTTTGATATTGTTACATTGTAACTCTTTGTATATTAATAAAGTTTGACTTTGCCGTAAAAAAAAAAAAAATTGTTACCAAATTTCTCATATATTAGTAAATACTCCTACATTTTATCCACATAATTTAATTCATTTCACATTATTTTCAGAAATTCTGCCGGCCGATTTAATCTAACAATTTTAAATCCTAACATACTTGATGAGGGAGAGAGAGAAGGATGGAGTCCTGTATTTGTTGCTTTGTTTTAGAGAAGATGATGGGAGGAGAAGGCTTTATATAGCCAATTTCATGCATCAAATGCCTACACCAAATAAGCTAGGTTTCACCAAATGAATTTCAAGTGACACTTGGGTATCTAGGTGTCAACTCCAGGGATTTCATTTAAGGTGGGGTGAATCTGGTCCAATGGAGATTCATGCATATACAAAGAGCCAATCAGCGATCGCCATGTAGCATGTAGCGATCTCAAACCATTTTTTCTTCATTTCCCAAAACTTTCGAAATGGCTTCAAATCTCATTTTTATTTTCCTGGATCTTTAAAAATGATGCTCTGCAATTTTTGGGTCTGTTTTGACCTTTCGTAGCTCCCAAAACATTAAAAAGATGTTTTTCGTCTTTTTCGGTTTTGTTGGTTTCCATGTCCGACAACTCGTAAAACCTTTTTAAATCTGATTTCAACGTCTTCATATTTTAAGTAATGTTTTAAATAAAAAGAAGATTATTTGGCCCGTAAAAGCTTTCCGTCTTCATTTTTATGAATTTACCAAAATATCTTTGAATTTTCAAAACTGCAGAAATGCCCTTTGGTAAGATTTCTTTGACTTAAAAAATGCCCATTGACGTTATCTTGTGATAGGGTAATACTTACCTCATGGTAACACGATCAGGCAAAGGCAGAGGTAAGAAGAAAGAAAGGGGTCAGCTAACCCCACATGATTTTAAATAATATATGTATTTCTTTAGAAAAAATATTGTGATCCCATCCAATTTTGTTTCTTGACCCCGTAAAAATAAAATCAAACCTATCTAAACAAACAAAAAATTACAATTTAGTTAACTAATTCATTAAATAGGTTCACGTATTGTTTCAATTAAATTTGGGCTTATATTTTGTTTAAGCCCAATTTAAACTCAATAATTAGAAAACATAAAAACAGAAGCCGAAAGTTTTATAATAGAAAAAGTATGTCTTTGTCTCTTAAAATTTGGGTTGATTTTCAGGTTTGATTCTTATGAGTCTTTTATATTATATATTTTAAACTGATTAATTATATTTAATGTTTTTATTAAATTAAAAACGATTTTGATTTAAATTATAGAAAATTAAGATTTATATGTATAATCTGACTATATTTATTCTTTAACTCTTAATTTTATAAATAAATCAACTAATTTATTTTCATTTATCAAATAACTTATGGACTGGTTTATTTAAAAAAAATTATATAAACTAGTTATATCGATTTAGATAACTTGTGGCATGATTCCGGTGAAAGAGAAAAAAAAAACTTAAATATCATCTTAATCAAAAGGATCGGGACAAAATGTAAGTTTATGTTGGATAGTTTAGTTGATCCTGATTCAATTCTCATATTGATATCAACCTAAACATGCATTAGATCTAGGTGTTCTTATTTAGAAACATGACATGATCTCACCTTTTACCTGTTTGTTGCAGCGGAAGGAAGAACAGGTCAGAGATCAGATAGATGCACCGAGGGATGAATCCTCCAAAGGTTCACACACGCTTCACAAGGAAATGGCTGCTAGACCACGAGGAACAGAGGCGCAGAGAGAGGAGAGAGATCGCGGCTAGGGTTTGGGTTAAGGGAGAAAAGACTTGGCTTTTGGTCATTAAAAGCCTTCTCTTTCCCTTTTGGGCTTTTGGGCCCAATCTGATTAAATCCCATTTAATCAGACCCATTAATCTTTCTCTCTTAGTACGACAAATGCCTAGCACTTTTGTCGTACTTCTGCTATGCCGTTCCAACATTATTTCCTGCTAGCTTAAGCGTGTGACCCATATGGGATCATACAATAAAGGCAATAAGTCCAAGACTTATAGATCATGAGCGGACTCTAGCAAGCCATCATGACCCCCAGTATTGTATGACTTATGTCTGATCACTGACATACTCTTACGTTATAGAGACAGTACAGAGATTGCTGGACACAATTCCAACAATCTCCCACTTGAACTGGAATCTCTGTATTCATAATCCCTTTCGTCTCAATATCTCGATTAGTCATAAGGCAAGATTAGTGTCATCCTTATAAAGCCTAATCTTGTTCATCGGACTCTGATTTGATACTGACAATCCAAACGACTCGGGAAAGTCCGTTTGAGCATGGCCATGCGTTTTCCAGTATTCAAATCTCCGATTGGCCTAGAGATATTCACTCCATTTATATTGGAGGGACAAATCCCATCTTGTTCCATCACTGTAAACTACTCATTTCATGATGTACCCAAACAAGGTCCTTATAGCTATCACAGAACGATAGCGTTAGACAATGATCAAAGTGCATCAGTCCATATGCAGTCACATGCATGCGAACTCAGGTCTAAGGACTATACTCTATAGTCGTATTAAGAATCTCTTATGACACAGATATAAATATCCTGAAGAGTTCTTATAAGCGGGTCTTGTCCGGTCGTATGTTCCCAACATACACCTATGTACTGACTTTGATGCCGTGCATCTATGACACATTAAGACTTTGTCATAAGTCACGTACCAATCTAGTCTCTCACGGTTGTTGTTTTTCCAATTTCAACAACCTTCGACTAGGGACAGGATGATATAAAACATCTATCAAATATAGGGTCTCATGATCAAGCTAAATGACTTTGATGACTCAAGATCAAGTCATTTACTTCGATGACCTATAAAATGGTTCATATCATTTTGGAACGATTATTTCATCACAGTTAAAATAATCTTGAAATAACAATTTCATTAAACATAAAATAATGTTTTACAAGAACATATCAAATAACTAAAATAAAGCTCACAAACTCCCACTCAAATTTAGATTACATTTCAATGTTTCTAATGCCTACAGCTTCAGTCAGTAACTCGAGCTTAGGCCTTGGGAGTGGCTTTGTCAACGGGTCAGCGACATTATCATCTGTCGGAACTCGGCTGATCTTGACTTCCTTTCTATTAACGATGTCACGTATCAAGTGAAATCTTCTTTGAACATGCTTGGATTTCTGGTGTGATCTTGGTTCCTTTGCCTGAGCTATAGCACCATTGTTGTCACAAAACAGTGCCAGAGGCTCAGCCGCATCTGGAATCACACCTAGTTCCATAATGAACTTTCGTATCCAAACAGCTTCCTTCGCTGCTTCTGAGGCGGCGATATATTCAGCTTCTGTAGTGGAATCAGCAACGGTGTCCTGCTTGGAGCTTCTCCAACTTACTGCACCGCCATTCAGACAAAAGATATAACCGGACTGTGACCGGAAATCATCTGTGTCTGTCTGGAAACTTGCGTCCGTGAATCCACTGACTTTAAGCACATCACTTCCACCGTACACCAAGAATTTATCCTTAGTATGTCTTAGATACTTCAAGATATTCTTTACGGCAATCCAATGGTTTTCACCTGGATTTGACTGGTATCTACTCGTCATGCTCAATGCATAAGCAACATCAGGACGAGTACAGATCATGGCATACATGACAGACCCTATTGCAGATGCATAGGGAATGTTCTTCATACGCTCGAGCTCAGCAGCCGTCGCAGGGCTCTGCTTCTTGCTTAGCGTTGTGCCATGTACCATTGGCGTGAAGCCCTTCTTGGAATCTTTCATGCTGAATCTTTGTAGGACTTTGTCAATGTATGAGTCTTGACACAAGCCTATCAGCTTCTTAGGTCTATCCCGATAGATCCTAATTCCAAGAACGTATGCGGCTTCACCCATGTCTTTCATGGAAAAACAACTTCCAAGCCAGTCCTTTACAGACTTCAGCATTGGAACGTCGTTTCCGAGAAGCAGTATGTCATCAACATACAGAATAAGAAAAACGATTTTGCTCCCACTAGTTTTCTTATACACGCATTGTTCTTCTTCGTTTTTGATAAAGTCAAATTGCTTGATCGCTTCATCAAAACGAAGATTCCAGCTCCTCGATGCTTGCTTCAATCCATAAATGGATTTATGAAGCTTGCATACTTTCCCAGCATTCTTCGGATCTATGTAACCGTCAGGTTGTGTCATATACACATCCTCTTCCAGAATACCATTCAGGAAGGCGGTTTTCACGTCCATCTGCCAAATTTCATAATCATGAAAAGCTGCAGTTGCTAGTAGAATCCGAATAGATTTCATCATAGCCACTGGTGAATAGGTTTCATTGTAATCCACACCGTGAACTTGTCTGAAACCTTTTGCCACCAACCTGGCTTTATAAATCTGGACATTTCCATCCACGTCAATCTTCTTCTTGAAGATCCATTTGCACTCGATGGCTTTTACACCAGCAGGCAAATCAACCAACGAAAAGACTTGATTGACTGACATGGAGTCCATTTCGGAATCAGTGGCCTGGCGCCACTTAGAGGAATCTGGGCCCATCATAGCTTGATTGAAGTTCGATGGTTCATCACCATCAATGATCAGAAGATCATGACAGTTAGTCACGAGGAATCCTTGATATCTCTCGGGTTCGTGACGGATCCTCCCGGATCTTCGAACTTCAGGTACTACAGGTTCAGGCTCTACAATTTCTTGTAGGTCCTCCTGCTGCTCTTCCTCATTAGGTTGAGCAGTATCCTGTTCATCTTGAATTTCTTCAAGCAGTACCTTACTCCCACTGTCTTTCTTAGAGAGAAACTCCCTCTCAAGAAAGTTACAATCCCGGGCAACAAAGATCTTGTTCTCGGAACGTAGATAGAAGTAATAAGCCTTGGTTTCCCGTGGATAACCAATGAAGTAGCATTTGTCAGATTTCGGTGTAAGTTTGTCTGAGATCAATCTCTTGACATAGGCTTCACAACCCCAAATTCTGAGATAAGACAGCACTGGAGCCACTCCAGTCCATAATTCATATGGTGTCTTTGCTACTGCTTTTGATGGCGCTCTATTTAGAGTGAACACTGCTGTTAGCAGAGCATATCCCCAAAGGGATATTGGAAGGTCTGTGTGACTCATCATAGATCGAACCATATCCAATAAGGTCCGATTTCTCCTCTCAGATACACCATTCCATTGAGGTGTTCCAGGAGGAGTGAGTTGGGATACGATCCCACACTCCCTTAGATGATCACTGAATTCTTGGCTTAAGTATTCTCCTCCTCGGTCGGACCGAAGAGCCTTAATGCTTTTGCCAAGTTGGTTCTGTACTTCATTTTGGAATTCTCTGAACTTCTCAAAAGATTCAGACTTATGTTTCATTAAATAAACATATCCATACCTACTGAAATCATCAGTGAAGGTAATGAAGTACTGATAGTTTCCTCTTGCATTTGTGGACATTGGGCCACACACGTCAGTGTGTATCAGGCCCAATAAGTCACTGGCCCTCTCGTTAGGTTTATTAAAGGGGGCCCGTGTCATTTTGCCCATCATGCAGGATTCGCACTTCTCACATGACTCAAAGTCAAATGAGCCAAGAAGTCCATTCGAATGGAGCCTCTTGATGCGTTTCTCGCTGATGTGCCCTAAACGACAATGCCATAGAAACGTTTGGTTCTCCTCATTAGGTTTGAACCGTTTGGTATTAATGTTATAAATTGGCGCGGATTGATCGAGTATGTAAAGCCCATTCGAAAGAGGGGCAGAACCATAGAACAAATTGTTGCGATTGAAGGAACATAATTTATTCTTAACTGAAAAATCATAACCTTCCAAATCCAACAAAGAAATTGAAATAATATTTCTGCTTATAGCAGGTACAAAATAACAATTATTGAGTTCTAAAATCAATCCCGAAGGTAAAGACAACAAGTATGTTCCTACAGCTAGTGCTGGAACTTTCGCTCCATTCCCAACTCGTAGCTCTACTTGTCCTTGCTTCAGTCTTCTACTGTTGCTGAGTGCCTGCATATTAGTACAAATATGAGCCCCACAACCAGTATCCATAACCCATGAGGTATTATCAGAAGTAGTTGTATTAACTTCTATAACAAAAATACCTGTCGAAGAAGTCTCGAGAGTCTTCTTCTTCAATTCCTTTAGACCTTCTTGGAATTTCTTACATTCTCTCCTCCAATGCCCTGGTTCTTTACAGAACCTGCATATGTCAGTTGGCCCAGCCTTGGACTTGGGCTTGGGCTTTGGCGTGTCCTTGTCCTCGACATGGACAGCCTTGGCCTTTCCCTTATCCTTAGCAGAGGATTTCTTAAAGCCCTTGCCCTTTTGCACCATAAGCACACTAGGGTCCTTGGCAGTTTTCCTCAAATTGGGCTCTGCAGTTTTGAGCATTCCGTGAAGCTCAGGTAATGTCTTACTCAAGCCATGCATGTTAAAGTTCAGAATGAACTGATCATAGCTTGCAGGTAAAGACTGCAGAATGATGTCGCAGGCAAGTTCCTGGCTGATTGGGCAGTCGAGTTTCTGAAGATGATCGAGATAACCCATCATCTTCAAGACATGAGGACTCACTGCCGCATTCGCAGCCAACTTACAGTCCAAGAGGCTCTTAACTGTCTGGAACCTCTCAGTCCTAGCCTGCTCCTGAAAAAGCGATTTCAGGCTTGCCATTATCTCGATGGGTGACAATACACTCTCGAACTGCTTCTGCAGCTCAGCAGTCATTGTCACCAACATCAGGCAATAGACATCATTTTCATCTGACGAATGCTTTTCCCAAGCATTATGCACAGTCCTGGCGGCATTGGCAGGAGGTCTCTCGGGGAGAGGATCACGAAGGACATAATCCTTCTTCTCCTGCTTGAGGACGAGCCTCAAGTTCCTTGACCATGTCAGGAAGTTCGTTCCAGTCAGCTTCTCCTTCTCGAGAACAGACCGGATCGAGAATGCGTTTGGTGTGCTTGTAGTAGTCATATCTGAAATATATATAAATAAAAAGGTTATTAGTTAAATGTTCAAAATGATTAATCTCGTATTAAAATATAATATGATTAATCACGCATTATATTCAATAACATAAGTTACCCTCAATAGAATATAATGATTCCAAGATCCACATATAACTAAGATCAAAGTGGGCCACTGGCCGTCACCCAACCTTAGCTTATATCGGTAAGCCCTAAGTCGGCTAATTATATCCGTGATATAACTCTTGGTTGTGAATCTGGGCCCGAGGCCCAATCCACTCTGATGTCTCAAGGCCCGGGACTCCCGATGGCCTAGTCAAGAAAACCGGACTATACAGTCATGTAATCATTAATGTCTGGGACTCCCAATGACATTTATGAATCACAAACCGTCTTACCCACGCAAAAGCAGACACCCTCACACTGTAAGGCCATGAATACAATTGAATGGGCTTCGACAGCTGACATAGCCTGGACAAGACATCCAACGCTTGATATTATTTGAGGTTCGTAGGTTTATTAAAATCATTCCCAAAATAGAAGATTACTATTTCGGGAAACTTTCTATTTATGGAAACCTACTATTTTGGAAACTTTCTAAAATTGGAAACTTTCTAAAACCGGAAACTTTCTAACTTTAGAAATTTCTTTAAAATCCAAAACCCGCAAATTCAGAAACTTCTATTTTAAGAAACTTTCTAATTATAAAATTTCGGAAACTTTAATTTAAAACGACTTTATAATTTTATAAAATAGATTTTAAATTAATCTGAAGAAAGACTCAATTAACTGGCCCAATTGTTTTAACTTCTTGGCCCGAGGCCCAAGAATTGGTCCATGTCCAAGACATGACCCAATTGTCCAATTAATTGACATAACCGGTCTGGTTCATTAAAACTGGTCTAACCAAGTTTTAATTACTACGATGACCACAATTGTCAACCGGTTATTTACTAAACCGGAACTTCTCAATTTATTTGGTCCAACCAAATCAAATTAGAAATTCCTGGTTTAGGCACTAAATCCAATATTTCTTTCGACATTGGATTTCTTATCCCGGTTCAACCAGATTTAATAAAATTATTAAAATCTGTTTATTAAACCAGAACGATGATTTTAATTAAGTTTTTGAACCGAACCCTGAACCGAACCGATTTGGTCACGAACCAAACCGAGTTGGTCGTGACCTAGCTTCCTTCCCAAGAAACCATCGGCCAGCCGCTCAGCCGCGAGCCAACCGATCCGAGATCGAGGCGATTCAGCTACGGCCGGACGCAACAGTCGGGACAGCTCGCCGGACGGGATGCTCGGACGGACGCTCCACGATCGCCGAGCGATCGGGACGCGACGCATAGCCGAGGCGAAACCTAGACGCGATCGGGACGACGCACAGCCGAGACGCGATCGCCGTGCGATCCACTCGGCCGATCGACCCAACCGGCCATCCCGACCGTCCGACCGGTCCAATCCGATCAACCGGCCATGCTGATCCAATCCGATCGCAAATCTGAGTCATATAGCTCATGTTTTGCGATTTTTCTTGTGTGTTTAGAGTTCAATTATGTTTCTTAACTGTTTTATCTTATCAGTAATTGATTCAAAAACAATTCTAAACAGATTAAACAACCTAAACAATGAATCTAAAACAAGAAACCTAAGAACCAATGGCTCTGATACCACTGTTGGATAGTTTAGTTGATCCTGATTCAATTCTCATATTGATATCAACCTAAACATGCATTAGATCTAGGTGTTCTTATTTAGAAACATGACATGATCTCACCTTTTACCTGTTTGTTGCAGCGGAAGGAAGAACAGGTCAGAGATCAGATAGATGCACCGAGGGATGAATCCTCCAAAGGTTCACACACGCTTCACAAGGAAATGGCTGCTAGACCACGAGGAACAGAGGCGCAGAGAGAGGAGAGAGATCGCGGCTAGGGTTTGGGTTAAGGGAGAAAAGACTTGGCTTTTGGTCATTAAAAGCCTTCTCTTTCCCTTTTGGGCTTTTGGGCCCAATCTGATTAAATCCCATTTAATCAGACCCATTAATCTTTCTCTCTTAGTACGACAAATGCCTAGCACTTTTGTCGTACTTCTGCTATGCCGTTCCAACATTATTTCCTGCTAGCTTAAGCGTGTGACCCATATGGGATCATACAATAAAGGCAATAAGTCCAAGACTTATAGATCATGAGCGGACTCTAGCAAGCCATCATGACCCCCAGTATTGTATGACTTATGTCTGATCACTGACATACTCTTACGTTATAGAGACAGTACAGAGATTGCTGGACACAATTCCAACAGTTTATAACTAGAAGACTTTCTCAACGTCATGACCATAATTTTGTACATATACTGTTTTATAAAAAATATATTAAAATGGTTTCATCTTATTATATAGAGTGTATTTGCAGTTTTTTGGTAATTTACAAATTGTATTTCAAGTTTATTTTTTTGCCCTCCGGTAAGAAAACGTTCTGGATCCGCCACTGCGACCAGACTTGATGTTTGTAGTATGTTTGATTGATCGCTTTATGGTGTTGGGAAAATACGAACGCGACAACGGCGCAGCGGAATATAGTTTTCCGCACTTGTGTGAGTTTGTGAGAAAAATATATGTATGATGGCAGAAACAATCTAAAAACGCAATGAAACGGGACTGACAATTTTTACGTGGAAAACCTCCTCGATTTGAGAAGGAAAAACCACGGGACCGTAGTCCGCTCAAAATCCACTATATCAAACAGCTTTGAGTACAACCACGTCCTCTCTGTTCCACAGAACAACTACAGAGAGTAAGGATCAATAAGAGCAATCTCCAACACAAGAACTTCAACAAGAAAGTGATACAAGAGCCTCGAAATATGCAGTACCGACTCTACGTTCACTACGATTCCGGTCACTATTTCAATTTTCCACCGTACAAATCTTAGATAAACAATTCAAGAACACCTCTGCCAAATTTCAGCTCAATCAGAGAAGCTCACCTTTGGATTTCACAAACACTCAACACATATCTGTTTGAACCACTGCAGAGACCAGCCACGCTAAAACCCAGATATCTGATAAACCAACCGTTAAAACCAAAATCCCACCGTTTCATCTGAAGACCACTGAGTCACGAAGTTTCCCTGAAAATTTCAACGAGATCAGAGCTCGTTTGATAGTCCGATCATCAACCTGAAGATCTCTGGCGAAATAGGTTCTTCACCTCTCTTTTTTCTTCTCTCTTCTTTTGCTCTCTCTCTTCTTTTGTGTTTTCTTGTGCACGACCAATAACACTCAGGGGACAAATATAAAGCATATATTTACATAATAAAATGCCAGTGGTCAATCCCATAATCATCTCCTCCACGTAGGTAGGACCACTAACAAACTCCCCCTCTGACTATGTGGAGGAAACAGCTATACTGGCGTTTTTTCGGCAAACTTCAAGCTTCCATCTCGGAAATGACTTAGTCATCATATCAGCTCTATTATCATCCGTATGAGCTTTCACAAGTTCCAATTCCTTAAAACAACCACATCACGTATCCAATGATACCTCTTGTTAATGTGTTTTGAACGCGAATGAAATGTCGAGTTCTTCCCGAGAAAAATTGCGCTTTGACTATCACAAAGCAACTCGTACTTATCTTGATTGAAACCGATCTTATCACAAAAATTCTTCATCCACAACAACTCCTTACAAGCTTCTGTTGCGGCTATAAACTCAGCTGCAGTGGTAGAAAGTGCAACACACTTTTGCAACCTTGACTGCCATGCCACAGCTCCTCCTGTAAATGTTACCAAGTAACCCGAAGTAGACTTACTGGAATCAACATCCCCATCCATATCAACATTTGTGTAACACACAAGAAATGGCTTATCACATCCAAAGGTAAGCCTCAAACTAGAAGTCCCTCGAAGATATCTCAAAATCCACTTCACAGCATTCCAATGTTCTCTTCCTGGTTTCGAAAGAAAACGACTAGCTGTTCCAACTCAATGATCTATATATGGTCGTGTTAAAACCATAACATACATCAAGCTACCAACTGTAGAAGCATATGTAACCCTCGCCATATCTTCCTTCTCTGCATCTGCACTCAGACTTTGTTGACCGGTTAATCTTGTAGGAATTTCTAGCAGTTCTAATTAGATTAGCAACCCTAGGTATAAATTCCATTCCCTAAGATCTAAGGGTTCATGTAATTGAATCAAGAGATCTCAAAGTTACCTGGAGATTAGCAGCGGAAGGTTTGCAAGTAATCGAGATCTTGAAGCACCTCATATGTTGTGCCTCTACCGGTATCCACACGCACACAAACTGAACAGATGGGATGCTAGTGCCGTTAGAGATCAGATCTCTCAAGAGGTTTTCTGTTTCTTTTGGTGGCTTTGAATTAGGTTAGATTAAGTGTAAAAGTCGTGTATATATCTTATATATATCAACTTTTATCACGACCACGATCTGTGTTGATCGATGCACCTCGTGTGTCGATCGACACAGCCTCAGAAACTTGTTATTGAATGCATATCAAATATGTATTCTTTAGATCATTACATTAATGATCAACCTCATATTCTATGTCCAGTTTTCTTAGGTGTGTGACCCTGTAGGATCATATAACACTAGCAATAAGTTCTAAACTCATTGATCATAAGTGGCTTCTAGCAAAACATTATGATTACCCAGTGTTATATGACTGTCTCATCTCGACAATACAACTTTCACTTAAAGCAAGTACAATAGATTTCAGGACATTCCCAACAATCTCCCACTTGTACTGGAATCATTTATTCCTATAATCCATTTGTATCTATATCTCGATCTGGCATAAGGCAAGAACTGTGTCATCCTTATTAAGCTAGATCATGTTTATCGAACTTTGATTTATACTGATAAGACAAACGACTGACAATCACCTCGTTTGAGCGCGGCCACGCATTTCCAGTATCAAATCTTCGATAGGCCCTGAGATATTTATCTCTTGTTATATAAGAGGTACAAATCCCATCTTGTTCCATCCAAGTCCCTTTCACATTTCATGATACACCCAATCAGTGTCTTTATAATCACCAGTTACGGATGATGTTTGACAAAGTCAAGACGGACCAATCCATATATAAGAAAACATGATGAACTCAGGTCTGAGGGCTATACTCTATAGTCGTAATGAAAAAACTCTTATGACACTCATATAACTATCTTGTATAGTTCTCATCAATGGGTCAAGTCCGATCCTGTGTTCTCCAACACATATCTATGTGATTGACTTTAATACTCATATTAATGACTCCATGAAACTTAGTCATCAGTCACCTCACATATTAGTCTCAAACGTTTGTTAATATCCCACTTTAACAACCTCGACCAGGGACCAACATAATTTATGTCATTTATTATTTATAGGGTTTCATGATCAAGTCACATACTTGATGACCTATAAGATGCCATAAATTACTTTGGGACGATTATTTAATAACACAATTAAATAATACTGAAACAATTTCATTAAAATACCATAACCAAATTATGTTTTACGAACATCTTGTCATAACTAAAAACGAAATACAACTCCCACTGAAATCAAGATCATATCTTAAGAAATTTAATGCTTATAGCAGCAGTATGACTCTCATGCTTAGGCCTTGGGAGAGGCTTGGTCAGAGGATCAACAACATTCTCATCCGTCGGGACTCTGCTGATCTTCACATCTCCTCTGTTAATGATATCACGGATAAGGTGATATTTCCTCTCTATGTGTTTGGACTTCTGGTGTGACCTAGGCTCCTTTGCCTGCGCAATGGCTCCATTGTTGTCACAATACAAAGCCACTGGCTTAGAAATGCTAGGAACCACACCAAGTTCAGTGATGAACTTCTTGATCCAAACAGTCTCCTTTGCCGCTTCAGAAGCGGCGAGGTACTCTGCTTCAGTCGTGGAATCTGCTACAGTGTCCTGCTTGGAACTCTTCCAACTAACTGCACCGCCATTCAGACAAAAGACGTAACCAGATTGTGATCGGAAATCGTCTTTGTCCGTCTGAAAACTTGCGTCTGTGTAACCATTTACTACCAGCTCATCACTTCCTCCGTACACCAAGAATTTATCCTTAGTATTTCTCAAATACTTCAGAATGTTCTTGACAGCTGTCCAGTGACTCTCACCTGGATCAGATTGGTATCTACTCGTCATGCTTAAAGCACAAGCAACATCTGGACGAGTACAGAGCATGGCATACATGATGGATCCTAAGGCCGAAGCATATGGAATCCGACCCATGCGTTCTCGCTCAGCAGGTATCGCAGGACACTGCTTCTTGCTGAGACTTATGCCATAAGACATTGGTATGAAGCCCTTCTTGGAATCATGCATACTGAATCTGTGTAAGACCTTATCGATATAAGTATCTTGACACAATCCAATTAACTTGTTTAATCTATATCTATAGATTCTTATTCCAAGAATGTACGCGTCTTCTCCCATCTCTTTCATTGAAAAACAACTTCCGAGCCAAGTCTTGATAGACTGCAACAACGGAATGTCATTTCCGAGAAGAAGTATGTCATCTACATACAATACGAGAAATGCAACTGCGCTCCCACTAGTCTTCTTGTAAACACACGGTTCCTCTTCGTTCCAGATGAAGTCAAACTTTTTGACTGCTTCATCAAAACAAAGATTCCAACTCCGAGATGCTTGCTTCAATCCATAAATGGATCGATGAAGCTTGCATACCTTCCTAGCAGCATTAGGATCGATGAAACATTTAGGCTGTGTCATGTACACATCCTCTTCCAGAATTCCATTAAGGAAAGCTGTTTTCACATCCATCTGCCATATCTCATAATCATAATGAGCGGCTGTTGCTAGGAGAATCCGAATGGATTTAAGCATAGCGACAGGGGAATAGGTTTCTTCATAATCAATACCATGAATTTGTTTGAAACCTTTTGCCACCAACCTTGCTTTGTATATCTGAATATTTCCATCCACAACAATTTTCTTCTTGAAAATTCATTTACACTCAATGGCTTTTGCACCATCGGGTAAATCAACCAAAGTCCATACTTGGTTTTGTGACATGGATCCCATTTCGGATTCAGCGGCTTTCAGCCACTTTTCGGAGTCAGGGCTCATCATCGCTTCTTCAAAATTCGCGGGCTCTTCACTGTCAATGATCAACAAGTCATGACAATTAGTTACGAGAAATCCATATCTCTCAGGCTCGTGACAGATCCTTTCGGATCTGCGAATTTCAGGCTCCACAGGCGTGGTTTCTACAACTCTTTGTAGATCCAACTATTGCTCTTCCTCAATGGGCTGAGCGGTCTCATGTGGTTCTCGAACTTCTTCGAGTTGTACTTTACTCCCACTGTTCCTTTTGGAAAGAAACTCTCTTTCAAGAAAGACGCAGTTCCGAGCAACAAACACTTTGTTCTCGGATTGGTTGTAAAAGTAGTAAGCCTTGGTTTCCTTAGGATAACCAACGAAGTAGCATTTATCAGATTTGGGTTCGACCTTATCTGTAATTAACCGCTTAACATAAGCTTCACAACCCCAAATCTTCAGGAAAGACAAACTCGGAACATTTCCAGTCCACGTCTCATGTGATGTCTTTGCCACTGATTTTGACGGAACCCTATTAAGTGTAAACGCAGACGTTTCTAGAGCGTATCCCCAAAAGGATAATGGAAGAGACGAGTGACTCATCATTGATCGAACCATATCTAATAAAGTCCGATTCCTCCTCTCGGACACTCCATTCCATTGGGGTGTTCCAGGAGGAGTGAGTTGCGAAACAATTCCACAATCTCTTAGATGATCACTGAATTCTTGGCTTAAGTATTCTCCTCCACGATCTGATCGAAGAGCCTTGATACTTTTGCCAAGTTGATTCTGTACTTCATTTTGGATTTCTTTGAACCTTTCAAAAGATTCTGACTTGTGTCTCATTAAATAGACATAGCCATACCTACTGCAATCATCAATGAAGGTAATGAAGTACCGAAAATTTCCTCTGGCACTTGTGCTCATTGGGCCGCACACATCAGTGTGTATAAGGCCCAATAGGTCACTGGCCCTTTCATTTTGTTTGTTGAAAGGGGCCTTGGTCATTTTTCCTAGTAAACAAGATTCGCATTTCTCACAGGATTCATAATCAAATGAGCCCAGAAGCCCATCACTATGGAGTTTCTGAATCCATTTCTCATTTATGTGGCCCAAATGACAATGCCAGAGAAAAGTCTGATTCATGTCATTTGACTTGAATCTCTTGGTGTTAATGTTATAGATCGGTGTACTTTGGTTTAGAACATAAATCCCATTCTCTAATGGGCTGTTACCATAAAATATATCATTGTAATCAAAAGAACAACATTTATTCTTAATTAAAAACTGATATCCTTCCATATCCAAAACAGGAATAGAAATAATATTTCTGCTTATAGCAGGTACATAATAGCAATTATTAAGTTCTAAAACCAAACCATAAGGTAAAGACAAATTAAATGTTCCTACGGCTAATGCAACAACTCTTGCTCCATTCCCCACGCGCAGGTCCACATGTCCCTTCTCCAATGTCCTACTGTTGTACAAATATGAGCACCACAACCGGTATCCAATACCCAAGAAGTAGAACCAGAAGTAGTAACATTTACTTCTATAACATAAATACCTGAAGATGAAGTCTCTAAAGTCTTCTTCTTCTTCTTCTTCTCTTCCAGGAATTTGTTGCAATTTCTCTTCCAATGCCCAAGCTCATTACAGTAGTGGCACTTATCAGTCTCAGATGGGCCGGGCTTGGGTTTGGTAGACGGCGCAAGCTTGTCCTGGTTCTCAACCTGGACGGCCTTGCCCTTTCCCTTGCCCTTGCCAAGTTTCTTAAACTCTTACCTCCTTGTACCATAAGTACGTTTGGAGTGCCCTTCTTGATATTAGGCTCAGCTGTTTTGAGCATGCCATGCAGTTCAGTCAACGTCTTCGTCAAGTTGTTCATGTTATAGTTCATAACAAACTGATCATAGCTTGACGGCAGCGACTGCAGGATGATGTCAGTAGCCAACTCTTGGCTAATGGGACAATCCAGTTTCCCCAGGTTATCAATATAACCCATCATCTTTATGACATGAGGACTGACTGGACCGTCCTTTGGTAGCTTGTATTCAATGAGAGACTTAACCGTCTGGTACCTCTCAGTTTGTGCCTGCTCCTGAAACATACTTTTCAGGCTTGTGATCATCTCCATTGGCGACTCCACGTTCTCGTATTACTTCTGCAAATCCGAGTTCATGGTAGCCAACATGAGACAACTCACATCGACCACATCATTAGAGTGCTTGTCCCAAGCACTCCTTTCTGCGTGTGGAGCATTGGCTCTCGGTTTTTCAGGGAGAACATTTTCCAGGACATAGTCCCTTTTCTCCTGCTTGAGAACAATTCTCAAGTTCCGATACCATTCGAGAAAATTCGATCCATTTAACTTGTCCTTCTCAAGGACGGATCGCAGGGAAAAAGTGTTATGATGAGTGTTAGTCATAGCTGAGATCAAAGAAAGGAAAAGGTTTAGTTATGATTTTCAAGAAATGAGAAGTCTTAACTATTAAGAAAACTCGCATTATATTCAAACAATGTTTCCTCAAATGAATATAATGATCCAAGACCCATACTTCACTAAACTTGAATGAGCCACTGGCTATCACCCAAATTTTAGTTATCTAGGTAAGCAACAACTTTGCTAGTTATATCCAATATAACTCTTGGTTGTGGATTGACATCTCATGTCCAATCCACCTGATGTCTCTGAGCCCAAAACGATTTTGATGGCCCATTCAAGTAAACCAATCTTTTGAGTCATGTAATTGTTGATGTCTTGCACTGCAAATCCATCAACACGATTACTTCATGTCTTACTTATGTAATTGTGGACACCTTGCACTGCAAGTCTATCGCACAATGAAACAAGTCTTGATAGTTGACAAGATCGGGAAGACATCAAGGATTACTTGATATTTGGTTGAGGAACGGAACCTTTAAAACGTTCAGTTTTATTATGTTTTAATTCTTCTAATTAAAATGATTTATCTTGGTTTGGTTCTGTGATTTCAGGTTCAATAACCCAAACCAGCGGATCTTGTGTCGACCGACACTACTTTAGTGTCGATCGATGCAGCTTAACCAAAATCAATTTGCGATAACCGATCAATCCAATTGATCCAGTTTCACGATAACCGGTCAGTGTCGATCGACACTACATTAGTGTCGGTCGATGCTAACCTTATCAAATTATTAGCAATAAACCGTTTAGCGGTTTAACCAAGCTAGATAACCGGTCCAATCCAATTGAAACGACTAACTTGACCGTAAGGTCTGTGTCGACCGACACAACTCTTGTGTCGATCGTCACAGTTAGGTTAAACCTAAGTTTTTATCCGGGTTATCCTTATGTGCCGATCGACACCGGATTGGCATCGATCGACACAGTGCGATAAACCCTAATCGTTTTCAAGCAAAAAACCTAAACTAGATTATTTTGATTAAAACGAGTTTTAGCATGCTAGTATCAACTTATACAGAGATTCAGATTCAACTAATCTAATCAACATGCTACTGATTCAATAGAACCCTAAGGCTCTGATACCATTGTAGGAATTTCTAGCAGTTCTAATCAGATTAGCAACCCTAGGTATAAATTCCATTCCCTAAGATCTAAGGGTTCATGTAATTGAATCAAGAGATCTCAAAGTTACCTGGAGATTAGCAGCGGAAGGTTTGCAAGTAATCGAGATCTTGAAGCACCTCAAATGATGTGCCTTTATTGGTATCCACACGCACACAAACTGAACAGATGGGATGCTAGTGCCGTTAGAGATCAGATCTCTCAAGAGGTTTTCTGTTTCTTTTGGTGGCTGTGAATTAGGTTAGATTAAGTGTAAAAGTCGTGTATATATCTTATATATATCAACTTTTATCACGACCACGATCTGTGTCGATCGATGCACCTCGTGTGTCGATCGACACAGCCTCAGAAACTTGTTATTGAATGCATATCAAATATGTATTCTTTAGATCATTACATTGATCGATCTCATATTCTATGTCCAGTTTGCTTAGGTGTGTGACCCTGTAGGATCATATAACACTAGCAATAAGTTCTAAACTCATTGATCATAAGTGGCTTCTAGCAAAGCATTATGATTGCCCAGTGTTATATGACTGTCTCATCTCGACAATACAACTCTCACTTAGAGAAAGTACAATAGATTTCAGGACATTCCCAACAAATCTAAAGTGTGTAACAAGAGGAGTGCTTACAACTTTAGACTTGTCCATGTGAAACTTTTGAAGTACCTTCTCAATATACTTCTCCTGAGACAAGTGAATCAGCTTCTCACTCTATCTCAAACAATTCTTATACCAAGAATTTGTTTCGTTGGACCCAAATCTTTCATGGCAAAGGACATGCTGAGCTGCTTTTTCAACTCTTGAATTCTGATCAAGTTCCTGCCCACAATCAACATGTCGTCAACATACAACAACAAGATGATAAAATCAACATCACCAAACACCTGCACAAATACACAATGATCTGAAGTAGTCTCCTTATATCCATGCTCCCCCATAACCGACTTAAACTTCATGTACCACTGCCTCGGTGCTTGCTTCAATCCGTAAAGGTTTTTCTTCAAGCGACAAACTAACTCTTCTTTGCCTTTTTCCACAAAGGCTTCTGGTTTTACCATGTAAATCTCTTCCTCCAAATCACCATGAAGAAAATCCATCTTTACATCCATCTGCTCAACCTCTAGATCAAGACTCGCTGCCAATCCAAGTAAAACCCGAATGGATGACATCTTCACAACAGGAGAAAAGATTTCATCATAATATATCCCCTTCTTTTGGATGAATCATTTCAGAATCAATCTTGTAACACCCCTTTCCCATTCTCCGCTGACCGCCGAGCTGACCGGTCAACAATCAAACAAGAACATGACCAATCGAACCCGAGCAAGTCGAACGGGAAAAGTTCGCTACAGGACGAAGCCAAAGATAGTTCGGTTTGAGACAAAAGGCTCGCACCGGTCTATTTCCGACTCCGCTATCCTCGTATCCGTAGCGCAAGCAGTACTACCTGCACGACTTCAACGAGTTGTGTCGGTTCGGACCAAACCTCATATCAGGGAAACAATTTCATTTTTAAGGAGTTAAACATCGAATACAACGTTTAACAATTTTACAAACAATCGTCAATAACAATATATACACATCAAATCCAATCAAATACAATCATAAAGAAAATCGCGCAGCTGCCGAACCGAAAATAAAACATCCAAAAATAACGAATCAAAATCACGTCACAAGCAACCCGAAGCTACACCGAGGACCTCCCACGTCCGTCGCTGGTAACCTGTAAACACAAAAAGAGTCTAATGAGCAATCTAAGATTACCCAGTGAATCGGCTCCCCACTAATGGCTTATATTCTATCTAACTCTACAATCCCCGCCCCAAAACCCAAAATAACAATCAACAAGACATAAATGGTCAATCACGCGCTACCACGGCGTAATAACCCCACACACAAGCAATAGCCAAGATAAGTAAGAGAGTTAAAGAAATCGAAGGCACTGCGGCACATGTCCTCGATTGGACTCGATCTATCTACGCGCAACGAAAGAAAGATAAAAACAACACTGGGCCCTACGATCTCGGTAACTTCCACGGGTTCACATCGTCGCCTATATGGCAACTAACCCTCGACTCCTATACGTGCTCAAGAGGACTCACGCATAGGACACCGTTCTCTGTCCATCGATACGCGGTGACTCTGACTACCCCTAGATAGCCCGAGTTTCCATGCAATCCGGCCCTAGGACATGACCCCGTATTCTCCGGACCGCACACCTACCGGCGTCACCCGATAGGTTAACACCATAACCAGAACCACCATGGCCCGGTTAGGTCAAACCCGAGGATCCAATCGGGTCGGAAGTACCGGAACGTAAACAAAAACCTAGGCTTGCGGGATATAACGCACCCTAGCGTCCTAGTGCAGAAATATAAACACGCAGACTCGCTGGGACTCTAACACAGATCACGCAATCAATAACAACAATAACAAGAATCCCAACCATTCCGCAAGCCTCTACACTACCCAACTCACCGCTCTGACTAGGTAAGATACCTAGTCAGCACCACTAACTTACCCGGTCCCATGACCGAAGTAAGTGTCCGCAATGACTGCTCGGCCCAACACCGAGTAGTCTAATAACCTGCACAGAAAGCTCACCACAATAACAACACACGGTACACTCAACACAGTCAAACATACAATTACCACACACAAGTCTATTCGAGTTCTAAGCCTTTTACTTTATTCACGCCCGCTACCTTGGGTTAGCGGATTGCTAACCCGTAGACGGCTCACGACACGCGTCATTTCTTTATTATCTCATCCTAGGTATCTTTTAACATTATTCTCGATATATCGGTTTAGAGGTAGTAACCTTACTAACTCCCCGACATATCATTTCCAGCTAATTGATTCATTACCCTATTCCCGCTATTTAACCTAAAACCCGATTCCGTTAATATACGCTATACCTTGGTTTAGGTTTCGCTCATATTTTACTATTGTCTCAATTTCCCGTTTATAGTTCATTAATACTCGTTCTTATACTTATAAATATATATATATATAACGAATACGCTTTACTCAACCTAGCGGCACGGAATCGGTTATCCTTTTTAATTATAAACCCTAATCAGGTTTACTTGGTTTTCTCCGGTTAATTATTAATATCCAATTAATCTTATATTTACTAATTAGTTAATCTCGGGTCAACGTCTTAGTGACTACGGTTTAGTGGTTTCCCGGTTTAATTAAGGTTATGCGTTTTCGAGCCGACTCACCGAATAGTGGCTTTTGGCACGGATGCGGATTCCCGGACTTTCCTGATACACATAACCACAAAACCAGTCAATCTCGGATTCAACTTAAACCGGCCCAACACCTTAACCAACCGGTTTGATTAAACCGGTTTAGGGTTAAACCGTTGACCCGGTTTAACATCCTTTGACCCGGTTTAATCCCACCACAAACCAACTCAATTCCAAAACAAACTGTACCAATGGACTGAGGGAAGAATCGGCTGGCTTTTGGCGGTGGCGGAGCTTCCCGGCGGCGTTGACCACGGCGGCGGAGCGTTGACCGGCGGCGGAGGGGCTTTTTCCGGCGGTTTCTTCTACAGATCTACATACCAAAATGATCACCACCACTAGATCTAGTCAATACCAGCCTTAAAACATCCACAAACTAAGGAGAAGGGTAAGGTTCTACAAACCCTAAGGAGCGGCTTCTTCCAAGCGGTTTTCCGGCGATCTCCGGTGGCTACAGGGGCGGCGGTTCACTGGAAAAAATAGAGAATCTCAGCACAAACACATAGCACCTTGCAGAACTAAATTTGAAGCTATAGAAAGAAAGTTACAAGCTTTTCTTGCCTAAGAAGCAAAAGGAGGAGGAGGAGCTCCGGCGGCTGGTTCCGGCGACTATAGCGGCGACGACCAGCTGGAAAAGGTAGAGGAGTTCAATAGGAAGCCATGGGGCTTTGTAGATCTGCATTTGAGTTTATAAAATGAAAGTTATGGAATTTCTTGCAAAACAAGGTTTAATGGCAAATATAGGGTTCTTGAGCTTTTCTTGGAGATTCAAGAACATGCAAGAGATTTTTGGACAAGGACTTGCCTGATCTTGAGTGACAGAGAGAGACAAGAGTGGCCGAGAGTGAGAGAGAGGATTTGGTGAGAATTTGAGCTTTTACTTGCTCAAGAAACAAGAAGAACATGCAAGAGATTTTTGATGGATTTCTCAAGAACTTCCAAGAACAATCAAGAACACTCAACAAAGATTATTGTTTCTGGAAAAAGAGAGTGTGAGAGCTGCAGAGAGTGTTCGAGGGAGAGAGAGATTAGAGAGAGGAGTTAGATTAAATGAACTTGATTAGATGGATACTTGCACAAGAAAGGGATTCAATGCATTTGCTCATGCATGCATGCAAGGGAGAGAGGTGGCGGTGTGGGGAAGGGACAGGTGTCTCTCTGGCACCATTATGCTGTCTAATATCATCACTAACCCACACACAAAAGCCACTAATCACACAAACTCCCGAGGCTCAGTTTTACGGTTTATCGGATTTAATATTTTAGACCGGCTCCGGATATTCCCATAAATTCCAAAACCTTCAAAATACGATTCTCCATGCTTTTAGATGAATTTAGCATTTTGAATCACTCCGTTCGGGCTTACGTAGCTCAAGATATGAATTTCCGAAGTTTCTTCGGTTTAGTCGGTTTCTATCCCGATAAGCCGAAAAACTCGTTTCCGCTCCGATTTCTCCAATTCTGGTCTTCTAAACATTCTTTATGTTAAAACATAAGAATATTTGGCCCGCCTCGGCTTCCGTCTCGAATATTGGTAAAATTACCATTTTACCCCTGACTTAGGTAAAATGACGGTTTTACCCTCGGTTGACTTTCTGCTGCCCGTTGACCGTATTTTTGATACGGGGCATCACAAATCTAGCCTTGTATCGAGGTAGCAAACTGTTATCTTCATGCTTAATCATATACACGCACTTATTAAGCAATGCCTTTTTACTCTTAGGCAATTTCACCAACTCATATGTGTCGTTCTCATTAAAAGAACCCATCTCTTCTTCCATAGCTTCTAACCATTACTCTTTATGTTCATCCTCCAAAGCTTCACCAAATCTTTCTAGTTCTCTCCCATCAGTAAGTAACACATACTCACTAGGCTTATACCTTGTCGACGGCCTTGGACCTCTCTCAGATCTTCTAACAGCAGGTAGGTTCTCGGTAGTTGGTGTCTCACCATGATTGTCACCATGATCACCAATACCGTCATCATCATGTGCGGGAGCATCATTTGCACCAGGTGTATCAACATGAACCTCACCATCATTCTGACCGTGGACTGATGTAGAAGGAAAAACCACTGAATCAATCAAACCTTTATTTTTCTGAGATGGTTTTCGGACTTCTCAATGTCCTTAATCGTTTTATCTTCCATGAACACAACATCTCTGCCCCCTTATGAGCTTCTTCTCAACGGGTTCATAAAATCTTTATCCAAACTCATCCTGACTATAACCAATGAACACACATTGTCGTGAGTTCATCTCAAGTTTTGACCTTTCGTCTTTAGGAATGTGCATGAAAGCCTTGCACCCAAAGACCCATAAATGACCATAAGAAACATCCTTGCCGGTTAAAACTCGTTATGGAATGTTACCATCCAATGGAGCACTTGGTAACAAATTAAACACGTGAACAACTGAGCTCAAAGCTTCACCCCAGAAAGTCATCGGTAAGCCTGACTGCGAAATCAAACATATGATCCTCTCGACAATCGTTATGTTCCTCCTCTTTGCCAACCCATTCAATTGTGGAGTCTTAGGCGGCGTAAACTGATGCCTAATACCGTGTTCCTTGCAATAAGCATCAAATGGTCCAGAATACTCACCACCATTATTGCGGATACACTTCAACTTCTTTCCCGTCTGTCTCTCAACCAATTCCACAAAATGCTTGAAATATCCCAAAACATGATCCTTCGTCCTCATAGTGAAAACCCATAACTTCCTCGAATGATCATCAATGAATGTGACAAAATATGATGCACCACCAAGAGATTTTGTCTTCATTGGACCAAAGACATCTGAATGCACCAAATCAAGTATCTCGGGTTTCCTAGAAGGTGCAGAAGACTTAAACGATACTCTGCGTTGTTTCCCAACAAAAAAAATGCTCACACTTCTGTAAGTGCATACCGGAGATCCCTGGAATAGCCTCCTTCTTTGAAAACATAGACAATCCCTTCTCGCTCATATGGCCGAGTCTCTTATGCCATAACTCCATGGAACCATCATTCTCCACTGCATTAACAACGTCTTTGGAGACCTTAGCCTGCATCCATTGGAAAGATGAAGACTTATCACCTCGAGCCATAACCATAGAACACGTGAGAGCTTCCATTTAACACCACCGAATAAACTATAGAAACCCCCATCATCAAGTCTTCCCGTAGAAATCAGATTCAACCGAATATCTGGGATATGCTTAACTCCCTTAAGAAGAAGTCTTGTACCAAGACTAGTCTCCAAGAAAATATCACCAATGCCAACAACTTGAGTCAAACCATCATTACCCATCTTCACTGAACCGTAACTACCTGGAGTATAGGTAGTGAACAAATCCCGTTGTGATGTAGCATGAGTAGTAGCTCCACTATCAACAACCCAAATGGTGTCTTGGCATGCAACATTAATGGCATCACCCTCAAGAAGAATAAGAAACTGATCCTCGGTGACAGTCACCCGATCTTCACCATCACCTTGATGATTTCCTTGCTTGCTGTCCTTTTCCAACTTCCAAAAATCTTTCTTCAAGTGCCCTTTCTTATGACAGTAATGGCATCCCAAATTCACAAATCTATTAGATTTGCTTCTGCCCCTGTTCTTCTCCTTCTTGGGCTTACGATATGAACTCCTCCCCCTTGACTCAATAACCATAACATCTGAACGCGAGGAACTAGGATTTGACTGCCTTCTCGTTTCCTCATTCAAGACATTGTTCTTCACTAAGTCCAACGAAATAACATGATTCGTTGCGGAGTTACAAAGATACATCGTAAACACTTCCCAAGAATCTGGAAATGTACCAAGAAGCCACAAATCGTGAATCTCATCTTCAAAATGAATAACCATGTCAGACACCTTGTTGAGCAATCTCTAAAACGCATTCAAGTGATCTGTCATCGGAGTACCATCCTGATACCTCAACTCAATCGACTTCTTGATCATTGTGAGATCTGAGATTCACACCAAGGATTTGTAATCGTGGATTTGGACTTTTTGGATATAAAGGTGATATAGATTTCCTATGAATCAAAGACTTTATTGATATTGATCGTCGAGATAGAACAAACACAATCAAATAGAGATTACAAAGTATGATAATAGAGCTATCTAGTCGAAGTGTTCTTGTCTAGGGTTGGAATGTCTTGAATGAATCGTCACTTCTTCTTTAAATAGTCCTCGACTTTTTTCTCCTTGTTCTGATCTTTCGGCCTCGCCATGATAACGATCTCCGAGATTCGCGGGAATCGGTTGAACCGTCGAAGACCAAGTCGTTCTACCTTTACGTCGTCTCCTATCGAGCTCGAGCTCGATCGCCTCTTATTTCGGCGTCTTTTGGGCTTTGGCCAGATCGCGGTCGTGTGGGCCCATAATGGATGATAGGCGAGCTCTTTGTCTTGATTATGGAACGGGCTCATGATTGTGGGCCTTTGTTTTGTTTGTCAGTGAGCCGGATTTCTGATGCGATCTTACTGGAGAAGATCATTTCCCTTTGATGCACTTTGTGAGTCTGGTTATTTGATGGATGATGAATAGAATGGATGAACAAATTAAAGGGATTAGAAACCGTGGATTGAAAGAAACTTCCTGAAGCTGCGGAATCACTTCATGACTTTCGAACTCTGATCTTCTAGGAGATGAAACACCAAAAGAAGAATCAAAGATGAATGGATATTACACACCATTCAGATCAAACAATCTCGAAAAGTTTTGATAAAAAGAAGTTTGATAAAGTTCAGAAATGACTACAAAGTGTTTTAAATAAAAACTGCAACAAGGTTGCATGAACAGCAATTAATACACCTAGGAAATGACACAAAGACTAAATAAAAACCCAAATTTCGAAATCCCTCTTCAGAATGGGTTATGGGTCTTATGGATTAGCAATGGGAAAGGATAATAGCATGTGGGCTTGCCTCATTAAAAACCTCTCTTGGAAAACCCATTGGGACAAAACCAAGACGAGGGAAAAAGAGTACAAGTCCACACACCTCCAATGCTGATGACTTAAGTGGCTTGAATCACAACCAAAGTGGCTGGATTAGCACACTCAAGTTGGCCCTGGACGTGGTGTAGAAGTGTATAGAAGGCTTGATTGAATTGCTTTGCCTTAGCTCTGGTCATTGGTTCAATTGGTAAGTGCAAAGCTTCTGATTCTTGCTCTCCATTCTCCTCTGGTTCAAGCTGCTCTTTAGCTCCCTTCTCCTCAGCTACAAGCTGCTTCTGAACTCCATTCTCCTCTTGTTCAAGCTGATCAATGTCCTCAGGTTCCAAGCTTCCCATGATCACATCATCCCCTCCCTCTTGAAAAGGATTTGACCTCAAATCTGGCTCATCTGTAATAAAAGTAACCAAGTCAGAAACGTTGAAGCTTGAACTCACATTATACTTACCTTGCAGGTCAATTTGGTAGGCATTGTTATTGATTCTTTTGATGATCTTGAATGGTCCATCAATGCGTGGCATCAACTTGGATTTTCTCTCATTAGGAAACCGCTCATTCCTCAAATGTATCCAGACCATGTCTCCTTCCTTGAAGATCATCTCCTTCCTGCCCTTGTTGGCATACTTAGCATAAAGCTTTGTCTTCTCCTTAATGTTGATCCCGGCTTTTTCATGAATCTGCTTGATGTAATCTGCCTTTTTCTTTCCATCCATACTAGCTCTTTCACTCAAAGGTAAAGACATTAGATCCAAAGGTGATAAAGAATTGAAACCATAAATAATTTCAAATGGAGAAAACTTAGATGCAGAATGTCTAGCATGATTATAAGCAAATTCAACATGTGGCAAACATTCTTCCCATGTCTTAAGGTTCTTTTTGATCAATGCACGCAGTAGAGTAGACAATGTCTTATTAACTACTTCAGTTTGCCCATCAGATTGTGGATGACAAGTAGTAGAGAACACCAACTTAGTACCTAGCTTAGACCAAAGTGTCTTCCAAAAGTAACTAAGAAACTTAGTATCTCTATCAGAAACAATAGTCTTAGGCATGCCATGTAATCTCACAATATCCTTAAAGAACATGTTAGCTACATGCATAGCATCATCAGTTTTGTGGCAGGGAATGAAATGAGCCATTTTAGAGAACCTATCTACCACAACAAATGTGGAATCCTTCCCTGTTTTAGTCATAGGAAATCCAACAACAAAATCCATAGAAATATCATTCCAAGGATGCAAAGGAATAGGTAAGGGAGTATACAAACCGTGAGGCTGGACTTTGGACTTAGCTAGTTTGCAAATAGAACACCTTTCACAAGCTTTCTCAACGTTCCTCTTCATGTTTGGCCAATGAAAGTGTTCTTGCATCACCTTAAGTGTCTTAGCAACACCAAAGTGTTCCATTAATCCTCCACCATGTGCTTCCTTAACAAACAAGTCTCTCAAAGAAGAATTAGGAACACACAAGCGGTTTTCATAAAACAAGAACCCATAATGCCTATAGTACTTTTCAAATGCAAATTTCTCACAAGATGAATATATCTTTCCAAAATCAGAATCATTTGCATAAAGAGACTTAATATGTTCAAAACCAAGTAACTTAGTCTCAAGAGAAGTCAGCAAGATATACCTTCTTGATAATGCATTAGCAACTACATTATCCTTACCTTTCTTGTATTTGATCACATATGGGAATGTCTCAATGAATTCAACCCACCTGGTGTGTCTCTTGTTGAGTTTTTGCTGACCTTTTAGATGCTTAAGGGACTCATGATCAGTGTGTATGACAAACTCCTTTGGCCATAATTAGTGCTGCCATGTCTGCAATGCTCTCATCAATGCATAGAGTTCCTTATCATAAGTTGGATAGTTCAGTGTTGCTCCTCCTAGCTTCTCACTGAAGTAGGCAATTGGTCTTTCTCTGCATAAGCACAGCACCTATACCAATACCAGAAGCATCACATTCGATTTCAAAAGTTTTAGTAAAATCAGGAAGTGAAAGAACAGGTGAATGAGTAAGCTTCTCTTTCAAAGTTTGGAATGCTTGTTCCTGAGCCTGATCCCAGTTAAAACCCACGTTTTTCTTGATAACCTCAGTGAGTGGAGCTGCTAGAGTGCTAAAATCCTTCACAAATCTCCTATAGAAACTAGCTAGGCCATGAAAGCTTCTCACTTCTCCAAATGTCTTTGGACTTGACCATTCTTTGATAGCTTTCACTTTCTCTTAATCAAGCTTGATTCCATCTGTACTCACAACAAAACCTAAGAACACAAGGTTATTTGTTCCAAAAGTACATTTCTTATAGTTGGCATAAAGACTTTCTTTCCTTAACACTTCAAAGACCAACCTAAGATGCCTAACATGCTCTTGTAGGTTCTGGCTATATACTAGGATGTCATCAAAGTATACAACAACAAAATGTCCAATGAATGATCTAAGAACATGATTCATCAGTCTCATGAATGTACTAGGTGCATTAGTTAATCCAAATGGCATCACTAACCATTCATATAGCCCTTGTTTAGTTTTAAATGCAGTTTTCCATTCATCACCCTCTTTCATTCTAATCTGATGATATCCACTCTTAAGATCTACCTTAGAAAAGATGCTAGAACCATGCAATTCATCTAACATATCATCTAGTCTAGGTATAGGGTGGCGATACTTCACTGTTATGTTGTTGATGGCTCTGCAATATACACACATCCTCCAGCTACCATCTTTCTTTAGCACCAATAGGACAGGAACAGCACTAGGACTCATGCTCTCACGGATATGACCTTTCTCCATAAGCTCAGTGACTTGCTTATCTAGTTCTTGGGTCTCCACTGGATTGGTTCTGTATGCAAGTCTATTTGGCAAGGAAGCTCCTGGGATGAATTCTATTTGATGCTCAATGCCTCTAATGGGAGGTAGACCTTCTGGATTTTCCTCAGGGAATACATCATGGAACTCCTGAAAAAGTAATTCAATCTCGCTAGGCACAACCTGCTTTGGGGCAGTTAAGTTCATATAACAACCTTTAAAAAAAAGAAGTAAAGTTGTAGAATAACTTCCCTTTGGTTTCTGAAGCATGAGGTTGTTTGTTTGTTTGATGGCAGGGGCTGATAGAGCTTTGGATGATTGAGCTTTGCTTTTCTTCATGCTAATCTGATCCTGATACACTTCACTAGGAGTTAAAGTTACCAAGATTGTCTTTCCGCCCTTGAACTAAAATGAATGGCGATTGGTGTAGCCATCATGAGTTTCTTTCCTATCAGATTGCCATGGTCTCCCAAGTAGTATATGACTTGCATCCATTGGTAGCACATCACACAGAACCTTATCTTCATATTTTCCAATAGGTAAAGGAACCAACACTTGGTTGTCTACTTCAAGTTCTCCTTCATCATTCAGCCACTGAAGTTTATAAGGCTTAGGACGCTTATTCACTAGTAGCCCAAGCTTCTTAACCATTGATTCATTGGCTACATTGGTGCAACTTCCTCCATCAATGATGAGACTGCATACTTTCTCTTGTACAATGCACCGAGTGTGAAACAGGTTCTCTCTTTGTTCATTTCCTTCAGTCTTGGCTTGCACATTCAAAGATCTTCTAGTGACCAGTAGCTCTCCTTTGGCTGCCATTTCCAAGTCAACTTCCAATGGTTCAGATTCTGATTGCTCTTATTCTGATTCAACCTCACCATTGTCTATGATAATCATGATCTTCTTGTTGGTGCATTCATTAGAGTAATGACCAAACCCTTGGCATTTGAAGCACTTGATCTCTTTGGTCCTTGTAGAAGTCACCTTAGCCTTTCCTTTTGGATCATGCTCCTCACTTTTAACCTTTGGAAAAGGATTGTAGTCTCTGCTGAATCCAGACTTCTCTTCCTTGTGATAGTTAGGTTTGCCTGAAACATAATTTGGCCTAGAACTCTTCCTTTTGAGTTGCTTCTCAAACATGATTGCCTTGTGCAACAACTCCTCTAATTCCACATAATGCTGAGTCTCCAGCCTGTTAAGATGTCTCTGTTTAGGCCTCCCATAAATCTGGACATTGTAGCTTCAGGATCCTCTTGAATATCAGCTCTGAGCATCAAGGTTACCAGCTCCTTGTAATACTCTTCTACAGTTATGCTCCCTTGGGTACAATTTCTCAGTTTATAGTGAAGCTCTCTGTGGTAGTGGCTGGGAACGAACCTCTTTCTCATAATTGTTTTCATTTCTGTCCAAGAATCCACTGGATAATCTCCTGCTCGTCTCCTAGCAGTAACCAACTGATCCCACCAACTTAGAGCATACTCTTTGAATTATGTTGGTGCAACCTTCACTTTGCTTTCAGAAGTGTATTCTCTGCAGTTGAACACAATTTCAATCTTCTTTTCCCACTCCAGGTACTCTTCAGGGTCATTAGTTCCAAGAAAAGTAGGAATCTTAATCTTCAAGCCTGCTAAAGGATCTTTAGATGGAGTTTTTTCTTCCTGATCACGCCTTCTCCTTCTGCAGTGATTTGAATTGGATGAATGGCTATAATAGCTTGCTATTGCATCATTCTCTGGTTGTTGGCTGTGTTCTTTCTTTGATTTATCTGTTCCAGAGATATGAAGCTCTTCCCTAAACGCTGCAAGACTCTCATTCAACATCTTAGCCAAATTTGCAGTGACGGCTTCAACCAAGGCTTTATTTTCTCTGACACGGCTGTGTTCTTCCTGATCATCAGTGTTCACCATGTTTCTTGTCCACAAAGAAATCACAGAACAAGTAAGGAGTTCTTTGACACAAGGAAACAAATAAGTTTTTACAGAAACAATGAGATCAAACAAATCTGTTGCAGAGAACTCTAACAGACACAAGTATAAGTTCAGCCACGAAATTTGACACAAATTGAGTAGTTTTCTTGCATAAAACGAGTTTAACAACAGATGATATTTTCTGGGTAAAAGATTTCAAAATTAAACTCTCACCAAACATGAAACAGAATAAACACAATCTGAAACTTGGTGTAAATTGCAGAAAATAGAAAAACTATAAACCCTAATCGATCAGATCAAAAGCCCAAGAGTCAGTTTCAAATTTCAGATAATTCCTTGATGATCTGCAGGTAAATCTTAGTTCTAACAGGATTCAGATTCGAAATTAACAAGAACAAATACTAGAACTAATAAATCAGACAAAAAAAAAACAGATTCAGATCAGTAGAGAGATGAAAAGACACAACCTTTCACAAAGTGGCTCTGATACCACAAGATGCGATCTTACTGGAGAAGATCATTGCCCTTTGATGTACTTTGTGAGTCTGGTTGTTTGATGGATGATGAATAGAATGGATGAACAAATTAAAGGGATTAGAAACCGTGGATTGAAAGAAACTTCCTGAAGCTGCGGAATCACTTCAAGACTTTCGAACTCTGATATTCCAGGAGATGAAACACCAAAAGAAGAATCAAAGATGAATGGATATTACACACCATTCAGATCAAACAATCTCGAAAAGTTTTGATAAAAAGAAGTTTGATAAAGTTCAGAAATGACTACAAAGTGTTTTAAATAAAAAACTGCAACAAGGCTGCATGAACAGCAAGTAATACACCTAGGAAATGATACAAAGACTAAATAAACACCCAAATTTTGAAATCCCTCTTCAGAATGGGTTATGGGCCTTATGGATCAGCAATTGGCAAGGATAATAGTATGTGGGCTTGCCTCATTAAAAACCTCTCTTGGAAAACCCATTGGGATAAAACCAAGAGGAGGGAAAAAGAGTACAAGTCCACACACCTCCAATGCTGATGACTTAAGTGGCTTGAATCACAACCAAAGTGACTGGATTAGCACACTCAAGTTGGCCCTGGACGTGGTGTAGAAGTGTGTAGAAGGCTTTCTTGAATTGCTTTGCCTTAGCTCTGGTCATTGGTCCAATTGGTAAGTGCAAAGCTTCTGATTCTTGCTCTCCATTCTCCTCTGGTTCAAGTTGCTCCTTAGCTCCATTCTCCTAAGCTACAAGCTGCTTCTGAGCTCCATTCTCCTCTGGTTCAAGCTGCTCAATGTCCTCAGGTTCCAAGCTTCCCATGATCACATCAATTTCCTTGAGGGAAATCCAGCACCAACAATAGCCCCCAGCCTATTAATTTTGACGAGTCGAGGTTAATGGGCGGTGAACGACCTCGGAAAGATGTGCGTGCCTTGGGTGTTGAAAAACCTAATGATTAATTTTGCCCCGTCCGTATATTCGTGAGAGGATCTCATCTTCTACCGTTGATATGGTCGATCACTAACGGCTGATATTTGAGGGTTACGAAGGGATGGAGGCTCGGCTACTGACTCTCGAGAATCGGGAGGAAGATATTTCTCAGAAGCTTCAAGCGGCCGTGACCCGAACTGTGGTTGCCGAAGAGGCGAGCCGTGTCACAGCTATGCAAGCCGCTCAGGATCGAGCTGATCTGGAGAGGGTCCTTGTGGGGAGAGACTTCGACGTGAAAGTTGTAGTTCACGAGGCGAGGAAGAAAATGAGCGGGGAGTACTTGGAGATCCTTAAGAAGGTCAAGGAGAAAAGCAAGGGTCGGAAGGCTGAGAGCAGCGCTGTGATCCACCTCCAAGAAACCTTGGCCAATATCGAACTCATCGCGGAGTTCGCCTCCGGTGAGCTGGACCTGACTCAGGAAATGTTGAGGCTGGCCGAGAAGAAGAGGGTGGCCATGGAAGAGATGAACGCTGCAGCGGTCTCTGATTTCAGCATTTTTCAAATTAAACTTGCCAGCGATGTCAGATGACTCGGTGATTCTGGTGCATGCTCCGCCCTTAGTCGCTCCTCGTCTTGATCAATACAGATCAAATCTCCCGACCGGGGTTGGCTCTACCGGCGATCAGGCGGAGGATGGAGACGAAGCGTCTTCGCGATCGCAAAAACTTTAATTGTTTTCTCGTTGCCCAGGGGGGCTTTTAATTTCTTTTTCGTACTCTGGTTGCCCAAGGGGGCTTTTTATGTTTTTGGTGTTGCCCTTGGTGGGCTTTGGCGATCTTGAGGACATTAAGCCCTCTCTTTTTCATATGAATTGCTTTTCAATCTTTCATGCCTTAGCATAGATTTGACTGTTTAATGCCTTAGCATGGAATTGGCCGTTACGACAGCTCGATCCTCTGAAGAGGGGTCGAATAAATAGTTTGTCTTGAATTGCTTTGGGGAGTTCTCTACGAACTGTTAGGTCGATTTTATTTGAGCTCGAGCTCCTCCTCAGGATTTGTTCGAGGTACAACTTTTTCAAGATGTAAAGTTTGAGCTCGGCATTGAATTTATATGAAATACTTTTTAAGTATACGATGAATCGAAGTAGGCTTACATAGATTCGTTTTGAGTATATGCGGAGGTCGTCTTGCGTGAATAACTGCCTCGTTTTATCTATCTTGATGTAGACTCGACCTCGTTGCTTTTCTTAAGGGGAGGGGTAGCCCCCCCAATTCTTCTAATCCGTATAAGGTTAGAAGAATTTTAAGTTTTTGAAGGACCATTTCAGATCGTTCTGGTATCGAAGTGATCATTTCAGATCGCTTTTTTGAAGATACCATTTCGGGTCGCTTATTTTGGGACGATCATTTCAGTTCGTTATGGTATCGAAGTGATCATTTCAGATCGCTTGTTTGAAGAGTCCATTTCAGGTTGCTCGTTTGAGGAGACCATTTCAGGTTGCCTGTTTGAAGAGATAATTTCGTATCGCTTATATTAGAAGGGACCATTTCGGGTCGCTTTGAAGGGATAATTTCATATCGATTGATTTTTGAAGAGATAATTTAATATCATTTGATTTTGGAAGAGATAATTTCATATCGCTTGATTTTGGAAGAGATAATTTCATATCGCTTGAATTTTTGAAGAGATAATTTCATATCACTTGATTGAATGTAAAGGCGAAGTATTTCGCGATAATTTCATATCACTTGATTGAATGTAAAGGCGAAGTACCGCCTCAATCCCATAAGCTAGTGAGAAGGGAGTCTCGCCAGTGGATTTGCGGGGGGTAGTCCGGTAAGCCCAGAGTACGGCTGGGAGCTCGTCGCTCCAGCTTTTTTTGCACTCATTGAGTCTTTTCTTAAGGCTGTTCATGATCGATTTGCTAGCTGCTTCTGCCAGTCCGTTTCCTTGAGGGTAACGCGGCGTCAAGTAAGTCAACTTTATGTTCCAGGTTCTACAGAACTCTTTGAACGTGTTCGATATGAACTGAGGTCCATTAGCAGTGACAATCTCGTGGGGTAATCCATGTCGGAAAACCATGTTTCGCCAGACGAACTCCTTAACGTGAACGTCCTTAATCTTTTGGTATGATTCTGCTTCGATCCATTTGGTGAAGTAATCTGTCATTACCAATAGGTGCATAGCTTTCATTTTTCCAGATGCGACTAAAGGTCCCACGATATCCATTCCCCATCGCATAAAGGGGTATGGTGAGGAGATCGAGGAGAGTTTCTCCGATGGTTGGTGGATAATCGGGGCGTGCTTTTGGCATTTGTCACATTTGCTGGAAAAAGATTCGCATTCGGCGGCCATGGTCGGCCAGAAATAGCCTTGCCTTTTGATTCGTATGGCCAGAGCTCGTCCAACGGAATGGCTTCCGCAGGATCTGTCATGGGCCTGTGCGATTACGGCTCGGGCTTGCTTCTTGTCGAGGCATTTGAGGTAAGGTCTAGAGAGACTTCTTTTAAAAATCTCTCCTTGCGTGATGTAGTACCTCGCACTCTGTTTTTGAGTTTTCGTGCTTCCCATTTATCGTCAGGGATTTCGCCGTTTGTTATGTATTGAATGATCGGAGTTCTCCAATCTTTTCCATCATCGGGCTCGGATCCCTGACTAGTGGACGCAGTTTGGATTGGTCCATCGGGGACGTTTGCGACGTACGCGTCATTTCTTGGGTCGAGATCATCATCGATCTCGACGATGTCGTGATTAGAATCCTCGTGCAGTTCCTTGTGTTCGACGTCGTCCTTTTTGGTGGGCTCGTCCTCTTTCAAGGATAGAGCTTTTAGGGCTACGTTGATACTTGGTTTTTCGATCCCCTCGACTGGTATGATCCTTTTGAGGTTAGAATCTGATGTCGATGCCACCGCGGCCAGGGCATCGGCTGCAGTGTTTTCCCCTCGCGGGATCCATGTTAGATCAAAGAATTCGATCAAGTCGGCGAGCGTATGGACTACCCGCAGGTATGCTTCCATTCGTTCATCTTTGGCCTCGTAGTCGCCGTGGTATTGGCTCGTGACCAGTTGGGAATCACTGAAAGCGTCTACTTCCCGGGCTCCTATCGCTATTGCTAGTCTGAGCCCGGCTATTAACGCTTCATATTCTGCTTTGTTATTCAATGCGGCGAAGCCTAGTCTGAATGACTGTTCTAATTCTTCTCCTGTAGGGGAGACCAGTTTTACTCCGACCTCGGATCCTTGCCTCGAGGAAGCTCCATCGACATAGAGTTTCCATCTCTTGGCGCAAGATGGGTCGAGTTCGATGGTTGGAGGGAGTTCAATTATGAAGTCAGCCAGTACTTGCGCTTTTAAGCACGTCCGAGCCTTAAACTCGATGTCGTACTCGCTGAGTTTGATATCCCGTTTGACTAGTCGACCTGACTGGCTTGGACTGTGAAGGATGGTTCTCAGCGGTTGAGAAGTCATCACTATGATTGAGTGCGATTGGAAGTATGGTCGGAGTTTCCGAGCCGATGTGACCAATGTTAAAGCAAGTTTTTCTATGGTGGGGTATCTGGTTTCAGCATCGATTAGGGTTTTACTGATGTATTACACCGGCCGTTGTTCGTTTTGTTCTTCGCGAACCAGGACTCCACTTACTGTTGACGTAGAGACAGCTAGGCAGAGGTAGAGGGGTTCCCCTTCCACTGGTTTCGCTAGTATGCGTGGTTCGCTTAGATAAGACATGAGCTGGGTGAACGCTTCTTCACACTTTTCGTCCCAAAGGAACGTTTTGTTCGCTTTGAGCAAGTGGTAGAAGGGTAGACATTTGCCAGTCGACCTCGAGATGAAGCGGTTTAAAGCAGCTATTTTGCCAGTCAGATGTTGGACTTCTCGCGTCGTTTTTGGAGATTTCATCTCCATAAACGTCATGATCTGTTTAAGATTTGCTTCGGTCCCTCTTTCGGTTACTAAGTAACAAAGGAATTCTCCTGATGGGACCCCGAATGTGCTTCGCTGGGTTGAGTTTCATCTCGTATTTATTGAGAATGATGAAGCATTCTTTTAGTTTAGGGATATGATCCTCGTACCTAGAAGATTTGACCAGCATATCGTCGATGTAGACTTCCATGGTTTTACCCAGAAGTCCTGAAAACATCTTGTTGGCGAGGCGTTGGTAAGTTACTCCTGCATTTTTTAGTCCGAAAGGCATGAATTTGTAGCAGTATGTGCCTCGATCAGTTATGAACGAAGTCTTTTCTTGGTCCTCGTGGTTCATTAGTATTTGGTTTTACCCCGAGAAGGTATCCATGAAGGACAGTAGTTGATGTCCAGCGGTGGCTTCGACCATTCGGTCGATGTGTGGGAGTGGGAAGCTGTCTTTTGGACATGCTTTGTTGAGGTCTGTAAAGTCTACGCAGACTCTCCACTTCCCATTCTTTTTCATGACCACTACGGGGTTCGCAAGCCAATCGGGGTATTTCACCTCTCTGATCGATCCGATTTTCAGTAGTCGGTCGACCTAGTCGTTGACGGCTTGAACTCGTTCCGGGCCAAGTTTTCGACGTTTTTGTCTTACCGGTTTATAAGTTGGGTCGACATTCAGCTCGTGGCTGGTTACGTCGATGTTGATCCCTTTCATGTCTGCTGAGGACCAGGCAAAGGAGTCGACGTTCTGTTTAAGAAAAGAGATCAGTTCATTTTTAACTGGCTCCGATAGGTCAATTCCGATGCCGACAAGTCTTTCGGGATGAGCGTCGTCTATGCAAACTTGAGTTGTGAGGTCCTTTGGAGGTCCTTTTTGGCTTGGGTCGTTCGACCTTTTGGTTTGTATGGTGGCGAGCTCTTCCTCTTTCTGTAATTGCTATGCGTGAGATTTCTCAATCTGCTTGTATCCGTTTATATAGCAGTTTCGGGAAATCTTTTGACTTCCGTAAACAGTTTTTACCCCTTTCGGAGTTGGAAATTTTACGCATTGATGGTAGGTCAACGGTAGAGCTTTCATGTCGTATATCCAAGGTCGACCTAAAATTGCATTGTAGGGAGCTGGTCGATCTACTAGGACGAACTCTGTCATTCTTCGAACTCCTCAGCTATTACTAGGGCGAAGACAGAGCCCATTGAATATGTTGTTTCGCCAGCGAATCCTACTAATGGTGTCTGTTCCTCGACGATCTCGGAGTCGTTGAACTCCATCTTTTTGAATGCGTCGTAAAAGAGGGCATCTACCGAACTTCCTGTGTCGATCATTATCCTCGAGAGTTCGACATCTCCAACTACCAGACAAACGAGGAGTGCGTCATCGTGTGGTTTGTCAAGATTTTGTGTCTCGCTCTCGTGGAAAGTGATTTCGTGGTCTGGACCTAACATTGGGATTTTGTCCCTTTTGTCGGTCTCGACTCTTCTTTGAAGAGCTTTGATCGAATTGACCGATTCTCGGCATATTTTGGAGCCACCGAAGATGAAGTCAACTCGTTTAGGGGGTATGGCCCGTACACCCACCCCCCCCCCCACACAGACGAGGGGGGTTGAGTCGTCAGCGTAAGCTCTTAGTGGGATCTGGAGGCAGGGATAGCGCCGAGCCTCCTGGGGTGCCACATAAGCTAAGTTCTCCGAGAATAACTTCGCCTCACTTCCGCGATCCTTGAGGGAGGGCTTTGGGAGATCCCGACTCCTTAGACCGTTCTCGTTTGTTCTGAGAAGGCTTTTTGGTGTTCGATTCTCTAGTCTGTTGACTTTCCTTCTTGTCAAATGGAGTTTCCTCCTCGACTTCTGATTCTTGTTTGCTTTCGAACTCTCGTTTTTGAGCTTCGGCTTTGGCTCGAGTATAGCCCTCTTCGGTCGAGTGTCCTTTTTGGTGTGAAAGTCACATAATTTATCCTTGCCGAACTCGAATTTCTTCGAGCTCTTCGGGCTCTCGACTACATTAACGTTCCCAGATTTACGGGAATCCTTTTTTGAGTTTGAGTTCTGTGAGCTCGACGAGTTCTTTTCCTTTCGGTGCTTTTCTCTGACGGCCGTGGTTTCGTCCTCGAGGCGAGCAAAGGCCGATGCGCAATGAAGGGCGTCATCGAGCGTTTGATGTTCGCGGACTGTTATCTCCTCGCGGAATCTAGTCGAGTACCACAGTCCTCGTCTTAATGCTTATATAGCTACTTCGTCTCGTGGGTTCGCGATTTTGGATTTTATTTCCTTAAATCGGTCGATGTACGAGCGAAGTGTCTCGTCTGGTTTTTGAGAGACGTCAAATAAAGCTGCCTCGGTAGTCATTTCCTCGATAAAGACGGAGTATTGTTTGAGGAAAGCCGTCATGAACTGGGTGAAATTATCGATGTATCTCTCTTCCAGTCCGGCGAACCATTCTAGGGCAGAGCCTGATTGGTTTTCGGCGAAGAATCTGCAGAAAGCGGGCTCTCTCTCCTCGTCGGCGAGGTATACCCTTGCCATTGCTAGTCGGAATGCCCTGATATGAGCTTTCGGGTCTGGTTTTCTAGAAAATTCCGGAAATTTCGTTTTCTTGATTTCCCGGATTCTTGCAAAGGCGATCTGGTCCGTGAATGGCGTTTGTCGCGTTTCTTCGATCACTCGATCGATGTCGGGTGCTGCGCTCGTTGCCATGTGAATTTTTGTGCTGAGACTGACGAACTAGGCTTTAGCCTGCTCGATGTATTGTCTTAGCATATTGTGTTCGTCGCCTGTTATAGGCGTGAACTGTGCTTGTGCCCAATTCGACGTTTGTTGTTTTAATCGGTCTTGTCTGGTCGATCTGTGGCGTTGGGAACTGTATCGTATTCGATTCGTTAGGATGTCCCGAGATCGAGGCGAAAGCAGAGCCTCCTAGTTGCCTTGGTCGGACATTGGAGTTACTCGGGAAAGGTGGTGGTCCGGGTAACGGTCGGTTTCCCGATCCGGTCGGATCTGTGACTATAGAACTCGAACTGAATGGAGTCGGTGTCGCGATAGGGGTCGTTATAGGGCGGAAACCGCTATTTGACGTGCAAGCAAAATTTCCCGACGTTACAGGGGGTGTTACCACCTGGGAGAAGTCCAAGTGTGTTCGCAGTGGAGGACTTATGGGGGGTCGTGGATCACGAATTGATCTACCTCCCTGGTTTTGGCTAGCGAGCTCTTCAAGGCGGGCGTTAATGCGCCGTTCCTGTTCATCGAGCTGTGCGCCCAGAGAAAGATTTGCGATCTCTTGAGCCCGTGCGTTTGCCTCGTTGTTTCTCGTTTGGTTTACCAACAGGTTTAACATTGAACGGATTTCAGCGAGGTCGTACGGGCTTTGTCGTTGTGGAGCAGGAAGCAGTGGCGAGTTAGACCTGAGCGTTCTAGATCCGCCTCCTGGGGCCGGGGCGGAAGTCGAATCTTTCTCATCCATACCCATTTCCTGCTCGGATCGTTATTTCCTGACAAAACACTTGTCGAAGTTTGGCTCGTCGCGATCGTTTGAGCGACTGAGCTGGCTGGTGCTGAAGTCGTGGAGACTGAGGCAGAGCTCGTCAACACGCCATCGGTCTGACCCATGGTTCTTACCCCGATGGTGTTCCGAGGAACGTCGTCGACCGTTTGAGGGTGGTCGACTGGTGGAGTGACGTTGGGAGAGCCGGATTGGCCGGGATTCATCTAGATCTATCGGATCTATGATCTGATTCTTAAGATAGGAAAAACTATAGATAGTCCCCACAGTGGGCGCCAAATGTGAGATCTGAGCACTACAAAAAAAATCTCTATTCTTAGCACACGAAAAATGCCATGGTATGTATATGATGGCGTTTTTGAAAATGTTATGTCTGCCCCAGCTATAATAGGTCGGTCATAAGTGATAGCACTTTTGTCGTGCTATAATATTGTGCATCTACGATAGCGATAATTTCCCTTGCTATAGTTAGATACGAGCCGAGCCAAGCTGAGCCAAGCCGTATTAATTTATTATTATTATTATTATTATTATTATTATTATTATTATTATTATTATTATTGTTATGATTATTATTATTATTATTTGTATCAATTGAATTTATATAAAAGAAAAGCTTGAAACAATTTTATTAGTAAACCAAAATGTTTATACAAAAGTATGATATACAAATCTTTATACAAATCTTTATACAAAGTATGAATCTGCACTGGTTTCATGAGTATCTTCAAACCAACAAAATGAAACAACAAAATGAAACAGAAGTCAAAACAAAAACAACAACGAATGCTCAACCACAAACACCTCTCCGATTATGTCCACTTTTACTCCTTTATAGTCTTTCTGTTGCTTCTCCTCATCTTCTTGTATCTTGATATCTCTCTGCCCAAAACACAGAAACTCTAGCTAACTCATAGATTATAAGAGAAGAGCACTGCTGATTTTCCTTATTAGTTTCATTCGAACCAAGATGCTACAACAAATGAAAAACAAACCATCTCATTATTGTGAAAGAAACAATCACCATAGTCTGCTGCTATGCCATTGCAAGAGAATGAAACGTCCATGTCCAAAGAAGATTCAGGAAATGGCCTGTGATATTCACAATAATACTTTTTTTTAGCAAAAAATCTCTAACAAAGTATTTAGGGTGATAGTGTGATATCACAATCCTAATAAAGTATTGGAGAAGTATCACGTCCATGATACTATCCAAATAAAAAATAACATCAGACAAACTATGCAACAAAACAAACCTTCTAGCAAACACTTCCTCTTGTTCAGAAAGCTGACTTTCAGCTTCTTTTGACTTCAGGCTGTGGAACATAAACTTCTCTATCTGCAGCCAACACTCACCATTGGAGAAGACATAATAATAACAGTTTATTAAGCAACATTTTTCGTTATAACTAACATTTGAGAAAACTATGATAGACTCATACAGTTAATCTGACACTTAGAATAGAGATATTAAGGAGGAAAAATAATAATCAAAACAACACACCTTGCCCACCACTCAAGAATATGGAACCATATTGTACATCTCTGCATAACTTATCTCTTGCCTCAGCTTTGTTCAAGTAGAGGACTTTAAATCAAGCTCGGCTCTGAACAAATCTAATGTAGTCATCTTCTTTTTTTTCTTTCAAATATGAGTCATCTTCTATCTGCAAAAATACCAACAACACAGAACCTAAGATTTAACAAAACTGAGAAACATATTCCATAAGAGATATGTCTTTCATCCTCTCGTTTTTTTGGATTCTAAATAAAATTTAGAAAACGTTAAAAGAGGTATAGCAAGAATGACTCTTTCAGTTCTCGCAAGCCAGAAACTTTCAAGGCCACGTTTGATGGATGAGAAGTAAAAATGTTAGCTTTATCAAATTCAAACTAGAATATCGATTTCATGACCATAACAAAGAACGAACTGAGTAACTTCGACGTATATCAAAAACTTAGCTGGGTTTTGATGAGTCTCGTAGGCGTTGCAACGCGGTAAATACACACTTCCTAAACAACCAGCCGTCACCAAAACCTTCCTTCTATGCTTTCTCCAAAAATCCCTAATTTTATCAAGAAAGCCAATTAAAAATCCTTACTTTACACCAAAAACCCTTCCCATAGAAACTGGAATTAGCAGCGGGAGAGAGAAGCAAAACTAAAATTTCGCGAACAGATAAAATTATTAAAATGATATCTAGAAGAGAAACAAAAACCTGAGGAAATCCATGGCTCGAGAAGCTTACTGAAGTCGAACCCAGAAACGAGAAACCCATAGCTGAGAAACAACATGTACTTCTAAAACGGTTAAACCGAAGACAAGAATCGTGGAGCAGATGTTTATACCAACCAGATTTTATTTGAGATGGATTCAGAGCTGTCGGAGATCGTCTGGGTTCATATGCGATGCTTCGACGGAGATAACGACGGCTAGAGGGAACAAACAAAGATCCAAGAGATTTGAGATTGTGGTAACCTAATTTGTTGCAAAAGTTGAGCGATAAGGCGGAGAGACGAAACGGCCACATCTACTATGAGCCGTCGACATCTAAAGCTGAAGAGTTTGAAAGAGGTCTGAAGAGAGTCTTGATTAGGGTTTGAGAGGAGCAGAGGATTATTTTTTACGATTCTATGTGAAATGGGATAAACAAAAAAATAACATCTTTTATAATTTAATCTAACACATACGGAAAATAAGAAGAAAAAAATTAAAATTTTGCCGCTCCTTATAATTTTAAGGAAAGTATTGCCGCTCACTTCTAATTTTAGGTGGTAAAGTTAAATTTAGTTCCCGCTTAGTCAATTTTCAACCTCAGCATTTTTGAAAAGCTATAATATATAAGTTCAATCTACCAAATCATCTATAATAGCAATTATGAAAACCGAGCTATAATAATGTGCTATTAATAACCAGATTTTTTGTAGTGGAGATTCACACCAAGGATTTGTAATCGTGGATTTTGACTTTTTTGGATATAAAGGTGATATATATTTCCTATGAATCAAAGATTTTATTGAGATTGAGCGTCGAGATATAACAAACACAATCAAATAGAGAGTACAAAGTATGATAATAGAGCTATCTAGTCGAAGTGTTCTTGATTAGGGTTGGAATGTCTTGAATGAATCGTCACTTCTTCTTTAAATAGTCCTCGACTTTGTTCTCCTTGTTCCGATCTTTCGGCCTCGCCATGATAACGATCTCCGAGATTCGCGGGAATCGGTTGAACCGACGAAGACCAGGTCGTTCTACCTTTACGTCGTCTCCTATCGAGCTCGAGCTCGATCGCCTCTTATTTCGGCGTCTTTTGGGGTTTGGCCAGATCGTGGTCGTGTGGGCCCAGAATGGATGATGGTCAAGCTCTTTTTCTTGATTATGGAACGGGCTCATGATTGTGGGCCATTGTTTTGTTTATCAATGGGCCGGATTTCGTAGAGAGAAATTCAACACCAACAATCATGAACATCTTATTATTCCCGGTCTTCCGAGCATACAACTGCTCCAGCTTCAACCACAAAGAATAAGCATTAGTCTCTGTTTCAACATGATGCTGAACATTATCATCTATCCATTGCCTTATCGAACCACAGACTTGTCGATGCAGAAACTTCCACTCATCATCCGTTTTCTCATCGGGTTTCTTCTCCTGAAAAATCGGTACGTAAAATTCTTTCACGAAAAGCAAATCTTCCATCTTGCCTTTCCATACATGATAATTAGCACCATTCATATTTATCATTCTGCCCATATTTTCCATCTCTCACACAAGCAGAACTAATAACCCAAAGTTACTGAAATCCAAAGCTCACTAACTACAACCTCTGATACCACTCTGTTGGAGAAACACAGAACGCGACAACGGCACAGCGGAATATAGTTTCCCACACTTGTGTGAGTTTGTGAGAAAAAATATATGTACGATGGCAGAAACAATCTAAAAACGCAATGAAACGGGACCGACAATTTTTACGTGGAAAACCTCCTCGATGTGAGAAGGAAAAACCACGGGACCGTACAACCACATCCTCTCTGTTCCACATAACAACTACAGAGAGTAAGGCTCAATAAGAGCAATTTCTAACATAAGAACTTCAACAAGAAAGTGATACAAAAGCCTCAAAATATGCTGTACCAAACGACTCTACTTTCACTACGATTCTGGTCACTATTTCCAATCTCCACCGTACAAATCTTAGATAAACGAGTCAAGAACACCTATGACAAATTTCAGCTCATTCAGAGAAGAACTCACCGTTGGATTTCTGAACCACTCAACACATATCTGTCTGAACCACTGCAGAGACCAGCCACGGTAAAACCCAGATATCTGATAAAACAACCGTTGAAACCAAAATCCCACCGTTGAATTTGAATATCACTGAGTCAGAAAGCTTCCCTGAAAATTTAAGCCATATCAGAGCTCGTTTGATAATCCGATCATCAACCTGAAGATCTCTGGCAAAATAGGTTCTTCACCTCTCTTCTTCTCTCTTCTTTTGCTCTCTCTCTTCTTTTGTGTTTTCTTGTGCACGACCAATAACACTCAGGGGACAAATATAAAGCATATATTTACATAATAAAATGTCAGTGGCCAATCCCATAATCATCTCTTCCACTTAGGTAGGACCACCAACATATGGCAGATCCTTAAAAGGAGCATATGGTGATTGCAAAACGAGTATTAAGGTACTTAAAAGGAACATTGGATTTTGGAGTGTTTTACAAGAAGTATTTATGTATGAGCTTGTTGGGTTATACGGACAGTAACTCCACATGAGATGTTGTTGACATAAAGAGCACCTCCGGATACATATTCCTGCTAAATGGAGTTGTGATTTTCTGGAGTTCAAGAAAGCAGGCCATTGTTATTCTCTCATCCACAAAGACTGAGTATGTGGCACCAACATCATGAGCTTGTCATTTTGTGTGGTTAAAAAGTATCTTGCAGGAATTATGTGCGATTGAAGCTGAATGTATTGACATAATGTGTGATAATAGCTCTGCTGACAAACTGTCAAAGAATCATGTTCTTCATCAAAGAACAAAACATATTGGTGTAAGGTTCCATTACTTACGCAATTTGTCAAGTGAAGGGGTCATGAAATTAGTAGTCTGTGGAACCAACGATCAATTGGCAGACATAATGACCAAAGCTTCAAGCTTGATCAATTCAAGAAGCTCATGAATGCGCTTAGAGTTCAGCGTTTGGAGGATTAAACTGATGCTAGCAAGCATTCAGTTTAAGGGGATAAATTTGTTGGGTTTATTTGGAATAAGTCAAGCTACATTTCAGGAGTTTGAATCAGTCTTCCAGTTATGAGTTGTTGCTACTTTCATTCTTTATTTTTAGCATGTTACGTTTACAAGGCTGTTATATATATAACCACTATGTTTCTCTGTTTCATCAATAAAAAACACGTTTGATCTTTGCAAGTTCACAAAACCAGAGTTCATTTTCTGTTTTCTTATAATTATACATGACTAGATCTCTATGTGATCTATACTCAAACCCCACCCCATCGATCATTGATATATCATGGTGTTTAGGATTTTCGACCATGGTATATGTCTTTTTATCGTGTTTTTAGAGTTTTTTGGAGTCCTTTTACGTGTGTTTACAGGTCTAGGTACGACTGGAGCAGATTTGGAGCATTTTCCCGAGAAAAAAGAAGTCATTGCCGATTTCAGATGTTGGTGTCGATCGACACACATGTGCATCGATCGACACAGATCGTGGACATACATGTTCTCGCGCGTTTAATGAAGAGTTTGGAAATTGCAGTTTTAGCCCCGAAGTTTCTCATAATTACAAAGAAGCCCCAGACGAGTTTAGATCATTATATTAGGGTTTTGAAGCCATTATTTAGGCTACGCTTTATTCTTATCAGAGATTGAGAGAGTTGGAGCTGATCTTGTACTTGAGAGAGAAGAGATTTCGAACCCGTGTTTCTTATTCTATTTTATGTTATTCGGTTTTCTATTCATTATAATTTATGCTTCATTGATCATGTATGAGTAGTTTGTTGGGAATGTCCTAAAATCACGCTTGTAATCACTCTAGAAATAGTTGTGTTGTCGAGATTAGACATTCATACAATACTAGATGGTCATAATGTTTTGCTAGAAACCACTTGTGATATGTGAGTTGTGAACTCATTACTAGTATTATATGAACCTATAGGGTCACACACCTAAGCAAATTGGATGTACTTCATGTGGGAATGATCATTAATGTAATGATCAAATGTGTATTTGATACGCATTAACATATGTGTTTTGAGGGTGTTTCGATCGACACAAGTGTTGTGTCGATCGATGAAAGGCGCAGATCGAAATAATGTTTCGATTCAGTAACTCAATTAATATCGGTTCGGTCCGGTGATTAATTAGGTTTTCCTAGGTCTAAATATATATGTGATATAGCACGACATGGGATACACAGTTTTTAGCCTAATCACAGCCACCTCTCAGAAACAGACTAATCCCTAAGAGATCCGATCTCCCGGCACTAGCATCCCGGCAGATTCTAGTTTGTGTGCGTGTGGATACCAGTAGAGGCACAGCATTTGAGGTGCTCCTGATCTCGTGTACCTGACCATATTTCCGCTGCCTGTATTCAAGGTAAACACGAGATACTCTTTAGATTCAAGTACTATTGTAAACTCGAGATCCGGGCTATGATCTTACTAGGTTGTTTAATAGAGATTAATTAGCTCCAAGTTCCAACAGTGGTATCAGATCCTTAGGGTTTCTGTTCTTGAATCTAGATGCATGTTTCAGTATTTTAATGGTTAAAATCGGATTCATAAGATGAATTGAAAGGCATGCTAGAATCGATTTTAGGAAAAACGATTCAAGGGTTTTGCACTGTGTCGATCGACACCAATCAGGTATCGATCGACGCGCCGTGAAAACCCTAATTAAAATTTTAAGGTTTCGATCTTAAAGGTCGAAGTTCCTGATGCCCTAACGCGTCGATCGACACAAAAGTTGTGTCGGTCGACACGGTTCTTGCGAATGGTTTAATCGGTTCAATTGGATTGGACCGGTTATCGCGCTTGGTTAAAATGGCTAAATCGGTTCAATTGGATTGGATCGGTTATCGCAATTGGTTTAAATCGGTTTGACGGGTTAATTGCGGTTTAATTGAATTGGGTTGACGTCAATCGACACAAGTGTTGTGTCGATCGATGCTAACCGGTTATCAAACCGGTTCAATATGATTGGCCGGTTATCGCAATGGTGTTGGTTTGGTAGTGTCGATCGACACACGGAGTTGCATCGGTCGACACACCACTTGGGATTTTGGTTATTGAACCAGAAATCGCATAAACCGAACCAAAGACTTAACCCATTTCTTAGAATAATTAAAACTTAATAAAATTAGTTGTTTTAATAAATTTCTAAGATACATATATGATGTGTATATTAGATTAAAAGTTCTGTTCCTCAAACTAAATATCAAGTAATCCTTGATGTCTTCCCGATCTTGTCAATTGTCAAGACTCGTTTCATTCTGCGATAGATTTGCAGTGCAAGGTGTCCACAATTACATGAGTAAGGCAGGAGGTAATCGTGTTGATAGGCTTGCAGTGCAAGGTGTCAACAATTACATGACTTAAGAGATTGGTTTACTTGACTGGGCTATCAAAATTCTTTTGGGCCCAGAGACATCAGGTGGATTTGACATAAGATGTCAATCCACAACCAAGAGTTATATTGGATATAACTAGCAAAGAGTTGCTTACCTAGATAGCTAAAATTTGGGTGATAGCCAGTGGCTCACTCAAGTTTCAGTGAAGTATGGGTCTTGAATCATTATATTCATTTGAGGAAACATTGTCTTGAATATAATGCGAGACTTCTTAATAGTTAAGATTTCTCATTTCTTGAACATCATAACTAAACCTATCTTGTTTTCAGCTATGTCTAGCACAAACCATCACAACAATTTCTCCCTGCGATCCGTCCTTGAGAAGGACAAGTTAAATGGATCCAACTTTCTTAAATGGTATCGGAACTTGAGAATTGTTCTCAAACAGGAGAAGAAGGAATATATCCTTGAGAAAGTTCTCCCCAAGAAGTACCGAGTAAATGCCTGGCAGTCAGATAAGGATGCTTGGGATAAGCATTCTAATGATGTGGTCGATGTGTGTTGTCTCATGTTGGCTACCATGAACTCGGACTTGCAGAAGCAATATGAGTACGTGGAGTCGCAAATAGAGATGATCACTGGCCTGAAAAGTATGTTTCAGGAGCAGGCACGAACTCATAGATACCAGATGGTTAAGTCTCTAATTGAGTGCAAGTTACCAAAGGACGGCCCAGTTAGTCCTCATGTCATTAAGATGATGGGTTATATTGATAACCTGGGGAAACTGGATTGTCCTATTAGCCAAGAGTTGGCTACTGACATCATTTTACAGTCACTGCCGTCAAGCTATGATCAGTTTGTTATGAACTATAACATGAACAACTTGACAAAGACTTTGACTGAGTTGCATGGGATGCTCAAAACTGCTGAACCTAACATCAAGAAGGACACCCCAAATGTTCTTTTGGTACAAAAGGGTAAAAAGTTTAAGAAACTTGGTAAGAACAAAGGTGATGGCAAGACGAGCTCGATTGTGAATCCAAGCGAGTCTGGCCATGCTCCTAAGGTTAAACCTGGTCCTTCTAAAGATGATAAGTGCCATTATTGTAATGGTTATGGGCATTTGAAAAGAAACTGCAATAAATTCCTGGAAGATTATGAGAAGCTGAAGAAGACGTACGAGACTTCTTCTTCAGGTATTTATGTTATAGAAGTAAATGTTACTTCTTATGGTTCTACTTATTGGGTATTGGATACCGGCTGTGGTGCTCATATTTTGTGAAAATTTGCAGGGCCTAAGCAAAAGTAGGATTTTGGAGAAAGGACAAGTGGACCTGCGCGTGGGAAATGGAGCAAGAGTTGATGCATTAGCCGTAGGAACATTTTATTTGTTTTGCCTTCTGGCTTGGTTTTTGAACTTAAGAACTGCTACTATGTACCTGCTATAAGCAGAAGTATTATCTCTATTCCTCGTTTGGATATGGAAGGATATCAGTTTTCAAATTAAGAATAAGTGTTATTCATTTGATTACAATGATATGTTTTATGGTAGCAGTCCATTATAGAATGGATTTTATGTTCTAAACCAGAACATGCCTAACTATAACATTAGTACCAAGAGATTCAAGTCAAATGATACGAATCAAAATTTTTTCTCTGGCATTGTCGTTTGGGCCACATAAATGAGAAACGGATTCAGAAGCTCCATAGTAATGGGCTTTTGGGCTCATTTGATTATGAATCATGTGAAAAAAATGCAAATCTTGTTCATTGGGTAAAATGACGAAGGCCCCTTTCGACAAAAGGTAGTGTCGATCGATACAAATGGTGCGTCGATCGACACAGGTCGCGAGCGAACAAAATGAAAGGGCCAGAGACTTATTGGGCTTTATACATATAGATGTGTATGGCCCGATGAGCACTAGTGCTAGAGGAAACTTTCAGTACTTCATTCTCTTTACTGATATTTTCAGTAGGTACGGTTATGTCTATTTAATGAGACATAAAATCGGAATTTTTGAAAAGTTCAAAGAGTTCCAGAATGAAGTACAGAATCAACTTGGCAAAAGTACTAAAGCTTTACGATAAGATCGTGGAGGTGGATACGTAAGCTAAGAATTCAGTGATCATCAAAGAGATTGTGGAATTGTTTCAAAAATCACTCCTCCTGAAATCGGACTTTATTAGATATGGTGCGATCAATGATGAGTCACTCAGATCTTCCAATATCCTTCTAGGAATACACTCTATAAACGTCTGCATTTACACTAAATAGGGTTCCATTAAAATCAGTTACAAAGACACCACATAAGATGTGGACTGGAATTGTTCCTAATTTGTCTTTCATGAAGATTTGGGGTTGTGAGGCTTATATTAAACGTTTAATCTCTAATAAGCTCACACCCAAATCCGATAAGTGCTACCTCGTTTGGTTATCTTAACGAGACCGAGGCATGTTACTTTTACAACCGGTCCGAGAACAAATTGTTTGTTGCTCGGAACTATGTTTTCTTGAGTAAGACTTTCTTTCCAGGAAGAACAGTGGGAGTAAGAGTACAACTCAAAGAAATTCGAGAATCACAGGAGACTGCTCAACCTGATGAGGAAGAGCAACAGTTGGACCTACAAAGAGTTGTAGAACCTGAACATGTGGTGCCTGAAGTTTGCAAGGATCTGGTGAATGTATATTCGATGTACATTCAAATGGCGACCTCAGTGTCGATCGACACAAAGGTGTATCGATCAACACAGATTTCGAACCAAAATATTGATTTTGGTTTATGACTTAATTAACTACGGTTTAAATCTTGGTTAATTAGGTCGTGGTAAAAATCTATATATGAGATATGCGTGCGACTTTTACACAAAACTGAAGCTCACAGATCCGAAAGGATCCGTCACGAACCCGAGAAATGTGGATTTCTCGTGACCAATTGCCATGATCTGTTGATCATTGAAAGTGACGGGCCTGCGAATTTTTGAAGAAGCAATAATGACTCCGAAAATGGCTAAAAGCCGCTGAATCCGAAATGGGATCCATGTCACGGAACCAAGTATGACTTGGGTTGATTTACCAGATGGTGTAAAAGCCATTGAGAGTAAATAGATTTTCAGGAAGAAAAGTTGACATGGATGGTAATATTCAGATATACAAAGCTAAGTTGGTGGCAAAAGGTTTCAAGCAAATTCATGGTATTGACCATGAGGAAACCCATTCCCCAGTCACTATGCTTAAGTCCATTCGGATTCTCCTAGCAACTGCCGGATGGATATGAAAACAGTTTTCCTTAATGGAATTCTAGAAAAAGGATGTGTACATGACACAACCTGAGGTTTTCACTGATCTTAAAGCTGCTAGGAAGGTATGCAAGCATCTTGGAGTTGGAATCTTTGTTTTGATGAAACGGTCAAAAAGTTTGATTTCATCAGAAACGAAGGGGAACTGTGTGTATACAAGAAGACTAGTGGGAGCGTAATTGCAACTTTTGTATTGTATGTAGATGACATACTCCTTCTCGGAAATAAAAGTTCCATTGTTTCAATCTGATAAGACTTGATTCGAAAGTTGTTTTTCGATGAAAAATATGGGAGAAACCGTATACACTCTTGGAATAAGAATCTATAGAGATAGATTGGACAAGCTAAATGGATTGTGTCAAGATACTTATATTGATAAGGTCTTGCACAGGTCCAGTATGCATGATTCCAAGAAGGGCTTCATGCCAATGACACTTGGCATTACTCTTAGCAAGACGCAGTGTCCTTCGACGCGTGTTGAGCAAGAGCGAATGAGGGTCAGACTACTGCTAGAGGCATTAGATGTCTCAAGATTTGATCTTAATTTTAGTGGGAGTCATTGTTGTTGATTGTGATATGATGTTCATGTAAACGTAATTTTATTATGTTAATGAACTCTGACATCAGTATTATTTAATTATGTTATTAAATAATAGTCCCATAGTAATTTATGACATTTTATAGGTCATCAAGTATGTGACTTGATCATGAAACCCTATAGATAATAAATGACATAAATTATGTAGGTCCCTGGTCAAGGTTGTTAAAGTGGGACATTAACAACCGCGTGAGACTAGTATGTGAGGTGACTGATGACTAAGTTTCATGGAGTCATTAATAAGAGTATTAAAGTCAATCACATAGATATGTGTTGGATAACACAGGATCGGACATGACCCGCTAATGAGAACTCTACAGGATAGTTATATAAGTGTCATGAGAGTTTTCATTACGACTATAGAGTATAGTCCTTAGACCTGAGTTCATCATGTTTTCTTACATGTGAATTGGTCCGCTTTAACTTTGTCAAACGTCAGCCGTAACTGGTGATTATAAAGGCATTGATTGGGCGTATCATGAAGTGTGTGAAGAAACAGGGATGGAACAAGATGGGATTTGTCCCTCCTATATAACAGGAGACAAATATCTCAGGGCCCATCGAAGATTTGATACTGAGAAATGTGTGGCCACACTCAAACGAGGTGATTGTCAGTCGTTTGTCTTGTCAGTATAAATCGTTCGATGAACATGATCTTGGCTTAATAAGAATGACACAGATCTTGCCTTATGCCAGATCGAGATATAGAGACGAAGGGATTATGGGAATAGATGATTCCAGTACAAGTGGGATATTTTTGGGAATATCCTGAAATCACGCTTGTAATCACTCTAGAAATAGTTGTGTTGTCGAGATTAGACATTCATACAATACTAGATGGTCATAATTTTTTGCTAGAAACCACTTGTGATATGTGAGTTGTGAACTCATTACTAGTATTATATGAACCTACATGGTCACACACCTAAGCAAATTGGATGTACTTCATGTGGGAATGATCATTAATGTAATGATCAAATGTGTATTTGATATGCATTAACATATGTGTTTTGAGGGTGTGTCGATCGACACAAGTGTGGTGTCGATCGATGCAAGGCGCAGATCGAAACAATGTTTCGATTCAGTAACTCAATTAATCTCGGTTCGTCCGGTGATTAATTAGGTTTTCCCAGGTCTAAATATATATGTGATATAGCACGACCTGGGATACACAGTTTTTAGCCTAATCACATCCACCTCTCAGAAACAGACTAATCCCTAAGAGATCCGATCTCCCGGCACTAGCATCCCGGCAGATTCTAGTTTGTGTGCGTGTGGATACCAGTAGAGGCGCAGCATTTGAGGCGCTCCTGATCTCGTGTACCTGACCATATTTCCGCTGCCTGTATTCAAGGTAAACACGAGATACTCTTTAGATTCAAGTAATATTGTAAACTCGAGATCCGGGCTATGATCTTGCTAGGTTGTTTAATAGAGATTAATCATCTCCAAGTTCCAACATAGTTTACCTGTTATGTTTAGGGATTCTCACAAGAGATTTCATGGAATTATAGGTTGATCAATCTGTAGGGATTCATATCTTTCTAGTTTTCATCTAGGGTTGTTCTTAATGCTTAATCTGGATTAGCTACCCATATTATTGTTGTTAGGTTGATTTCTGCAACGACAGTTGATTAATTAACTAGAAAGAACCTAGATGAGCAATTTAACTATTCGCAAAGAAATTTGGCTTAGGAGAATTGTGAACAAAAGAACCTGGGATTAATGCTTGTTTAGAACTCTAGGATTCGCAACGAAAGTTGGCTTGCTAGGTTGTTAGACATAGATAATATTCATAACGAAAGTTGGTTTGTTATAATTCTCTGATTCTAGTTCTAGAACAGTTCCTAATTAGATCTCGATTTATTAATTAGTTTATGTTCCTGATTTCCTTAGAACTCCCTTGACCTGACGCTTTGCCTTCTTGCTTACAACTGTTTATTCTATTTTCTGCTTTGATTTACTTCTTCCCGATTTGCATCGCCTAGCTTAACTTAACGTTCTATAATCTATCGTAAGAGTCTTGAGTCTCTGTGGTTCGACCCCTAGATACTACAATTGTTTTGTACACTTGCAGTTGACCTTAAGGAATTAAACTCTAAGCATATCAATCATCATCTTAAAATCAACAACAAACTATAATTTGTCTACAAAGGATGGGGTAGTTCTAACCTTTAACAAATTAAAGTACACCACACCTTAGCTTGATATTCGACAAGATCTCCAAATGGTTTCTCCTTAGCCATAAATGTTAGCTTGATATTCGACAAGATCATTTTGTATTATTCCCTCTCACCACTTCCGCAAACTCCACATTGGATAGCTAATCAGAGAATTATAACGAATATAACGAAAGACACCTTCTTTGATGGTAGTCCAATGATGCTTATAGAAACCGGCAACTGTTAAGCTCAGAATCAGTTTTAGGGATCAAACAAATCTGAGTATGATTCAATTCTGGATCAAAGTGAAACCATCAGCACCAGGAGGCTTATCCTCACAGAGTTGAGACAAAGCAGCAACCATTTCATCATCAGAGATAACCTCCGTAAGAGACCTATTCATCTCTGTTGAGACCTTGCGTTTGATGTGTTGAACCACCGGAGAGGGATTCTGACCAGGAGGAGAGGAATAGAGGTTGGAGAAGTAAGAGTCGAGCACCTGCTGATTTTGTTGAGGTTCAGTATGAAGGCATCCTTGGTCATTTTCCAAAGTTGTGATGCGGTTGAAACAACGTCGTTGTTTAGTAATGGCATGAAAATAGTGTGTATTCTTATCACCTGCTTGAAGCCATTGAATCCTACTCTTAAGGCGTCAGTACTCCTCCTCCAAGTGATATTCAGTACTAAGTTGAAGGCGAAGATCAAAAACATATGAGAAATCAACCACAGTGGCATTATAAGCAGATTGAAGTGCCGCTTGGATCTGCAGTATGCGTTTACGAGTATTGTAGTCATTAGTATGTTTCCAATTATCCAAACGTCCACGACAATGTCTGAGAGCTTCCGAGAATAAGTGAGGAGGAACTGCTTGACAATGGGAGTGCCAGGTATCCGCAATGAGCCGGTGGATTTTCTCTAAGTGCTTCCAACGGTTATCATAACGAAATTTCCGTAAGCGTTTAACATTGGTAGCCTCAGTTGAAATGAACAGGGGCCTATGGTCAGACCCCGTCCAATGAAGAAGTTGGGCACGTGCAGTAGGAAAGAGATCACTCCAGGTCGTATTAGCTAAAGCTCGGTCTAGCCGTGAGCATACAAGTCCGTTGTGCATGTTACCCATCCAAGCTTAAAAAACTCCAAAGGTTTTAAGTTCATGCAGGTTCGAATATATTAAGCAGGCGACGGAAAGGGTGAAAGTGCCAGTCAGGATGATGTGTGCCTCCGAGTTTCTCCGAATTGTCATTGATGTCATTGAGGTCACCAAGCAGTAAACGAGGTTGGTTACGATGAGGATCAGCCAGCACACGGTCCATCAGTCGATTCCATAACTGTACACGAAGATGACGACTTGGGTTACCATAAACATAAGTAAGGGAGAAGGAAACAACACCTCCTGATATGAGAATATTGGTACAGTGAAGCGAATGTGGAGACACAAAGGAATACCTCACTTTATCGTTCCAAAAAATGGCTAAACCTCCACTCTGCCCAACAGGAGAAACCAGAAAATGATGGACAAACTGAAGATCCCTTCCGAGCTGAAGTAAAAAATTATCCTTATTCTTAGTTTCGATGAGGAAGAGGATATCCAAGTTATATTTACAGTGGATATCCTTAAGATAAGGAATTGTCAAGGGGTTCCTCAGCCCTTTACAATTCCAATGGAAGATTTTCATGGGGAAATTGGTGGCTTGGTAGGTGCCACCATACCTTGATATGATGCTTCATAAGAACCAGAGAGACGCTGCCTAGTAGAGGAACCTGCAGTCTTCGGACGAGAAGGGGAAGCTTCATCTGCAATCTGAGAGAGACTAAGCTTACGCTTCAAACCTCGAAGACGAGCTGCAGCAGAAGAGGCTCCAATCTCTTGAATCGCAGACGGGTTGAGAGGGGGAAAAGGTGGAATGTGCTCTGCGTGAGCAGTGAGAGGGGCATCCACAAGGTCATTAAACAAGATGTTACCAGTAGAATCAACTCCATCTCGGTCAGAAGCAGTATTCACGTCAGCAGCATCAATTGGTAAAGGTCCAACCGGAGATATCGGAGCAGTAAGATGTGGATAAACCAGATGAGCCTGGAGAGGGATGGGGGAAGAAGGTTGGCTCACTAGTTGAGGAGAGCCACCAGGATATTGAGGGAGAATACAGCGAGCCGCATCATGAGTTAAGCCACCGCAGATAGTACAGAAGCGTAGGAGCTTATCGTAAGTGAACCGGATCAGAGTAGGCTCCACTCGAGCTTCCAAATAGAAATAACGAGCAAAGAGAAGACGTCCATAGGAGTTCACAGATACACGAATCCATACCTCTCCGGATTGGAATCGAGTAGGTTGTTGAATGGAAACTTCATCAACATGGCACATCTCACTCCCAGTTTCCTGAATAGCTCTATTTTCGCGCAAATCGTCGGGAGATTATGGATTTGAACCCAGAACGGGATGAATTGGAGGTAGTCAGGATACAAACGACGCGTCCATCGATCGATAACCACCATCCACTCACGGTAGCTCCATGGGCCATTCTCCAGAACCGTTAGGAGTTGATGCTCATGTCGGAAAAAGAACTGCACCGTATCGTCTTCGTTGATACGATTGGTAATTCGCCCTTCAAGATGCCAAGCCCTAGGAAGCATAACACGAAGCCCTGTCGGATTTTGATGAGGCGGATTAAGGCCCTGGACCACAAGACTGAATCGATGATTGACATCCCAGATTCGTTGCGCTTCGGAGGAGAGATGCCTCGGCAGTCGATCAGACCCTAGACTGAGGTCTTGCAAACTGAGTCAAAGATCACGAGACATATCGAAGAAAGCCGAATAGCGACAAGTAGAGTTGGTGAAAAGAGTAGAAAGTTTGTCTATAAATTTTGAACAGTAAGAAATCCACCGTAAAAGTCGATGAAATCATCGAGCAGAAAGCGGTGAAGATGACCCGGAAATTGCCAGATTTTCGTTAAAGAGGGGGACACGTAATCGCAACGTGGCGAAAAATTCTTTTTCGATGTGTTTATAAATTTGGCACCAAAATAGCAATTTTTGCAAATTTGCGGATATTCAAAGCTTTTTTCTAAAAGAATGGGGATGGCAGTGGTGTAAATATATGTACGTTTTGTGGGTAAAAGATAATTTAGAAGGTTAAGACACAATTTCTAAAAAAAATATGGTGCGAAGATATTTATTAATGTTCACTTTCCCAATTGAATTAGAACAGAGAGGGTTCTAGGGTTCACTCGATCATCAATCATCATCATGTTTCTCAAACCCTGCGCAGCTGAGACGGCGATAAAGGATGATTCGAGCAATTTGGAGGAATCCCTGGAAGCAGTATCTTCAAAACCATGCTCAGCCAAGGCGGCGACAGAAGGAGATTCGAGCAAGATTGAGGAGGCTGCAGAACCCATGGAGATTTCACCGGTCGTTGTCAAATCGTGCCCAACAAAGCGTAAGGCTGAGTTTGAACCGGAGGAGGAGGAAGAGGGAGAAAAGGAGGAGAGCCATAGTGAGATGGAAGAACGCATTGCGAAAGAGGTGCGTGAGGCTGGCAAAACGTACTTAGTGGAGCCCGAGTGGGATGTGGACAGCTTCGAAGGCGTAGAGTATTCTTCATCTTCGGAGCCGGACCTTGCCTCCGATGAACAGCCTTATTCCGACATGGAAGGTGCTCGAGAAGACTATCGCATCCAGAAACGTCAGTTGATCGAGAGCAAGGTACGACCTAATTTGTGAACTAACAGATTCATCGAATGGATGATGATTTGTGATAGAACGTGTGTAATTAGGGCTTCAAGATGGATCCAGGGCTAAGGCCAAGTGATAGGTACATGGGAATCAGACCAGAGACATTTGAGCGCGAAACCTATTGCAACATCTGTAAAGAGATGGTGTCTATATGTCTCAAAAAATACAACCAATGCAAGGCTAGTTCTGGTTTCCTTATACATTATCATTCATCTTCCACACAAGTAGAAGTGAACTCATTTATGATTTTTGATTGGTTCTAGGATGCGAATGTCACGTTTGTTGAATTTGTGAGCGTTAATTATCGAGGAGGACCAAGACCGAAGTCATACATAACATTTATGGCAAGGGAGAAGCCGGATGGACCTCTTGTTGAGTATCAAGCCAAGGCTATGCGTACTCTTGACCTGAAGATTCATCCCATCCTCTGTAGACCGGCTCCTTCGCCTAAGCCTCTTGTAACTGAAACTATTTAAGGTATGGATTGCTCTTTACCCAGTTTTGGATTTGTCCTAGATGCTTTTGTTTTTGGCTTACAAGAAAGTTTTTATGATATACAAAGATTTGAATCTCCCTGTGTAGAATAACCAAGTGGTATACTAGAAGGTGGAATCAGAGGATGGACTTGGCATTTGGCAGAGGACATCTTCTGAATTATGCTACAAACAACCTATCAGGAAGTGCTTTTGCTCCTTTGAGACTAGTATATTAGCTTTGATTTAGCCTTACTTGTTTAATTCGTTTTGTATTGATTCATGACATTATGGTGCTAGTGTATAGTTTCATCAAAGTCTTTAACTGGTTTCCGCCCCCCCCCCCCCCCCCCCCCCAAAAAAAAAAAAGAGAGTAACTTTGCAATTCATTAAATAGTGAGTATAAAACGGTTCCATATCTTAATAATATGGAAACATATGTGGCATATGTAGGATAAATTTACTCTTTAAATTATATTTTTTTTTTTTTTGTAACAATCTTTAAATTATATTGATATTACTAGAATGACTAATCTTTTTTTTAGTTACCAGATTGTTTTTACTATCTAAAGTGTCTTTTTCCTTTGGTACCAAAAAATGTAATTATGGAAATTGCCATTAGATCTCAACGAGCTTGATTCACCAAAAAAAAGAAGCAATTCATACCAAAAGATGCAAACACAAAAGCATTTCTATGACAACAAGCTATATTATTAAAACAGAAACACAAAATTGAAAATACCATTAATTTTTATGTAATTATGATATGTGCCATTATTTTCATTGTCAACAAATTAAAGATAAAAAAATATATTAAAACTAAAATAGCATATTTAAAACTAAATTTGAAAAATATCTTGAGTAAATTTATATCAAATTTAATAAGAAATATTCAAAAACCTATTATTATCTAACTAGCAATCAAATCTTTACATGTTTATTTTGAGATTTATTCGAGTTTTTATTCAATAGCATTAATTCATTAAAGTAAATCAGAATTATTAAATAATAAAATAATCAACATATCTATTCTTTTTAACTACTTCCAAATTTTGAAATTGTGCTCCATAACTCATTTTGTAATTATTGTTTATTCCCAAAAACAAATATTAAACCTATATTTAATTTCGAATTTTTTGTTTTACTTTCTTTTCTAAAGATTTTAAATATCTATACTATTAAAACAGAAGTACATTTTAGAAAATGCCTTTAATTTTCAGTTTAATTACAAACCATGCCTTTAATTTTCCCAAAAACAAATATTAAACCTATATTTAATTTCGAATTTTTTGTTTTACTTTCTTTTCTAAAGATTTTAAATATCTATACTATTAAAACAGAAGTACATTTTAGAAAATGCCTTTAATTTTCAGTTTAATTACAAACCATGCCACTGATTATCTTTTTTGTTTTTGTTTTTTTCTTGCTTCATTAAAAGTATAGTAATCTATATAAAAAAGGCAAGCGACAGATTTTTTTTTTTTTGATTTTAACTACTAATATTCTATTTTACAAAAAAAAAAAAGAAAAACTATTTCCTATAATTTCTCTCCTTTGATTTCTCTCGTGAGAATCTACTTCCCAATATTCCATTTACAAAACCTAACTTCCTATAATATTTGTCGTGTGAATCAACGTAATTTCCTTAACAAACATTCAAAAATAAGAAAAAAAACTACATTCTTAAAATTTTCCAACGTCATAATCAAGTTTACTAAAATTTCTTGAGGATATTGTAGAATTTATTAAAGGTAAAATTGTATTACTTAAAAAATCGAAATGCACAAAAAATCGATATAGATATAAAAATGTTAATTATTTGTTTTCCTAATAATTATGAAATCATTGCTAAATGTTTGGTATAAAATCGGCAACACAAATCTTATGCATTCAAAATCGGTAAAAAAATTTTTGAAGATTAAACAATATCTTTTTTGGAATATATCAGTTATTCCCTTATATTTAGTAATGAATGAAGACAGAAAATTGGCAATATAAAGAAATCTATACTACCATATCTTAGCCGATTTTATATAAAACTATAGTAACTAAAATAATCAATATTGTTACTTAAGATTTCGGAAACAAAAATATTCCTCTTAACAACTTTTTCGGAAACTAATAAATAGTTATATCATCGAGATTTTTTTTCAATAATTAAATCTTATTTCACCAACAAGATAGTCCAAAACAATCTTTCTAATAATTAAAAAATATTTAGAGAATAAATGTGTAGCTCCTCTATAAAGCTCACTTTACATGCAACAGATGTTATCTAGCGTCTAGGTTCTAAATTTGCTCTCACTTTTCAACTATCGTGGAGAGTCATTAGCTCGGGTCTCTCTCAAACAGAGTTGGCGGTGGAGGTATACCCTTTATGCCTTCAGCTACTTTTAAAATGACCACAATTCCATAAGAATAAGCAAAACGTTTAATCCTCTTTTCAATTATTTTATTTTTCTTGGTCCATTACTTTAAAATCCAAACTCATTATATTCTGCTACCTCATTGTACACTTAAACTATGTTGTGCAGGAAACTATCGGAGACCTCCATCGAAGGGCCTGTGAAATTTTAATACATGAACTCTGAGCATGTAAGATCTGATATCCCAAAGTTCAAAAAAAAAAAAAAAAAAAGATCTGATATCCCTATGTTATCAAACATCAATTTCAGTGATACTTTTAATATTCCTTTCTTTTTCTTACACGAGCATGTTCCATCATGTAGCTACACATTTGGGATTTACTACGGCCACCAAAAATATTCTTTGATGAATGACTTAGATAAGACACGGACGATGATATCCTACAAATGGATCATGATGTGAGTTCATTTCTTCTTTTTTTACTTTAAATGGGTTAGATGGGTACTAGAATATGCTACTTGAACTTTTTCATAGTTTTATGACATTGTTTCTGGATATACCAAAATTTTTGTCTATCTTTTTGGCCATTTCCTGTGGGGAGAGAATGAAAAAGGCATTAGATTTCTCTTACGCCAACCAAGTTAGCTGGAGTAGTGTTTCTGTGTTTGGCATTTTGTACACTGAAGTTGACATTTATGGTTGTTTGAACTTAACAGAAAAATCGAGCAATTGTAGAAATTCAGTTTGCATATTATATATATATATATATATCTTGCTTTTGATCAGGTAAGTATTCCCACCTTGGAAAAAAAAATCTGATTCCCATCACCTGGTTTTTGATCGAGTTTGTGATTTATAGATTGTTAAAGAAGCTACAAAGTTTTGTGTTTATGATTTTATATTAGTCATTTAGTTAAGTAACGATAAACTCGATACATATAAAAATAAATAGGAAAAAATAAGTATATGTAATATTAATAAACATAAAATATATTTAACACTATATAATCAAAAAATAATTAACTTTGTAAACTCAAAAACTAGATAAAATCTATGCTACATAATCAGTAAATAATTAAAATATATAGTATTATAAAATAAACAAAATGATATTGAATTAAAAAACAAAAACAAAACAAAGAAGAATAAACAAACAAAAATCCATAAAAATAATATTGAACCTCAACGGTAGTTTCTATTATCATTATATTTTTTTGGCAATTCCGGTTGAACACAAAAGGTTTGGATTTTATGATCGCTAATGTGCATGCCTAATAACTTCATATGGTATCATAAGAGTATTTTATTTTTATTGACATATCAAAAATATATATATGGAGAAAGAAAAATGAAAATTTTTCTTTTATTTATCAAATATAGAAAATTTTATCAAACCTTTCAAAAATTTCTAATAGCAATACTTAAAATATTAGTTTTAATTTTTGCTTCAAGCCTTTTTTTTGTAAAATAAACATCGCTATTGTTCCTTTTATGTTGTTTAAATTAAATTCTGAAAATTAGTTACTTAAAAACAAAACTTATAAGCTATAAGATTGATTTTCAATTTTAATATTACAAAACAAAAATAAACTATATAATAATGACATCACCCAGACAATCAAATGGTCAACAAATCTCAAACCTCCACATCTACTTATGAAAATATATAAAATAGAACATATTATCATTTATAAATATATATTATACCTATCCATGGGTAAATGAGAATCATCATATTTTTTAATATTTTGTCATAATATGCTCAATAATATACATTTGTATAAATCAAATATAATTTCAACCCATAAACTGATAATTTAGAAACTAAAATTAGTTGGAAAAATAGAAGTTGTTATTTCCAAGTAAATTAAAATTTATTTTTACAATAAAGTATAAAACTAATAATGATAAATTTTATAAGTTTTTATAAAAAATTGCAAGTCAAAAAAAAACATTCCAAATATAAAATAAAAATATACATAACAAATTACTTATCTTTGGATTAATAATAGATATACACCACCATATTACACACACACTTTATATATTATATTAACTACTGCATAAAGATAAAAATGCTCAAATATTTAACAAAAAAATAATAGAATATGTGTTTTAAAAATAAGATAGCTTACTTTTACAAATATAAATGTATATGCTATAAAAAAAAATTGTCCGTCCTTAGCGTAGATCATTATCATTTACAAAATAAAATAAAAATAAACTATATAAAACCTATATATGTTCAACATATCTCAAACATCTAAATATAATATTAATAATATGTTATAAAAATATATTATCATTTACAAATATATTATTTATATACAAAAATATCAATAAACATCAAAACAAAACTATACCCGCCGATCGGCGGGTCAAAATCTAGTTAAACCTATTAAAACAGAAACACAAAATTGAGAGTGCCATTAATTTTCCATTTAATTACAATATGTACCATTCTTCTTTTTTTTTTTTTTTTTGCTGAATTGTTAAATTTATTTATCAAAAAAAAAAAAAGATTACAAACTTTGGCTTTAAAACTTGAAACCAAAAGAGATTGAAAGTTTTGGAAGGAAAAGTAGGCCATATACAATAGACCAAGCTAGAGAAAAGAGAAATTTAATGGCGCTTTTTAATTTCCGGGAAGTTGTAGACTTCATTCTACCGTCGAAGAGCCTCATCTTCCTCGTTTGAGGCATGACGAAGAGCAGCCAAACGGTTTTGAATGTTGTTGTGGTGCTCGTTGGTGAATTATATTGTTGTGTTCTCTCCAAATCCAATTGATAGTACCTTGAAAAGCCATTTTAGCAAGCTTCCCATCAATCTTGGATAGCCGAGTTCTGTTGAGAAGGGTTATTGTTCGAGTCCAGTATGGGCTTATTCTAGTACCGATGAGATTTGTTGCAAGCATGGTCCAGACCGTATATGAATATGGGCAGGCGAAGAAGAGATAATCACGAGTCTCGTCTGGCTCTCCACATAGTGTACAAGACTGATGTTGACCCCAATTCCTCATACGATTCCCCGTTGAAAGACGGTTTCTACAAGCCAACCAAGTCATGAATTTGTATTGATAGATTGTCAACTAATTAAAGATAAAAATATATATTAAAGCTAAAATAGTATATTTAAAACTATATTTGGAAAATATCTTGAGTAAATTTATATCAAATTTAATAAGAAATCTTCAAATACCTATTATTATCTCATCGAAAAAGATCCCAAAAGAAAAAGTGATAGAGTAACTGGTAGAAAATGTTTCTAAAACATAAATCTTGTTCAAGTGGCCAGAATAACAAAACTACCATAGCTAGTATTCAAGTAGCCAAAATAACAAAACTACAATCCAAAAGATAAACTACCAAGATATTACACTACCATTCTAGTGGCTAGCCGACCATTCTCGAGTAGGAATATCCGGCAATAACCACCATTGCCGTATCCTACTCCCCACAAGTTCTTAATAACCAAAAAAAAATTCCGAGTCATTCCATGCTTTACCTCAGTTTTTGATACGTTGACCTTGTCAAGTATAGAGATGTTGACAAGAATATGTTGACATCTCTAAAACTCTAACATAGATTTCTAGTATTTTTAGCTTGAAAATCTTTATTGTTTCCCTTTACGTTTTTTTTTTATAAAAAAATGTTTAAGCTTTATATTTTTGTCTTATTTAATAAATTTGTCGTTTTTGTTTCAAAATTCTTGTATCGTATCTTATGGTATCAGTACCATTAAAAAGTAAAACATTTGAGAAACTAATTTTTACTTGATATGTTTATTACAAGTTATGATATTAGAATTAATATATATTTTTGTTAATCATTAAAGACATATTTAAATTTAATAAAATTAAATTATATGTGGATCATGCTAATTTCTAATTAAACATTTTATTCCAAAATATATACATAATATTTTTAATATATTTTCATTGTAAATATAAATATATATGTGGAATCTTTCTCTTTTTACTGTTCTACTTTCTGCTACGGCGAGCATCGCATGCTCACGAGCAAATTCATCTCGATCAGGTGGTGAAGGATAAATTCCCTATATAAGATGGATGATATCCATATTAGTGCATTGCTAAAACTATGAGTCAACTCTTATTTTGATGTAAATTCTAAACACAAATTTTTGCCCGTTGGCAAGCTATTTTGTCCGTCTTCGATTTTGATATTCAATATATTAAAGGAGAGAATAATTCTTTACCCGATTTTCTAACCAGAGAATATTTACAGGGCAAATCCAAAGATATTAACCAAATAAAAAATGGAATATTTAGCTCTTTTGTTGTCATACAATTATACCATTTTTTTCTAAATTCAGTAACTTGTTGTTTAGAAAATGTTTTGAAGTATCAATTGCGTTTTTCAATCTCCCTTTTACCTTCCTAACAGTGTGGAGTTCACCAAGTCTTCTAAAACATTTCTCAAAGGACAAGTGTCCAATTTGTCATAAGCCATTTGTGTAGTCACATTTTTTAGTGAGTCAAATCTTCCTAGAGTTTTTGTCCCTGATGTCTTTCCCACTTTTTCATATCCACATAAAAAATTTGTATTAAAACATAATTCAAAACATAGAAATTAGGATTTTAAGAAATATACTAGTTTCACTTACGTCTTTAAGAATTCTGGTGTCTTTGATGTATCTATCGGAATATTAAAGTTTCAGAATGCATACTCGTTGTTCCTCTTCGTTATGCTCTTAATATGCTCTGCTAAATCCATGTAGTTCAAGTGGCGAATGCATTTATCCTTGCGATGCATAGCCTCTAGGAGGTTGGTAAACACCACCAAACCACACATATCTGTTGAAACAAGCAAAATTGTAAACACAATTAATTTAGAAAAAAAACTCTCTGAGATAGGATTATTTAATAGGAACTTACAAACATTAAATCACATAAAATCTTATATAAAATACTAGTTTGTGTTGTGGTTGCCTTAAAATAATTGTTAATGCCTCATCATAGCTTAATTTTCATACATGTGCATTTATATTATCAAACACATCCATTATACATAGTAGTATAGTATATGGTCTTAAAACATACCAAATCGAACTCAGAAAGATTTATAACTATTTATTGGTTTTAGATTTAATCATAACCAAACACCAAATAACTTATTTTGGTTTTGTTAGGTTCGTTTTCTTTTATCAGTTAAAACTTTTTTCCCATCTCAAGTTATAATCATTAAACTCATCTAAGAATGTACATTTTTATTTATCGATTGGATTACCGAGAACCCATGTAGTTGTCCAATCCCTAACAATCACGCAATCAACAAATGGCTGCAAAAAAATAGTGGAAGGAGATTAATCAAACTCATTATCCAATAAGTCTTTGTATAATGTAATGATATTCAATTTTTTTGACCAACTTCTTCTTCTTGAGCTTGAGCTACTGCTGTTTCTTCTTGAATTACATCTTGCTAAGAAATTGCTGCTTTTTGACCTCGTCCTCTTTGGGTTCTTTCTCCAGAGCCTAGGCCTCCACGGGCTGATGTTAGACGATAGGGATTGTTCAAAGGATTAAGAACTTTTTGGATCTTTTTCTCCCAATCAATGGTTGATTAACATCATCATCATCATCATCCATCTTTGTTTCCTGAAGCCTCCTTATGTATCTGCACAAACAAAGGACCAAGACATCTCAACACCCTCAAGTGGCAACAGTTTCATGTGCATAAATACTATACAATTCCATTTAAAGTCAAAATGATATTTCATACTAAAGACACCTACCACTGCAAATATACTATATTTTGGCACCTGAGCTATTTTATAAATGCAGACAAAGTAACTTAAGACACAGACAAAGATGGAAGTTGTATCCCTCCCATTGATAATGATCGATGGATTATATACAACCATAATTTCATTTTCTCTAGATACAATTACAAAGACAATTACGAAAGTAGTTAAAGAGAATATACACTTGAATATACAAGATATCACACAATATAGTTGCCTAATATTCCTTTGATATGTGGTTATCATACCAGTGGCTGAGCTTTGTGTGGAGATGATGTCTACGAGTAGACACACCATACAAAATATATGTATGGAGAATACAAGGTTCTTTTTATGCTCTCTAGAAACCACTCATAATACAATGCGTGTCTATGTACTTATTATTATATAAAAATCTTGCAGCTTTGTTTCTTCCTTAGGTGCAGTCTGATTTGATTCTATCTGCTTATTGTCGTGTGCTTGTTTGTATACGGAGGATTTTCATTAAATGCTCAGTTTTCAAGATAATATTGTGCTACAATTGAGCTTAATTTCAATGTATTTGACCAATTGGTGTTTGTAAAGATTTTGAACTTTTTAATACCTGAGATTCTTTCATCAAATTTAAATTTCTCTCCAAATTAACCCTAAAATTTTAATTAACTTCACAAATTGTGATATGCCCGAATGTACATCGATCACGAAGTGAACAACAACAAAAAAATGATAAATTATAACTAAGTCCATTTTTGATTTTTTGGGATTTTGGTCTAAGGATAAGTCTTGCCTTGACACGAAAACCTGTGAAAAAAAATCAGTTACAAATTAAACATTTGAGATTGTTTTGGGAAAGAAAAAAATGAAAATTTGAAGCAAAATCAGAGAGTATAAACATGAAAAAGGTTATACATTTCATCTAGTTTACCAATTCCATGAGAAATCTTAGTTTTAGGGTTTAAAAGCATGAAAACAAAGTTAGAAAACATATTTTTTTTAAGAAGAAGACAACATGCTATTTCAAGAAACGAATGGGAAATGTCTTATTATTCTTTCTCTTCACATAAAATATCAACTGTTAGATTGTGATACTTGACTACAAGTATTGTTTTCGAAGTGTATATTAACTATCAATTTTTTAAATAGAAAAAGGACAAAGGGACTTATGCATTTACGATAGCCTGAAAAGGTTTTCTTTATGGTATGGACATTTACATTTTGGTTAAAATCATAGAGATTTTTAATAATGGTTATGAGATTTTTTTATTAATAAATTTATTTATTACGTATTTTAATAAAAGTAGGTAATCGAAGATGAATCTATCATGCATTAGATATCTATAATGATATCTTCAATCCACATCTATTTTTACCTCTAAACTCTATTTTAAAGTAAAATTTTCTCAAACTTTTGAACAGAAAGTGTACTGATAAAAAAAAAAAATTCGTTCCGAAGTTTATCAATTCCTCAAAACACATACATTGAAGCCACTGTATTATTAAGAGGTGTCTATTCATTTTGAATAATATCAATCAAAAGGAATGCACAAATACAATTTAATTCAAGTCAAATTCAATTTGAGATGAGCAATCTAAAAATTATAAGTGATACTTGCATCAAGCAATCAATTAGGACCAAGTAATTAACAAACATTCATAATCAAAAGCATTATGATATAAGTTCATAAGCTAAACAAGAGAAATTAAGAGAAAATAAGTAAACAAGACAAGATAAAACAAATTTCAAGATATTTTAAAGAAAACAAGCTATTGAGTTAGGTTATTGATCTAAGGTGGTCTTAGGAGTGATCTATGATATTTATACAATCACAAAGTGATGATCTTTAGACCTAGATGGATAAACATGACTAATCATATTCCTAGGTCTTAATCACTTCACTAGTTATCAATTCAAGAACAAATGTTCATTTGTGAAAATACCAATCAATGAGCATTAAAATTATACTTGATGTATTAAAATTATTGTATTAAAAGATAATTCAAAGCATGAGATTAAGATTTTAAAAAATATACTAGTTCCACTTACGTCTTTATGAATTATGGTGTTCTTGATGTATCTGATCGGATTATTAAAGTTTCAGAATGCATACTCGTTGTTTTTCTTCGTTACACTCTTGAAATATGCTCTGCTAAATCCATGTAGTTCAAGTGGTGATAATCCTCAATGCATTTATCCTTGCTATGTGTAGCCTTTAAGAGGTTGGTAAACAGCATCGAACCATACGTATATGTTGAAACAAGCAAATGTAAACAACAATTAATTTGGAGAAAAAAACTCTATGAGATTACATTATTTAATAGGAACTTAGTTTACAAACACTAAACCACACCAAATAGTATATAAAAGACTAGTTTGCGTTGTGGTTCCTTTAAAATAATTGTTAATGTCTCATCATAGCTTAATTTTCAAACACATGCATTTATATTATCAAATACATTGATTATACATAGTAGTATAGTATGTGGTCTTAAACCATACAACGACGAACTCAGAAAGATTTATAACTATTTCTTGGTTTTAGATTTAATCATAATCAAATATAAGTAGATTATGTTGGTTTTGTTAGGTTCATTTTCTTTTATCAGTTAAAGCCTTTTCCCATCTCAAGTTATAATCATTAAACTCATCTAAAAATGTATCTCTGTATTGATCGATCGAATTACCGAGAACCTATGTAGTTGTCCAATCCCTAACAAACACGCACTGCAAAACAAAAATAAACAAAAAGTTAGTGGAATGAGATTAATCAAACTCATTATCCAATAAGTCTTTGTATAATGTACCCGTATTCGACTTTGTTGACCTACTGCTTCTTCTTGAGCTCAACCTTATTGAGCCACTGTTTTTTCTTGAGCTCCACCTTGTTGAGCAACTATGCTTCTTCTTGAGCTTCACTTTGCTAAGCAATGTTGAGCAACTATGCTTCTTCTTGAGCTTCACTTTGCTAAGCAACTATTGCTTTTTGACCTCGTCCTCTTTGGGTTATGCATAAACAATCAATAACTAATTAAATAGTATGTTTGTGGTTAAAGAAACTCAAACGAAAGTGAGATAAGAACTTTGAGATATATAATAATTAAAAATTCTAATAAATATATATATATATGTCAAATTAAAAATGTATGCAACATGTATTAAATATGCATCTCTAAATATCACGTCAACAATAAATAATTAAAGGAACAATTGGCTAAAAAATACATAGTGACGAAAGTGACGAATCTGTAAAACTACCTTACTATTTTACTAATTTCACAATATATTTTGATTGGTTACATATTAAAAAAAATCAACAACAAATGATAAAACTTACATTACATGAAAAAAAAATCAGCAAAATAAATAAAAAGATAAGAGAAAAAATTAGTAAAACATATAAATCTATAACAAATGAATGCAATTTTATTAACAAATACATATAGATTTATGCTGCAGAGAATGTGAAAATCATATAGATAAGTAAAATTTTGTTAAGGTGGAAAATAAATAATAATATTTTTGTAATAAATTTTTCTACCAAAGATAATTAAAAGTATTTTGACACCAAATTTTCATCATACAACACTCAAATCACAAATGTTTTTTTTTTTCACTAAAATATAGTTCTTATATTACTAAAGACGGATGCATTCTTCATATACTAAAGAAAATATATTAGTCGGATATTAAACCATGATATTGGAGCAAAAAGCATGAATAAGGCACACTAAATAAAAATATAAACAATAATTTCTTTTAAAAGATAAGAAAAATAAAAGACGCCAGAAGACCCTTGTAGCACTAAAGTGAACTGAAAACCACAACTCGAGAAGCTTTTGAAACCAAAACGAAAGAGACTATAAAACGTCGGTAGCGGGAAGAGAGACATACGTGAACTAGAAAGCCTCATTTAAGACAGACAAACACAAGCCTAACCAAGAACCGCAACAAGCTTAACCAAAACCCAAAACTAGGTGAGAAATCGAACCTAAAGCCAGCACCATCACAGCCACCTAGAGAAGCGAGAGTACCGAGAGAGCAAAGACACAAAGCCGAACCTTACCACTGATCACTGAATGGGAAAAAATGTCAAAGAAAATCCTCCATCTTACACAAAAGCAATAATCTTGTCTAAACAACCTAGAAATGATGATTAGGCATTTCCTCGCAAGAGAAAAGCACAGAAACTAACCTACTGTGGAACCATAAACTAACTCAAATCACAAATGTTATTTAGAGTATTTTTTTTTTTCATTTTTATTAACAAATTACAGCATTTTCCTTAAATTATTTTTATTTCCGTTATATATCACATCATCCTCACAAGTCACACCAGTGTGAGTTCGTTTGAAACGGCGTCGTACAGGAATGGTTGACAAAACATTGTTCATTTCTTCTTCCGTTGTTCGTCTTTGAAACAGAACAAAGTTGAGGAGGAGAAGGAGTGATGGAGGAATCGAGGGATTTATTGATGTCGACGTTGATGGAATCTGGGGTTTCGATCCCCGGCGATTTCTCTTCTGTCGGTGAATTTTCATCTGAGGCTTTGACATCGATCTGTGCTCAGTTGCTTAATCTCATTGACCCATCGGCGTCGTTGTGCGAAGAACTACCTGATTCTCTCCCCGAAATGGTTAAGATCTGCACCGATATCGCTCTCTCTTTGAAGAACCTTGGCTACATCGGCGACACGAGTTATTATAAGGTATCGTGATCCCTCGCTAGCAGAATGGTCGGAGAACCTAAGAGTTGAATTGAGAAATTTTATTGAACTCTAGAGCTAAAATCTGAGCGCGTTTCTGGTTCGAGTTCGTATGTACAGATTTGTTGGGGGAGAATCCGAATTTTGCTTGGCTGATGGAAAGCCAGGTTTCTAATATTGAATCAATCGTATACTTCCCCAGTTATTAGGGCATATCGTCTTGAAATGATTACAGGAAATAACGTTAGGGTTTAATATTTCTCAAGGAACATGCCTTTACAGTGGAATTTATAGGTTAGAATTGGGGATCGTAAGAATTGATTGCATGGGAGTTTGTAGATTGGTGTCAACTAGCACCCATTCCTCTTCCAAATATGAGTATATAGATGGAGCATTGTCATGAGACTCTAATTCTTGTTCTGCAGAGTTGTGTGGCTTTTCTTATTTGTGTGAAATCATGCTGAAACAGATTGTATGTGTTGCTTGCGGCAGTTTCTGCATCCCTCTGAAGATGACTCGCATAGGTTGATTAGATTCTTGGTTGAGTGGCTTTCGGAGAAAAATGATGGAATCAAAACTTCTCCGGCTGGTGATATAGCTAGCAGGCCAAAGGTGGAGAATTTCAGAGATGACAGAATGGTGAAGGAGGACAATGATGAGACTTTTGATATGCATATACAGAAGGTTGAAGCTGTCCTGAAAGATCTTACAATGGCTACTGAAATTTCTCACTCACCAGACTCCCCTGCAAAAAATGCTTCTGCCAATGGTTCTGCCGTTGCTGACTTCTTCTCCCTAAAGACAGATGACCCTGTTACTGATGAACAGTCAGATCTTTCATTGAGACAATCATCTGGATGTGAAGAACATTCTTCTAAAGACCCCTCTGAGGTACTGCATATTGTGAGCCTAGCTCCTTCTTCTGTACATGGGCATGTGGTTGTACATTTGCATAGTAATAGTGATGCCAAACGAGTTGTATGAATGTTTAAGGGTTAATCTTTATCATTATTATGCTTTGTAGATAATTCACGAGACTGATGAGTTAAAGAAGCAACATGATTTACTCTTGGAGGAACTAGAATCTGGATCTTCAGAGCTATGCAGTCTTGACAGTGAGCTGGAATTGTTGAAGATAGCGGCGGAGAGGTTATTGGATGAAAAACAGCCGGGTGGGTTATATCTTGAACAGCTTAATCAACAACTAGTGGTCAAAAGGTGCAATATCATGGAAGTGAAAAAGCAATGGTATAAAAAACAGTATTCTACTATTCAAGCTGAAAGAATCCATGCATTCATTTTAACGGACACCACATGATATGATAACCTGAAATATTTTTGTACAATCCCTGCTTACATAAACTAGATATAGACATCGGGAGAGCATTGCCTACAGCCTGATTATGTATGCCTTCTTTCAGGGACGATGTAAGGCTAACTTTAGAATCTAAAAAGATACGTCTTTTGGACCAACTTCACGTGGAGGAGCCAGAGGCTAAAGAGAGATTCCATAAGTTGAAAAAGAATGAACTGGATTTACAATCTCTCTCATCAGAAATTCAAAAGAGGTAAGCAGAGAACTTGTGATTTTGCCTGTCACATCGATCAGGGTATACACTTGATTCTCGTATCATAATAATGTGTTAACTCTTTTCCAACAGGGAAGATGAACGGTGTAACCTATACACTGAACTTGAGAGGCAGCCAAAAGCAGCGCCACGGAAGTCTTATATCCATGGGATCAAAGAAATAACGAAAAATAGCCGTAAATTGGACACTGATATTCAGAGAATTTCAGGGGAGACTAGGGAGCTACAACTAGAGAGTAACTCAATCCTAGAACGCCTGCACCGTTCATATGCTGTTGTGGATGAGATGGTTACAAGGTACGAGGCAATTTTTTCATTCTCTGTCAGAATCGTAAGATATACACCCCAAAAAGGTGCCATGTCACTCTGCTTAAGAGAACATTTCTAAGCTGTTATACTGTGGTGATGAGGCTTGTTTTTCATTTTTTCGTGCAGGGAAGTGAAAAAGGATCCAGCCGTACGACAGGTCTACAAGCTAGTGACCAGCATCCACGGTATTTTTGAGCAAATCTCTGAAAAAGTTCTCATGACTGATCGGTTAAGAAGAGAAACAGTCGACTATGACAAGAAGCTGGGTTCCATCAAAGGTCGGGGCATGAGTCTGGAGAAATTACAAGCAGATCTTGATGCCATCAGGAAAGAGAACGAAAGTCTTGAGAAACAACTAAATTAATGTGGTTCAGAAATTACTAAAAGAAACATACATTTTGTAGTCTTGGTTTTGAGGCAGTGTTTGTTTATACGAATGAGTAATTTTTCTGAATGCTAAAGAGAACCAAAAGCTTATTCAGCTAAGTAATATCTGATATATGTTTGTAAGAATACAGACGAGAGAGGCATCATCAGTTTCACATAACTATTCCAGAGGGATCTTCTTCCCAAACGTTCTGTATGTATTGTCACAACAAAAAATAAGGCAAAAAGGTTTGCTACTTTGAAGCACATCTTCTTCCCTCTTGTAATTGTCAACCTAAATTCTTCTGGGGATGATGTTTCCTAAGTATTTACACCCAAAAATCCAGACTTTTATCTTAATAGCTGCTTCCCCTTGGCTTAGGCCTAATAGTTGTTGTTGACCCAATTTGTTACGGCAGCTTGAGGAGGTTGCTGATAAGCAATGTTTGGGTGTCTTATAGGTTCAGCCATAGCCGTTGTGGTGAGTGGCGGTGGCGTTAAGTTGGGATATGTCGCTGAAGGAGCGGCCAAGGGTTGTGATGGTTGGTGTATTCCCATGAACCCTCTATGACCAGCCTGCACGACTGGGAAACCAAGTGGCTGACCTTGCAGGGCTGAGTTATACATTGGATTCACCTGCAGGTTGCCAAGTCCCTGCCCAATCCACGCAGTTGCACTTTCGGTCTGAAACAATAATATCATGGTTACCAATGTTAATTATATACTCAACAACTATATCTGTGTAAGGATACAACAGTGAGACAAAATAAATAAACTGACCATTGGTGAAGTCCTTTCTTCTCTGTGGATAGAGTTTAAGGCGGTTGCAGATGGGATGCGAGTAGCAACTGTGGAAGACGCAAGTGGGGGTGAGTTTAGGGTAGGAGGGTTCTCAGTGTTGCCTACTGGTGTTATATGGGTAGGTGCTGCTATAGCAGCTCCTGGTGGAAAATAAGACTGCTGAGGAATTCCATTTAGGCTCAAGAACTGGTGAATGTATGGTGGCATATAAAATGGTGGGTAATAGGGACCATAAGGGAAGAAACTGGGAGCGTATTGTTGCCCGAAAAGATGAGTTGTCTGCTGAGAGACTGCTGCCATGGAGCCCTGACCTGGCGGATATGATACTAATGATATAGCTGGACCATTAGAATTTCCAGGCTGCAATTTGAGAAAGCAGTTATTTGAAAAATCTAAAACAGATAAAAGTATTGTTTTGAGTGCATATATTTTGGTAAGATATACCACATGCCTGAGTCTCAGCTGCTTCTGTGTTTACAGGTTGGCCCAATGCTGGCAACGAGGGAACCAGACCAAATGCGCTGAATGGGGCTTCTTGACCATAAGCAATTTGATGAGTTTGTGTGTTCCGTAAAGCTTCCTCTCTCAGTTCATCTTCTCCAGGTGGGACAATGTGATCTGAATTCCGCACTAGCTCAGCTCCAGGTGCTGAATTTGATATCCCATGATCCTTACCTTCAAAAAAGGATAATGCCCCTCTGCACAAGAAGTTATGGTAATGAGATACAAACATGAAATTTGAAAGTTACAAGGACAAGCCAACAAGTAACAGAAAATATACATGCTATATCACAAGGGAAGATCGTCCCATATGCAAATCTGAAGTTGAAAACTAAAGCAGGAATATGTAGAGTCAAAGTAACCAAGTCACCAACCTAGCAGAAGCAACCCCATGAATGCCATTGGTAGAGGGAGAAGAATCTCTCTCATCATCCCCTGTCCCGTGAGAGGACTTCAAATTTGAGTCATCACCGACACTAGAACCATAGTTAGACAATGCATCTTTCACAAAATTAGAATCAAAACTGCCAAACGTCAGACCAGTTTGCAGTTCTTCTGCAACCTGAAGGTGGGATGGAAATGTTACGTGTGACCGCTCGCCAACATCTGACTTGAGAAGCGATTGAGCTTTGCCTTTCTTGGAGGCAGTCTCATTTTCGGTGACTGTTACAACAAGAAATTGGAGACTGAATCAAATAACAGACCATATTTCTGACTTAAACTAGATGACCGGAGAATGAACATATAAAGCTACTTCGATGAATATTTTGAGGCAAACCAAAGATTCACAAAGAAAACTTAGAAAAGGCCAACATACCTTGATCAGAATGGCTAATGGAATGAGAAGCAGAATTCAAAGAAGGATCCTGTCGACCGAATGTGTATGACTGAACCTCTGCTGGCTGGTCATTCCCAACAGGATGTGAGATTTGAGCAGAAATTACATCTTGTATATGGTTTTGTACAGCAGACACTGATACAGGTGCAGCAACTTGTCCTGAACTTGCTTTAGACGTCTCTGGCTCAACGGCATCCTCGGAGAAAGAAGTAGACTTGGAAAGAAGATTTTCCTCTGCAACTCCCTTGTTCACAGCCGCAGTGAAATCATCTTCAACTTTCTGATTGCTTACCTCACTCGGAAGACTGGCTGAACCTGAAACCCTGCAAAAGGTACCCTTTAATCTTTAACAACATTATAGGAGGATCCATAAATTGAACAGATATGTAGAGACACAGAAGGATGATATGTAAAATTACTTGATCGTACGAGGTACTGTGGGGTTTCTTGCTCTGTTAGGGGCAGGAAGAGAAGTGCTAGAACCTCCTGTTACATGATTAGGTCCCCTCTCCCTTTTAAAGGATGCATTTCTTCGATTGCCTGCATCTGAATGTCGACAAAGAGCTTAATAAAAAGGGGAAGAGAATTACAATTTTCATTCAGAGGTATCAAATAAAAGAAAGTAAACTACCTTGATAAGTGTTACGAGAAGCAAAGTTCTTTCGACCACCAATTCTGGCACTTCCTTGGGTGATTGGCACTAAATTCTGCAGACAGAAATCACATTAACAAAGAGCGAGTGATGCACAAATTAATATGGGATTTATCAATGAATCCATAACTGAATTAGAAAAGACCAAAGAAACAAAAAATTAATAAGGGATTCATAACAAGAAAAAGAATACTTGCCTCTTTCTTTTTGTCTCTTTTACTTCTCACCTCATGAAAGGTATCTGCAAAATTTCAAAAATTACAATGTATGATGAGTTGCATTAGAACAAATCAATGTACAAAACAACAATTTTCATGGGAAAAAATTAGAAGACAGTTTTGAAAGACGCTGCATTGTCTTGACATCTAGAAACACAATACATATGATCCATACTTAATAACCCATACTAAGAATCCTTGTACGAACTCAACCCAGAACTAAAAAAAAAGTAAAAATAATATCTTTTGATGATTCTAAGTGCCTTCCAGTTAAATGGTAAAGATCAACTCTGAGATGAGCAAAGCGAGTTTAGGCACAGTAAAATTGGCATATTACAAACCATGAAACAAAGATTGCAAATTCGAATGATTCCAGGGCACCAAAGAGAAACTCATAACACTTGCGAGCCATAAAATCATTACATGATCTTCCGAAAAAAGATTTAAAATTTAATAATTCAACCAAACCCTATCGTCTAGCCGAAATTGATGAAGGGCACATGAAATGCAAAGAGAAACAAATCTCAGCGGCGCAGTCTATTACAAATAAAAAAGGAAAAAGGCAAAACCTTAAATGCAAAGGGACATGATGAGTGAGTGAGTAGTACCTAGAAAGAGGAGCTTCTGGGCGGTCTCGAGAGGATCATTGAAGGATTCCTTATAGACGGCGAAGATATCTTCGTCGCAGTGCTGCTTGCCCGTAATCTCTCTGATACCCTGAAGGGTTTTGCGGAGATGATGCGGAATCGAAACCCTAGAGGAGCCGCCATCAGCCATGGTTGGCGGAGTCAAGGGGAAGAGAAGAGAAGCGGGAGGAGAGAGAAACTGGAAAAATTGAAATTGGGACTCTCCCTTGAAAACACACACACGCACAAACTGAAAATGACGGTCTTGTCCTTTGTATTATTAATTTACCATAGCTCTCATGTTTATACCACTTAATATAATCCCCCAATGGCACAAAAAGCTCAAAACCCTAACGCTCTCAGACACGAGAACCGAGGCGCCGCGAGCCTTCTTCCTATTTTCTCCTCGCTTTTCCGGTGGTCGTCGTTTTCACAGGTCGTCGCCGGAGGGGTTCCTTTCTGTTGTAGATCTATGGTTTTACGGACTCTGCCCCCGCATCTGACCAAGCCATGCCTCGCCTCGCCTCCACTTCTCTGATCGACGACGGTTGTCTCTGCTCTCTGCTCTCTGCTCGGCTCTTCCCTGCGGCGGCTCTGTTCGAGGAATGGAGGTCTACGGCTTCATGTTTTCTCGGCGAGTGGTGGTCCTTTTCTTGTTGCATCTCACCGGCAGGATCCAGTCGGTTTCTCTTCTAGTGCCGGCAGCGTGGCTCCCGCTATGTTCCGGAGTACTCCTCTCGTTTACGAGACATCGTTGTGCGATGAGTGTAGGTTACCTCGGGTTGGGTGGGTTACTTGGTTTACGATGGTCATAGCTGAGTTGGTTTTGAGTTATCTGGTTTAGTTTAATTAAAGCTACCTCTGCTATCTAGGATAAATTGTGGGTATGGGGTTATAGTTAGTTCCTTGGCTTGTTTTTTGTGGTTAACCTTGGTTCTTTATGTTGGTATTGTGTCATGAAATCACACTTGTATTCACTCCTGATGATAGTTGTGAGTCGAGATCAGACATTCGTATAATACTGGGCGGTTGCAATGTTTTGCTAGAAGTCTCTTGCAATCTGTAAGTTGTACACTTACTGCCAGTATTATATGATCCTATAGGGTCACACACCTAAGCAAACTGGAAGCGTAAAATATGGGAATGATCATTATGGTAATGATCATATTGATGTGTATTGAATACACATTAATATTGAATTTATAGTGGTGTGTCGATCGACACAACATGTGTGTCAGTCGACACAGATCGGGTTTCGAAACTGATGTTTCGATTTTATGACTTAAACGAATTGGTATTAACCAATGCTCGGTTTTAGTCATTCCAGGTCAATATAAGGCTTATAGTTTCGACCTGAAACCCTAGCCGTTCACTTTTTCTTGACAGAAAAAACAGAAACACCAGAAACTGAGAAATCCCAAGATCCGGCACTAGCATCCCGGCTTTCCAGGTTTGTGTGCGTGTGTATCTGGTAGAGGCGAAGCATCTGAGTCGCTACTGATCTCGTTTCACCAATCATTCCGCTGTCAGCACAAGGTAAGAACGAGGTTAGTGATTCAATATAACGAACCCTAGATCCTAGGCTTTACAATAGTGGTATCATAGCTATTAGGGTTTAATCTATTGAATCTGAGGCATTTAAATCGAATACTGATGAATTTGATTAGTTTAGTGCCTGTTATATCGTGTTTTGATGAGTTTAATCTCGGAATAAGATTCTGCTAAAAAAAACGATGAACTGCTGTTTTCGCACTGTGTCGATCGACACTAAGCTTGTGTCGGTCGACACGCCGCAAAACGTTTGTTTAAATTTTAGGGTTTCGATCAGCGATCGAATATCCGTATCCCTACTGTGTCGATCGATACACTGGGTGTGTCGGTCGACACAATCTATGCGAAAGGATAGATCGGTTCAATTGGATTGAACCGGTTATCTCGCTTGGTTAAGTCAATTGACCAATTTGGTTCTGGTTGGGTAATGTCGATAGACACAGTGTTGTGTTGGGATTGTGTCCTGAAATCACACTTGTACTCACTCTTGATAGTAGTTGTGTATCGAGATCAATCGTTTGTATAGTACTGGTGATTGTAATGCTTTGCTAGAAGCCTCTTGTAATCTGTAAGTTGTAGACTTACTGCCAGTATTATATGATCCTATAGGGTCACACACCTAAGCAATCTAGAAGCTAACATATGGGAATGATCATTTGATAATGATCAAGTTGATGTGTATTGGATACACATTGACATAGAGTTTTATGATGTATGTGTCGATCGATACATGAGTGTGTCGATCGATGCAGGCTTTTCGAGAAGGTGTGTCGATCGACACAGTAAGTGTGTCGATCGATGCATATCGGGTTTTGACATAAACGAGTCGGGCTTCTCTGACAATTTTGTGGTGTCATTTCCAGGTCGATATATAAAGGTTTATATGGTCGACCTGAACCCTGAGCAGTCACTGTAATTCTCAGAGAGAAAAGCAAAGACATCGAAAACTCATTCCCTGAATCCGGCACTAGCATCCCGGCGTTCCAGGTTGTGTGAGTGTGTGCTTGGTAGAGGCGAAGCACTTGATTCGCTAGATCTCGTTCACCATTCCATTCCGCTGCCAGATCTGAGGTAAGAACGAGGTTGGTAATTTCAATATAACAAACCCTAGATCCTAGGGGATCCAACAGTGGTATCAGAGCATGGTTGGGTTTAGTCTATTGAATCTGAGGCTTTTAAATCGAATACTGATGAATTTGATTAGTTAATTGCCTGTTAAATCGTGTTTTATGGAAATTTATCTCGGATTGAAGTTTCTGTTGAAAAACGACGAACTGCTGTTGTCGCACTGTGTCGATCGACACTAAGCTTGTGTCGGTCGACACACCGCGAAACGCATAATAAGATTTTAGTGTTTGTCGCAGAGTGTCGATCGACACAAAGCGTGTGTCGGTCGACACAGAGCGAAAACGCGTAAATAATTTAGGGTTTGTCGCATGGTGTCGATCGACACTAAGCTTGTGTCGGTCGACACATCGCGAAAACTCGTAAAAGATATTAGGGTTTTCGCACAGCATCGATCGACGCACTGGGTGTATCGGTCGATACACGGCGAAAATACGAAAGATTTGAAATCGCACTATGTCGATCGACACACTGGGTGCATCGGTCGACACAGACTATGCGAATGGATAAATCGGTTCAATTAGATTGAACTGGTTATCTCGCATGGTCATGTCGGTTTAATTCAAAATCCCTAATACTCTGCTGTGTCGATCGACACTAAATACACCCCCGACGCGTCCTACGGACGATAGCCGAGTCGGTGGTGCCACAAGTTGTCGAACATCGCCAATGTCCCAGCCGTGACCGTAGTCTGGCCGATCCACTGTCGATATCCGACCCTCTCGACTCAGGCCTAAGGCTCGCGGACCCGTACCCGAGTCAAGAGTTGTGTCGACTTGGACGAAGCCGAGTATCATTGGGCGTAGAGGTTTTATGTCTCGCAAAATAATGTACCTCGCAAAATAGTAGTACGTATATGAGTAAATTGTCCGGACAAATCTATTAAAACACGTAAGCGTAAAGTGTACCGTATGTACTTAGATTTGTTTGAACAACCAACTTGACAAATCTATCCCGGTCACAACCTACGTCCGAATCCGCCCGCTACCCAAACCTAAGGATACCTGCGAGACAAAAGTTGTTTAATGAGCAACCATATGGGTTACCCAGTGAGTCCAGAGCCCGCTAACAATCGTTAGTGCCCGACCCATTCCCCCATAGCCGAAGCATAATAAACATTACGCAAGAAAACATCACAATGCAATATCAAAGATAACGCAAGCGCAAGCGAATAAACCATCGCGCATAACCCGTCTAGACGCACTAGACCCGTCTCGATGCTGAGGCCTCGGTGTATCCGGCACCACCACCCATTCTCTCTCTCTGTGGCTACACCCGCACAATCACCCGCGAAGGTTCATGCCCGGCACCACACCCGAATCCACGGGTAACCCGAATCCACGGGATCGTGTCGTCACACGATGCTCGGCCATGGGCGCGACCCAAGTAACCCTCCGAGCCCTCTCCGAATCCACGGAGGATCTCCGAATCCACGGAGTTGGGTGGTACCGTATACACCATCCTAAGACAATACACATATGTCCTAGGACGCATCACACAACGTCTTACGGTGTAGGGTCGTGCATAGGATCCAACGATCACAACAGCCACTACCACCGCCTCGACAACCGGATGGGAGACTCCCTCACACGGAGCTACCGCATCCTCACATCAACCATTTCCGAGCGGATCTCACTTCCGACTCGTACTTATCACAACACATTTCCGGGCGGATCTCACTTCCGACCCGTACTTATCTCATCATGCTTAACCAAACAACGTCAACCTCGGTCCATGCCTCAACAACTTATCGGAATAGGACGGCACCTCCGTGCGTGTCCTAACCGATCCTGCATCACAACCGTTAACAACACATGCGACCGGGTTCACGACCTACCAATCATCAAGCAACATTCAAGCATGATATCAAGCAAGCATGTCATAATCACACAAGCACGCAAGGCGGTAACCCGATATGCCCTCAAGCGGTTACCCGTCAAGCATGCAAACCGGCTCCGTAAGGCGAGCAAGCGGTTCCCGTCCGGTCCGCTAACGGTTACCCATTCCGCTTGACGGTTTCCCGTCCTACTTGCGGAATAGTTCCCGTCCTGCTTACGGAACAAATCCCGACCTGCTTGCGGAACGGTTCCCGATCCGCTTGCGGAACAGTTCCCAGCTCACTTACACACGATTTCCGACATGCTCACAAAACCGTAATCAGCACGCAATCAATATTACGCAAGCATAACCAACCAAGAACGTTATGCTTAAACATCTAACCACGCAACACATAAACATAGCACGAAGCTAGAACTATCACACGGTTCAATTCCTAAACCGCCCCTGCAAAACAAAACCGTCAGTCCTAGCTATCGGGACTCACTCTCGGGTTTTTGGTTCGGCAGAGGTTCGGTTCCCAAAGCAGCTTGTTCTTCACTTCCCGGCCCGCCTTTCTTACTCTCCAAAGACTCCTAATCCACTTCCCGCGCCTCCGGAACGTTCACCCTTCGTCTCGCTCGCGATCGGCCTCTTTTCCTTCTTCCCGGCGACTTTCTCTCTCTAAAACGTTTCTCTCCTTTCTCTCTCTACTTTTTCGGTTTTGGTCTGCAAAGTGTGAGTTTCTGAAGGGGGAGAGGCTGTATTTATAGGCAAAGCCAAGCTGGTGGTGGCAGCTCAAAATGGCGACGTCCGATTGGCCGGTTCCGAGGCGATCATGCGTCGCGACATCTCGGCGCCACCATCCTTCATCCTGGCGACGACACCTTGCGTTCAGCATGCTGAAGGACACCTCTGGAGGTGTGTTGGCGCCACCAAGACACGCCCAGGAGCTTCCACCCTTCCAGCCTTGTGCGATGACATGTCGTGCTTCGCGATTACACCTCGTGCTTTTCCTCCGTTTACACCTCGTGCTTCTGGGACACCTCGTGCTTACGCCGGACACCTCGTGCTTTCCGACAGCTTATGCTTCCGGAAGTTAAAACTCGCATGTGCCATGTCGTGCTTCGGTCCGTCGGGCTTTCGTCTTGCCTCGTCGTGCTTCTAACCCGATAAACCCGATATTTCCCGATTTAGTCGCAAATGCGATATCTCTTCAACCGTGCACTCTTTTTAAATTCTGTTTCGACCAAAAGTCTTAGTTTGAGCTCCTCTATCACCCCATAATAACGCCTCACAAATTTGGAACTTTCGGATTTTCGGCCGTTCCTCGGCCGTCTTTCGTATCCTTCGACCGTCGCATAATCCGCTCGTCCGTTTTGAATTCTGACTCGACCAGAAGTCTTAGAATGTCTTCATTAGCTAATGCCGTTGATTTGAAGTCAATCGCACAACTTTGAATTTTGTCGTTCTTCGTCTGATCCAACCCGACGGGTCGTATTCCTTGTACTGACGTTTTACTCCTTCGGGAGGGTCATTACATTCACCCCTCCTTATTAGAATTCGTCCTCGAATTCCAATAGTTGAATCGTCTCGGCTTCCTTCGGTTCATCACGTCGGTACGGTCTCCGTTGTTCGGTGACTTGCGGTTTCTCTTGCATCTCCTTTACGGGTTAGATTCCGTCTTGAGTTTTGTGGTAGCACTCAATGTGCTCATTCTTGCACCATATTATTTGGTCTTGCCTTCTTCTTGATATTTCTCCTACGGTTCTCCGGATCCTTGTCGGTCCTCACTCCTTCTCAATCCTTAGTCAATCGCGCGGAAGCGATTGGTTGAATCGGTTCAATTGGATTGAACTGGTCATCATGCTTGGTTAAGGTGGTTAAGATCATTTTGATCGGATAAGTCGATCCAATTGGATTGGACCGGTTATCGCGATTAGTTAAAACTGGTTGAATCGGTTCGATTAGATGAACTGGTCAAATTGGATTGACCGGTTATCTCGAATGATCTTAAGGTTGCATATCAAGAGTCGACCAAGTGTGTCAGTCGACGCATATGGTGACGATGTGAACCGTAATCGTTTGGTTTTGAACCAAATGATCAAGAAACCGAATCGAATGACCTAACCCACTGAAATTAGAACGATTAAAACTTAATTAAAATTAAAAGTTAAAAATGTTCTAAACCTATTTAATACACATTGGATGTGTGTTAAATCGAAGCTTAGTTATTCAATATGGTCAACTGTCAAGACTCGTTTCGTTGTTGGATAGTCTTGCCAAGAGCTTGGTGTCCACAATTACATGAGTAAGGCAGGTAGTAGTGTTGATGGTCTTGCAGTGCTTGACATCAACTATTGCATGACCTAAGAGATTGAATTACTAATCTTTTAAAGTTCCATTTCCTCAACTAAATATCAAGTGATCTTGATGTCTTGCCCAATCTTGTCTACTGTCAAGACTCGTGTCGTTTGTTGGATAGTCTTGGAGTCCTTGGTATCCACTGCAACATGAGTAAGGCAGATGGTCATTGACAGACTTGCAGTGCAACTGTCAGTGATCACAAGACAAAAGAGATTGGTTTCACTTGACTGGACTATCAGAAGTTCTGGGCCCAGAGACGTCAGAGTGGATGAGACATGGATTGTCTTATCTACGACCAAGAATTGTACTGAGTACAATTAGCAATGATTTGCTTACCTATATTGCTAAACTCTGGGTGAAGACGAGTCGTCCACTCGGATTTTAGTGATGTATGGATCTTGGATTATTATATTCATTGAGGAAACATTGTTTGAATATAATGCGAGTTTTCTTATTGGATAAGATTCCTCATTTCCTGAAATCATAACTAAAATTTTCTTTAATTAAAATTTTCAGCCTATGTCTAAAACTACCTTCTCGTTACGACCCGTCCTTGAGAAGGACAAGTTAAATGGGTCAAATTTCCTGGATTGGTATCGCAATTTGAGATTAATCCTCAAGCAGGAGAGTAAGGACTATGTCCTTGAGAAAGCTCTTCCAGAAAGGCTTGGGGCCAATCGCTCGAATGCAGTATATAATGCTTGGAATAAGCATTATATTGATGTGGTAGATGTGTGTGGTCTGATGTTGGCTACCATGAACTCGGACTTGAAGAGTCAATACGAGAACATGGAGTCGCCAATAGAGATGATCACCAGCCTGAAACTGAAGTTTCAGGATCTGGCACGAGTTGAGAGATTCCAGTTGGTGAAGTCTCTCACTGGGTGCAGACTACCAGAGGATGTTCCAGTGAGTCCTCATGTCATTAAAATGATGGGTTACGTTGATAACCTGGGGAAACTGGATTGTCCTGTCAGCTTAGAGTTGGCAACTGACATCATTCTGCAGTCACTGCCGTCAAGCTATGATAAGTTCATTAAGAACTATATCAAGAAAGGCTTGACGAAGACGTTGACTGAGCTGCATGGCATGCTCAAAACAGTAGAGCAAGACATCATAAAGGGTAAAAGATTTGAGAAATCTTGTGTTGGCAAGGGTAGAGGCAGGGCCGTCCAGATTTGGAATCAGGATAAGCCTGTGTCATCTTATAAGCCCAAGTCCGGCCCATCTGATGTTAGAAAGTGCTTTTACTGTAATGAGTATGGGCATTGGAAGAGAGATTGCATTAAATTCTTGGAAGATTCACAAGAGATGAAGAAGATGTATGGTACTTCTTCTTCAGGTATTGTGTTATTAATTCAAGTTCTACATATGTATTGGATACTAGTTGTGGTACTGATATTTTGGAAATATGCAGGGCCTAAACAACAGTAGAACGTTGAAGAAAGGATAAGTGGAACTGCGTGCCTAGTATGGAGCAATGGTTGCTGCATAAGCCGTAGAGATTCTCCACTTGTAGGAGCCTTTCAAGCTTGGTTTTTGAATTAAGTAATTGCTACTATGTACCTGCTTTATGCAGAAATGTCTTTCATTTTCTTGTAAGAATTTGAATGTTTTTCATTCTGATAAAAGACAAGTTTTGCTCTTTTGATCTTAATGAAATATCATATGGTAGCACCCCTTTTGAAAGGGTTTATATCTTAAACCAACATACGCTTAAATATAACATAAATATCAAACGATTTAAGTCTGATGACTTGAACTCGATTTTTCCTCGGCATAGTCATATTGACCAAATAGAGTGAAGCGGCTTCAGAAGTTCCATAGTTATGGGCTTCAGGTTCATTTGATTGTAAATCAATTGAGACATGAATTCTGCTTGCTGGGCCAAAAGACTAAGGCTTCTTTAGCAGAGCTAAAGAAACGGGCCAAAGGCTCGTTGGGCCTTACACATACTGATGTATGCGGCCCGATGAGCATTAGTGCCAAAGGAAAACTTCAATACTTCATTGACTTATTGATGACTTCAATAAGTATGACTGTGTTCATTTGATGAAACACGAATCAGAATCCTTTGGAATGATCAAAGGAGTTTTAGAATGAAGTATAGAACCGATTTGACATAAGTATTGATATCCTCGATTAGATCGCGGAGGAAAATACTTGAGTCAAGAATTGAGTGATCATCTAAGTGAGTGTGAAGCCATATCACAACTCTTTTCTCCCAGAAAAACCTGAATGGTGTTTCTGAGAGAATGAATCAGAGCTTATTGAATATGCTCCGATTAATGATGAGTCACATGAATCTTCCATTATTCTTATAAAATACCACATTGGATGTGGACTGGGTGATTTCCAAATATGCTTTTCTGATTAATTGGGATTGCAAGGTTTGTGTAAGGCAGTTGTCAACAAACAAACTTGAACCCAAATCTGATAAGTGCTGCCTCGCTGGTTGTCCTAAGGAAACCGAGGCTTAGTACTATTGCAACCAATCCGAGAACAAAGTTTTGTTGTTCGGAACTCTGTTTTTCCAAGAAGAACAGTGGGAGTAAAAGTACAGCTCGAAGAAATTCGAGAAACACAGGAGGCTGTTCAACCTGTTGAGGGAGAGCAGCGGTTAGATCTACAGAGTGTTGTAGGATCTACACCTGTGGAGCCTGAAATTCGCAGATCCGAAAGGATCCATCACTAAATTGAGGGTGATTCCTCGTGACCGATTGTCGTGATCCGTTGATCATTGAAAAGTGATGCGCATGCGAAATTCAAAGAAGCGATGGTGAGCCCCAACTCCGAAAAATTGGCTAGTTTTGCATGTTAGCTTCGCCGGTTGAAGCAAGCATCTTGGAGTTGGAATCTATGTTCTGTTAAAACGGTCAAAGGCTTTGACTCGATCAGGAACGAATAGGAAAAGTGCGTTTACAAGTAAACTAGTGGGAGCGTAATTGCAATTCTCAAACTGTATGTTAAGAACGTACTTAATCTCATAAACGACGTTCCGACGCTAAAGTCTTGCCAAGATTTGGGTCGGAAGTCAAATTTAACGATAGACATGGGAGAAGTCGCGTGAGTTCTTGGAATATGGATCCATTGAGATGGATCAGAAGAGCTAATTGGATCGTGTCAGAACCATTATGGTTATAAGGTACTGGACAGTTCCAATATGCATGATTCCAAGAATGGCTTCACACCAAAGGTCTTATGGCAATGATCTTAGCAAGATGAAGTGTCTTGGACACTGGCTGAGCTAGTGTCTATGAGTGAGATTCCTTTTGCTCATGCAATAGAATCCATCATGAATGCCATATTTGCGCTCGTCTAAATGCAGCTGACGCATAAAGCATGACGAGTAGATACCAATTTGTTCCAGTAAGAGTCACTGGACAGTTGTAAAGAAATATCCCCAAGTGTTTGAGAAACACTGAGGATAGGTTCTTGTACAACTGAGAAATAGACGAATCAATCATGAGTAGTTAGACGGACAAAGATGATTCCCGGTTCTCACCTGGTTATATCATTTTGCATGTGTAATGGTACTGTCTGTTGGAAAGGTTTCCAAGCAGAAGACCGTAGAATAATGCTCATTAAAGAATAGCGGTGTGGTTTGTTGGAATGGTTCCAAGCAAGAACACCGCAGCATCTCTCACAACCTAAGCACGAGTTGAACACTGTTGATGTAGGTACTAGACATCTGAAGACTTGGTCTTGATTCTAGTGGGAATTAGTTTAGTCATGATGTTTAGATAAATATGATATGGTCATGTTTATGAAAAACTGACATCAACATTATTTGACTATTGGATAATTAAATAATGGTCCCAAAATAAGTTTATGTCATATTATAGGCCATCAAGTTGAGGACTTGATCATGAAACCCTATAAGTAACAAATGACATAAATTATGATGTGTCCCTAGTCGAGGTTGTTAAAGTGGGACAATAACAACCGCGAGAGACTAGCTTGTGAGGTGACTGTTGACTAAGTTTCATGGAGTCAATGATATGAGTATCACAGTCAGTCACATAGATATATGTTGGTGAACATATGATCGGACGTGACCCGCTAATGAGAAGTCTCCAGGATAGTTATATCTGTGTCATGAGAGGTTTTCATTACGACTATTGAGTATAGTCCTTAGACCTGAGTTCATCATGCTTTCTTGCATATGAATTGGTGCACCTTGACCTTGTCAAACGTCGATCCGTAACTGGCGGCTATAAAGGCACTGCTCAGGTGTATCATGAAGTGTGTAAAGGAACAGGGATGGAACAAGATGGGATTTGTCCCTCCTGAATAACGGGAGATAAATATCTCAGGGCCTATCGAAGATTTTATGCTGAGAAAATGTGTGGCCGCACTCAAACGAACTGTAGTTCAGTAGTTTGTTTTGTTCAGCATAGATCAGGAGTTCGATAAACATGATATTGGCTTAATAAGAATGACACTAATCTTGTCTTATGCCAAATCGAGATATAGAGACAAAAGGATTGTAGGAATTGATGATTCCAGTACAAGTGGGAGATTGTTGGGATTGTGTCCTGAAATCACACTTGTACTCACTCCTGATAGTAGTTGTGTATCGAGATCAATCGTTTGTATAGTACTGGTGATTGTAATGCTTTGCTAAAAGCCTCTTGTAATCTGTAAGTTGTAGACTTACTGCCAGTATTATATGATCCTATAGGGTCACACACTTAAGCAATCTGGAAGCTAACATATGGGAATGATCATTTGATAATGATCAAGTTGATGTGTATTGGATACACATTGACATAGAGTTTTATGATGTATGTTTCGATCGATACATGAGTGTGTCGATCGATGCAGGCTTTTCGAGAAGGTGTGTCGATCGACACAGTAATGCATATCGGATTTTGACATAAACGAGTCGAGCTTCTCCGACAATTTTGTGGTGTCATTTCCAGGTCGATATATAAAGGTTTATATGGTCGACCTGAACCCTGAGCCGTCACTGTAATTCTCAGAGAGAAAAGCAGAGACATCGAAAACTCATTCCCTGAATCCGGCACTAGCATCCCGGCGTTCCAGGTTGTGTGAGTGTGTGCTTGGTAGAGGCGAAGCACTTGATTCGCTAGATCTCGTTCACCATTCCATTCCGCTGCCAGATCTGAGGTAAGAATGAGGTTGGTAATTTCAATATAACAAACCCTAGATCCTAGGGGATCCAACATGTTGTGTGGCGATCGACATGGACCATTAAACCGGACCGGTTCAATTAGATTGAATCGTTAAGGAAATTCGATCCGGTTTGACCGGCTATCGAAGTTCGGTTTAAATTGGGTTGTGTCGACCGACGCCAATGGTTGGTATCGATTGACACACGAATCGCAGACTTGATGGTTGGACCTCAAATTTGCAAATACTGGACCAAATTTACTCCTAAAGTTATAAATTAACATAAACTTAATAAACCTTTATGTTAATTACTTCTTGGATGTATATTGGATATGCATCAAGATTAAATAGTTCTTTTCCTCAACTAAATATCAAGTGATCTTGATGTCTTGCCCGATCTTGTCTACTGTCAAGACTCGTTTCGTTGTTGGATAGCCTTGGAGTCCTTGGTATCCACGACTACATGAGTAAGGCAGGTGATCATTGATAGACTTGCAGTGCGACTGTCAATGATCACAAGACTGAAGAGATTGGTTTACTTGACTGGGCTATCAGAAGTTCTGGGCCCAGAGACATCAGAGTGGATAATACATGGATTGTCTTATCTGCGACCAAGAGTTGTACTGGGTACAATTAGCAATGACTTGCTTACCTAGATGACTAAAGTTTGGGTGATGGCGAGTCGTCCACTCAAATTTTGGTAAGCTGAGGATCTTGGTTCATTGTATTCATCTGAGGAAACATAGTCTTTGAATACAATGCGACTTTTCTTATTAGATAAGAATTCTCATTTCCTTGAGCATCATAACTAAAACCTCTACCTCTTTTAATTACAGCTATGTCTGTCTCAACTCACATCAACACTTTCTCGCTAAGATCCGTCCTTGAGAAGGACAAGCTTAATGGATCAAATTTCTTGGAATGGTATCGGAACCTGACAATAGTTATCAGGCAGGAGATCAAGGAATATGTCCTTACAAGAGTTCTCCCCGAGAGGCCACGTTCCAATGCCACGCAGGCAGATAAGAATGCTTGGGATAAGCATTCAGCTGATGTCAAAGACGTTAATTGTCTAATGCTGGTGACTATGAACTCTGAGCTGCATAGGCAATATGAGAACGTGATGTTACCGATTGAGATGATTAACAGCCTGGGAGCTTTGTTTCAGGAGCAAGCTCGCACAGAGAGATACCAGTCGGTTAAATCTCTCATGGATTGCAAGCTGGCCAAGGACAGTCCAGTGAGTCCTCATGTCCTTAAAATGATGGGTTACATTGATAACCTGGGGAAACTGGACTGTGCCATTAGCCAGGAGCTAGCCACTGACATGATTCTGCAGTCTTTGCCGTCGTGTTTTGATCAGTTCATCATGAACTACAACATGCAAAACATGACTAAGACATTGACTGAGTTACACGGCATGCTGAAGACAGCAGAGCCGAATCTCAAGAAGGCAACTCCTAGTGTACTGATGGTACAAAGGGGTAAAAGGTTTAAGAAACCTAGTAAGGATAAAGAAAAAGCTAAAGCTGTCCAGACTGAGAGTCAAGACAAGCCCATGCCCAAGCCCAAATCCGGGCCTTCTCCTGAGGACAAATGCAACTACTGCAAGCAGCTAGGGCATTGGAAGAGAGACTGTAAGAAGTTCATGGAAGATTACAAGAAGCTGAAGAAGACGTATGATGCGTCTGACTCAGGTATTTATGTTATCGAACTTAATGTTATGTCTTCTGGTTCTACTTCCTGGGTATTGGATACCGGCTGCGGTGCTCATATTTGTACTAATGTGCAGGCACTAAGAAACAGTAGAACGCTGAAGAAAGGACAAGTGGAGCTACGGGTCGGGAATGGAGCTAAGGTTGCTGCACTGGCCGTAGGCACTTATGATTTGTCTTTACCTTCTGGCATGGTTTTAGAATTGAATAATTGCTACTTTGTACCTGCGATTAGCAGAAACATAATTTCAGTTTCCGTTTTGGATTTGGAAGGTTTTCATTTTGCTGTTAAGAATAAAGTTTGTTCTTTTAATCGTGATGGTACGTTTTATGGTAGCCCCATTAGATAATGGGTTATATGTCTTAACCCAAGAAATGCTTGTCTTTAACATAAATACAAAGCGGTTTAAGTCAAATGACGAAAACCCGACTTTCCTATGGCATTGTCGTTTGGGCCATATCAATGAGAAACGCATTCAGAGACACCATCGAAATGGGCTTCTAGGCTCATTTGATTTTGAATCATGTGAGAAATGCGAATCTTGCTTGATGGGCAAAATGGCTAGGGCCCCTTTCAACAAACCGAATGAAAGGGCAGGTGACTTATTGGGCCTTATTCATACTGATGTATGTGGGCCGATGAGCACTGTTGCCAGAGGAAATTACAAGTACTTCATTACCTTTACTGATGACTTCAGTAGGTATGGCTACGTCTATTTGATGAGACACAAGTCAGAATCCTTTGATAGATTCAAGGAGTTCAAGAATGAAGTACAGAACCAACTTGGCAAAAGTATCAAAGTTCTGCGGTCGGATCGCGGAGGAGAATACTTGAGTCAAGAGTTCAGTGACTATCTGAGCGAGTGTGGAATTGTTTCACAACTCACTCCCACTGGAATACCCCAATGGAATGGAGTGTCAGAGAGGAGGAATCGAACTGTATTGGATATGGTTCGGTCTATGATGAGTCATTCAGATCTTCCATTATCCTTTTGGGGATACGCTCTAGAAACGTCTGCGTTTACACTAAATAGGGTGCCATCTAAATCAGTGGAAAAGACACCACATGAATTGTGGACTGGTAATATTCCAAGTCTGTCTTTCCTGAAGATTTGGGGTTGTGAGGCTTATGTCAAACGTTTAATCTCTGACAAGCTCGCACCCAAATCAGATAAATGTTACTTCGTTGGTTATTCTAGGGAAACCAAGGCATACTACTTTTACAACCGATCTGAGAACAAAGTCTTTGTTGCTCGGGAATGTTCTTTTCTTGAGAGGGAGTTTCTTTCTAAGAAAAACAGTGGGAGTAAAGTACATCTAGAAGAAATTCAAGATGCATAGGAGACTGCTCAACCTGCTGAGGAAGAGCAGCAGCTGGATCCGCAAAGCTCTGTGGAGCCTACGCCTGTGGAGCCTGAAGTTCGCAGATCCGGAAGGATCCGTTGTGATACCCCGTATCAAAAATACGGTCAACGGGCAGCAGAAAGTCAACCGAGGGCAAAATTGTCATTTTTGCCAAGTGAAGGGCAAAATGGTAATTTTGCCAAAGTTCGAGACGGAAGCCGAGACGGGCCAAATATTCTTATGTTTCAACATAAAGAATGTTTAGAAGACTAGAATTGGAAGAAACGGAGCGGAAACGTGTTTTACGGCTTGTCGGGAATGGAAACCGACAAAACCCGAAGAAACTTCAAAAATTCATAACCGGAGTTACGTAAGTCCGAATGGAGTGATTCGACTTTCTAAATTCAGATAATTTCATGGAGAATCTGATTTTGGAGATTTTAAGATTTATGGGAACATCCAGAGGGTTTTTAAAATATTAAACCCAAGATCGAGAAGAACCGAAGCTACGAGTTAAGGCGGTTTAAGGGTTGGTTAAGCATGGTTTAGGAAGGGTTTTTGGCAACAAAAACACTCAGAAGGTACATGTGTCATTGCCCAGGGTCTTCACATACACTAGTGATGTGTCAATGCATGGTGTTGGTTCATGCATCTTGTTACATGCAAGGATTAAGCAAGTATGTGAGGAGAAAAACTTCAATTTTGCTATCAAAAACCTCTCTATAAACACAACCCACGCCCTTAACTATCTACTCTCTCTCCAAATTTATCTGGAAAACCTAGAAATTCCCTATGCATCTTCAAAGAAACTCAAGAACATTCAAAGTGTTCTTGAGTATTCTTCATATCCTTTTACACCAAAAATCCCATAACTCTCTCAATATAAACCCAAATCCACTTCTGCAAAGTGCTATAGCTTCCTCTCTCCCTCCTCTACAATCTCCAGCGAGCCACCATCGTCGTCGTCGTTGCCGGAGCTCGCCGGAATCTGGCCGGCAAGCATCCGCGGATTAGGGTTTTGGTGGATATCTCGCTTCCTTCACCAGATCTGAATGTTTTGAAGCCATGGATGGCTAGATCTTTTCTATGCGGTCAGTTTGATAGGTGGATCGTCTTCTGAGTCACCAGAAAAGGGGTGAACCGTCCGGTCAACGTCGGACCACCGTCGGTCAACGCCGGAGAAGTCGCCGGAGCCGGTCATCGGAGAAACCTCGCCGCCATCAGTTGAAAGCCGGTTCTTCAAGGAGCAGTTTGGAAGGTTTGGATCTAGAATTAGAGTTAGTTTGGAGTTGATTAAACCGGGTCAAAGTTGAGTTAAACCGACAGATCGAGAAGTTAATAAAAGATACCTAGAATGGTTTAAATAAGGAAGTGGTGTGAATTGTAAACCGTCTACGGGTTAGCAATCCGCTAACCCAAGGTAGCGGACGAGAATGAATTAAAAGACTTAGAAACCCTAATAGGCCTGCTTGTGTTGTGATTGTTGTGATTGTGTGATTGATTGTGATTGCGTGATTGTATTGCTGTTGTTGTGAGCTTTGTGTGCAGGCTTGTTAGACTGCTCGGTGTTGGGCCGAGCATTTGCTGTGGACACTTACTCCGGTCACGGGACCGGGTAAGTTAGTGGTGCTGACTAGGTATCTTACCTAGTCAGAGCGGTGAGATTGGTAGTGTAGAGGCTTGCGGAATGATTGGGGTGTGCTTTTATTATTGATATTGATTGCGTGATCTGTGCTAGAGTCCCAGCGAGTCTGCGTGTTTATATTTCTGCAATAGGACTCTAGGGTGCGTTAGAGTCCGCAAGCCTAGGTTTTGTTTACGTTCCGGTACTTCCGACCCGATTGGATCCTCGGGTTTTTACTTAACCGGGTTATGGTGATTCCGGTTATGGTGTTAACCTATCGGGTGACGCCGGTAGGTGTGCGATTCGGAGAATACGGGGTCATGTCCTAGGGCCGAATCACATAGAAACTCTGGCTATCTAGGGGTAGTCCGAGTCACCGCGTATCGATGGACGGAGAACGGTGTCCTACTCGTGGGACCTTGTGTACACGTTTAGGAGTCGTGGGTTAGTTACCATATAGGTGACGATGTTAAACCCGTGGAAGTTACCGAGATCGTAGGGCCCAGTGTTGTTTTATTATTCATTTGTTGCGCGATAAATATATCGAGTCCAATCGAGGACATGTGCCGCAGTGCCTTCGATTTCCCTAATTTCTCTTTATATTGGCTTGATTGTGTGTTGTGGGTTTATCATGACGTGGTAGTGCGTGATCGACCGTTCATTCCTGTTGATTGTTATTTTGGGCTTTGGGGCGGGAATCTGTAGACTCTAGATAGACTAGAAGCCATTAGTGGGGAGCCGATTCGCTGGGTGATCTTAGATCGCTCATTAGACTCTTTTGTGTTTTTCAGGTTTAGCAGCGACGGACGCGGGAGGCCTCAGTGTAGTTTCGGGATGGCTTGTGACGGGATTTGATTCGGGGTTTTGGATGTTTTATTTTTGGTTCGGCTTTGGCGCCGTTTTATGTGTTTGATTTACTTATGTGCTTTGAGATGACGATTGTTTGTAAAAATTCTATTAAACGTTGTGCTGAACGTTTGGTTACTCAGAAATGAAATTGTTTCCCTAATATGAGGTTTCGTCCGAACCGACACAACTCACCGAAGTGGTACAAGGTGTACAACTTGTATTACGAAAGTGAGGATAGCGAGGTCAAAGATGGATTAGTGCGAGCCTTTGTCTCAAACCGATCCATCTCTGACTTCGTCCTGTGACGAACTTTTCCTGTTCGACTTGCTCGGGTTCGATCGGTCATGTTCTTGTTTGATTGTTGACCGGTCAGCTCGACGGTGTGCGGAGAACGGGAAAGGGGCGTTATAGAAAGGTGGTATCAGAGCATGGTTCTGCATGGGTTTCGAAACCTTTCATTTTTGAGTGTTTTCCGTGTTTTATCGAGTCAAATGTGTCACACAAGCATCCATTAGGAAACCGAGCCGCGTCCGTTAAACCCGGGGTTGGGATGGGGAGTAGCATTTTTGTATTATTTTCACTAACTTATCTTTGAGTTTTTGATTGCAGTCGTGCAGCAGTGTGTCCTGGGTGGAGTGGAGGTGTATGTGTGTGTGTGCGTGGAGTAGTTACTGTTGAGCAGCATGAGTCAGCAGGGATCAGTCTGTTCGCAGCAGGTTCAGTTGGTTCAGTTTCAGGGATGATGGGATTCTTGGGAGGAGCATATGTTGAGTTACAGTTACCACCGCAGTGGCTAGAGCCGGATGTGCCACAGACACTTGCAGCATCAGACGTACCACCGATGTTTCAGTCATCGATTCTTGAGACGCCCGAGTTTTCCCCGCCACTTCATGTGGAGGACTATTTACTGACTCCACTGCCGTTCGGATTGATCTAGATATGGAGCCTATAGACCTGGAGCAGTATCCGCATTGGGAGCAACGGATGGATGAGCAGGTAGCGATGCTTGAGGATGTGTTAGAGCAGCAGGATGGGCCTCATCACCAGCCGGACCTATGACCTGGATTACCCCGTACACCGTTCGACATGGTTATGTTACCAGCGTCTACGGAGTCTCAGTTTGAGCCAGTCTCGTCACCAGCCGAGATGATAGAGACACCGCTAGCAGTACCAGAGGTCCATGGAGCGTCGACATGCCCGATTGCCGGATCAGGACCGTGTATACCCGATGTAGAGCCGTACCGAGCACCAGTACCAGAGGACTATCGAGCGGGACCCAGCCGCAGAGATCCCGAGCCCAGTCAGTCGCCCGTTGTGCAGTTACCGGTTGTTCCATTGTCCAGACCCAAGCCAGTGAGGACTTGTCAGCTGTGTGGAGGTTATGATCATCAGGCATCTGCGTGTTACCGTGGACCGCGCTTGGCGTCCACTCCAGTCTACCAGGTGTGTGGCCGTGCAGGTCACGTTGCTCATCCTTGCCCGATAGCCGAGCCACAACATGTCGGAGCACCATCTCGAAACACACACTCACCACACCCTCCCGGCGCACCTGCCAGCGGATACTACAGCAAGCCGTTTTGCCAGTGGTGTTGGGCATTTCGGTCTTGCTGGAGGCGTTAGGTTAGGATAGGAGTAGTTAGGCCAGGTAAGTTGGGGGCACTAACTCTATTCTTGTCTTGTAGATAGATCGGCGGATAGGCGACTTTGCGTGTCGTCTTTGACTTTTCTGTTGTATAGCGGCGTCGTATGGGTTTTTGGATATGATGACGGCCATATATGTGTGAACTCTGATCAGAACCATGTACTAAAACTTTTATATGTATGATAGATCGTTTTATGTATGTGGTGGATGCAGAGTGTTCGGCTAATCATTTTGAGTAGCATAGTAACTGTTTGCATGATTGAGATGGTTCTGAAAGCAAACAGATTACTGTGTGAAACTAAATGTTGAGTGGAACTGACGACCGTTCATCATGACCTGAACCCGGACTGACGACGCATCCGACCGATCATTAGATTGCGTGATTTGTGTGGTAATTGCTTGTTTCCTTTTTCTGTTGATTGATTGATTGATTGATTTGTTGTGCGGTAGTTTGAGTAGTACTGGCGTGCGTGGTTTTGATAGATTAATCGTTTTTGGGTCTTAGCGACCGTTAGATTGTTGGTAGTTCGAAAGTTTGGGTAGAGATTGATCGCTTTTCTTCGGTTTTTGTTAGAAAGGTAAAGTGTTGATTTTATTTTAATTTTATTTCAAGTTTTGAGCCAACTGAGAACAGTTGTTTTCAACCGTCAATTCACGAGGGAACAGACTTATAGTGTATTGTTATTTAATCACGAGTAACCGTCGGGTACGTGATTAAGTAACCTATTTCTATGGGAAAGTGATATCGGGGTTAAATCGGAATGGAACTAATTGTTTCAGTGAGTTGTTGTGTTGATTGTAGGACGGAATGGCGACGCGATGTTAATCCGAGACCGAACCCAAACCCGAAAAGCGAGAAAAGGTGTCAAAATGTCGTGAGATCAGTAGCCGGACCGTGAATCAGTGGTGGATATCGTCAGAGAAAGATGTCTCAGCTTACCGAGCGACCGTCAGAAAGAGTTGAGAAGTAAGATGAGTTAGTAAATAGATTTGGGAAAGAAGAATCAGTGATGTTGTTGGAATCAGTCAGCTGGAAGCAGATGATCAGATTTTTGAAGAGTGTCTCAGAAAGAAGGAAGAAAGTCGCAGTCGGAAGGATGTGGAGGTCGAAGCAAAGTGGGGAAGCCGAAGTGAGAATCAGGGTAAAGGAAACCAACTGGGGGTTAAGTTCGAAGATCGAGACCGATGGAATCAGTTAAGGGTTAAGTGAAGCAAGGAAGACAAGACTGAGAACCAGAGCGGAATTGTTGTGAAGATCACTTGGGTAGAAAGGAACGAGACAGAAGGATCGCAGTAATGATGGGTGTCAGCAGAATGCAGCAGTGATTGAGTATGGAAGCCTCGGAATGAAGTGATGAAGCAACTTGCAGGGTTCGAAACCGATTTGAAGTCTGATAGTGACGGAGAATTCGGGGACCGAATTCCTGTAAGTGGGGAAGAATGTGATACCCCGTATCAAAAATACGGTCAGCTGGCAGCAGAAAGTCAACCGAGGGCAAAATTGTCATTTTTGCCAAGTGAAGGGCAAAATGGTAATTTTGTCAAAGTTCGAGACGGAAGCCGAGACGGGCCAAATATTCTTATGTTTCAACATAAAGAATGTTTAGAAGACCAGAATTGGAAGAAACGGAGCGGAAACGTGTTTTACGGCTTGTCGGGAATGGAAACCGACAAAACCCGAAGAAACTTCAAAAATTCATAACCGGAGTTACGTAAGTCCGAATGGAGTGATTCGACTTTCTAAATTCATATAATTTTATGTAGAATCTGATTTTGGGGATTTGAAGATTTATGGGAACATTCAGAGGATTTTTAAAATATTAAACCCAAGATCAAGAAGAACCGAAGCTACGGGTTAATGCGGTTTAAGGGTTGGTTAAGCATGGTTTAGGAAGGGTTTTTGGCAACAAAAACACTCAGAAGGTACATGTGTCATTGCCCAGGGTTGCCACATACCCTAGTGATGTGTCAATGCATGGTGTTGGTTCATGCATCTTGTTACATGCAAGGATTAAGCAAGTATGTGAGGAGAAAAACTTCATTTTTGCTATCAAAAACCTCTCTCTAAACACAACCCACGCCCTTACCTCTCTCCTCTCTCTCCAGATTCATCTGGAAAACCCAGAAATTCCCTATGCATCTTCAAAGAAACTCAAGAACATTCAATGTGTTCTTGAGTGTTCTTCATATCCTTTTACACCAAAAATCCCATAACTCTCTAAATATAAACCCAAATCCACTTCTGCAAAGTGATATAGCTTCCTCTCTCCCTCCTCTACAATCTCCAGCCAGCCACCGTCGTCGTCGTTGCCGGAGCTCTCCGGAATCTGGCCGGAAAGCATCCGCGGATTAGGGTTTTGGTGGATATCTCTCTTCCTTCACCAGATCTGAATGTTTTGAAGCCATGGATGGCTAGATCTTTTCTTTTCGGTCAGTTTGATAGGTGGATCATCTTCTGAGTCACCGGAAAAAGGGGTGAACCGGCCGGTCAACGCCGGAGAAGTCGCCGGAGCCGGTCATTGGAGAAACCTCGCCGCCGTCAGGTGAAAGCCGGTTCTTCAAGGAGCAGTTTGGAAGGTTTGGATCTAGAATTGGAGTTGGTTTGGAGTTGAATAAACCGGGTCAAAGTTGATTTGAACCGGTCAACGGTTCAATCTCAAACCGGTTTAATCAAACCGGTCCAATTGGAGTTGGTTCGATTTACTGCATCGGTTCAGTGGTTCAGGTTGGTCCAGAGGTCAACGGTCAAGGCTTGGTCAACTCGTCGGGTCAACGGTCAATGCACGGGTCAACGGTCAACCGCCGGTCAATGCGGTCAACTGTCGGTCAACGCCGGAGACCAAGCCGGTCAACGCTTGGTCCACGGCCATTCCGAGGTCTCTGGAGTGTTCGTCATTCGGAGTTCGAGATTTGGGAGTTCAGAGTTCGATATTCGGGAGTTCGGAGTTCGAGATTTGGGAGTTCGGGGTTCGTGTCGGACATCTCGAGATTCACATTCGCATCGAGCCGTCATTCCGCGTCTACCTCACTGTGAGTCGGCTCACAAACTCGTAGATTCATATAGACCGGGAATTATTAAACCGTAGTATTAGGTTACATACCCGTTAATTAAAATGAATAGTAATTAATAAATAATTGGACGCTAATGATAAACCGGTTAGGATCAGATAAGCACGTTAGGGTTAAAGAACTAAACGGTAAATCGATTGTGTGCCGCTAGGTTGTTAGTAGCGATTGACTGTTGCATTCATATAGACCGTTGAGTAGGACCGTATATGCATTTATATTGTATAAGAACGATAATTAATGAATCTATATACGGGAATTAAGACGACATTAAAATATGAGTTAAACCTAAACAAACATATAGAATATTATAACGGGATCGGGGTTTTGGTTTAATAGCGGGTTTGGATAATGAATCAATTAGTTAATAATGAGACGTCGGGGAGTTAGTAAATTTACTAACTCTAAACCGACAGATCGAGAAGTTAATAAAAGATACCTAGAATGGTTTAAATAAGGAAGTGGTGTGAATTGTAAGCCGTCTACGGGTTAGCAATCCGCTAACCCAAGGTAGCAGACGAGAATGAGTTAAAAGACTTAGAAACCCTAATAGGCCTGCTTGTGTTGTGATTGTTGTGATTGTGTGATTGATTGTGATTGCGTGATTGTATTGCTGTTGTTGTGAGCTTTGTGTGCAGGGTTGTTAGACTGCTCGGTGTTGGGCCGAGCAGTTGCTGTGGACACTTACTCCGGTCACGGGACCGGGTAAGTTAGTGGTGCTGACTAGGTATCTTACCTAGTCAGAGCGGTGAGATTGGTAGTGTAGAGACTTGCGGAATGGTTGGGGTGTGCTTTTATTATTGATATTGATTGCGTGATCTGTGCTAGAGTCCCAGCGAGTCTGCGTGTTTATATTTCTGCAATAGGACTCTAGGGTGCGTTAGATTCCGCAAGCCTAGGTTTTGTTTACGTTCTGGTACTTCCGACCCGATTGGATCCTCGGGTTTTTACCTAACCGGGTCATGGTGAGTCCGGTTATGGTGTTAAGCTATCGGGTGACGCCGGTAGGTGTGCGATTCGGAGAATACGGGGTCATGTCCTAGGGCCGAATCACATGGAAACTCTGGCTATCTAGGGGTAGTCCGAGTCACCGCATATCGATGGACGGAGAACGGTGTCCTACTCGTGGGACCTTGTGTACACGTTTAGGAGTCGTGGGTTAGTTACCATATAGGTGACGATGTTAAACCCGTGGAAGTTACCGAGATCGTAGGGCCCAATGTTGTTTTATTATTCCTTTGTTGCGCGATAAATATATCGAGTCCAATCGAGGACATGTGCCGCAGTGCCTTCGATTTCCCTAATTTCTCTTTATCTTGGCTTGATTGTGTGTTGTGGGTTTATCACGACGTGGTAGTGCGTGATCGACCGTTCATTCCTGTTGATTGTTATTTTGGGCTTTGGGGCGGGAATCTGTAGACTCTAGATAGACTAGAAGCCATTAGTGGGGATCCGATTCACTGGGTGATCTTAGATCGCTCATTAGACTCTTTTGTGTTTTTCAGGTTTAGCAGCGACGGACGCGGGAGGCCTCGGTGTAGTTTCGGGATGGCTTGTGACGGGATTTGATTCGGGGTTTTGGATGTTTTATTTTCGGTTCGGCTTTGGCGCCATTTTATGTGTTTGATTTACTTATGTGCTTTGAGATGACGATTGTTTGTAAAAATTCTATTAAACGTTCTGCTGAACGTTTGGTTACTCAGAAATGAAATTGTTTCCCTGATATGAGGTTTCGTCCGAACCGACACAACTCACCGAAGTGGTACAAGGTGTACAACTTGTATTACGAAAGTGAGGATAGCGAGGTCAAAGATGGATTAGTGCGAGCCTTTGTCTCAAACCGATCCGTCTCTGACTTCGTCCTGTGACGAACTTTTCCTGTTCGACTTGCTCGGGTTCGATCGGTCATGTTCTTGTTTGATTGTTGACCGGTCAGCTCGACGGTCAGCGGAGAACGGGAAAGGGGCGTTATATCCGTCACGAATCCGAGAGATATTATGGTTTTCTCGTGACCAACTGCAATGATCTTATGATCATTGAAAGTGATGAACCAGCGACCTTCGCAGAAGCAATGATTGGCCCGGACTCTGAAAAGTGGCTACGAGCCTCTAAATCCGAAATGGGATCCATGTCAGAAAACCAAGTATGGTCCTTGGTTGATTTACCTAATGGTGAAAAAGCCATTGAATGCAAATGGATCTTCAAGAAGAAGATTGACGTGGGTGGCAATGTCCAAATTTATAAAGCTAGGTTGGTGGCTAAAGGTTTCAAACAGATTCATGGTATTGACTATGATGAAACCTATTCCCCAGTCGTTATGCTTAAATCCATTCGGATTCTTCTAGCAACTACCGCTTATTATGATTATGAGATTTGGCAGATGGATGTCAAAACCGCCTTCCTGAATGGAATTTTGGAAGAGGATGTGTATATGACACAACCTGAGGGTTTTTTAGATCCTAAAAATGCTGGGAAGGTATGCAAACTTCATAAATCCATTTATGGATTGAAGCAAGCATCACGGAGTTGGAATCTTCGTTTTGATGAAGCAGTAAAACAATTTGGTTTCATCAAGAACGAAGAAGAATCGTGTGTATACAAGAAGACTAGTGGGAGCGGAATTGTATTTCTCGTACTATATGTCGATGACATACTTCTTCTTGGCAATGACGTTCTGTTGCTTCAGTCTGTTAAGACTTGGCTCGGAAGTTGTTTTTCCATGAAAGACATGGGAGAAGCCGCGTACATCCTTGGAATCATAATCTACAGAGATAGAGTGAGCAGGCTGATTGGATTGTGCCAGGACACTTATATTGATAAGGTGTTGCACAGATTCAAGATGCATGATTCCAAGAAGGGCTTCATACCGATGTCTCATGGCATCAATCTCTGCAAGAAGCAGTGTCCAGCAACACATGCTGAGCGAGAACGCATGGGTAGGATTCCTTACGCTTCTGCAATAGGATCTATCATGTATGCCATGCTCTTCACTCGTCCAGATGTAGCTTACGCGTTAAGCATGACGAGTAGATACCAATCTGATCCAGGTGAAGATCACTGGACAGCTGTCAAGAATATTCTCAAATATTTGAGACATACCAAGGATAAGTTCTTGGTATATGGAGGAAGTGAAGAACTTGTGGTGAATGGATTCACCGATGCGAGTTTTCAGACGGACAGAGACGATTTCCGATCACAGTTTGGATATGTCTTCTGTCTAAATGGCGGTGCAGTGAGCTGGAAGAGCTCTAAGCAGAATACCGTAGCTGATTCCACGACGGAAGCTGAATATGTTGCTGCTTCAGAAGCGGCAAAGGAAGTTGTTTGGATCAAGAAGTTCATGACTGAACTTGGTGTGGTTCCTAGTATCTTGGAGCCAGTGGCTTTGTTTTGTGACAACAATGGAGCCATTGCTCAGGCGAAAGAACCCAGGTCACACCAGAAGTCCAAACACATAGAGAGGAAATATCACCTGATTCGTGATATCGTCAATAGAGGAGAAGTAAATATCAGCCGAGTTCCGACGGACGAGAATGTCGCTGATCCTCTGACTAACCCACTCCCAAGGCCTAAGCATCAGTGGCACACTATTGCTGTAGGCATTAGAGATCTTAAGATGTAATCTTGATTCTAGTGGGAGTTATTATGGTTTTATTTCAGTTATATTAAGATGTTCTTGTAAACATACTTTTGGATATGTTTAATGAAATTTGATTTCAGCATTATTTATTGTGATCTAAATAATGGTCCCAAAATAAGTTTATGCCATATTATAGGTCGTCAAGTTGAGGACTTGATCATGAAACCCTATAAGTTATAGATGTCATAAATTATGATATGTCCCTAGTCGAGGTTGTCAATGTGGGACACTGACAACCGCGAGAGACTAACTTGTGAGGTGACTGTTGACTAAGTTTCATAGAGTCAGTGATATGAGTATCACAGTCAGTCACATAGATATATGTTGATGAACATATGATCGGACATGACCCGCTAATGAGAAGTCTCCAAGATAGTTATATCTGTGTCATGAGAGATTCTCATTACGACTATAGAGTATAGTCCTTAGACCTGAGTTCATCATGTTTTCTTACATATGAATTGGTGCACTTTGACCTTGTCAAACGTCGACCCGTAATTGGCGGCTATAACGGCACTGCTCAGGTGTATCATGAAGTGTGTGTTGAAACAGGGATGGAACAAGATGGGATTTGTCCCTCCTGAATAACGGGAGATAAATATCTCAGGGCCTATCGAAGATTTTATACTGAGAAAATGTGTGGCCGCACTCAAACGAACTGTAGTTTAGTTGTTTGTTTTATTCAGTATAGATCAGGAGTTCGATAAACACGATATTGGCTTAATAAGGATGACACTAATCTTGCCTTATGCCAAATCGAGATATAGAGACAAAAGGATTATAGGAATTGATGATTCCAGTACAAGTGGGAGATTGTTGGGATTGTGTCCTGAAATCATACTTGTACTCACTCCTGATGATACTTGTGAGTCGAGATCAGACATTCGTATAATACTGGGCGGTTGCAATGTTTTGCTAGAAGCCTCTTGCAATCTGTAAGTTGTAGACTTACTGCCAGTATTATATGATCCTATAGGGTCACACACCTAAGCAAACTGGAAGCGTAAAATATGGGAATGATCATTATGGTAATGATCATATTGATGTGTATTGGATACACATTAATATTGAGTTTATAGTGGTGTGTCGATCGACACATCATGTGTGTCGGTCGACACAGATCGGGTTTTGAAACTGATGTTTCGATTTTATGACTTAAACGAATTGGTATTAACCAATTCTCGGTTTTAGTCATTCCAGGTCAATATAAGGCTTATAGTTTCGACCTGAAACCCTAGCCGTTCACTTTTTCTTGACAGAAAAAAACAGAAACACCAGAAACTGAGAAATCCCAAGATCCGACACTAGCATCCCGGCTTTCCAGGTTTGTGTGCGTGTGTATCTGGTAGAGGCGAAGCATCTGAGTCGCTACTGATCTCGTTTCACCAATCATTCCGCTGCCAGCACAAGGTAAGAACGAGGTTAGTGATTCAATATAACGAACCCTAGATCCTAGGCTTTCCAACACTTTAAGGGCGCTTTTCATTCGGGTTTAAATTTTAGATTGGTGTTTGTATTGGTTAGACTTCGCTGGAGATTTGGGTTCGTTTAGGGCTTCTTTCTAGGGATATCTTAGACGTTTATGAGTGCGTCTTTCCCGTTTTCGATTGAAGATTTGGAGAACTTTCTTAGGTTCTTTCTTATCGGGTTTTGAAGCCGTGTTTCTGGGTTCTAGGTTGGTGAGAGAGTGTCTCTCTGTGAGTCTCCAGGTCGTTGATGTTGTCGGTCGGTGAGCTGTGGGCTACGACGACTTATCTCGCTCTTTTCTCTTTTGCGGTTACCACAATTGCCAAGTTTGAGTCGCTTTGCTTAACTCGTGTGCTTTCGATTTATGTTTCCTTTAGCTGTAGGTTTTAGTAACCCTTTATGGGCTTTTGTTGCCCATTTTATGGACTATTGTTGCCCGTTGTTTGGACTTTAGTTGTCTTTTGTTTGGGCTTTAGTTTCCTTTTATAGGATCCTCTAAAAACTCCCGTATTCCACTTCTTTGAATTTAATCTATCACATGACAAACAAAAAAAAAAAATCCCCCAATCACTGTCGATAACTTTATACGCTGACGTCACTTTACTAATTCAATTCTCATGTGAACGGTGAACCTCTTTATACGCCCACTTACCCATCCCACAGCATATTCATATAACCTGTTTTTTGGTCATTGACATAAATTAACATTACCAACTCTTTTTTTGTCAAGTAACACTAACAACTTATTAAATTATCATTAATTTCTATGCTTTACTTATCTACCAAACTTGAGGATTTAGCTAAATGGTAGGTTGAAAAAAAAATCTAACATAAAAAACCTTGGAGATAATTGATATATGAAAGACTCAAAATAATATAGAATGCAAAATAACATAACAATTCTATAACAAAAACATTTGAATGGAAATAAAGTTATGCTGAACAATTTTATAAGGCCAAAATATAATAGCTTTTCTTTCAATTAATGCATTTTTTAAATTGTGTTTGTAACACATGTATCATATATCAAAATCAGGTTTGACAATGTGAAAACTTAAAAATCTGATGCGTGTTATAATTGGAGAAATAAAATAGTGGAGTTACATTTTAAAATGTGAATAATTTGCATATCTTTTTTTTTTGGTCGAACCATTGATTTCATTAGGTAATTTTAACCGGTTACAACAGCGGTTTGCAAAGCAAATTTCGCAATATTATCAGCAATTGAATTGCTTAAGCGAGGAACAAAATAAAACTCGATAAAGGAGAAAGACTGCTTAATTGATCTGATATCCTGGAGAACACCATTGAGATCATTGTGCAGCTCACACGAGGAGAGGAGGTTAACCAAGACTAAGAAGTCTGATCGGACCTGGATCTTCTGAACGCCTGAAGAGAGATCATGTTGAAGGAGACTCAACACTGCCCAGGCTTCTGCTGCAAGAGCCGAAGGAATAAGAGCTTTTGAGGATGAGTAATCAGTTGATAAACGATCCAGGAGAGGTTCCGAGTAGTTTCGATAGTGCCATCCAAAACCACCGGTGAGAGTTGAAGGATTCCAAGCCGCATCAACCCAGCTGACGAGACCGGAGTCAATCGGAGGAGGTCGCGCTAAAGAGGGTCGGGTTGGTTTGATTAATTCCGTCTGTGCAAGTGACCACAGCTTCGCCTCGGTAATTGCTTTAGTAACTGTTTCAATTGCTGAATAGGTTTTGTTCTCGAAGATTAAATTGTTCCTAGCAATCCACAAGTACCAGTAAATCCAGGGGTACAGAGGGGAAGAAAGACCTAAGGGAGGAAGAGTCTTACTTGTGTTGGCTGCTTGTAGGAAGGAGAGGATAGAACAGCCTTCATCGAAGGTAAGGTTGGAGATTGGGGTCAATTGCCAGACCTCTTGAGCAAAGGTACATTCAAAGAACACATGATTAGCTGATTCTTGGAGGCCACATCGTTTGCAGGTTGCATCGACTTCCATGCCTCTTCTTCTAAGCTGATCTCCCACCGTTATGGCTTCATGAGCCATTTTTCACATGAAGGTAAGGATTTTTGGTGCAGCCTTGATTTTCCAAATAATTTTTAGCCAGTTAAGGGGAGGGTTTTGCGGTTGGTTAGACTGGGAATTCATAACTCTGGTACAGTAGCCTGATTTAGTTGAGTAGTTACCGTTTTTGACAGGGAGCCAACTGATACGGTCACTTCTGTTTGCTTTAGGGGGATTAAGCTGAAGGATAAGAGTTTCATAGGATGGTAGGACTCTTCTTATTGCCTCCACATTCCACTAGTTAGAGGAAGGATCCACAAGGTCTGCAACTGTCCAATTTTTGAAATCCGGGTAAGGAGGGCCAAAGGGTGTGAGAGGATAGGCTGTTGACAGCCAAGGATCATTCCAGATGTTGATCAAGGAACCATCTCCTATCAGCCAGCCTAATCCCTCCATCAGAACTTTTCTGCCCATCAATATGCTTTGCCATCCATAAGAGGCTTTGGAGGGAGGCTCAGCTTGGAGGAATGAAGAGTCTGGGCAGTACTTCCCAAGGAGGACTCTTGCCAGAAGAGACTCCGGCTGCTTGATAAGTTTCCAGCCTATTTTTGCTAGTAAGGCATCATTGAATATTTCAGTTTTTCTAAAACCAAGCCCTCCTGTGTTTTTAGGTAGAGTCATTTTTGACCACGCCACCCAAGCCATTTTCTGTACCTCTAGACTAGAGTCCCACCAGAATCTGGTTAGGATAGATTGTAGTTCCTTGCATAGTGAAATAGGTAGCTTAAAACATGACATAGTGTAGGATGACATAGCTGATAAGATTGACTTTAGCATGATCAATTTTCCTGAAGGAGATAGAAATTTTGTGGTCCATCCATGAGATTTCTGGCGTACTTTATCCACTGTGGAGGCGAATATATCTTTCTTCTTGCTATCAAAGCATTCAGGGAAGCCAAGGTACTTTCCTGAACCTCCTTCTCTGGTAATTAGCAAGATGTTTTTAGCCCATCTCCTTTGTCTTCTAGGAGTTTTCTTAGAGAAGGTTATGGATGATTTAGTGAGGTTGATGTTCTGGCCAGACACTAGCTCATAGGTATCTAGGATAGTTTTAAGGGTAGAGCAGCTTCTCCTATCAGTTGAGCTGAAGAACATGGTATCATCTGCAAAAAGCAGATGATTAACCATAGGACTTTTTCTGGACACTCTTATTCCTTTAAGCAGACCCGCATTCTGAGCTTGAAGACAAAGGCCAGTGAGGACCTCAGTACAAAGAATAAACAGATAGGGAGAGAGGGGATCTCCCTGTCTCAGTCCTCTAGAAGAAAAAACTTGTCCTTGGGCTGCTCCATTAATTAAGAAAGAGTAGGAGACTGAGGTGACACACTCAAGTATCCAGTCAATCCAAACTTTATCAAAACCTATTCTCTGTAACACCGCTTTTAGAAACCCCCATTCTATACGGTCGTATGCCTTACTCATGTCTGTCTTTACAGCCATGAATCCCTTCTTTTTGCTTCAAAATGTTTTAGGAAATGTAGAGTCTCATGGGTCATAAGGATGTTGTCTGAGATAGCTCTCTTGGGGACAAAGGCTGATTGAAATTCTGAGATCAGGTTAGGGAGGATAGTGTAACGCCCCTTTCCCATTCTCCGCTGACCGTCGAGCTGACCGGTCAACAATCAAACAAGAACATGACCAATCGAACCCGAGCAAATCGAACGGGAAAAGTTCGCTACAGGACGAAGCCAAAGATAGTTCGGTTTGAGACGAAAGGCTCGCACCGATCTATTTCCGACTTCGCTATCCTCATATCCGTAGCGCAAGCAGTACTACTTGCACTACTTCAACGAGTTGTGTCGGTTCGGACCAAACCTCATATCAGGGAAACAATTTCATTTTTAAGTAGTTAAACATCGAATACAACGTTTAACAGTTTTACAAACAATCGTCAATAACAATACATAAACAATCAAAATCATAAAAGGCGCAGCTGCCGAACCGAAAATCAAACATCCAAACATCACGAATCAAAACACATCACAAGCAACCCGAAGCTACACCGAGGACCTCCCAGGTCCGTCGCTGATAACCTGAAAAACACAAAAAACGTCTAATGAGCAATCTAAGATTACCCAGTGAATCGGCTCCCCACTAATGGCTTCTAGTCTATCTAGCTCTACAATCCCCGCCCCGAAACCCAAAATAACAATCAGCAATAAATAAATGGTCGATCACGCGCTAACACGGCGTAATAAACCCACACACAAGCAATAGCCAAGATAAGAGAGAGAGAGTTAAAGAAATCGAAGGCACTGCGGCACATGTCCTCGATTGGACTCGATCTATCTACGCGCGACGAAAGAAAGATAAATAACAACACTGGGCCCTACGATCTCGGTAACTTCCACGGGTTCACATCGTCACCTAAGTGGCAACTAACCCTCGACTCCTATACGTGCTCACGAGGACCCACGTATAGGACACCGTTCTCTGTCCATCGATACGCGGTGACTCCTGTTACCCCAGATAACCTGAGTTTTCATGCGATCCGGCCCTAGGACATAACCCCGTATTCTCCGAATCGCACACCTACCGGCGTCACCCGATAGGTTAACACCATAACCGAAACCACCATGGCCCGGTTAGGTCAAACCCGAGGATCCAATCGGGTCGGAAGTACCGGAACGTAACAAAAACCTAGGCTTGCGAAATCTAACGCACCCTAGTGTCCTAGTGCAGAAATGTAAACACGCAGACTCGCTGGGACTCTAGCACAGATCACGCAATCAATAACAACAATAATAATCCCAACCATTCCGCAAGCCACTACACTACCCAACTCACCGCTCTGACTAGGTAAGATACCTAGTCAGCACCACTAACTTACCCGGTCCCGAGCCCGGAGTAAGTGTCCACAATGACTACTCGGCCCAACACCGAGCAGTCTAATAACCTGCACAGAAAACTCACAACAACAATAACAACACAGTACACGCAACACATTCAAACACACAATCACCACAAGCAAGTCTATTCGAGTTTCTAAGTCTTTTACTTTATTCTCGACCGCTACCTTGGGTTAGCGGATTGCTAACCCGTAGACGGCTCACAAAACACGCCACTTCCGTATTAACCCATCCTAGGTATCTTTAATTAACTTCTCGATCTGTCGGTTTAGAGTTAGTAAATTTACTAACTCCCGACATCTCAATAATAACTTACTTGATTCATTACCCAAACCCGCTATTACCTAAACCCAATCCCGTTATTATACTCTATACATTTGATTAAGTTTAACTCATGTTTACTATTGTCTTAATTTCCCGTTTATAGTTCATTAATACTTGTTCTCTATACGTATATATATATATAAATATCGATCACGCTTTACTAACAACCTAGTGGCACACAATCGGTTAACCCTTTTTACTTCTAAACCCTAATCACATTAATTGGTTTTCTCCGGTTAATTACTAATTATCCAGTTAAGTCATATTTACTAGTTACTTTGGTTATGGGTAAACGTCCTAACGGCTACGGTTTAGTGTTTTCCCAGTTTAATTGATTTTACGAGTATGTGAGCCGACTCACAGAAATAACCGCTAACAACGGCTTGATGCGGATGTGAATTCCCGAACCACCGAACCCTCCTGAACCACAAAACCACAAAACCACAAAACCAATCAATCTCGGACTTAAACCAAACCGGCCCAACACCTTAAAAACCGGTTTGACTAAACCGGTTTAGGGTTAAACCGTTGACCGGTTTAACATCCTTTGACCCGGTTTAATCTAACAACAAATCAACTCCAAATTCGACACAACTTATACCAATGGCCTCTATGAAGAACCGGCCGGCTTTTGGCGGTGGCGAGCTTCTCGGCGGCGTTGACTCCGGCGTTGACTCCGGCGGCGGCGGTGTTGACCACGGCGGAGCTAGCTTTTCCGGCGGCTTCTTCTGCAGATCTTTATACCAAACTGATCAGAATCACTAGATCTACTCATATCCATCCTCAAAACAGCCAAAAACTAAGAAGAAAGGTGAGATTCCACAAACCCTAAGGAGCGGCTGCTTCAAGGCGGTTTTCCGGCGATCTCCGGCGGCTACAGGGGCGGCGGTTCACTGGAAAAGATAGAGGAGCTCAGTACAAAAATATAGCACTTTGCAGAACTAAATTTGAGTTTATAGAAAGAAAGTTACAAGGTTTCTTGCTCAAGAAGAAATGAAGAACAAACTAGGGTTCTTGAGCTTTTCTTGAAGATTCAAGGAACATGCATGAACTTCTGGGCAAAAACTTGCATGATCTTGAGTGACTGAGAGAGAGAGAAGACCGAGAGTGAGAGGAGAAGATTTGGTGAGGATTTGAGCTTTACTTGCTTCTTAAGACATCATGAATCAAACAAGGGTTTTGCTTGGATGAATCTCTCAAGAACACAACAAACCATTCACATGCAAGAAGTGAATGTTTCTGGAAAAAATAGAGTGAGAGATCGAGAGAGATTTGTGAGATTAGAGAGATGTTTAGGTGAAATGAATGTGAAAAGATGTTTACTTGCACAAAGAAGGATTCAATGCATTTTTCTCATGCATGCATGAAGAGAAGAGAGGTGGCGGTTTGGGGAAGAGACAGGTGTCTCTATGGCATCATTATGTTGCATAAACATCATAATTAACACCATACACAAGCCACTAATCACACATTCTTCCGTTACTCGGTTTTACGGTTTCTCGGGTTTAATATTTTAGAACGGCTCCGGATGATCCCATAAATTCTGAAACCTTCAACATCTGATTCTCCATTCTTTTTGATGAATTTAGCAATTTGAATCACTCCGTTCGGGCTTACGTAGCTCTAGATATGAATTTCCGAAGTTTCTTCGGTTTAGTCGGTTTCCATTCCCGGCAAGCCGAAAAACTCGTTTCCGCTCCAATTCTTCCAATTCTGGTCTTGTAAACATTCTTTATGTTAAAACATAAGAATATTTGGCCCGTCTCGGTTTCCGTCTCGAACTTTGGTAAAATTACCATTTTACCCCTGACTTAGGTAAAATGACGATTTTACCCTCGGTTGACTTTCTGCTGCCCGTTGACCGTATTTTTGATACGGGTATCACATTCTTCCCCACTTACAGAAATTCGGTCCCCGAATTCTCCGTCACTTACAGACGTCAAATTGGTTCCGATTCCGGTGGACTGCTTTACCACGTCCTGACGCTTCCCCACTTTGCTTCGACTTCCACATTTCTTTGATGGCATCCTTCCTTTCTTTTCCTGGGACACTCTTCAAGAATCTGATCATCGGCTTCCTTCTTCATGACTCCAACATCGGCGTTCCTCCCTCCAAATCTCATTGCTAACTCCTCATGCGTCTCGGCTCCTTTCTGTCGCTCGCGATGGCGGCTGCATTCCCACTGACGATATTCCCACTATTTCGCGGTCCGGCGTGCTCGACTAGCAACATCCCGGCACTTTAGCTTGCTCTCGGGTTCGGGTTCGGTCTCAGATTTACTTCGCTTCCTCGCTCTATCCCCGATATCACTTTCCCATAGAAGTATGGTTACTTAATCACGTACCATACGGTCTCTCGTGATTAAATAACAATACCCTATAAGTCTGTTCTCTCGTGAATTGACGGTTGAACTCAACCGTCCGCAAGTCAGCTCGAAACTTGAAATACAACCAAAATAAACTTATGACTTATCTTTCTATCAAGATCAAGGAAAAACGATCAGTCGCTACTCAACTTTCGAACTAATAACAATCTAATGGTCGCTATGACCTAACACAATCAATATATCAAAACCACGCACACTAACGCCACGCAGACTACCGCCTCACAATACAATCAATCAATCAAGCAAGAAATAAACAAGCAATCTACTATATACAAAATCACACAATCTAAAGATCGGCCGGATGCGTCGTCAATCCGGGTTCAGGTCATGATGAACGGTCGTCAGTTCCGCCCATCATTTAGTTTCACACAGTAAACTATTTGCTTTTCGAACCGTCTCAATCATGCAAATAGTTACTATGCTACTATAAACGATTAGCCGAACACTCTGCATCCACCATATACATAAAACGATATATCATACATTATAAAGTTCTTAGTACACGGTTAAGATCAGAGTTCCTACATAAAGCCGTCATCATATACCAAAAACCCATACGACGCCACTGCACAACAAAAATCAAGGACGACACGCAAGTCGCCTATCCGCCGATCCATCTACAAGTCAAAATAGAGTTAGTGCCCCCAACTTACCTGGCCTAACTACCCCTACCCTAACCTAACGCCTCCAGTAAGACCGAAATGCCCCACACCACTGGCAATACGGCTCACTGGAGTATCCGCTGACAGGCGCGCCGAGTGGGTGTGGTGGGTATGCATCTCGAGATGGTGCTCCGACGTGCTGGGGCTCGGCAATCGGACATAGGTAAGCATCGGGACCTGCGCGGCCACAAACTGAACAGACAGGAGCTGCGGGGTACGGTCCTCGATAACAAGCGGATGCTGAGTGCCCATATCCTCCACACAACTGACAAGGCGAAGTCGGCGCTGACGGGGGATCCATGAAACAATCTGGGGCAAGATGGCCCTGACCTTTGCATAACTGGCACCTCCTCACTGTCTCGGGCTGCGGCGACTGAACGAGCGGCATCTGGATCATAGGTAACTATCTGGCGGGCGGCGAACTAGGCTCGGGATCTCTGCGGCTGGGTCCGGCTCCCAAGTCCCTGGGTACCGATGCTGGGTACGGCTCCCCATCGGGCATGTTCAGTCCTGCTCTGGCGACTGGGCAAGTCATCTCTCTGTGGTCTGTCTGGCTTCATAGAGGACAGCGAGCTGGTCCAAATAAGGGGTGGTACACCTCCCGAAGATGCGGGTCCACTGATCGAGGGCACCACCATAAATGGAAATCCCGTAATCCACATCCACTACAAGCTCGGCTCTCGGGTACTACCGGTGGGGCCTCTATCGCCTCGGCTGGTGGCGTAACTGCCTCAAACTCTGACTCAGAAGATCCTGATGACATCTCAATATCCAACGGGGTACGGGGAGATCCTGGTCCAACCTGCTGCGCCAAGATATCCTCGAACATCGCTACCTGCTCCCCTACCTGCTGCTCCCACTGCTGATGCTGCTCGGGGTCTACTGGCTCCATCTCTAGATCAAAACCAAACGGTAACGGGTCCATCAGATAATCCTCCATACCAAGCGGCGGTGGAAACTTGGGTGCCTCAAGGGGTGGCGCCTGGTACATCGGTGGCGCCTCTGTCGCTGCGAGAATCTGCGGCACGTCTGGCTCTGGCCACTGCGGCGGTAACTGGAACTCCACATCTTCTCCGCCCAGGAATCCCAACATATCGGCATAAGGGTCTCGGATACCTGCATCGTCCATCATCCCTGGAGGCAAAGGGTCCGGAAGAGGAGACCAATCTACTTGTGCCGCTCTGGCACCCTACAACTGTCGCACTGGAACTGGCGGATGCGCGGATGTACGTGAACCTCGTGTATGTCCTGGTGACGCTGGATACCCCTGAAACTGCTCTACCTATCCCTGCTCAGAATCGACTGATCCCTGCTGACTCATCCTGCTCGATTGTACTGCTCCGTATACACCCACACACCCAACCACTCTGCCCGGGACGCACTGCTGTAAGACTGCAAGCAAAGACACGAAACGAGTTAGTACGAATAATACGAAAATTATACTTTCCCATCCCAACCCCGGTTTTAATGGACGCGGCTCGGCTTCCTAATGATTGCTTGTGTGACACATTTGACTCGATAAAACACGGAAAACACCCAAAAATGAAATATTTCGAAACCCATGCAGAACCATGCTCTGATACCACCTTTCTGTAACGCCCCTTTCCCATTCTCTGCTGACCGTCGAGCTGACCGGTCAACAATCAAACAAGAACATGACCAATCAAACCCGAGCAAGTCGAACGGGAAAAGTTCGCTACAGGACGAAGCCAAAGATAGTTCGGTTTGAGACGAAAGGCTCGCACCGATCTATTTCCGACTTCGCTATCCTCATATCCGTAGCGCAAGCAGTACTACTTCAACGAGTTGTGTCGGTTCGGACCAAACCTCATATCAGGGAAACAATTTCATTTTTAAGTAGTTAAACATCGAATACAACGTTTAACAGTTTTACAAACAATCGTCAATAACAATACATAAACAATCAAAATCATAAAAGACGCAGCTGCCAAACCGAAAATCAAACATCCAAACATCACGAATCAAAACACATCACAAGCAACCCGAAGCTACACCGAGGACCTCCCACGTCCGTCGCTGATAACCTGAAAAACACAAAAAAACGTCTAATGAGCAATCTAAGATTACCCAGTGAATCGGCTCCCCACTAATGGCTTCTAGTCTATCTAGCTCTACAATTCCCGCCCCGAAACCCAAAATAACAATCAGCAATAAATAAATGGTCGATCACGCGCTACCACGGCGTAATAAACCCACACACAAGCAATAGCCAAGATAAGAGAGAGAGTTAAAGAAATCGAAGGCACTGCGGCACATGTCCTCGATTGGACTCGATCTATCTACGCGCGACGAAAGAAAGATAAATAACAACACTGGGCCCTACGATCTCGGTAACTTCCACGGGTTCACATCGTCACCTAAGTGGCAACTAACCCTCGACTCCTATACGTGCTCACGAGGACCCACGTATAGGACACCGTTCTCTGTCCATCGATACGCGGTGACTCCTGTTACCCCAGATAACCTGAGTTTTCATGCGATCCGGCCCTAGGACATAACCCCGTATTCTCCGAATCGCACACCTACCGGCGTCACCCGATAGGTTAACACCATAACCGAAACCACCATGGCCCGGTTAGGTCAAACCCGAGGATCCAATCGGGTCGGAAGTACCAGAACGTAACAAAAACCTAGGCTTACGGAATCTAACGCACCCTAGCGTCCTAGTGCAGAAATGTAAACACGCAGACTCGCTGGGACTCTAGCACAGATCACGCAATCAATAACAACAATAATAATCCCAACCATTCCGCAAGCCACTACACTACCCAACTCACCGCTCTGACTAGGTAAGATACCTAGTCAGCACCACTAACTTACCCGGTCCCGAGACCGGAGTAAGTGTCCACAATGACTACTCGGCCCAACACCGAGCAGTCTAATAACCTGCACAGAAAACTCACAACAACAATAACAGCACAGTACACGCAACACATTCAAACACACAATCACCACAAGCAAGTCTATTCGAGTTTCTAAGTCTTTTACTTTATTCTCGACCGCTACCTTGGGTTAGCGGATTGCTAACCCGTAGACGGCTCACAAAACACGCCACTTCCGTATTAACCATCCTAGGTATCTTTAAGTAACTTCTCGATCTTTCGGTTTAGAGTTAGTAAATTTACTAACTCCCGACATCTCAATAATAACTTACTTGATTCATTACCCAAACCCGCTATTACCTAAACCCAATCCCGTTATTATACTCTATACATTTGATTAAGTTTAACTCATGTTTACTATTGTCTTAATTTCCCGTTTATAGTTCATTAATACTTGTTCTCTATACGTATATATATAAATATCGATCACGCTTTACTAACAACCTAGCGGCACATAATCGGTTAACCCTTTTTACTTCTAAACCCTAATCACGTTAATTGGTTTTCTCCGGTTAATTACTAATTATCCAGTTAAGTCATATTTACTAGTTACTTTGGTTACGGGTAAACGTCCTAACGGCTACGGTTTAGTGTTTTCCCGGTTTAATTGATTTTACGAGTATGTGAGCCGACTCACAGAAATAACCGCTAACAACGGCTTGATGCGGATGTGAATTCCCGAACCACCGAACCCTCCTGAACCACAAAACCACAAAACCACAAAACCAATCAATCTCGGACTTAAACCAAACCGGCCCAACACCTTAAAAACCGGTTTGACTAAACCGGTTTAGGGTTAAACCGTTGACCGGTTTAACATCCTTTGACCCGGTTTAATCTAACCACAAATCAACTCCAAATTCGACACAACTTATACCAATGGCCTCTATGAATAACCGGCCGGCTTTTGGCGGTGGCGAGCTTCCCGGCGGCGTTGACTCCGGCGTTGACTCCGGCGGCGGCGGTGTTGACCACGGCGGAGCTAGCTTTTCCGGCGGCTTCTTCTGCAGATCTTTATACCAAACTGATCATAATCACTAGATCTACTCATATCCATCCTCAAAACAGCCAAAAACTAAGAAGAAAGGTGAGATTCCACAAACCCTAAGGAGCGGCTGCTTCAAGGAGGTTTTCCGGCGATCTATGGCGGCTACAGGGGCGGCGGTTCACTGGACAAGATAGAGGAGCTCAGTACAAAAATATAGCACTTTGCAGAACTAAATTTGAGTTTATAGAAAGAAAGTTACAAGGTTTCTTGCTCAAGAAGAAATGAAAAACAAACTAGGGTTCTTGAGCTTTTCTTGAAGATTCAAAGAACATGCATGAACTTCTGGGCAAAAACTTGCATGATCTTGAGTGACTGAGAGAGAGAGAAGACCGAGAGTGAGAGGAGAAGATTTGGTGAGGATTTGAGCTTTACTTGCTTCTTAAGACATCATGAATCAAACAAGGGTTTTGCTTGGATGAATCTCTCAAGAACACAACAAACCATTCACATGCAAGAAGTGAATGTTTCTGGAAAAAAGAGAGTGAAAGATCGAGAGAGATTTGTAAGATTAGAGAGATGTTTAGGTGAAATGAATGTGAAAAGATGTTTACTTGCACAAAGAAGGATTCAATGCATTTTTCTCATGCATGCATGAAGAGAAGAGAGGTGGCGGTTTGGGGAAGAGACAGGTGTCTCTATGGCATCATTATGTTGCATAAACATCATAATTAACACCATACACAAGCCACTAATCACACATTCTTCCGTTACTCGGTTTTACGGTTTCTCGGGTTTAATATTTTAGAACGGCTCCGGATGATCCCATAAATTCTGAAACCTTCAACATCTGATTCTCCATTCTTTTTGATGAATTTAGCAATTTGAATCACTCCGTTTGGGTTTACGTAGCTCTAGATATGAATTTCCGAAGTTTCTTCGGTTTAGTCGGTTTCCATTCCCGGCAAGCCGAAAAACTCGTTTCCGCTCCAATTCTTCCAATTCTGGTCTTGTAAACATTTTTTATGTTAAAACATAAGAATATTTGGCCCGTCTCGGTTTCCGTCTCGAACTTTGGTAAAATTACCATTTTACCCCTGACTTAGGTAAAATAACGATTTTACCCTCGGTTGACTTTCTGCTGCCCGTTGACCGTATTTTTGATACGGGGTATCACAGATAGCTTGGAGCCTTTTTGTTAGTATCTTAGCTACAATCTTGTAGGATACGTTACACAAGGCAATGGGTCTAAAATCTGAAACTTTGCTAGTTGTAGTTATCTTAGGTATTAGCCGGATATGGGTTTCATTGGCCCTAGGTGGGAAGCTTCTGGAGATGAAGAATTTTTGGGTGTCTGTTATGATATCCTGGCCAATGATATCCCAGAATGCTTGGTAAAACCCTGCTGTGAATCCATCAGGACCAGGGGTCTTAGAGTGATGGGTAGCAAATACAGCTTCTTTGATTTCTTTGCCATCAGGTATACAAGTGAGAGAGGCATTAGTAGTCTGATCTATTTTGGGATGAAGAACATCCTCAATAATCTGAAAGTTATCATTACCATTAGAAGTAAAAATGTTTTGAAAGTACTTGGTAATTATAGAAACAAACTCTTTCTCCTCATGGTATGGGACTCCTTGATCATCTTCTAACACTGTGAACTTGTTTTGCAGCCTACGGCTTCAAGTTGCTGCATGGAAGAAAGGTGTATTTCTGTCTCCACTATGAAGCCAGATTATCCTGCTTCTCTGCTTCCAGAATTGCTCCTCAACTTTATAAAGAGAGTTTAGTTCTCTGGTGAGGCTTGTAATCAGATTCTGGTCAGGAGGGTCAACAGATAAGGCAAGTTCCAGTTGAGCTCTCAACTTAGCTATTCCCTTTGCACTATTTTGAGCATGAGATCTGGTCCAATTAATGATTTCAGATCTGCAGCGGTTGATTTTGGTAAGGACAGAATTATTACCCTCTTCCATCCAAGAGTTTTCAATCAGATTAAACACTTCCTCTTTATGTCTCAGCCTGTTATCAAACCTGAAGAGACCTCTCTTTTTTAACTCTTGCTTCATCAAAAATTGTGAGAAGGGGACGGTGATCAGAGCCCTCAAACCTAAGGTATTGGGTTCTGCCGGCAGGGAAAAGCTCACTCCAAGCAACATTGATGATAGAACGGTCCAAACGTTCCCGTATAAAGTGGGTGTGCCTCATTCCTCTCCAAGATAGAGCATTGCCAGAGTGTTTAACATTCCAGAGGCCGTTCTGACCCATGAAGCTTCTGAAGTTTATAAAGGAAGCCTCTGAACGTCTAGGACCACCTAGTTTTTCATCATGCTCCATAATTTCATTAAAGTCCCTAGTAAGGATCCAAGCATCACTCCTCATTTCAGCTAACTGAGTAAGTTCCTGCCAGACTTGTAGACGTTTTTGAATGTCAGGGGCTCCATAGATAAAGGTGATGAAGGACCATTAACCTTTGAACTTGATTCTTGCATCAATAAAGTTTGGACAGGAGAGGAGGATTTCTAAGTGGATATCTTGCTTCCAGCCAATTGCTAATCCTCCACTTAGTCCAACAGGAGGTACAGTAAAGGTATTTGGATAGTCATATTCCTTCATCTTCTTAAACACAAAATCATCTTGTCTTTTTGTTTCAGATAAGAAGAGGATATCCGAGAAGAGTTTCTTTCTCAATTCCCTTAGTCTTGGAACTGATAGGTCACTACCCATACCCTGGCAGTTCCAGCTCAGAAGCGCTAAGGAAGAGCAGACTATCGAGTCCGAAAATCCGAGGAGGATTGCCGGGCTGACTGTCTAGAAGGAGGAATAAGGGAGATTGGAGGGTTAGAGGGTCGGGATGAAGGGGGGATCCACTGTCTGGCCTACACAGAGCTTCTTTTTGGAAGCCGGGTTAGAGAGAGGTCCTAGCCTTTTCTTTGAGCTTGCACCCTGGAGAGGGCTTCTCACAACTTTTTTCTTTGAAGTGCTCCTTTAACGTTACGTTTTTTTGCAGGTGCTTTAGCTTTGGGTCCAGCAGGAGGTAGAGTAACCGCAATGGTACCCACTGCTGGCTCTAATCTCTGTGAAGCTGGGGTTCTGCCCTGGGAGTGAGTAGTTAAAAGAGGAGGGGGGCTTCTTGTTTGGCTCGGGGTGTGAAGCCTTTTACCACTGCTCAAGATCAGGTCTTCTTGAATAGGTACATTTTCATATTGAATTTCCACTTCTTGAAGCTTACTGGCTCCTGATAGAGATTCTCTGAGGTCAAACTGATTCTTCCTTTGTTGGCTTCTTTGTGAAGTGTTTAGGTGGGAAGGAGGCTGAGGAGATCTAACAGAGGATTGACTAGGTTCATGATATGAAGGCTGAGGGTAGTGTCTCGGGTTTCTGGGAGAGTTAGGTGGAGATTGGGAGTTTTGCAAGAGAGCAGAGTTCACTGCTAGCCCTTGGGGTTGATTAGGGAGAGGATTCTCAGAGCTACTCTTTGCTTTCCAGATTCTCCGGGGAGAGGAGTGATGATGCCTGGTGAAGGGGTGAGTGAGCTTCCTATGAGAATCCCTTCGGTAGCTGGATGAGAAGTCTTTTGGCCTAGACCTGTTATCAAACGAAGGTTGGCTGAGGGATCCACCTCTAGATAACTGCGAGAATTCCTGGAGTTCATGGGGTCTGATATAGTTAGCCTTGCCTCTCAGGTGGGCTGATTCTCTAGCTGGTTCTCTGTGATGTCTATGAGGGGGAGGAGGGGGAGGAAGGGATCTTTTATCAGACAAGGAGGATCTTTGGTCTGCTGATAAACGGGGGTTTGCATGAAACTGGAAGGGACAAGTCTCAGATTGGGTTTTTAGGTATGAGGGGGCTTTTGAACAGTTTGAAACTTCATGGGTCAGGGAGAAGCAGAAGGAGCAATGAGTCTTGATCTTTTCATAAAGAAACTTCACTGGGGTAACTTCTCCAGAAGGAAGCATGATGTCCAAGGTTTTTTCAAGAGGGACCAACCCATTAACTGAGACCCTCACTCTAGCTTGGTCTGAATCTTCAGCTAGGAAGGTTCCCAACTCCTCTCCAATTGTTTTCAGGGTCTGGGGGTTCCAGAAGTGAAGGGGAATACCTTGAATCTTAATCCAGAATGTAATAAGAGAGGGGAAGGTGGCGGAGATAACAGGTTCCCACCTTTGCAGCATAACCATCCAGTTCTTGAAGTGGTAAGGCCCATTATCTAAGACAGTTTGCAGCTCCTCTTCTGTCTGAAACTTGAACTGGAAGGTATCTGGGCTAAGGTCCCTACCAGTAACACGACCTTCAAGTTCCCAAAGCTGGGGAAAATAGGAGAGAATTGCACGAGGGTACTGGATAACTGGATTGGAAACTCGGCCTATCAGGGTAAGGTGATGCTGCTCAATAAGCTGGGAGCTGTTTGCTTCCGGGATTCGAACAGGGGATCTTTTTCTGATGAGGGTTTCAGATTCAGGCCATTTTTCCTTTTCAAGTCGGGAGTACCGGTTCTCCATGGTAAAGGAAGGATTCTTTTAAATGATTTGTGTAGGTTGAGCTGAGTTCTGAGACGGAAAGAGATACCAAATGATAAGGCAGAGAGGAGAGAAAGGAACTAGAGGAAATAGAGACTCCGGTTGAGGGGGATTCCGGTAAGTCAGAGAGGCAAGAAGAGGTGGTGAAGGAAAAGAGTAGATTGTTAAGTCAACATCCAAACTTTTTGAAATTCAAAAGGAACATTGGGGATAATCCTTATTAGTGAAAGGAGGGGTTTGACAGAGGAAGGAAACAGCGCTAAGACAAGGTGGACAATTGCCATTCTTAGTAAAAGTTGGAGAGAGTAAGGAGGATTTTGGGTAACCGGGTCATGGCCGGAGTCAACTCCTAGGGAGTTGGGCTTGGGAGAGTTTTCTCACTCTAAAAAACTCTTCCAATTTACTTTATAATAATTTGCATATCTATGAACTCTTTTTATATATTATAAAACAAACGATTTGATGTATTTACTGTAAATCAACATTGACAATTCTCTAGCTCTTTACATGATTACATGAAGACACAAAGATTGATCTTTTGTCTTCCCTTTACTCTTCTTCTACCCTAATTATCCAAAAATGAAGAATACTGATGAGATTTGCAGCAAGACCTTCCATCATCTCAGTATCTTTCTTGCTTTGGAAAGTAACGTTATAAACTTCACGAGTCTTCTTTTTGCACAACTCATTAACTTTCGAGATTCATGGTATTCCATGGTAACTACATCATACCAGCACAAAAGGCAGTGGAAATTATTTTCTCCATGAAAGTTAGACGTACAATCTAAACATTTTTGTGACTTGTATAAATGAAAAATATTGAGATTCGATAGATATGTCATGTCCGGTCATAGTTCTGAATTCTGATACATTTGAGAAAAAATGACTAATTAAGATTTAGGAACCAATACATCCTATAATCCACTTGTGCTAGTCCATTAATTTTAAAGCATGCTCACACATCTTTCTGAATTGCATTGAGAACATGGGTGTTGCTCAAAGATAAATCAAACTCAATGGATCGGCAAGACCGACGACCTTAGCATGATTCTTGCTTGGATCAAACATGAAATCCAAAGGTTATAAGAGACAAGATTTCATTTATACTCCTCCCATAACCCATGTTCGTCAGATAGATATTTTCCAAATTAGTAAATACTTTTGAGTTTATTTGCCACACAAATGTGAAGTTTTAAAGCCTGGGGGTATTTCGATCCTTTTAGAGTTTGGATCCTTTATTGTATTTTCTCAGAAATATGGGGTAGTGTTATTTATATTTGCAAATTGACGGACGTTAACGCAATAACGTCTTATCCGAAAAATTAAGCCAACAAACGGCGGCGTTTTCTTGGTGGTTTGAAGGAATTTTCGGGGGAATTTTCGCCAGCCATGTTTGCGTCTTCAATTAGGTTAGTCGCATCGGGTTTTCACCGGACCCTGAAATCACCGGTAAATTCTCCGAGACTCTTTACCTCTGTGCCTAGATTCTTACACTCTGATTCAAATTCACCGGTAACTGGATCAAGTCCCACTAGTAGAATCGCGATGAGCAGCGTTGAGAAAACCGTGTCGGATTCGGGCGCAACTGAGAATCGAGCGAGCAGGATGAGGGAGAAGCTGCAGAAGGAGCTCGAACCGGTGGAGTTAGTAATCGAGGATGTCTCCTATCAGCACGCCGGTCACGCCGGGATGAAAGGTAGAACCGACGAAGAGACGCATTTCAATGTGAAGATCGTCTCCAAGGGATTCGAAGGAATGAATCTGGTGAAAAGGCACAGGCTAGTGTACGATCTGCTCCGGGAGGAGCTGGATAGTGGGTTACACGCGCTTTCCATCGTCTCCAAGACTCCGACGGAGTCCAATCGTTAAGAGTTCCTCTCCTCTCTCCGATAAGGCCAGCCTGTATTTTTCTGTTTCTCTATCAGTGTTTATGTAAAACTCCTTACCATTGATGCTCATTGAAGCTTGCTTTGTTGTGGAAGCCAACTCTTCTCGATTCAAAAGATTGAATTTTTCCCTTTCAAATGCTCTGCTTTGGTATCTGTAACTCAGATCCAAAGTCTTCTTTTTTACATTTTCATGAGGTTGTTGATGTTTGTTTTTAAAAGGTAGGTGTTCGAACAAATTGCACTTGCTTTGTTAATTCACTTCGAGTTCTAGCTTTTTAGAATTTGAAACTATATTAACCACAGTTCGATGAAATGATCTTGTCTCCATTTGTTATCTCTTATTTGGATTAAGCTTTAGTTGAAAGGATGCGCAAGTCATGTTAATTTAGGATGATATGTCAGACCAAAGGCTTATGAAACCATAAGCTCCTGTTTAGAGTGGTCAAATGAAGCTCTTTTGTTGAATGTGTTAGCTTGGAGCCAATCAACAAAGAGGTTTTATTGTATTCATATTTCAGCCTCTTCTTTAATCGTTCATTCAGATTCTCTCGTTGATGACTGTAAAGCTAGACAGGAAACGCCTTTTTCCAATAGTCCATGTCCCCTTTTATGGGCTTAAACCAAGTCAAATAAGTGATAACCTTTTGTTGTGTGTGTAAAGCGAGCCGTCATTACCTTTTTTAACTGTAACTGAATCGTCCCTCTTCTTTAAGCTACTTCATCATTGACAACAGAGCGCCTTCAGAGAGCACTCTGAGCTTAGCAGAGATAGAGACAGTGATGAAGTATGGGTCAAACACTATTCATCAAGATTATCCTCAAAGCCGTGGAAGATGCAAAGGATTGGCACTCAGCCACTACTTCTCTCCCGCCGATGTTTAATCCGCTGCGACGGCGAAGTGAAACCATGTCTAGACAGCAAACTTCTTGATATTTTTACCAAGAACTCTGGTTGTTAACGTTGACGCAGCTTGGGACCAACGCTCTGCAAGAGGTGGTCTTGGAGGTGTTTTCACCGGTGATGTAGGAAACTGCCATTCTTCTTTCGAAGATCATGCATTCTTTATTCCTTCTGCTTTTTGTGCGGAATCGTTGGCTGTTAGACGGCAGTAATGTTAGCTTCGGCGGCTAATGCTCGAAACCTGGTCGTGAAGTCGGACTCACTGACGTTGATCAAGCTTCTCAACTCGAAGGATCCAAGGTCGGAGTTGTACGACGTTTTACTCGACATCTATCACTTTAGTTCTGCTTTTGATTTTATTAGATTTCAAGTTGTTCCTCGTCTGAACAATGTGGATGCCGATAGTAAGGCTAAATCGGCTCTTTCTTCTGTAAACTCTCCATCTTTGGTTGGAGACTGAACCTTTTACTTTATGATGTTGTTTGATAAAAAAAAAATGAAGTGCCAGTCAAAATTGCTAAGGGAGAAAGCTAGGAAAATATTTCATCATTATAAGTTCATTATTAACGACAGTTTTCAATGCCAAAATCATGTGACACCTTTTTTTTTTTTTTTTTTGACATCAAATCTCCATTTTATTAAAGATTCGGTGTTCGACTCTCTTCAAGAGAGAGCCAATCGGAAACCGATGAACTTACATGGAAAAATAAAAGACCGCGTGCTCTAGCTTTTTTAGCAAGACAATCAGCACGGGTATTAAACTTTCTACTAACATGCTTAATACAAAAACTTGGAAAGAAAAACTTAAGAGCGCGGAAATCTTCCAATTCCGATGAGAAGGAGGGCCATTCCATTGGATCCTCTAGCATACTAATGAGTTCCATACAATCCGAGAAAAAGCAAGCGCTAGTCAAATGTAGCTTTTGGAGGCACTGCATAGCCCAAAGGAGGGCATCGATCTCGGCATGAAGGGGGGAGAGACATCTTCTGGAACCTTTAAGACCCAAATGGACAATCTCAAGTTCTTGCTGTACGATCCAACCTTGTCCGCTTACCGAATCTGATTCTACCCATGAACCATCAATGAAGCATGAGAGACATGCTCGTGATAGGGTCATAGGTAGAGAGGTTCTCTGCGGGGAGATTGTGATCGGGTGCTCATCTTCCTGCGCATTTGCTTTCCTCCATGCTTCTTCTTCAAGTTTAGCTTTCTCTAGAGTCGTTCTAGGATCTTCATTAAAATTCTCAAACACTTTCCTATTGCGAGCCTTCCAAATAAACCACATAAGCCATGGGAAGAAACTTATGGAATCCTCAGAATTCACCATCTCTTTCGCTCTCCAAAAGAGGAAGTCCAAATTAGTAAACACCGATGAAGATAGGAAGATATGAGGGGCGTATGGAATGGGTGATAGCGCCCACGCTTGACGAGCTGGGGGGCATTCAAAGATAGCATGGTTAATAGTCTCTTTCTCTGCGCCACATCTGGGACAAGTAGAGTCTCTGCCAATGTGGTGAAGTGCAAGAGAGTCACAGGTGGGTAAGAAACCCGACGAGCATTGCCACACGAAATGTTTAATTTTTCGAGTGGTTTTTAACTTCCAACCTTGTGCCGTAAGTACCGTAGTACTTGGTCCCTGAAAAGGGGGTTCACAAGCCGGGCGAGATAGAGCTCTCGCGGCCCAATAACCGGATTTTACAGTGTAGTTTCCAGATTTGGTATAGATCCAACAATAAGTATCTCTCGAGACTAATTTGCTCGGATGTAAGCCCAAAATGAGAGAAATATCTTCTGGTGGGAAGAGCTCTCGGAGACGGTCTATTTTCCACTGCTTTGTTTCAAAATTAATAAGCGAGTTTACATATAGATGTGGATCAGTCTCATTATTATTGAGACTTCTCGGTACCCGAGCCGGGAAGTCGGGAATCCAAGGTTCGCTCCAGACATTAGTACCAAATCCCGAGCCTATAGTCTTCCTTAGTCCTGAGACCAATAATGGTTTAGCGGCCATCAAACTTCTCCAACCGTAAGAGGGTCGGTTTGAGACTTGTATCTCTAAAGGGCTTGAGTACTTGAAATATCGCCCTTTTAGGATTTTACTCAGAAGCGAGTCTGGAAATTTGAGGATTCTCCAAAGTTGTTTCGCAAGAAGGGCAAGGTTCTGTTCTTCCAAAGCCCGGAAACCTAGTCCTCCTTCAGAGGTTGGACAACATAGTTTGTCCCATGCCACCCAATGAATACCCTTACTATTAGCATTGGAGCTCCACCAATAATTGGAGATTACACTTCTTAATTTGGAACAAAGTGTCTTTGGTAGAAGATAATATGACATCACATAGTTCGGGACCGCTTGTGCTTGTGATTTAATAAGAACTTCTTTGCCTCCCCGAGATAAAAATTTTGAAGACCAAGTGCTAGCCCGGTTTTGCACCTTATCTCTGACAAAGGCAAATGTTTGTACCTTCGAACCATTGATCTGCTCTGGTAGACCGAGATATGAGCCCATTCCTCCTTCTTGAGAGATACCAATGATTCTTTTGATTTCACATTTCCTCTCATGAGGAACATCATTCCCAAACATGATAGTTGACTTAGAGAAGTTAATTTGCTGTCCAGAAGCTTCTCCATATGTTTTAATGATGTCTATAAGCTCCTTACTCTCCTGTATCTCTGCTCTACAGAAGAATAGACTATCATCAGCAAAGAGAAGGTGTGACGTCGGGGGGCTGGCTCTAGCTACCCGAAGTCCCTGGATCCTCCCATTTAGCTCCGCTCTCCTGATAAGAGAAATAAGGCCTTCAGTGCATAAGACAAAAAGGAATGGGGAAACAGGGTCTCCTTGGCGTATACCACGGGATGGTCTGATATGTCCATTAGGCACTCCATTGAGGAGGATGCGATATGAGACTGTAGTCACACAATACATAATCCAACTAATCCATTTTGGGTCAAAACCCAAATGTCTCATTATAGAGGAGAGGTAAGACCATTCAACTCTATCATAAGCCTTACTCATGTCAGTTTTAATGGCCATGAATTTTTTACGACATGAAGGATTAGATCGGAGTGCATGAAAGTTCTCTTGTACTATAAGGATGTTATCTGTAATTAGTCTCCCAGCTACAAAAGCAGATTGGGTCTCGAAAATTAATTCCGGAAGGATCTTCTTTAGTCTCAAGCTCAAAATCTTAGAAATAATTTTATAGCTCACATTGCAGAGACTGATTGGCCGAAAACCTGACATTTCTCTAGGTTTATCTCCTTTCGGGATCAAGCAGATATTTGTCTCATTTAATCTTGGATCAAAAGAACCATCCGTGAAGAAATCCATGATAGACTGGACTAGTTCTGGACCCACCACATCCCAGAACTTTTGGTAGAATAAGGCCGTCATCCCATCTGGACCCGGGGTCTTACTGGGATTTAATGAGAATAATGCTTTCCTAATCTCCTCCATCGTAGGATTCCGAGTTAGCTCGGCATTCATAGTTGGAGTGACAATCTCAGGAATGTCCTGGAAGAGAGGGTTCAGATCGCCAACAGAAGAAGAAGTGAAGAGAGCATCAAAATATTCTACTGCAACTCTCTCAATTCCTTCCTCATCGTCTACCCAGCCGCCATTAGAGTCTAACAGTCCTAGAATCCTATTCCTTGCTCTCCTTTGTTTTGTGATGGCTTGAAAAAATTTGGTAAAGTTATCTCCGAACCGAAGCCAGGTCGTCCTACTCTTCTGCTCCCAAAAGGCTTCTTCCTCTTTGTATGCTGCCAAGAGTTCTCCTTTTAATACAAGAATTTCTTCCGTAGAGATAGTTCCATCGGTATGAGCAAGATAAATCTTATCTTGTAATTCTTTAATAAGAATTTCAGAGTTTGTTTGAGTATTTTTCTTCCACACCGAGATCGATTTTCTACAATTTTGGATGCAGCACGAGAGTGAGTTTTGGCCTCTAGGTAGTGCATGGCTCCAACCGGCTGTAATGGCCTCCTTTAGACCCGGTTTTCCTAGCCACCGTTTATCAAAAAGAAAGCGTCTTCTTTTCTTTCCAGGTCTATTTAGGATAGATGCGAGAAGAGGTCTGTGGTCGGATCCCCACATCTTAAGGTACTCCACATTAGTGTGGGAAAACACATTATGCCATTCTTCATTACCTAAAGCTCTATCCAAACAGCACTTTATTAAGCCATTTTTCCTCCGACCAATCCAAGAGAGAGGATCTCCTTGATATGGGAATTCAAGGAAACCACAACAATCTATCATGGCTCGAAATGGGAGGAAGGAGGCTTCTGAGCGTTTTTTTCCACCACTTTTCTCATGGTTCCCTATAATTTCATTAAAGTCTCCTATAATGAACCATGGACATGTGAGGGAAATACCTATACGAATAAGTCTTTCCCAGACATAAGCTCAGTGTTTAACCACCGGATCACCATAAATAAAGGTCATAAACACTCGATTTCCATCAATAATAGTCTCGATATCAATCAAACGATCATCCAAACATAATATCTTGACCGGGAAATCCTTAGAATGAAAAAGATCTAGACCTCCACTATATCCTCTCGGATTCACTGTGTGGAGATTATCAAAACCTAACGAAACTTGCAAATTTTGCAGAAAGAAGTGGTCATTCTTTGTCTCTGATAAAAACATAAAACCTGGGGAATACATTTTACACATTTCCTCCAGTCGGCGGGAAGTATCCTTAGATCCCACCCCTTGACAATTACATGCAATGATCCTCATATGCAGAGACTGGGTGGGTTTTGGAACCCCACCAGACCTGCATTAGTTTTGATTTGGTTTGAAACATTGGAAACAAAAATTTGTAACTAATATGACGAAACTAATCTCTCCATACGGGAGGAGGTTAAGTGTTTTTCCTTAGACAAAAGATATGCAAGAAGAGTTCTTTCCCCATCAAAAGAGGAAGATAAAGGCATTCTTTTCCAAAAAAAGAATGAAGATTGTGGTGATCTCTCTCTTAAAAAGGAAAGAAATGGTAGTAAACTTTCCCATTCAAAAGAATAAATTCGTGATGTTTTTTTGAGTGAAAGTGATCTCTCCGTAAAAGAGGAAATTAGTCTCTCCTTAATGGAGGAAATTGTTAAGCCAATTAGTGAACGGCATGGAAGTAGGCTTGGTATGGTTGGATGATGAATAATCATATACTGAAGAATGGGCCAGGTCCACATTTTTAAAATTTTAAACGACGATGAAGAGGCATTGGGCCAAGCCCGTGAGACCAAGGCAATCCCAAAAACTGATGGTCCGTACGACTCACCTCCGCGGAGCATTTGTCCGGTGAGGAGGGTTCCGGCTGAAACAGACCGGGGGGAGGAACGGTTTTGGGAAATCCACGAAGAGCATACATATGGGAAAACTTCGAAAGCAGAGTTCGTCAGGTTGGCGACCGGAGACGGCGGATCTGGTGTGACAAGCAAAACTGGAAATAAAAATGGCATCGGAGGTTCCGGTGACATGTTGAGCAACATCAGCCGGACGTGAACAATAGATTCACTTAGATCCGTTGAGAAAGACAGCAGGAAGGATGAGCCCAAGACCATCGGAGCAACGTCGGAATCCATGGAGGACGCAAACGGAGGCTGAAGTAGATCTCGCCGGAAACCACGGTTCCGGCGGAAAAAGGAGAAAGCAGACTTCAGGTTCACTAGCTGATGACCCGAGAAGGAGGAAGGAGCTTGTCCGACGTTTGATGAGACCGCGACATTAGATGGAGAGGAGGCTAGTGCGACCGGCGGAGGGGAGGGAACGAGCGACACTCTCCTAGGCTCCGGCGGAGAGGGAAGATGAAAGAGATGGTCGGTCTTTGCAAATTCCATAGGATTCATGATGATCCACGGCTGCGAGATGAATCTGGCGTAATAGATCTCGTCACTGACGACGGAGGTAAGAGAACAACGATTCTGCAGGGATCTTGAAACGGGAACCATTTTTCTCTGAGGGACATTGAAGACTAAAGCTCCAGAAACCAAAAATCTTTGCACAACTTAGCTTCACATGACATCCATCGAAGCATATGATGCGTCAAGAGGGGCACAAATCATCACTCATCCCATCAAGCTCCTCTTAGCAGGAAGAGATGAGTTTCACAGATTCAAAATTTGAAACGGAGAGGGAGAGAGAGAGAGAGAGAGAGAGAGAGAGAGAGAGAGAGAGAGAGAGAGAGAGAGAGAGAGAGAGAGAGAGAGAGAGAGAGAGAGAGAGAGAGAGAGAGAGAGAGAGAGAGAGAGAGAGAGAGAGAGAGAGAGAGAGAGAGAGAGAGAGAGAGAGAGAGATACATGTTCACTATATATTTGTAATATTTGGTTGGTTCCAAAATCATGTGACACCTTTGTAAATAATGTCCCTTTATTATTGGGGAGGAGATGGATGCAATGAGATAGGAACAATTCTTGGGTTCAAATGGGTTTACCCCCTCTTATTTTATACAACCAGATAATTACACCTAATATGCTATTAAAAATAATTAAAAATAAAAGGTAACTATAATTAAAAAGACAGGAAATAAAATAATTAAAAAGACAGCTTTCAATCGTACGTGTACATATATATATATACACGTGACTTTTAAAGTGATACCACCAAAAACAAACTAATTTTAATTTTAAGATTTGGTGTTAGGAATATAATTTTGAAAAACAAAATAATTAAAAAAATTTTTAATAACAACCTTAAGATGAACCACCATAACTCTCGTCAAAATCCTATAAAATAAAAAAATAAAAATTATTTTTAAAAATTAACAAATGACACAATTCTAAATAGTAAAAATAAAGTATATACTTTGAGAAGTTGTTAATAAAACGACCCACTAGATAAAGACGAAGATAACTGGATATCGGGAGCAAGAGTCGAGTCCTGAATTTTTTTTTATTTATCCAATATTAATATGTATATATAAGACTTAAAATTGTTAAAAATTGACATATAACACAAATCTAAATAGTAAGAACTAAGTATTTACCTCGATAACTTGTGAGTCAAATGACCCACTAGGTAATGTCGAATTGGTAGTAGCAACAGATAATTGGGTATCGAGAGCAAGATTCGAGTCCTGGAAAATTTATCGATTTATCCAATAATTAATATGTATATGTATATAAGGCTTAAAATTATTAAAAACTAACATATAACTCAAATCTAAATAGTAAGAATAAAGCATTTACTTGGAGAACTTGTGTGTAAAATGACTCACTATGTAAAGACGAGCTAGTTGTAGCAACAGATAATTGGGTAACGGAAGTAAGAGTTGCGTCCTGAAACATTTATCTAATTATTAATTTTCATACGTCTATACATTATAAGACTTCAAATTATTAAAAATTGACATATAACTCAAATCTAAATAGTATGGATGAAGTATTTACCTGGATTACTTCTGAAAAATCTAAGATTGGACTGGTGGTGGGACCAGATAACTGGGTATTGGAAGTAAAAGTTGTGTCCTGAAACATTTATCAATTTTATCCATTATATATATATATATATATATATATATATATATATATATATATATATATATATATATATATATATATTGATTAAGTTGTGTTTCAATAAAGACACTCACGAAAAAAGAAAAATGATTTATTAAATACCTAAAATGATAACGTTCTCTTTGCTCTAGCATTAGTCGATAGTTTTGATGTGCCACGTTTTTTCATCTCAAGAGCATTTAAATATCGCCCTTGGGGTCCGACTTTTTTGTTCTTTGGTCGTCCAAGAGAAGCTTTCCTTTTAATTCCACGTGCATTTGGAACTTCCTCGTCTTCTTCTTCCACATGTTCAACATCTAAAGTTTGTAGCGTCCATGCAATTTTTTTCACAAGTTCCTTTTTGTTTTCTTCCAAATTTTTAAGCAACTGAAAGGAAGCTTCATTTGCACACAATGTCAATTCTATATGTTCAGCAGCAACAGATGCAATCTCGCGGAAATTGCGACACAAATGGCTATATCGCTTTCCAATTGATTGCTTCATAGTTTCATTAGGTATCTCTGAACGATAAGAAGATATGCTTCGTGCCTTTGCCTCTCTACTCCATCGTTGCAAAATGTAGTTAGATGGAATTCTTCTAACATTCTTCTTATCCAACACTTTTAATGCATGACGACATAAGATCCCAGCAAAAGAATACTTCATGCAACTACAATGTATTCTTTGGTTTGTAGCATCATAATTAACTAAATGCTCTCGCGCTCCACCACAATACGATACTTTGTATTCATACACCATCTCAGACTTACTAATCTTTTTGGCAACATAATCACCGATAACTGTATATTGCTTCTCGAAAGCTATAAACTTCTGGTGTATACACCTCCTTTGCATGTTGCAACATCTCTACAGTGGCACGTAATACCGGCGAGGTATGCATCATACTGAAGTCAGCAGTTAATTCTTTATATCGTCGATCATCAAACACTCTTTCGTAGTGTTCAAAGAAGGACAACAAGTCATAACTGCGCTTTAAGTATCTTTTTAATATATTATTCATACTTTGACTACGTTGTGTGCTCACCATATCTGCCGTAAAAGTATGACGTCCATATACCATTGCCCATTTTTCTCTCAACTCAAACACATTTTTCAACCATTTATTCTATGTCAATTTATGCTTTTTTAGCATATCAATCCATGCTAATAACCAATCTTCTTCTTCCTCGCAGTCATATACACACTTTCCAAAGTCTGTGGCAAACTGTCATGATCCATGAAATACATGACTCAAGTTCTTTGCAGCATTTTGGTAAATATGCCAAACACATAATCTATGTTTTGTTTCAGGGAACACCTTCACTATTGCACTCGCCATTGCTGCAGATTGGTCTGTGAGAATTGTTTCTGGTTTTTTTCCAGACATTGCTCCAAGGAAAGTCTCAAAAAGCCACTTAAATGACTCAGTAGTTTCATCATATAAGAGAGCAGCACCAAACAAAATGGTTTGCTTATGATGATTGACCCCGACAAATGGAGCAAACGGTCTACCATATTCATTGGTCTTATAAGTCGTGTCAAAGCAAACGACATCTCCAAAAAGATTGTAATCACTTATAGACCGATCATCTGCCCAAAAGATATTAGTGATCATATCGTCCTCATCAAGTTGCATTGAATAAAAAAAGATGAATTATCTTCTTTCTTTTTCTGGAAATATTCCAAAACTGCTCCAGCATCTCCTTTTTCCATGTTTGCCATTCTCTTTCGGTATATGTAATTTCGGTAATCTTTCTCCATAAAACCTAGGTTTTCTCTCCCTCCAACTTCTCTAGTCATCATTTCAACGGTTGCTTTCGCTGAAATTCCTGACATCTCGGCATCATCAACATGTAGTGTTTGAGCGACAAAGACTATTCGATTGCCCTTCAACAAATGTTTCATAGGTGTCTTCACTAAATCATGGTTATGATTCGGCTCGAAAGACACAATCTTATATCTTCCGGTACTCTGAAGGTAGCAAGTCATATGAGCTTTACAGCCACACCGTGTGATTGGTTGTGAATAAGATTTCTTTACCCTAGGTTCCTTCCTATACCCTTCTTTTGAGCAAACATAATGAAGTCTTACTACCTTATCCTTTTTTTTCTTCCTCCGTTGTTTTCTTACGTTGAAACCATGATTGCCTCCATACTTTGTATAAGCTATGTATGCAGCCTCATCAGAACTAAATTCCATTCCAATGTATATCTCATCTTTCTTATCACTTTCCATGTTTGCTTCTAAAGTAGCAACCTCTTCAGTTTGAACATAATCCTCTTTGTTGGCAATTTCATCTTCTTCGAAATCACTAACTGAAGTTTCATCTCCACTTACTGAGTCATTTTCTTCCTCAGCTACAAGGTTAATCGTATTTTGACTTAACAAACCGGATTCACCAGAGCTTTGCACCAAAGAACCATACTGACCAGAAATAATATTTTCATGACCAATTAAATGATTACTCTTCATTGTGACTTGTACTAATGATTTTAAATTACTATTATAAATATAAATTACTATTATATATATATATATATATTTTTAAAATTATATAAATCAAGCCAACGAATACATATCTAACTATTATATATATTAATAACAAATAGACCAAGATATAAGAAATATTTGTTTATTAAAAATCACAGAAAAGACTTATGTGAATGAATAATATATTTATATTTATGATCGATGTACCTCTTTTAATTTAGAAACTTCTTCATTATCGGATGCACTTTTCATGTTAAAGAAAAACCTTGAAACTTTTTTTCTTCAGATTTCCTAATTCGGCTTTCCTGTATAAAAACAAACAGTGACCAATTAGGAGTCATCTTCCTTCATGAAGAAGAACCAAACGTGCTATAACAAATATTCTAACAAATATAAATCAGCAAATAGCAGTTCATAGTATGTTAGACAAGAGCTCTTCAAAAAAAAAACGTTCATAATTTCTAATTGCAAATTTCAGTAATATAACATTATTTGACCTCGTGTTGTTTATATTGTTTTCTGCCGCTAAAGAGAGTAGAGTCTAGACAAAGAAAATATCTCCAGAACTGTTGGAAACAAAAACCAAACCAATTTGACTATCATCAGAAACACTTTTTCATGTTATTTAAAGCAATTAAGAAGGCACATATGGACGTTTGACCAGAAAAAAAAAGAAGAAGGCACATATGGACAAATCCAATCAGAAGAGAACACAACAGAGAGCACTAGTAGACAACGCCAAAAAAATCCAGATAATAAGCAAACAAAATTTAGCATAAACCCAACCTCCCAAAAATTGTTTGCCTAATCAGTTTAGTTTCACGAGTTATTTATAAGAGATTTATAATGATATTTATACAAAGAAAAGAGATAAACAACAAATTTGTTAGTCTAAATCTCTTCGTAAAAAAAAAGAAAACCTAAGATTTTTTCTGATTTTTAACTATTCTTTAATACTAGATAAACCCAACAATTTTTTTTAATTATTTTATTTCTGTCTTTTTAATTATAGTTACCTTTTTATTTTTAATTATTTTTAATAGCATATTAGGTGTAATTATCTGATTGGATAAAATAAGAGGGAGTGAACCCATTGGTTCACCCCTAGGGGTGAATCCAAGAATTGTTCCCCTATAAAAGAGATTAAGGTTGTGAATGTATGTGACGTTTGATGTGAAACGCATGGCGTTATAAAACACATGTAACCATTCAAGATACTTTAACAAGTATGTTTTAAACTAAAAAGAAAAAAGAAAAAGAAAGAAAGAAAAAGAAGTGTGTTTTACATTTGTGCATGACCGCACTTAAAAGAGAATTGCACCATAATTGGTGTGGTTAAGTAGATATATTAATATAATTATTTAAAAATTTGAAAATATTGAAAATTTTAATATAAATAAATAGTTTTAATTTTTGCATTAGACAAGAATATTATATTTTATAAATAAAAATTGAACCAAATCCAAACAAAAAATTAAAACCGAACCCGAACTGTCAAAATATTTGAATCGACAAAATACATGTTGTTTTACATATGACTGAATAAAATATTTGGATCTGAAGATTCAAACCGAATCCGACTCAAAAGGTGGTACCGAACCAAATCAGAAACCGATAAAATACTCGAACGCAACCTAAACTCCTAAAATTATAATTATAAATTTGAAGTTATTAGATTTTTAAATACTAAAATAATCAAAATATCTAAAATAACTTAAATATCATAAATACTTTGTTATAATTATCAACACAACATTTTTTAATAAAATTTAACCAATTTTGTTTTTCATATTTGGATATCCGAATTCAACTCAACTCAAACCATAAAATAATTATATGAAAATAGTTTTTCAATAGTTTAAACACAAAATTATTAATTCTAATTTATGATTTCATTACAGTTATTAATATATTTTAGTTTTTAAATGTTTATGTACAATTTATATCCCACATCACTTTTTCATTTTTACTTTTCATACATTTATCTTGTACCGCATATAGCGTTATTTTACCATTCAAACATTGTTTTGTACCGCTTATTCCACACTAACCGCACATGTTCCGCATAATGCGTTTCTCTCGTAAAAATCGTATTTCAACTGTTCCGCACCGCTTGATTTGCTTGTCCCGCACCGCTTAACCCGTTATAACCATTCGAAGCCTAAAAAAAATAAAAAAAATCTAAAAAGTGTAGAATAGTAATATTTTATAATAAGTAATTCACCATTATCTATATATCTTACTATATAACGCTCCAATCTTTAATTTTATAATTAACACGATCGTGATATATCTGACATATGACAAGTAATTTATGAAAATTAAAGTTTTATAAAATAAAAAAAATTTATATTGGGAAAAATACCAAACAATACTCGAATTATTTCATTTTGGCCAAAAAATATTTGACCTATAGAGCTGGCCGAAAAATACATCAACTTTGATTGACTTTTCGAAAATACCCAAACTTATAGTTGACTTGGCCAAAACAGTACACCGTTATCTCATCCGTTAAGATGAAACGACGAATCGTTAACGGTTCCGTTAAAACAAAACAACGTCGTTTTATCCAAAAAATTTGTTTGGGAAAATTACCAAAATAAACCTGAACTTTTTAATTTTGGCCAAACAATACCTGAACTGTTTTAGTTTTGGCCAAACAATACCTAAACTATAGAGCTAGCCAAAAATACAAACCCCAAAAATTGGGTTTGAAAATAATTTTACACCACAAGCCTTTGAACTCATATGTTGCATTGAAAACATGTTTTACCATTAGACTATCTCGATAATTCGAATATTACTTACAACAACTAATATATAAACTTAATAGTTCATATATAAATAAGAACACAATTAATTGAATCCGAGATTAATGAGATCTTTCGGTATACTTTCCAGTCGACTGTAATACCTTGTCTCGAGATATATTCAACGGGCAATTCAAATGTCAATGGATAGTCATTAGAGGTTATTTGTGCAATTTTCAGAAAGAAGACCGAAAATTTTGACGGTCCAAGTGAATCTTTTTTTATTTTTTAAAAATTACTTAGAAGACAGAGAATGCAAAAAACGGAAAATCTCATTAATCCAATTTTCGATCTTCTTTCTGAAAATTGCACAAATAACCTCTAATGACTTTCCATTGACATTTGAATTGCATGTTGAACATATCTCGAGACAAGGTATTACAGTCGACTGGGAAGTATACCGAAAAATCTCATTAATCTCGGGTTCAGTTAATTGTGTTCTTATTTATATATGAACTATTAAGTTTATATATTAGTTGTTTTAAATAATATTCGAATTATCGAGATAGCCTAGTGGTAAAACACGTTTTCAATTCAACATGTGAGTTCAAAGGCTTGTGGTGTGAAATTATTTTTAAACCCAATTTTTTGGGTTTGTATTTTTTGGCAAGCTCTATAATTTAGGTATTTTTTGGCCAAAACTAAAAAAAAACCAGGTATTGTTTGACCAAAATTTAAAGTTCAAGTATATTTTGATAATTTTTCCAAACAAAAACTTTGGATAAAACGACGTTGATTTGTCTTAACGGAACCGTTAACGGATCGTCGTTTCATCTTCACGGATAAGATAACAGTGTGTTCTTTTGGCCAAATCAACTACAAATTTGGGTATTTTCGAAAAGTCAATCAAAGTTGAGGTATTTTTTTGCCAACTCTATAGTTAAGGTATTTTTTAGCCAAAATGAAATAGTTATGGTATTGTTTGGCATTTTTACCAATTTTAATTATATTCATCGGATTTAGAATTTTCTTTAGTTTTAAAATAGAATGTGTAAAACTCATCTAATACGAACTATGACTTGTTTTGACAATATTTCAGACTTTTAAGACATTTTAAGCTTCTTTTTTTCTTTATATTCAAAATTTTAAAAGATGTTTCATTTTGTAATTCACAATTATGCTTGATTTTTTATTAAAAGGAAAAATAAAAAGTTAAATTTGTCAAAGCTCCTTCCTTGTAAAAAGACAAATTTCTTCAATTGCTTAAACTGTATTTAATTTCGATGATCTGACAACCGGTTATTGTAGAACCCAAGTTATGGGTCATATGAGATCGGCGATTGAATTGCGATTGGTATAGACATTAAGGAAAGAAGAACGGAGTTGAGACTATGAAATCTCTTTCCTTAATTCGAATTATCACCCGCAGTGAAACGGTTCTGTTGTGATAATCGAATCCCAGGATAAAACCGTTATCGAAACGATTTCGCTATCACTCGAAAAAACGTTCCCGAGGAACGAAAGTAGTACGATATACTCTCGAGACTAGGAAGGAGACGATGGAACAGAGCATTGCAAATGATTTTGCGTGTATGTGTATAAGCATTATGAACAGAGAGCTTCTGCTTTGTTTTTTATGGAGGAAAGGTGAGGAGGATAACGTTTTGAAAATGTGTTGATGATGAGGTCAAAGAGCCGTTGGAAGTGCGCGTAAATCACGGAGGTGAGTGGAGTTTTCGATGGAGTGGGGTACAAGGTAATCAACGAGAGCATATCCTGTCGTTTAAACCAACCATTAACCCACTGGTTTAATTTAAAACCACCAAACCGATTAAACCACCAAACCAATTGATTTTGGTTTAACAAAAAATTTCCCAAAAAATAATACGCGCGCGGAGGTCCCTTCTGGGTCTATTACCAAGATCCAAGACCCAAGACCCAAGGTCCATGCCCAGGTATGTCTGGTTTATGAACCAAAAACCGATAAGCACTACTGTTGTGTGCATATCCGATACAGTCCACATATTTCGGTCATATCGTGACCTTTTTCGGAGGCGGCACTGCCACTTTTGCTAGGCACCCCCCACACTTTCAGGTATTTATATGCAAGTACAACACCTTTCCAAATTTCATAGGGTGTCTTGCCGGTGACCTTGTGCGGAATTTAGTTAAGGATATAATTTGATGTAAGCAACGCCTCCCCCCACATGTTCTGGGCTAACCCAGATTCTTGAAGCATTACATTCATCATCTCTTTCAGAGTTCGGTTCTTTTGTTCCACAACTCCGTTAGATTCAGGTGAGTAAGGAACAATCGTCTGATGGATAATTCCATGTTCCATATAGAAAGCATTGAATCGGCTGGTTCCTTCTCCAATTTCGGGTTGATCCTCCTCGAGGTACCGCGAGAGATGCATCCCATGGAGATAGAACTTCATCTAATTCGACCACATCTTCCAGCTTTTGACGTTGAACATGTCAGGCAATAAGCCCTGGCACGAGGCTTGAAGAGAAGCAAATGCTGGTGGAGGAGGAGGAGCATGATACACCACGTTCTTCTCGGCTTTCTCTTTTTCAGCCCTTGCCTTTTCAGATTTCTCTCTTTCCATTCCCTCGGAATCAGCTTGAATCAAGGCCCTGCGTGCTGTTTCTTCGGCGCTTACATCCATATGAGAAATTGGTATCGAACCCGAACCAACCACATTTTCACTTTCGTTTGTCATTTTCCTGATACAAATAAACAAAAATGTATCAGTTTTCACGTTAATAAACGATCTTAGAATGAAAAAATGAAACGCTATTTTGGGTTTTGAAAACCGCAAACACAATCGCAAAAGCGTATTGAAAATGTAGTCACTATTTTCAGCGATTAACAAACCGTTTCGTCGCAATGCGTTTAAAACGATTTATGATAAAAGATTCGTGTAAAAGCGTTTAAGCAATTCATAAAACCGAAAACATTATATAATCGTTAACACGATTAGCGTTATAAACGCGGTGAGGCGGAAACGCTAATCTTCGATTGGACAATGCTATGCAATCGCGGTAAAGCTTATAAGCAATTCACGAACAAAAAACAATTCATGTAATCGCTTGGCATGCGTTTCACATAACTGTAAGATCTCAATTCCGCGTATCCAAAGATAGCAAGAATTTTAGGGTTTAAATTAGGGATTCTAAAAGAAGAATTTAAGAACACGGTGAGAATTAGGAAATTAGGGTTTATATGCCGGTATTTCCGAGATGGAAGTCTGATATATCATGATTTTTACCGGTTTTATGCCATGATATAAGTGTGTTTTAGAGTCTTTTGTGTTCTTTTAGAGTCTATTACAGGTATAATCAGGTTTGGAGCAGAATTGGAGATATTGGAGCATTTTGGAGATTTTTGGAGTGTTTGGCCGAGAGATTGAGCTCACTGACCAGAAAGCAGGACTGCATCGATCGACACACTATTGTGCATCGATCGACACACTAGCGAGATGGGCCGAACTCGGCGGTTTAATGAAGAATGAAGATATTACACTTTGGCCCATAAGTTTCCAGTATTTACAAAGAAGCCCCAGCCGAGATTTAGCCTATATAATTAGGATTTTGGTGTTTTATTTACTAACGCTTTCATACTTAGAGCTAAGGGATTTTTAGAGCTTTTGGGGGCTGATCTGATCATGTACTTCATCTATTTTGGAGAAGATTTCGAACCCCTTTATCTATTTAATTTCTTATATGCAATCTATTAATTCTATGATTTCTGTTTCATTAATCATGTATGAGTAGATTCATAGTTAGGTTTAGGGTTTCTCATTAAGGATTTCATGACTTGCTAGACTTGTTTAATTCAGTTAAGGATTCACATGAATATAATGTTCTTCGATCTAAATTGAGTTTAATGCTAGTTCTAACCTGATCAATTAGAATCTAGATCTTAGGTTGCTAAATACGACACGAAAGTGTGGTTTAGAATCTGAACTATTTAGGTTGCAGATACCCTATATACTACAATCACTTAACTGTGCACTTGCAGTAGAATAGGATTAAAACCTGACCCTATCAAGTTTTTGGCGCCGTTGTCGGGGACTCTTAGAGTCTTTGATAGGATCGAACTTAGGGTTTTTACTAGGATTTTTATTGTTTTTGTTTCGTTTTGTTTTTAATTTTTGTTTTTAGTTACTAATTTTTCTCTGTTTTCTCTCTGTCGCAGGTACCGATTTCGCATAGCGTCGATCGTTGCACCTGTGTGTCGATCGTCACTAGGCGATTCTGAGATTGAATCGATCGTTGCACTGATAGCATCGATCGTTGCTTGACGATTACAGACAGTTTATGCAGACGCGTGAAACTAGAAGTAATCAGAACTTGAACCTCGTTAATCTCGGACTTGAAGAACTTGGACGTCTAGAGAGAACTAACAGAAGAGAAAGAAGAGCAAGGATGGTGGTACAGAAGGTAATCATTATGCCTGATGCTCAAGGTACCCTGAGGGACCGAGATAACAATCTGTACAATGCTGCTGGGCATAGGATTGATGCTGAAGGGAATGTAATCCCTGATCCTCCTGAGCAACCGCAACAGGAGCAGAACCAAGGTCAAAGAAAGGCCCAAGGTAGACAGATGGTTGCCCATGAGAGGACTTTAGCTGACTACAACAGACCGGATGAGTTTCATGCAAACCGGTCAGCTTTAGTGATTCCTGGATTTGAGAGGAATGATTTTGAGATCAAAACCATCTACTATTCGCTGATGAGACAGAATGCCTTCCATGGTCATCCCACGGAGCAACCTATGGATCACATTGATCAGTTTGAGGACATAATCACTGGCATGAAGTATGATGGAGTTTTCCAGGATTATCTGTTTCTCAAGCTCTTTCCATACAGTCTCGCTGGAGACGCTGCTGCATGGTTGAAGCAACTGCCACCTGGGCAGTTTGATACTTGGGCAGCCCTGAAGAGTGAGTTCCTGCGTCACTTCTATGATGACGCTCGTTCTGATCAGTCCAGACAGGACATTCTGACATTTTCCCAAGGTCATACTGAGCTTCTTAAGACTGCCTGGATGAGATTCAAGAAGTACCAGCGTGACTGCCCACACCATGGATTCACTGAGGTCACAGTGCTAGGTATCTTCTTCAGAGGCATAGATCTTCCATATCAGTCTGCGCTGGATAATTCCAGTAATGCCAACTTTAACACCAGGACTCCTGCTCAAGCTAAGCAGTTGATTGATAACTTAGTGAGCAGCAACAGTTGCAAGACTATGGATGAGAGGAGAAAGAAATCTGGTGGAAGTGTAGAGAATTCGGAGATTGCTGATATTAGATCTAAGCTGGACACAGTTTGTAATCTTCTAGCTGGTAAGAAAGCTATCCACTTTGCCCAAGATGTTGAGGTAATTCAGACTGAGGAGGACACTCAGGAAGAAGATGTGAATTACATTGGAAGATCTTGTTTCCAAGGTAACAGATTTGGTAATCAGCAGTGAAACAAGTTCTTCAATGGAGGACAGAAGAGCGCCTTCATAGGCAATCAGAAGTCAGCTGGTTTTGGACAGACTAGTGGTTTTCAGAAACCTTTTGGACAAGGTACTCAGAGAACCTATGGATCTTCATCTTATCAGACTCCTCCTGCAGCTACTGCTCATGAGAGAAAGTTGGAAGCAATGATGGAACAGCTGCTGGAGAGTCAGACCAAGATTTTTGTGGACTGCAATAAGAAGTTGGATGCTGTCTATGAGGATCTCAATGGAAAGTTTGAGTCTCTGAACACTCATATGAAGCAGTTGGATACTCAGGTGAATCAGATTTCCAGTTCTATGAAGGGAAAAGGAGTGGCAGGCACCCATATTAAGGCTTGGTCTGTGTACATTGATGATGGATCTCACCTAGGTGAAGGATTTGAGCTAAGCACAGCTGAGTTGGTAGAAGAGGTTGAATTTTCGGATTTTGAGGAAAATCTCTCGGGTGAAAACTGTGAAAACAGTGTTGCATCGATCGATGCACCCTTAGCATCGGTCGATGCAGGTCGTGAACAGACTCGCCGGATTCTGATGGCATTGATGCAGATTTAGAGCTTGATCGTTTATTCCCTGGAGTGTCTGAGATTACTCAACAGGAGATTTATGCACAATCCATTAGATTATATCCCTCAGTATCTGAAGTAATTAGGCAGGAGATTGAAGAGCTTAAGCGGCTGGAGGAGATTGGTGAAGAGTTGGAAGAAATTCCATCATCTGATGATCCAACTTATCACCCATGTGTGCAGAGGTACTTGAATAAAATGTTGCCTTTGGATAAAGAGCTGAAAGATTGGGTGATTGTAGTCCCTCAACAGATAAGTGATGTGCTATTAACCAAGGTTCCCAAGAAGCTGCCTGATCCTGGGATTTTTGTGCTAAGTTGTACCATCTTTGAGGATAGCTTTAGGCGCTCTCTTTGTGATCTGGGAGTTGCTGGAAGTCTTATGCCATACTTTGTGGCAGAGAAGCTGGGTATGCTGGATTTTTCTCCTACTAGGACCTCTCTTGTCCTAGCTGATCAGTCTATACGAGTTCCAGAAGGACTCCTTGAGGACATCCCTGTGAGAGTTGGAAACTATTTAGTTCCAACAGACTTCTTAGTGCTAAAGTATGACAGTGATTCTGATAATGCGTTGATATTGGGTAGACCATTCTTGGCTACAGCTGGAGCAGTAATAGATGTAAGGCATAGTCTGGTAGATCTCCATCTGGGAGATGAGCTGCTGCACTTTGAGATGGACAAGCTGCGCAAGCCACTGATAGATGGGCAGACCTTCACCATCATGGATGGAGATGAAGAGCATTCAAGTCACACTACGGTTTTGGATCCTGGAGAGCAGTTTACTCCTTCTTTTCTTGGACAGGATCATTCTGATACAGCTTATTCTCCTCCATGGATGAGGAGGCTTGCACAGAGGCAATCAAAGTCTTTGTCAGGATCTCCAGCATACTGATCTTGTTCGTCCGGTCAAGCTAATGACCTTAAACAAGCACTGAGTGGGAGGCAACCCACTGTTAGGTTTAAGTGTTTTTCTTTCTTATTTTTGGTGTTTTTCTTAGGATTTCACGTTTTTGTTTTTGCTAAGTTTCAGATACAGAACTCGAGTCTGGAGATGTGTGACGATCGATGCACTTGTGCACCGGTCGTTGCAAAGAGATTACGACGAAGAGAGGTGATCGCATTGGGACGATCGTTGCGGTCCTGTGCAACGGTCGTTGCAATTGGTTCAATTGCAAAATTAAGGTACGTGCGCTAAACCGGAATCAATCTGGTTCAACCAGCAACGATCCTTCTATGGCTCATCCGCTGGGAGAGCCTTCCACACGAGCTTCATCTTCCTCTGCTCCTGCGCCTGCTGCTGCCCCTGCTGACGATATTGGACCTTTCCCAGAGCCCACGATGCCTTATGGTGATATGTCTGAGGCAGAGTGGAGAGAGCGTTCAGATGGTATTCTACGGGTCATCTGGAACTTCATGCGTACATGCACTTGCAGGAGACAGCCACAGGTTCATCAGCCCGTCCCTGCTGACGTCGACAGCATTCTCCTGCGGCCGCCAGTGACACTGAGCGCTGTGGTGGGATAGATGATGATGAGAGCGAGAGTGTGTAGTCTCCATTTTTAGACAATCGGTTCTGTATTCTGTTATCTTTTTCTTTTTCTTTGCACTTTTTCTTTTTGATTTTTAGGATGCTACTATGTTTGGATGGTTGTGCTTGATTTGATACATCAGTTGCTTTGATTTTACTCTATTTTCAGTGTTTTCAGCTTGCAGGATCGAAAATATGGTTTTTCCAACGGACTAACCTGCTAACTTGCTGACTGATCGAGTTTACGCAGTGTGTCGATCGACACACTACTGTGCCGATCCTCACAACACGATCGAAATCGCATTGCAGCGATCGTTGCGGTCCTGAGCAACGATCGATCATACACGAAAATCGCACAGCAACGGTCGATGCACCTAGTACAACGATCGATGCCTGAGCGACAGAGGTAAAAATCCGACAGAACTCAACCAATCTTTAAACAAATTTTTTTTCTTTTTACCAATTCTTCGCTTGACACTACTGGGGACAGTGTGTCTTAAGTGTGGGGGAGGTGCTACTAACTTCTCTCTTTCTGTTTTCTTAGAGTCAGTTAAATTTTTCAAAATTTGTTTTATTAAGTCAAAACTTTTAAGTAAGAAACAATGATTTTTTTAGAAGATTAGCAGCACTTGCAGGAACTTAAGTAACCATTGGAATGAAACTGCAAATTATCTCTGACTATTAGAAAACCCAGACATGGATCAACCTACTGAGAACACCCACATCGCTTCAGGTATCAGAGGATCCTTTTACTGACTTCAAACTTAATACTGACTTAGATTTCTCACCTAAGGGCTTGGTATACTTTGTGTCGGATTCCCTTGTTAGTTCTGACACAGCCTGTAAACATGTCCTATTTAGTTCCCTTCTCCCCTTCCATAATAAAAAAAAAGATAATAAACTGAGGATGAGTTAGTAACTCTGAAGTGGTCATGGGAATGGTAGCTACAACTTTCATATCCTGTGCATCCATGGAATGTGTCCGAAGTACACCCCTTAACGGGAAGAGCACTGATAAAAAAAAAATGATACCCAATGGAGAAAATCAGAATGCTAAGGAAGGGAAAAGAGAAGAAAGGGACTAGAGAAATATAGTATGGTGGTCTAGAGCTTATAAGGTAAGAGTCCATGTGCCTTTGATCGATACTCCTTAGGTGAGACCGCACTTAAATACTTGCAGAAGTCAGTAGGGAGAATTTGAATGCGTGAATGTGATTGTGGAGTTTACTTAGGACAGTTGCTAAGTGTGGGGGAAGTATATGTTGGTCTTGATGCCTGCAGGTTGATTCTTTCATGTGGTTTACTAAGGGGAATCTGAGTGTTGCTGCTTCTAGGATGAAAAAAGTTTCTGAAGAGTTTTCAAACCTCTTCACTACATTTTAGTTCTCTGTTTTGCTTGAGGGCAAGCAAAGGCTAAGTGTGGGGGAGTTGATATATCATGGTTTTTACTGGTTTTATGCAATGATATAAGTGTGTTTTAGAGTCTTTTTGTGTTCTTTTAGAGTCTATTACAGGTATAATCAGGTTTGGAGCAGAATTGGAGATATTGGAGCATTTTTAGGATTTTTGGAGTGTTTGGCCGAGAGATTGAGCTCACTGACCAGAAAGCAGGAATGCATCGATCGACACACTATTGTGCATCGATCGACACACTAGCGAGATGGGCCGAACTCGGCGGTTTAATGAAGAATGAAGATATTACACTTTGGCCCAGAAGTTTCCAGTATTTACAAAGAATTCCCAACCGAGATTTAGCCTATATAATTAGGATTTTGGTGTTTTATTTACTAACGCTTTCATACTTAGAGCTAAGGGATTTTTAGAGCTTTTGGGGGCTGATCTGATCATGTACTTCATCTATTTTGGAGAAGATTTTGAACCCCTTTATCTATTTAATTTCTTATATGCAATTTATTAATTATATGATTTCTGTTTCATTAATCATGTCTGAGTAGATTCATAGTTAGGTTTAGGGTTTCTCATTAAGGATTTCATGACTTTCTAGACTTGTTTAATTCAGTTAAGGATTCATATGAATAGAATGTTCTTCGATCTAAATTGAGTTTAATGCTAGTTCTAACCTGATCAATTAGAATCTAGATCTTAGGTTGCTAAATACGACACGAAAGTGTGGTTTAGAATCTGAACTATTTAGGTTGAGCAATTAAATTATTCGCAAAGGAATTTGATTTAGTTTAATTGTGAACATATCGAACTTGAAATTAATGCTGGTTTAATCTGTTAGTAATTGCAAAGGAATTTGGATTGCTGCACTTAGACTTAGAGAATTCTCGCAAATGAATTTGGTTAATTCTATATCCGTGATTTGAGTTCTAGAACTGTGCCTAATTAGATCATGACTGATTGATTTGTCTGCTTGTCTGATTTCCTGAGAACGCCCTAGACTTAGCGCATTTAATTAACTGCTTTCACCACCGATAATCTGCTACTTGTTTACTTTCTCGCACTGTTATTTAGTTTACTTCACATTGCTTTCTTCTAGTTTAAATCTCTACAGTTTCTAATCTATCGAGACCAGAGTCTCTGTGGATTCGATACCCTATATAATACAATCACTTAACTGTGCACATGCATTAGAATAGGATTAAAACCTGACCCTATCAAAGTCTGCAAAGAAAAGCTATTTAAGTCGCTGGAGAGAGTTTTAGGTCTAGTAGGCTCTAAAGTCTCTCAGGCTAAAAGTATTATGAAAATTGTAACTTTATTGAATGATATGAGATCCCTTTATATAGGGTTACAAAGTCGGTATACATAAGGAAAATTAAGATAAACACAAATATTTCCAAATATCTCGGTTAATCAAGATATGGAATATTTCCGAATATCTTGATGTCGCTATGCGACGCCTTCGTTATACTTCCGCCATGCATCCTCCAAAACCCTAAATGTAAGGCGGTCGAGCCGAGTCGGGTTTAACCCGTGTTTTACCGACTTGGGCCCAGAACCGTCTTTCCATTCTGGGCCGACCCAAATTCCTGAATAGACCTTTTAAGGAAAGTGCTAAACTTGACTCCAACAATAAGCCCCCCTGTGCGGCGACTTGGATTTATTCAAGTCGGCGTTGCGAGGAGTTAACTTATGGTTTAGGAAGGAATTTCCTGTGGGCCCAGATTACGAGCCCTCCTCCTTTTTAAGCCCAAACTGGTGGATCGATTTCGGCCGGTTTTGGTGAGTCCAATTGTAAGAATTTGGACCGGTTTTGTTGAAAATCGGACCGATTATTGGTTGGACAGGTTCGTAGCTGCGAGAAACAAAGCGTTGCCTAGGGTAATTATTGTCTTGGAAATGACGCCGTCATTTTCTCTATAAATTGTTCATTTTTACTTCTCACTTCTTCATTCCTGCTTAAGTGAAGAAGATAAAAGGTAATTTTCGCTCTCCGCCGGTTTTTTTATTTCCGATCATTTCCGTAGTTGCTCCGCCTTAAGTTTTTAGGATTCTTAGATCAAAACTTTTTTTGGCCGCGTGTGTTCTTCACCTGTTCTTCGAAACCATGTCTTTGATCCGTTGTTCCGAGAAGAAAGACAAGGAAGTTGTTACTGTCTCATCCGCGGACGATTCGTTAAGTCGTCATTCTCCTTCATCTGACTCGTTATCTTCAAGCACTTCTTCCGACTTGAGGAGTCATCCCGTTCATCGTGAGGTTGAAGAGCTACAACGTCGTCGTGAGTCATCCCGACAGACTGATGCTGCCGAGAGTTATGGCCGAGAAGATTTTATTATCCCGCAATTGCGAGACTCTGATGGAGACGACACTGATGTCGATCAGGTCGGTTCTGACGATAACAATGACATTCCTCTTCCTGGATTATCGGGTGCTCCTAGCGAGGCGTTTGGCAACGTTTTCGAGACCCGGTCTACTACGAATTCGGTGACGTCTACACTCCAGGGTTGTGGAGCAGATCCGAAGATTAAGTTCCTCATCCCCTGCACGCTCGACCGTCCTTGGAATCATCCACCGGGATATATGACTCTCTACGAGTCGTACTTCATCAACACCGACACTGGGGGTTGCCGCTGCTGGTTCCCGCTTCCCGACTTGCTAGTCTCATATTGTCATCGCCGTGAAATTGCCATCTCTCAGCTTTCGGCCGTCGCGGTTCGCCACATGGTGGGTCTTCTCGTGCAAGGCGCTGAAGCCGATATTACGATAACCGTTAGTATCTTTGAGGAAATGACTTCAATCAATCCTATGAAGACCACTAGTCCAGGGTGCTTCGCGGTCAAACTTAAAAGCGGTAACCGTGTAGTGACGGATGCGCCCAAGAAGATCAACAACTGGCAGATATATTACTTCTACGTCGAATTATCTCTGTTAGTTGTTCCTGACGACCACAGGGAACTTATCAGGACGTCTTGGAATACGAATTTTGGTAGATGTCGTCCCAAATTTGCCGTCATTCAAATGTGATGATTTACTTAATTTTTTTTTGTTATTGCAGTGCATCATCATTTTCTCAAGCCGTACCCAGACAACTACTTTCCGATCCTTCAAGAGATCCAGTCCCTCGGTCTTCGCAAGTGGTCGGATCTTTCTCGGGATCGTATAAACAAGACGCTTCCACGGATCTCCAAAGGTTTGTTTGCCGCTTTGCGATAGGTGTATTTTCGCCAGTTCTAAAATTTTCTCTCTCTCTCCATTTTAGTTAAGTGGAATACCAAGGCGAAGGTTACTCCTGAACAGCTTGTAAAACCGAAGAAGATGGGCAAGGTGAAGAGAATCGACTCGATTGGCTACTCCAAGAAGATTTCATCCAAGCCTTCTTCATCCGTTAAGCCGTCAAAAGAAAAGGATGCGCTTTTATTATCTCAAGGCGGCAGCCAGTCCTCCGACGTTGGCGAGAAGTTGACTGCTCAAGTGGTGAATACTTCTTATAATCTTCCGCCGAAAGTCCCATCCAAAAAGAGGCATGCGGAGGAAAAGTCGGGCCAGGAGAAGTCGGCAAAGAGAGCATCCAAAACGAGCAAGTCGGCTGAAGACGCCACTGCCGAGATAGCGACTTCTGATAAACCTGCCAAGCCGAAGAACCCGTGGAAACGATTCTACAAATTCAATGGGGATGTCGCTGATTCGTCTGGTAACCCAAAGCCCTTTGCTTCTCTTAAGGAGATTGTTCTGGTGCGACCTGGTCGTGAAGTAAAAGAGGGGGAAGTCCGCCCGTCTATTCACAATTTCGCCTATCAGTATACAAGCGAGGTTCCATTCATCGACAATCCTCGGGCGTGCTTTGACATGCTGACATGTGTGAGAGGAAACGAGTCGGATTGGCCGGTTTTGGAAGAGCTACCTCATTCAGATGCTATCCTCAAGTTAAAGCAGGCCGAAGCAACCGTAAGTTTTTCTTTGTTAGATTCTATACTTAGTTTGTTAGTCTAACGAGACTTTCTATTGTTTTTAGATGATTGCGGCCTCTAATCGCGTGGCTTTGGAAAGCTCCTGGAGTGCGAAGAAGATGGCCGACGCCGTCACCAAGCGGGATGAGCTCCTTAATAAGGTCAAAGGGGAGAAGAAGGCATTGGAGGCGAATAAGCTGGTCCTCGAGAGTAGGCTAAAACAAGCTGAGGAGAAGTCGAAAGCCGATCTTCTCAAATTTCAATCTGAGAAAAAGAGTCTGCAGAAGTCTTGTGCCGATTTGGTTCGGAAAGAAAGAGAGAGAGTTAAAGCCGTGGTTAGGGCGAAGGCGCAAACCCATTTCGACCTTATCCAGCGCTATGTCAAGGATCAAGAGGCTGTCGTTGCGCTGCAAGTCGAGCAATCTCAGATCTCTGGGATTAAGAAGTGTCTGATGAAGCTTAGTGGGTAGGGCGTGTTGGTTCCTCAGACCGTCTTGGATCAGGTTGCCGCTGATGAGGTTGCGGTGGATGCGAAGCTAGACGAAATGGGGGTCGTGACGAAGGAAGAGCTTACGTTTGTTCTCTCACCAGTGCATCATCCTCTTCTTAACCTTCTCCATGATTCACCTCCCCCTGTTCCGAGGGATGTCGACGAATTCGGAACCAATCGCGGAGTAATCCCGGAGGCGGTTCCTGCTGATTTAGTTCAGTCTGTCAGCTCGGAGATCACGGCTTTGGACGGTGTTTCCAAGGCGCATGATACGATTGTGGAAAGGGATGAAGCTGACAAGGTTAATGATCCGGAGAATCCGTGAGCTGGGAGCTGATTAACTCTCTTTTTATTTCGTAGAGGTCTTTCTCCCCCTTTGTTTTATTTGTAAGACTTTTGCCCTTCTCCGATTAAGAGGAGGGTTTTAATATATTAAGTTAATTGTTGCGGTTTTAATTTTTTTAAATTGCTAGTCGCTCATGTTTTGGTCATGCTTTGCGATTTAAGTTGGATATCAAACTTGTGTTTAAATTTGTTCTTGACAATATTTAAAACAAGGTGAAGTAAATCGCGTTTCCTCATGACAACATATAGCGACTTTAAACCATGCTTGTGATTTAAGTCGGATTAACCCTGTATTAAACTTGTTTTGTGGTTTAGTCGAGCTAATTATGTATTCAATATCGTTCAAGAACAATTTGAAACATTTAGCGGCTTAAATCATGTTCCCGACTTAGTCGGGCTAATCATGTATTCAATGTCGTTCTAGAACACATTTGAAACATTTGGCGACTTAAATCATGTTTGCGACTTTAGTCGGGCTAGTCATGTATTCAATGACGTTCTGGAACACATTTGAAACATTTGGCGACTTAAATCATGTTTGCGACTTTAGTCGGGCTAGTCATGTATTCAATGTCGTTCTGGAACACATTTGAAACATTTAGCGACTTAAATCATTGTTTTGCCGTAAGGCGGTTTGCGAGACTTATGTGTGCTCGGCTTTGTTCAGAGGGCAGACGAATATGCGAAGCTTAAATGCTCGGCTTATTTGTTATCGCCCACCGCAAAGAACGTACGGTGCAAACCCGGTTTTTAGTGCGAGATGGATCTCAGCTTTTCCTTGCCACAATGTGCACCTCGTGTGCAAGGAAGACCACACCCCTGGCCAGGGAGCATGATGCTAATGCGAGTCTTATTGGGTGCTCGACTTTTTGCGAGTTACTTAAACTCGGCTTTTTGCGAGTTACTTAGACTCGGTTTTCTGCGAGTTACTTAGACTCGGCTTTCTGCGAGTTACTTAGACTCGGCTTTCTGCGAGTTACTTAGACTCAGCTTTCAATTAAATTTTGAATTTTTAAGGAAAAGACTAACCTGCTCTGATGAGCTTTCAACGCGGTATAGGCTGTAAAATAAAAATTTTATTAGATTTGCGACTGTGCCGATGAAGGCTGCCAACGTATCTTCCAAGTAAGAATTAAGTCCCTCGTAGTTCATACATTTTTTTTTTGCCGTGATAGGCTTTAAATGCTTCAGAATTATTCTTTCAGGCTTGCTGAATTCCATGATCGCGGTAGAGGTTTACCCTTCATTGACTCGAGCTCGTAGACGTCTGGCTTGACGACTTTCGTAACTTTGTACGGTCCTTCCCACTTTGCCCCGAGTTTGCCCGCTCTTCACTCCTTTGTATTTTCGTAGACCTTGCGGAGGACATAGTTGTTGGGATTATGTCCTGAAATCACACTTGTACTCACTCCTGATAATAGTTGTGTATCGAGATCAATCGTTTGTATAGTACTGGTGATTGTAATGCTTTGCTAGAAGCCTCTTGTAATTTGTAAGTTGTAGACTTACTGCCAGTATTATATGATCCTATAGGGTCACACACCTAAGCAATCTGGAAGCTAACATATGGGAATGATCATTTGATAATGATCAAGTTGATGTGTATTGGATACACATTGACATAGAGTTTTATGATGTATGTGTCGATCGATACATGAGTGTGTCGATCGATGCAGGCTTTTCGAGAAGGTGTGTCGATCGACACAGTAAGTGTGTCGATCGATGCATATCGGGTTTTGAAATAAACGAGTCGGGCTTCACCGACGGTTTTGTGATGTCATTCCCAGGTCGATATATAAAGGTTTATATGGTCGACCTGAACCGAGAGCCGTCACTGTAATTCTCAGAGAGAAAAGCAGAGACATCGAAAACTCATTCCCTGAATCCGGCACTAGCATCCCGGCGTTCCAGGTTGTGTGAGTGTGTGCTTGGTAGAGGCGAAGCACTTGATTCGCTAGATCTCGTTCACCATTCCATTCCGCTGCCAGATCTGAGGTAAGAACGAGGTTGGTAATTTCAATATAACAAACCCTAGATCCTAGGAGGATCCAACAGTGGTATCAGAGCATGGTTGGGTTTAGTCTATTGAATCTGAGGCATTTAAATCGAATACTGATGAATTTGATGAGTTAATTGCCTGTTGAATCGTGTTTTCTAGAAATTAATCTCGGATTGAAGTTTCTGTTGAAAACGACAAACTGCTATTGTCGCACTGTGTCGATCGACACTAATCTTGTGTCGGTCGACACACCGCGAAACGCATAATAAGATTTTTGTGTTTGTCGCATAGTGTCGATCGACACAAAGCGTGTATCGGTCGACACAGAGCGAAAACACGTAAATTATTTAGGGTTTGTCGCATGGTGTCGATCGACACTAAGCTTGTGTCGGTCGACACATCGCGAAAACTCGTAAAAGATATTAGGGTTTTCGCACAGCATCGATCGACGCACTGGGTGTATCGGTCGATACACGGCGAAAATACGAAAGATTCGAAATCGCACTATGTCGATCGACGCACTGGGTGCATCGGTCGACACAGACTGTGCGAATGGATAGATCGGTTCAATTGGATTGAACTGGTTATCTCGCATGGTCATGTCGATTTAATCCCTAATATTCTACAATGTCGGTCGACACAAACCTTGCGGTTGGTTGAATCGGTTCAATTGGATTGAACTGGTTATCATACTTGGTTAAGGTAGATTAGATCAGTTTAAATTGGATGAATTGGTTCAATTGAATTGAACTGGTTATCTCAATTAGAATAAACCGATTTAATTGGTTAAGATCAGTTTGATCAGATAAGTCGATCCAATTGGATTGGACCGGTTATCGCGATTAGTTAAAACTGGTTAAATCGGTTCGATTAGATGAACTGGTCAAATTGGATTTCACCGGTTATCTCGAATGATCTTTAGGTTGCATATCAAGAGTCGACCAAGTGTGTCAGTCGACGCATATGGTGACGATGCGAACCATAATCGTTTTGTTTTTGAACCAAATGATTAAGAAACGAACCGAATGACCTAACCCACTGAAATTAGAACGATTAAAACTTAATTGAAATTATTAAAAGTTAAAAATGTTCTAAACATGTTTAATACACATTGGATGTGTGTTAAATCGAAGTTTAGTTATTCAATATAGTCAACTGTCAAGACTCGTTTCGTTGTTGGATAGTCTTGCCAAGAGCTTGGTGTCCACAATTACATGAGTAAGGCAAGTAGTAGTGTTTATGGTCTTGCAGTGCTTGACATCAACTATTGCATGACCTAAGAGATTGAATTACTAATCTTTTAAAGTTCCATTTCCTCAACTAAATATCAAGTGATCTTGATGTCTTGCCCAATCTTGTCTACTGTCAAGACTCGTTTCGTTGTTGGATAGCCTTGGAGTCCTTGGTGTCCACAGCTACATGAGTAAGGCAGGTGATCATTGATAGACTTGCAGTGCGACTTTCAATGATCACGAGACAGAAGAGATTGGTTTCCTTGACTGGGCCATCAGAAGTTCTGGGCCCAGAGACATTAGAGTGGATAAGACATGGATTGTCTCATCTGCAACCAAGAATTGTACTGGGTACAATTAGCAATGATTTGTGATATACCATGGATTTTAGGGATTTTAACCATGGTATATGTGTTCTTTATTGAGTCTTTTACTATGTTTTAGAGTCTTTTCAAGTGTTTATTAGGTACAAGCACATTTGGAGCAGATTTGGTGATTATGGCACTTTCTGGAGCTATTTGGAGTGTTTGGCCGAGAGACAGAGTTCACTGTCCAGATTTGAGGATTGCGTCGATCGTTGCACACCTGCATCGATCGATGCATAGCGCGAATGGGCCAAACTCGGCGGTTTAATGAAGAATGCTGATATTGCAGAAAAGCCCAGATATTTACACAGAAGCCCAAAACGTGTTTTAGACTATATATTAGGGTTTTTAGCCACTTGTTTAGGCGACGCTTTTCTTAAGTTTTATTTTTATTTCAGAGAGCCTTAGGGGCTGATCTTGTTCTCGAAAGAGACTTGATTTCGAACCCCTGTTGATTATTCTGTTTAATGATATTTGATTTTCTACTTATGATATTTTATGTCTCAATGAACATGTCTGAGTAGTTTACCTGTTAGGTTGAAGGATTCTCATTAGGGATTTCATGGAACTATAGTTTAAATCAATCTGTAGGGATTCATATCTGCTAGTTCTTTGTTTAGGTTGTTCTTAATGCTTAATCTGAAGTAGCTAATCAGAATTATGATGTTAGGCTGATTAATGAAGCGAAAGTTGGTTAATTTAGCTAGAAAGAACCTAGATGAGCAATTAAACTTCTCGCAAACGAAAGTTTGGTTTAGGTTAATTGTGAACATATCAAACTTGGAATTTAATGCTGGTTTAATCTGTTAGTTCTCGCAAACGAAAGTTTGGTTTGCTGCACTTAGACTTAGAGAATTATCGCAAAGGAATTTGGTTAATTCTATATCCGTGTTTTGAGTTCTAGAACAGTTTCTGATTAGATCCAGACTGATTGATTGCTTGTGTTCCTGATTTCCTGAGAACTCCTGAAACCTAACGCTTCGCCTCCTTGCTCACAAACCACTCCTGCTACTGATTTACTTTTCTGCTCTGCTTTTAGTTTAATCACCTTTGCTTTCTCCTAGTTTAATCACTTCTGTTCTTATCTATCGTTGACCGGAGTCCCTGTGGATTCGATACCCTAAGTACTACAACTACATCACTGTGCACTTGCAGTTAGTATAGGGATTAAAACTACACCTATCAAGTGGCGCCGTTGCCGGGGACTCTTTTGAGTCTCCGATAGATTTGAACTTAGGGTTTAAACTAGGTTTTTCGTTTTTATTTTTCGCTACTAATTTTTTTTTTTTTCTGTTCTTGCGTTTCAGGTACGCCTGTAATCGCCTTGCATCGATCGACACTGTCCTGTGTGTCGATCGTTGCATTCTCGAGCTTGCATCGATCGACGCTACTCTGCATCGATCGACACAGTGCGAAAGAATCATGGGAATGATGGAACGGATGTTGGAAAATCAGCAGATTAACTCGTTCTGCAGAGGCTATGGTTCCAATTCATTCTCCAGAGACTATGAATCTCCATCATATCAGCCTGTTCCTCCTTACAATACACAGTCTAATAAGCTGATAAGCATGATGGAGCAGTTACTGGAAAGACAGGAAGAGGAGAGGAACTACATAAATGGTTCTGGGTTTCAGGAAAACAGGTATGGATCACCCTCCTATCAGGCATCTCCTGCTGCTAATGCTTGTAAGAGCAAGATGGAATCCATGATGGAGCAATTCCTAGAGGATCAGGCTAAGACCGCTGCAAACTTCGACAGGAAGCTGGAAGCTATACATGAAAATCTGAATGGGAAGTTTGAATACTTGAGCACACATTTGAAGAAGCTAGATGTCCAAGTTCAACAAACAGCTGGAGCAATACAAAGGCATAATGAAGCTAGGAAAGCTGAACAGTACAAATCCATCAGAGATGTGACCTTAAGGGATGAGATTGAGTTGCTAGGTGAAGAAGAGAGCATAATCTCGGATTTTCTGGATGAATATTGTCTGTCTGAGACATGCATCGATCGACACCCTCTTAGTGTCGATCGACACGCCATTCTGACGGCAATTTTGAGTTCTTACGACAAACAGAATCGCCCTGCAACGATCGACACACATCATGCAACGATCGACACAAAACGCAGACATGACCAGAAACCTGCAACAGTACCAGAACGAGTCTATAAGCCCCCTGTGCCATATCCTAAGGTTCCTAAACCTTCCAAACAAGAGTTAGAAGTGGCTAACTGCATGAAAGTGATAGATAAGAAGGTGAATAAAACACCACCAGTTGAAACTTCGCGAGTTCATGCAAAGAAGATGATCTCCACTGATGGTCATCTGAAAGAAGAAGTTCAGATTGGTGGAACTACAGTATCTGATAGTGGAAAGAAGAAGATGGCGGTTCCTCTTGAACCTGCTCTAACATCTTCAGTACCTGCAACTGCTCATAAGCAGAAAGCTCCAGACATCAGATTTACATCAAAGGTAAGGTACAAATCAACTAAGCTTAAACCTTCTAATCACATTGTTTCGAATGCAGGAAAACGCAGTAGACCGCCCAAGTTTCGCTCCCGCCCTGATTCTGATTTCTCTTTCCTTGGGAAGCCTCATGATCATAATGCCTATACACCTCCTTGGATGAAGAGATACTCACAGAGACATTCAAAGTCTCTGTTGAAACCGCCTTGAATCAAATCTCTTCCAATAGTCAAGCTAATGACTAAAAACAAGCGCTGAGTGGGAGGCAACCCACTAGTAGGTTCGTTTTTTTTTTTCAATTTTCGTTTTGGTTTTGGTATTTTTAAATTTTTCTGTTTAAGTGTGTTCAGAGGCGAGAGAAACAGGAATAATCACTTTGCATCGATCGACACACCTAGTGCATCGGTCGATGCAGTCACGATTTATGGTTTACCGATTCGATTGCGGTTCAGACATCGGTTATCTACATAACCGCGAGCGATAATCTCCTTGCATCGATCGACACCCTTGGGCATCGATCGATGCAGGGCGACGACAGGTAAGTAATCTGCAACTTTTCGGTTTGTTCTTCAATTTGATTATTCTTTCACCGAGCTCATGCTTTGATTACACTGGGACAATGTAGTTTAAGTGTGGGGGAGGAAGCTACTGACGCACGCTTTTGTTTTCTTAGTTTTTCAAAATTTGTTTTATTGAGTCAAAATTTGTATGAAACTATGATTTTTCGAGGAAACTTTTCCTTTGAACAGGAACTAAGTGACCATTGGACAGACTTGCAGAGCCTCTCTGACTATTAGAAAACCACATCACAGATCAACCTACTGAGGACACCCACATCACTTCAGGTATCAGAGGATCCTTTTACTGACTTCAACCTTAATACTGACTTAGATTTTTCACCTAAGGGCTTGGTATACTTTGTGTCGGATTCACTGTTAGTTCTGACACAGCCTGTCAACCTATCCTATTTAGTTCCCTTCTCCCCTTCTATAAAGTAAAAAAAAAAAAAAGATAATAAACTGAGGATGAGTTAGTAACTCCGAAGTGGTCATGAGAATAGTAGCAAACACTATTATCTCTTATGCATCCATGGAATGTGTCCAAAGTACACCCCATAACGGGAAGAACACTGATAAAAACAAAAAATGATACCCAGTGGGGAAAAATCAGTTGTTAAGGAAGGGAAAGAGAAGAAAGGGACTGGAGAAAGATATTATGGTGGTCTAGAGCTGATAAGGTAAGAATCCATGTGCCTTTGATCGATACTCCTTAGGTGAGACCGCACTTAAATACTTGCAGAAGTCAGTAGGGTGAATTTGAATGCTTGAATGTGATTGTGGAGTTTACTTGGGACAGTTGCTAAGTGTGGGGGAAGTACATTGTGGTCTTGAGTTCCGTAGGAAAGTTTTCAGTGGATTACTAAGTGAATGTGAATGCGAAAGTTCCTAAGACGAAATGAGTTTTTGTGTTTTCAAACTTCTTTTCTTATGCTTTGGTTCTTTACTTGCTTGAGGGCAAGCAAGAGCTAAGTGTGGGGGAGTTGATATACCATGGATTTTAGGGATTTTAACCATGGTATATGTGTTCTTTATCGAGTGTTTTACTATGTTTTAGAGTCTTTTCAAGTGTTTATTAGGTACAAGCACATTTGGAGCAGATTTGGTGATTATGGCAATTTCTGGAGCTATTTGGAGTGTTTGGCCGAGAGACAGAGTTCACTGTCCAGATTTGAGGATTGTGTCGATCGTTGCACATCTGCATCGATTGATGCATAGCGCGAATGGGCCAAACTCGGCGGTTTAATGAAGAATGCTGATATTGCAGAAAAGCCCAGATATTTACACAGAAGCCCAAAACGTGTTTTAGACTATATATTAGGGTTTTTAGCCACTTGTTTAGGCGACGCTTTTCTTAAGTTTTATTTTTATTTCAGAGAGCCTTAGGGGCTGATCTTGTTCTCGAAAGAGACTTGATTTCGAACCCCTGTTGATTATTCTGTTTAATGATATTTGGTTTTCTACTTATGATATTTTCTGTCTCAATGAACATGTCTGAGTAGTTTACCTGTTAGGTTGAAGGATTCTCATTAGGGATTTCGTGGAACTATAGTTTAAATCAATCTGTAGGGATTCATATCTGCTAGTTCTTTGTTTAGGTTGTTCTTAATGCTTAATCTGAAGTAGCTAATCAGAATTATGATGTTAGGCTGATTAATGCAGCGAAAGTTGGTTAATTTAGCTAGAAAGAACCTAGATGAGCAATTAAACTTCTCGCAAACGAAAGTTTGGTTTAGGTTAATTGTGAACATATCAAACTTGGAATTTAATGCTGGTTTAATCTGTTAGTTCTCGCAAACGAAAGTTTGGTTTACTGCACTTAGACTTAGAGAATTATCGCAAAGGAATTTGGTTAATTCTATATCCGTGTTTTGAGTTCTAGAACAGTTTCTGATTAGATCCAGACTGATTGATTGCTTGTGTTCCTGATTTCCTGAGAACTCCTGAAACCTAACGCTTCGCCTCCTTGTTCACAAACCACTCCTGCTACTGATTTACTTTTCTGCTCTGCTTTTAGTTTAATCACCTTTGCTTTCTCCTAGTTTAATCACTTCTGTTCTTATCTATCGTTGACCGGAGTCCCTGTGGATTCGATACCCTAAGTACTACAACTACATCACTGTGCACTTGCAGTTAGTATAGGGATTAAAACTACACCTATCAATTTGCTTACCTAGATAACTGAAGTTTGGGTGATGGCGAGTCGTCCACTCAAGTTTTGGTGAACTGAGGATCTTGGTTCATTGTATTCATCTGAGAAAACATTGTTTGAATATAATGCGAGTTTTCTTATTGGATAAGATTCCTCATTTCCTGAAATCATAACTAAAATTTTCTTTGATTAAATTTTCCAGCCTATGTCTAAAACTACCTTCTCGTTACGACCCGTCCTTGAGAAGGACAAGTTAAATGGGTCAAATTTCCTGGATTGGTATCGCAATTTGAGATTAATCCTCAAGCAGGAGAGTAAGGACTATGTCCTTGAGAAATCTCTTCCAGAAAGGCTTGGGGCCAATCGCTCGAATGCAGTATATAATGCTTGGAATAAGCATTATATTGATGTGGTAGATGTGTGTGGTCTGATGTTGGCTACCATGAACTCGGACTTGAAGAGTCAATACGAGAACATGGAGTCGCCAATAGAGATGATCACCAGCCTGAAACTGAAGTTTCAGGATCTGGCACGAGTTGAGAGATTCCAGTTGGTGAAGTCTCTCACTGGGTGCAGACTACCAGAGGATGTTCCAGTGAGTCCTCATGTCATTAAAATGATGGGTTACGTTGATAACCTGGGGAAACTGGATTGTCCTGTCAGCTTAGAGTTGGCAACTGACATCATTCTTCAGTCACTGCCGTCAAGCTATGATAAGTTCATTAAGAACTATATCAAGAAAGGCTTGACGAAGACGTTGACTGAGCTGCATGGCATGCTCAAAACAGTAGAGCAAGACATCATAAAGAGTAAAAGATTTGAGAAATCTTGTGTTGGCAAGGGTAGAGGCAGGGCCGTCCAGATTTGGAATCAGGATAAGCCTGTGTCATCTTATAAGCCCAAGTCCGGCCCATCTGATGTTAGAAAGTGCTTCTACTGTAATGAGTATGGGCATTGGAAGAGAGATTGCATTAAATTCTTGGAAGATTCACAAGAGATGAAGAAGATGTATGGTACTTCTTCTTCAGGTATTGTGTTATTAATTCAAGTTCTACATATGTATTGGATACTAGTTGTGGTACTGATATTTTGGAAATATGCAGGGCCTAAACAACAGTAGAACGTTGAAGAAAGGACAAGTGGAACTGCGTGCCTGGTATGGAGCAATGGTTGCTGCATAAGCCGTAGAGATTCTCCACTTGTAGGAGCCTTTCAAGCTTGGTTTTTGAATTAAGTAATTGCTACTATGTACCTGCTTTATGCAGAGATGTCTTTCATTTTCTTGTAAGAATTTGAATGTTTTTCATTCTGATAAAAGACAAGTTTTGCTCTTTTGATCTTAATGAAATATCATATGGTAGCACCCCTTTTGAAAGGGTTTTATATCTTAAACCAACATACGCTTAAATATAACATAAATATCAAACGATTTAAGTCTGATGACTTGAACTCGATTTTTCCGCGGCATAGTCATATTGACCAAATAGAGTGAAACAGCTTCAAAAGTTCCATAGTTATGGGCTTCAGGTTCATTTGATTGTAAATCAATTGAGACATGAATTCTGCTTGTTGGGTCAAATGACTAAGGCTTCTTTAGCAGAGCTAAAGAAACGGGCCAGAGACTTGTTGGGCTTTACACATACTGATGTATGCGGCCCGATGAACATTAATGCCAAAGGAAATCTTTTGTACTTCATTGACTTATTGATGGCATCAGTAAGTATGACTGTGATCTTTTGATGAGACACAAGTTGGAATCCTTTGAGGAGTTCCAAAATGAAGTATAGAAACAATGTGACAGAAGTATTAGAATCTCTCGATTGAATCGAGGAAGAGAATACTTGAGTCAACAATTGGGTGATCGTCTAAGTGAGTGTGAAGCCATATCACATCTCTTTTCTCCTAGAAAACATGAATGGTGTTTATGAGAGAATGAATCGGACCTTATTGGCTATGCTCCGATTAATGATGAGTCACATGAATCTTCCATTATTCTTTTAAAATGCGCTCTAAAATGAACATGTTTACGCTAAATAAGTTTTCTATCAGAATCAGTGAAAAACACCACATTGGATGTGGACTGGGTGATTTCCAAATATGTTTTTCTGATTAATTGGGATTGCAAGGTTTGTGTAAGGCAGTTGTCAACAAAAAAAAACTTGAATCCAAATCTGATAAGTGCTGCTTCGCTGGTTGTCCTAAGGAAACCGAGGCTTAGTACTTTTGCAACCAATCCGAGAACAAAGTTTTGTTGTTCGGAACTCTGTTTTTCCAAGAAGAACAGTGGGAGTAAAAGTACAGCTCGAAGAAATTTGAGAAACACAGGAGGTTGTTCAACCTGTTGAGGGAGAGCAGCGGTTAGATCTACAGAGTGTTGTAGGATCTACACCTGTGGAGCCTGAAATTCGCAGATCCGAAAGGATCCATCACTAAAATGAGGGTGATTCCTCGTGACCGATTGTCGTGATCCGTTGATCATTGAAAAGTGATGCGCATGCGAAATTCAAAGAAGCGATGGTGAGCCCCAACTCCGAAAAATTGGCTAGTTATGCATGTTAGCTTCGCCGGTTGAAGCAAGCATCTTGGAGTTGGAATCTATGTTCTGTTAAAATGGTCAAAGGCTTTGACTCGATCAGGAACGAATAGAAACAGTGCGTTTACAAGTAAACTAGTGGGAGCGTAATTGCAATTCTCAAACTGTATGTTAAGAACGTACTTAATCTCATAAACGACGTTCCGACGCTAAAGTCTTGCCAAGATTTGGGTCGGAAGTCAAATTTAACGATAGACATGGGAGAAGTCGCGTGAGTTCTTGGAATATGGATCCATTGAGATGGACCAGAAGAGCTAATTGGATCGTGTCAGAACCATTATGGTTATAAGGTACTGGACAGTTCCAATATGCATGATTCCAAGAATGGCTTCACACCAAAGGTCTTATGGCAATGATCTTAGCAAGATAAAGTGTCTTGGACACTGGCTGAGCTAGTGTCTAATGAGTGTGATTCCTTTTGCTCATGCAATAGAATCCATCATGAATGCCATATTTGCGCTCGTCTAAATGCAGCTGACGCATAAAGCATGACGAGTAGATACCAATTTGCTCCAGTAAGAGTCACTGGACAGTTGTAAAGAAATATCCCCAAGTGTTTGAGAAACACTAAGGATAGGTTCTTGTACAACTGAGAAATAGACGAATCAATCATGAGTAGTTAGACGGACAAAGATGATTCCCGGTTCTCACCTGGTTATATCATTTTGCATGTGTAATGGTACTGTCCGTTGGAAAGGTTTCCAAGCAGAGGACCGTAGAATAGTGCTCATTAAAGAATAGCGGTGTGGTTTGTTGGAATGGTTCCAATCAAGAACACCGCAGCATCTCTCACAACCTAAGCACGAGTTGAACACTGTTGCTGTAGGTACTAGAAATCTGAAGACTTGGTCTTGATTCTAGTGGGAGTTAGTTTAGTTATGATGTTCAGATAAATATGATATGGTCATGTTTATGAAAAACTGACATCAACATTATTTGACTATTGGATAATTAAATAATGGTCCCAAAATAAGTTTATGTCATATTATAGGCCATCACGTTGAGGACTTGATCATGAAACCCTATAAGTAACAAATGACATAAATTATGATGTGTCCCTAGTCGAGGTTGTTAAAGTGGGACAATAACAACCGCGAGAGACTAGTTTGTGAGGTGACTGTTGACTAAGTTTCATGGAGTCAATGATATGAGTATCACAGTCAGTCACATAGATATATGTTGGTGAACATGTGATCGGACGTGACCCGCTAATGAGAAGTCTCCAGGATAGTTATATCTGTGTCATGAGAGGTTCTCATTACGACTATTGATTATAGTCCTTAGACCTGAGTTCATCATGCTTTCTTGCATGTGAATTGGTGCACCTTGACCTTGTCAAACGTCGATCCGTAACTGGCGGCTATAAAGGCACTGCTCAGGTGTATCATGAAGTGTGTAAAGGAACAGGGATGGAACAAGATGGGATTTGTCCCTCCTGAATAACGGGAGATAAATATCTCAGGGCCTATCGAAGATTTTATGCTGAGAAAATGTGTGGCCGCACTCAAACGAACTGTAGTTCAGTTTTTTTTTTATTCAGTATAGATCAGGAGTTCGATAAACACGATATTGGATTAATAAGAATGACACTAATCTTGTCTTATGCCAAATCGAGATATAGAGACAAAAGGATTGTACGAATTGATGATTCCAGTACAAGTGGGAGATTGTTGGGATTATGTCCTGAAATCACACTTGTACTCACTCCTGATAATAGTTGTGTATCGAGATCAATCGTTTGTATAGTACTGGTGATTGTAATGCTTTGCTAGAAGCCTCTTGTAATCTGTAAGTTGTAGACTTACTGCCAGTATTATATGATCCTATAGGGTCACACACCTAAGCAATCTGGAAGCTAACATATGGGAATGATCATTTGATAATGATCAAGTTGATGTGTATTGGATACACATTGACATAGAGTTTTATGATGTATGTGTCGATCGATACATGAGTATGTCGATCGATGCAGGATTTTCGAGAAGGTGTTTCGATCGACACAGTAAGTGTGTCGATCGATGCATATCGGGTTTTGACATAAACGAGTCGGGCTTCACCAACAGTTTTGTGATGTCATTCCCAGGTCGATATATAAAGGTTTATATGGTCGACCTGAACCGAGAGCCGTCACTGTAATTCTCAAAGAGAAAAGCAGAGACATCGAAAACTCATTCCCTGAATCCGGCACTAGCATCCCGGCGTTCCAGGTTGTGTGAGTGTGTGCTTGGTAGAGGCGAAGCACTTGATTCGCTAGATCTCGTTCACCATTCCATTCCGCTGCCAGATCTGAGGTAAGAACGAGGTTGGTAATTTCAATATAACAAACCCTTTATCCTAGGAGGATCCAACAATAGTCGCCGACTTGAAAATGTAGTATCGAGTTGCGAGTTGTTGATAATTCTGAATGCGGAGTAGAGCTCGGTCTCGTTCTTCCTCAATAGTATCGAGAGCTTGAATCAGCATCTTCTCGTTGATATCGGTATGATGTGGCATGAGAGATCGGCGGAGAGTGTATATGTTTGCTTTTTCTGGGACCATTTCTTCCACGCCGAAGGCCAGGGAAAATGGGGTAGCTCCGGTTGCGCGGCGAGGAGTCGTTCTATGCGACCAGAGGACTCCGTCTAGCTCATCGTCCCAAACTCCTTTCTTGCTTTCAAATCGTTTTTTAATGCCGACAATAATAGTCTTGTTTGTGGCTTCAGCATGCCCGTTCCCTTGAGGGTATCTCGGTGTTGACTTACTGAGCCGTATATCCCATTTTTTACAGAACCCTTCGAAGAGCTTCGAGGTGAACTGCGACCCGTTATTTGTGACGATCTCATAAGGCAGCCCGAACCGACATATGAAGTATTTCCAAACGAATTTCTGGACTTGGACATCATGAATTGCGACGTATGCTTTGGGGAGGCGGGATGCTTGGCTCGTGAATTGTATCCACTGGGATTTGTCGGCAGAGATCGGGATTCGATGCCAGAGATGCGAGTGCATCTGCTGGGGCATTTTCTTTCCTTGGTATCTGGACGATATCGAAAAACTCGAAGGAGCTGGTAAGTTCTAATGCCGCCTTTCGATAGGCCTCCATTCGCTCGTTTTTAGCTTCGTAATCTCTATTAATCTGATTTGTGACAAGCATGGAGTCGCAATGGGCCAAGAGGTGTCGTACTCCGATTTCTTTGGCTAGTCTAAGACCGGCTAGCATGGCCTCATACTCGGATGTATTGTTGGATGCGGTGAAACCCAGCTTGAACGATTGCTCCACTATTTCTCCGGTTGGTGATATGAGACGTACTCCTACCCCGGCTCCTTTCTTTGATGAAGCACCATCGACAAATAGCTTCCAGTTTTTATCTTCCACCTGAGTATCGACATCTAGTTCAGGTGATAACTCTACAAGGAAGTCGGCTATTACTTGTGATTTGGCGGTCGTCCTGTTTCTGTATTCGATGTCGTACTCGCTTAGTTCCACTGCCCACTTTGCTAGGCGGCCAGATTGTTATGGGCTATGTAAGATTGTCCGAAAAGGCTGGCTGCTTAGCACAGCGGCTGAGTGTGATTGAAAGTAAGGTCGTAACTTTCGTGCCGAAATAACAACTGCGAGAGCCAGTTTTTCCATTGCGGGGTATCTGGTCTCGGCTCCGTTCATTGTTCTTCTCGAACTAGTACACCACTGACTGCAGTTGTTGATACCGCGATATATAGGAATAATGTCTCGCCGTTCTCGGGCTTCGATAATATTGGTGGGTTTGACAGATAGTCCTTGAGCTGAATGAATGCCTCCTGACACTTGTTATCTCATACAAATCTTTTATTTCCTCGGAGGAGCTCGTAAAAGGGCAGGCATTTATCCATCGAACGAGATATGAATCTGTTCAGGGCGGCTATGCGGCCCGTGAGACGCTGGACCTCTCGTGTATTTTTGGGAGACGGTAAGTCGATTATGGCTGAGATCTGTTTCGGATTAGCTTCTATCCCTCTTTGAGTTACCACGTATCCTAGGAACTCGCCTGATGTTACCCCAAAAGTACATTTGGCCGGGTTTAGCTTCATTCCATATTTATTGAGGATGTTAAAACTCTCCTTCAGATGGACGACATGTTGAGAGGCGACCAAAGATTTGACCAACATGTCTTCTATGTAAACTTCCATTGTCGTGCCAAGCAGTCCTGCGAACATTCGATTGACCAGTCGTTGATATGTGGCACCGGCATTCTTGAGGCCAAACGTCATGACCTTGTAGCAGTAATTACTGCGCTCAGTGATGAATGCTGTCTTCTCCCTATCGTCCGGGTTCATGAGGTTCTGATTGTATCCTGAAAATGCATCCATGAATGACAGTAACTCGTTCCCAGTTGTTGCTTCAACAAGTCGGTCGATATGTGGCAGTGGGAAGCTGTCCTTCGGGCAGGCTTTGTTGAGATCCGTGAAGTCGACACATACTCTCCACTTCCCATTCTTCTTTTTGACGATGACCGGGTTGGCAAGCCAATCGGGATACTTCACCTCTTGAATTGAACCGGTATCGAGTAATTTCTCTACTTCGTCGTTGACCGCCCTGTTGGATCGTTTAGTGTTTCCTGATTCAATTCTCAATTGATTCATCCTACTAAACATGCAGATCTAGGTTCTCTTATTTAGAAACTTAATGGATCTCACCTGTTACCTTTTGTGCAGCGGAATAAGGAGGTAATGGTCAGAGATCAGCAGAACCACCAAGAGATGGATCCTCCAAAGGCTCACACACGCACACCGGGAATTTGGCTGCTAGACCGAGCAAGAAGGAGGCGCAGAGAGAGAGAGTTGGCGGCGCAGGGGGAAAGGGTTAGAGGATAAAAGACTTGGTTTTTAGTTTATAAAACCCTTCTTTAACTCTATTGGGCTTTTAGGCCCAATTCCCTGTCTGATTAAATCCCTTGGATTTAATCAGGCCCTTTAGTCTCTCTAAGCACAGTAAATGCCTAGCACTTTTACCGTACTTCTGCTAAACCGTTCTTTCGTATTTTCCCGTTAGCTTAGGCGTGTGACCCATATGGGATCATATAATAAAGGCAATAAGTCCAAGACTTATAGATCATGAGCGGACTCTAGCAAGCCATCATGACCCCCAGTATTATATGACTTATGTCTGATCATTGACATACTCTTACGTTCTAGAGACAGTACAGAGATTACTGGACATAATTCCAACAATCTCCCACTTGAACTGGAATCTCTGTATTCATAATCCTTTTGTCTCAATATCTCGATTAGTCATAAGGCAAGATTAGTGTCATCCTTATAAAGCCTAATCTTGTTCATCGGACTCTGATTTGATACTGACAATCCAAACGACTCGGGAAAGTCCGTTTGAGCATGGCCATGCATTTTCCAGTATTCAAATCTCCGATTGGCCTAGAGATATTCGCTCCATTTATATTGGAGGGACAAATTCCGTCTTGTTCCATCACTGTAAACTACTCATTTCATAATGTACCCAAACAAGGTCCTTATAACTATCGCAGAACGACAGCGTTAGACAATGATCAAAGTGCATCAGTCCATGTGCGGTCACATGCATGCGAACTCAGGTCTAAGGACTATACTCTATAGTCGTAGTAAGAATCTCTTATGACACAGATATAAATATCCTGAAGAGTTCTTATAATCGGGTCTTGTCCGGTCGTATGTACCCTTCATACACCTATGTACTGACTTTGATGCCGTGCATCTATGACACACTAAGACTTTGTCATAAGTCACATACCAATCTAGTCTCACACGGTTGTTGGTGTTCCAATTTCAACAACCTTCGACTAGGGACATTATGATATAAGCCATCTATCAAATATAGGGTCTCATGATCAATCTAAATGACTTTGATAACTCAAGATCAAGTCACTTACTTCGATGACCTATAAAATGGTTCATATCACTTTGGAACGATTATTTCATCACAGTTAAAATAATCTTGAAATAATAATTTCATTAAACATAAAATGTTTTACAAGAACATATCAAATAACTAAATAAAGCCCTCAAACTCCCACTCAAATTTAGATTACATTTCAATGTCTCTAATGCCTACAGCTTCAGTTAGGAACTCGAGCTTAGGTCTTGGGAGTGGCTTTGTCAACGGATCAGCGATGTTATCATCTGTCTGAACTCGGCTGATCTTGACTTCCTTTCTATTAATGATGTCACGTATCAAGTGAAATCTTCTTAGAACATTCTTGGATTTCTGGTGTGATCTTGGTTCCTTTGCCTGAGCAATAGCACCATTGTTATCACAATACAGTGCCAGAGGCTCAGCCGCATTTGGTATCACACCTAGTTCAATAATGAACTTTCGTATCCAAACAGCTTCCTTCGCAGCTTCTGAAGCGGCGATATATTCAGCTTCTGTAGTGGAATCAACAACGGTGTCTTGCTTGGAGCTTCTCCAACTGATTGCACCGCCATTCAGACAAAAGATATAACCGGACTGTGACCGGAAATCATCTTGGTCTGTCTGGAAACTTGCGTCCGTGAATCCACTGACTTTAAGCACATCACTTCCACCGTACACCAAGAACTTATCCTTAGAATGTCTCAGATACTTCAGGATATTCTTGACGGCAATCCAATGGTTTTCACCTGGATTTGACTGGTATCTACTCGTCATGCTCAATGCATAAGCAACATCAGGACGAGTACAGATCATGGCATACATGATAGATCCTATTGCAGGTGCATAAGGAATATTCTTCATGCGCTCAAGCTCAGCAGCCGTCGTAGGGCTCTGCTTCTTGCTCAGCGTTGTGCCATGTACCATTGGCGTGAAGCCCTTCTTGGAATCTTTCATGCTGAATCTTTGTAGGACTTTGTCAATGTATGAATCTTGACACAAGCCTATCAGCCTTTTAGATCTATCCCGGTAGATCCTAATTCCAAGAACGTATGCGGCTTCACCCATGTCTTTCATGGAAAAACAACTTCCAAGCCAGTCCTTTACCGACTTTAGCATTGGAACGTCGTTTCCGAGAAGCAGTATGTCATCGACATACAGAATAAGAAATACTATCTTGCTCCCACTAGTTTTCTTATACACGCATTGTTCTTCTTCGTTTCTGATGAAGTCAAATTGCTTGATCGCTTCATCAAAACGAAGATTCCAGCTCCTCGATGCTTGCTTCAATCCATAAATGGATTTATGAAGCTTGCATACTTTTCCAGCATTCTTTGGATCTATGTAACCGTCAGGTTGTGTCATATACACATCCTCTTCCAGAATTCCATTCAGGAAGGCGGTTTTCACGTCCATCTGCCAAATTTCATAATCATGAAAAGCTGCAGTTGCTAGTAGAATCCGAATAGATTTCATCATAGCCACTGGGGAATAGGTTTCATCGTAATCCACACCGTGAACTTGTCTGAAACCTTTTGCCACCAACCTGGCTTTATAAATCTGGACATTTCCATCCACGTCAATCTTCTTCTTGAAGATCCATTTGCACTCGATGGCTTTTACACCAGCGGGTAAGTCAACCAACGAAAACACTTGGTTGACCGACATGGAGTCCATTTCGGAATCAGTGGCCTTATGCCACTTAGAGGAATCTGGGCCCATCATGGCTTGATTGAAATTCGATGGTTCATCACCATCAATGATCAGAAGATCATGACAGTTAGTCACGAGGAATCCTTGATATCTCTCGGGTTCGTGACGGATCCTCCCGGATCTTCGAACTTCAGGTACTACAGGTTCAGGCTCTACAATTTCTTGTAGGTCCTCCTGCTGCTCTTCCTCATTAGGTTGAGCAGTATCATGTTCATCTTGAATTTCTTCAAGCAGTACCTTACTCCCACTGTCTTTCTTAGAGAGAAACTCCCTCTCAAGAAAGTTACAATCCCGGGCAACAAAGATCTTGTTCTCGGAACGTAGATAGAAGTAATAAGCCTTGGTTTCCTTCGGATAACCAATGAAGTAGCATTTATCAGACTTTGGTGTAAGCTTGTCTGAGATTAATCTCTTGACATAGGCTTCACAACCCCAAATTCTAAGATAAGACAGCACTGGAGCCACTCCAGTCCATAATTCATATGGTGTCTTTGCTACTGCTTTCGATGGCGCTCTATTTAGAGTGAACACTGCTGTTAGCAGAGCATATCCCCAAAGGGATATTGGAAGGTCTGTGTGACTCATCATAGATCGAACCATATCCAATAAGGTCTGATTTCTCCTCTCAGACACACCATTCCATTGTGGTGTTCCAGGAGGAGTGAGTTGGGACACGATCCCACACTCTCTTAGATGATCACTGAATTCTTGGCTTAAGTATTCTCCTCCTCGGTCGGACCGAAGAGCCTTAATGCTTTTGCCAAGTTGGTTCTGTACTTCATTTTGGAATTCTCTGAACTTCTCAAAAGATTCAGACTTATGTTTCATTAAATAAACATATCCATACCTACTGAAATCATCAGTGAAGGTAATGAAGTACTGATAGTTTCCTCTTGCATTTGTGGACATTGGGCCACACACATCTGTGTGTATCAGGCCCAATAAATCACTGGCCCTCTCGTTAGGTTTATTAAAGGGGGCCCGTGTCATTTTGCCCATCATGCAGGATTCGCATTTCTCACATGACTCAAAGTCAAATGAGCCAAGAAGTCCATTCGAATGGAGCCTCATGATGCGTTTCTCGCTGATGTGCCCTAAACGACAATGCCATAGAAACGTTCGGTTCTCCTCATTAGGTTTGAACCGTTTGGTATCAATGTTATAAATTGGCGCGGATTGATCAAGTATGTAAAGCCCATTCGTAAGAGGGGCACAACCATAGAACAAATTGTTGCGATTGAAGGAACATAATTTATTCTTAACTGAAAATCATAACCTTCCAAATCCAACAAAGAAATTGAAATAATATTTCTGCTTATAGCAGGTACAAACTAACAATTATTGAGTTCTAAAACCAATCCCGAAGGTAAAGACAACAAGTATGTGCCTACAGCTAGTGCAGGAACTTTCGCTCCATTCCCAACTCGTAGCTCCACTTGTCCTTGCTTCAGCCTTCTACTGTTGCTGAGTGCCTGCATATTAGTACAAATATGAGCCCCACAACCAGTATCCATAACCCATGAGGTATTATCAGAAGTAGTTGTATTAACTTCTATAACAAAAATACCTGATGAAGAAGTCTCGAGAGTCTTCTTCTTCAATTCCTTTAGACCTTCTTGGAATTTCTTACATTCTCTCCTCCAATGCCCTGGTTCTTTACAGAACCTGCAGATGTCAGTAGGCCCAGCCTTAGACTTGGGCTTGGGCTTTGGCGTGTCCTTGTCCGAGACTTGGACAGCCTTAGCCTTTCCCTTATCCTTAGCAGAGGATTTCTTAAACCCCTTGCCCTTTTGCACCATAAGCACATTGGGGTCCTTGGCGGTTTTCCTCAAGTTGGGCTCTGCAGTCTTGAGTATTCCGTGAAGCTCAGGCAATGTCTTACTCAAGCCATGCATATTAAAGTTCAGAATGAACTGATCATAGCTTGCAGGTAAAGACTGCAGAACGATGTCGCAGGCAAGTTCCTGGCTGATAGGGCAGTCGAGTTTCTGAAGATGATCGAGATAACCCATCATCTTCAAGACATGAGGACTCACTGCCGCATTTGCAGCCAACTTACAGTCTAAGAGGTTCTTAACTGTCTGAAACCTCTCAGTCCTTGCTTGCTCCTGAAAAAGCGATTTCAGGCTTGCCATTATCTCGATGGGTGACAACACACTCTCGAACTGCATTTGCAGCTCAGCAGTCATTGTCGCCAACATCAGGCAATAGACATCATTTTCATCTGACGAATGCTTTTCCCAAGCATTATGCAGAGTCCTGGCGGCATTGTTAGGAGGCCTCTCGGGGAGGGGATCACGAAGGACATAATCCTTCTTCTCTTGCTTGAGGACCAGCCTCAAGTTCCTAGACCACGTCAGGAAGTTCGTTCCAGTCAGCTTCTCCTTCTCGAGAACAGACCGGATTGAGAATGTGTTTTGTGTGCTTGTAGTAGTCATAGCTGAAATATAAGATAAAAAGGTTATTAGTTAATATGTTCAATTTGATTAATCTTGTATTAAATTTAATATGATTAATCACGCATTATATTCAATAACATCAGTTACCCTCAATAGAATATAATGATTCCAAGATCCACATATAACTAAGATTAAAGTGGGCCACTGGCCGTCACCCAACCTTAGCTTATATCGGTAAGCCCTATATCGGCTAATTATATCCGTGATATAACTCTTGGTTGTGAATCTGGGCCCGAGGCCCAATCCACTCTGATGTCTCAAGGCCCGAGACTCCCGATGGCCTAGTCAAGAAAACCAGACTATACAGTCATGTAATCATTAATGTCTGGGACTCCCAATGACATTTATGAATCACAAACCGTCTTATCCACGCAAAAGTAGACACCCTCACACTGTAAGGCCATGAATACAATTGAATGGGCTTCGACAGCTGACATAGACTGGACAAGACATCCAACGCTTGATATTATTTGAGGTTTGTAGGTTTATTAAAAATTCATCCCAAAATAGAAGATTACTATTTTGGGAAACTTTCCTTTTTGGGAAACCTACTAAATTTGGAAACTTTCTAAAATAGAAACTTTTAATTATAGAAATTTCCTAAAATCCAAAACATGCAAATCTAGAAACTTCTATTTTAAGAAACTTTCTAATTTCAAAATTTTGGAAACTTATTAATTAAAAAATCGATTTTATAATTTTATAAAAATAAATTTTAAATTAATCTGATGAAAAGACTCAAATAATTGGCCCAATTGTTTTAACTTCTTGGCCCGAGGCCCAAGAATTGGTTCATGTCCAAGACATAACCCAATTGCCCAATTAAATGACATAACCGATCTGGTTCATTAAAATTGGTCTTAACCAAAATTAATTACTACGATGACCACAATTGTCAACCGGTTATTTACTAAACCGGATTTTCTCAATTTATTTGGTCCAACCAAATCAAATTAGAAATCACTGGTTTAGGCACAAAATCCAATTTTTCGACTTTGGATTTCTTATCCCGGTTTAACCAGAACTTAATAAAAATTATTAAATCTGTTTATTAAACCGCGACGTTGAATTTTAATCAAGTTTTAAACCGAACCATAAAACGAACCGAACCAATTGATCACGTGAACCGATCACGACCTAGCCGTGAGTTCACGCGATCACGTCAGCCGCAAGCCGCACGCGTTCGATCCATGATCGGGATGGGACGGGACGATCGGCGAGCTCGGGCCCGTGTGGCTTCACGCGATCGCCGAGCGATCGGGACAGCCGGGACGAGAGCGGGACGATGCTGGCTTGGCCGAGACTCGATCCATCCGATCAGTCGGCCCTTGATCATGCGATCGCGGCCGAGAGATGCATGACGAGCTCGGTTTTTGATCGGGACAGGAGGTGAGCGGGTCGATCCATGCGATCGATTGATCCATGCGATCGGTTCACCTCTCGTCTGACGATCCGACGCATACCAATTCATATAGATTGGATCATGCGATTTCTTGTTTGTTTAGGTTTTTAATTCTTTGTTTCTTAAGTGTTTTTCCTTATCAGTAGATTGATTCAAAAACACTTCTTAAACAATCCTAAACAAGATTCTAAACAAGAAAAACCACAGAACCAATGGCTCTGATACCACTGTTGGATCGTTTAGTGTTTCCTGATTCAATTCTCAATTGATTCATCCTACTAAACATGCAGATCTAGGTTCTCTTATTTAGAAACTTAATGGATCTCACCTGTTACCTTTTGTGCAGCGAAATAAGGAGGTAATGGTCAGAGATCAGCAGAACCACCAAGAGATGGATCCTCCAAAGGCTCACACACGCACACCGGGAATTTGGCTGCTAGACCGAGCAAGAAGGAGGCGCAGAGAGAGAGAGTTGGCGGCGCAGGGGGAAAGGGTTAGAGGAGAAAAGACTTGGTTTTTAGTTTATAAAACCCTTCTTTAACTCTATTGGGCTTTTAGGCCCAATTCCCTGTCTGATTAAATCCCTTGGATTTAATCAGGCCCTTTAGTCTCTCTAAGCACAGTAAATGCCTAGCACTTTTACCGTACTTCTGCTAAACCGTTCTTTCATATTTTCCTGTTAGCTTAGGCGTGTGACCCATATGGGATCATATAATAAAGGCAATAAGTCCAAGACTTATAGATCATGAGCGGACTCTAGCAAGCCATCATGACCCCCAGTATTATATGACTTATGTCTGATCATTGACATACTCTTACGTTCTAGAGACAGTACAGAGATTACTGGACATAATTCCAACACGCCCTTTCGGGACCGATCTTACGCCTCTTTTGTTTAATCGGCTTATAAGTCGGGTCAACGTTGAGCTCATGAGTCGTGATTGTCGAGTTGATACCCTTCATATCTTTGACTGACCACGCGAATGTTGCCACATTTTGCTGTAAGAAGGCGATCAACTCCTTTTTGATGTCTTCGGGTAGTTCTGCGCCGATTCCCACAGATTTGTTCGCGTCTGAGTCGTCGATGACGACCTGCTGGATAAGCTCCTTCTCGGGACCTTTTCTTCCTTGCTCTGCATTGATCATGCATGAGGGTACTCTTATCTTATGTTTCTTGCGAAACATGACCGGCTTGCTCTCTGGCATCCTTTGACCGTTTGGATTCCATTAGGTGTTGGGAACTTTAGACATTGATGATACGTCGAGGATACCGCCTTCATGTTGTATAACCATGGGGTGCCGAGAATAACATTATAAATGGTTGGTTTATCGATGACATGAAACTTTACCATTTTATTAACTCCCTCTGCGTAAATTGGCAGCTTGATTGTTCCAATTGTGTATGTCGTTTCGCTTGTAAAACCCGTGAGCGGTTTTGCTTTCTGCTTGATATCCTCTTCCTTGATCTCCATTTTTTTAGTGTGTCCAGGAAAATCAGGTCTATTGAACTCCCAGTGTTTACTAATATCCGAGATACCTGGCAGCTCCCGATCAGTAGCTCAACTACGAGTAGATCGTTGTGAGGGTAATGGGTTCCATAGAGATTCTGGTCGGTGAAAACGACGGGGGGATAATCTGATAGGATTGGCTGAGGTGCATTTTGCGCGGCTAATACAAGGCGCTCATACGACTTGATCGACCGTACTGAATCGTTTACGGAGATTAAACCGCCCATAATCATGTTGATTCTCCGGACGGCCTTGGGGGTTTCTTCTTCTTCTTCCTCTTCGCGGTTACGTTTCAAGGCTATACTCTTGATACGCCGCTGTTGCTTGCCTTGCTTGGGTGCTTGCCCATCAACCTTTTGTTCTTCTTGTTGCCTGGATTCCTCCCTCAACCTGTCAATTGCCGCCTTGATTTCTTCATTGGAGAGTCGGGCGTACAGTGCATTTTTGAGGTTCCGACATTCAGCAGTGTCGTGCGAGGTAGCCTTGTGATACTCGCAATATTTTTCTTCCTTGGCGGGAACGGCTTGCTGTTTTATTTCCTTTCCCTCTTTGCTTTGTTTGTTCCAAGGTTTGGAAAAATGTGGTTTGTTGTTGGTGTCACCGACGACCATCGTTGCCTTAGCACCTTTGTCGTAATGCTGCCTAGGTTCTCTGTCTTCTTTTTTATCGGCCTGCTTAGTCGTACCGAATTTCCTTGCTAGGGCTACCTTCTTTTCTTCGAGTTCCACGAATTTATTTGCTCGGTGGAGGGCGTCCTCGATGGTCAAAGGTGGATTGACGACCAGATCATGATAGAACGGCGACTCGTGCCAGATGGCGTTTGTCAGAGCCGCGATGGTGAACTTATATGGGGCTTCCGCTCGTGTCATAGTCGCTTTGAACCGATCTATGAAGGTCTGTAATGTTTCCTTCTTTTCTTGTGACATGGACATTAGTGCGTTTAGCGATGTGTCCTTGTTTACGTAAGCGAAATGATGTCTCACAAACGCTCTCGTTAGGTCTGAGAAGTAGTTGATCGACTTAGGTGGTAGCCGGGAGAACCAGGTCAGTGCATCTCCTTCCAGGGTTTCGGCAAATAATTGACAAAAACCGATGTCGCATTCTCTAGATGACGAGAACCGTGCTTTAGCTGCCATGATCTCGAAGGTTGTTAAGTGCGTAGCGGGGTCTTTCGTCCCGTCATACATCGGCAGTCTGAGCTTTTCTTTCTGGCGTATGTATGTATCGGTGATGCACGACGTAAAAGGTGTCCTTGTAGTTTCTTCGATGATACGGTCTATCTCGGGAGCGGATCCTTTAACGCTGTGTACTTCGCCCTTTAATTCCTTCAGAGTATCTCTGAGCTCTGTCAGCTGTTTCTCGACTCGATTACGGCTTGATCCGTGTATTGACGGTGTATAAGCTTCCTTGTGGGACGTACCTCGCTCGTGGCGATGGTTATCCCAGCGCGAGTCGTTCTCATATCGCGAATTCCACCGACGATGCAAACCTCGTCTATTCCGTGTTTCATGATCAGCGCGCTGATCTCTGTCGGGTGAGTTCCCTTCTTCGTACCAATCGTCTCGCTCCCGTTGTGAACTTCGTTTGGGCTCTTCTAAGTCCCTCCTTCGATGTGAGCTCCGTTCGCGTGTATCCTCCTCATCGCGCTCTCTGTGTGAGTTGCTTCTGGACTCGCTTCCTCGGCTCATCTCTTGATGGTTTTCTTCATATGTATCGAAGATCAGTCGTCTGGCGACTTTATCTTTCACCTTTGGAGGCACTTCTCGCTTGGATTTCCTTGATTGTTGGTCTGAACGGATCCGGGCTTGTTCCGTCTGCAACAAATCAATTCTTTCTGAAAACGTTTTGATTAAATCGTTCTGTGAATCGATTTTGGCCATTAAAGTAGCCAGAACTTCGTCTCGTTCGACTTGTTCTGACGTTTCGTTGAGTGACGGGATACGTTTACCGTCGTCTCGAGCCTTCTTCGACTTAGCGGCGTCCCGCGGGTGTTTTCCGTCAAGCGTCGCGTTGTCGTCTTCGTGATCACTTCGGTCGTAGTCACTTCCTTCGTGGTCGCTTAGGTCAACCCTTGGGTTTTCCGGATCGAATTCGTTATTGTTTCCAGCCTTCTCGTTCAGAAATTTCTCTTAGAAATCCCCACAGTCGGCGCCAATTGTAAGATCTTAATTTCGTGTATCCAAAGATAACAAGAATTTTAGAGTTTAAATTAGGGATTCTAAAAGAAGAATTTAAGAACACAGTGAGAATTAGGAAATTAGGGTTTATATGCCGGTATTTCCGAGATAGAAGTCGGCAAAGAAAAGCTATTTAAGTCGCCGGAGAGAGTTTTAGGTCTAGTAGGCTCTAAAGTCTCTCAGGCTAAAAGTATTATGAAAAGCGTAACTTTATTGAATGATATGAGATCCCTTTATATAGGGTTACAAAGTCGGTTTACATAAGGAAAATTAAGATAAACACAAATATTTCCAAATATCTCTGTTAATCAAGATATGGACTATTTCCGAATATCTTGATGTCGCTATGCGCCGCCTTCGTTCTACTTCTGCCATGCATCCTCCAAAACCCTAAATGTAAGGCGGTCGAGCCGAGTCGGGTTTAACCCGTGTTTTACCGACTTGGGCCCTGAACCGTCTTTCCATTCTGGACCAGCCCAAATTCCTGAATATGCCTTTTAAGGAAAGTGTTAAACTTGACTCCAACAATAACCGTAAACGTAGAATCACTGAAATGATTAGCGTTTGAAACGCGGTGAAGCGGAGACGCTAATCTTGGACTTGAAAATGTTACGATTAAAACGATATACAATCGCGGATATGCTTATGAGCTAATCGTGAACGGAAAGATAACTCATGTAACTGTAAGTATACAATTCTCGAGTTCGTGTTTTCAATCCGTGTAATCGATAAACGATTCGCAGATTCGTTCCTTTAACCGATAACACAAAACACAATTCACCAAAATCCGGCCAATGTTATGAAACAAAGAACGGATTTTTAATTCGAATTAAGACTGTAGGACCCAAGTTATGGGTTATATGCGATCGGTGAATGAATTGAGATTGGTATAGACGTTAAGGAAAAAAGAACGGATTCGAGACTATGAAGTCTCTTTCCTTAACTCGAATTATCACCCGCAGTGAGACGGTTATGTTGTGATAATCGAATCCAAAGATAAAACCGTTATCGAAACAATTTCGCTAGCACTCGAAAAAACGTTCCCGACGAACGAAAGTAGTACGATATACTCTCGAGACTTACACAAAGAAAGGAGACGATGGAACAGAGTATTGTAAACGATTTGTGTGTATGTGTATAAGCGTTCTGAACAGAGACCTTCTGCTCTCTTTTTTATGGAGTAAAAGTGAGGAGGATAACGTTTTGAAAATGTGCTCATGATGAGGTCGAAGAGCTGTTGGAAGTGTGCGTAAATCACGGAGGTGAGTGGAGCTTTCGGTGAAGTGGAGTACAAGGTAATCAACGAGAGCATATCATGTCATTTAAACCAACCATTAACCCATTGGTTAAATTTAAAACCACCAAACCGATTAAACCACCAAACTAATTGATTTTGGTTTAACAAAAACAATTCCAAAAAATAATATGCGTGCGGAGGCCCCCGAATATTACCAAGACCCAAGATCCAAGCCCAGACCCGGCTCGGCACGGCGGCGGCATGCACGTGTGGTCTTTCCATCCTTCTCTCACATTCCATAGTGTAGTCCAAGCTATTTGGACAATGACATAAGAGTGTCCTTATTTATACAAGTGAAAAATTTCTCATCTAACAAATGTGGGACATTTTACACTTGCTTTCTCATTAAAAAGTGCCAACATATGATGGTCTTTATGAACATATAACCCATTTTATTTCTCATTCACACATACACACATATTTTATAAAGCCCAAAGCTTTATTATTAAATATGTTCCAACTGTTATAACACGGCAAAGATGATTGGACGGGCAAGTAGAATGTGGTGAAGATATTTTGTCGATAATTTGAAAACTTTGTCCAATCTCACACATGTATGAGTTTGCCAAGGAGTATTGAGAGATCACTGAAAATGAGATTCTGTAACAAAAAATGGAAAGAATCAAGAAGATCTAGAAAATCCATAAAGATATCCTAAAATAAGAAATTGACCATTATCTATAATTTATTATTTCATTTTAATTTTGGAAATTTATACTTATCATTCACTATATAAATCAATGTGTATTGTGTAATACTATACTTTCATAAGAAACACTTTTTGTGTTGTTAGACCATCTCCAATGTAAAACACTATATTTCACACTAAAATAGTGTGACACTAAAATAGGGTTGGATTTTTCTCCAATGTACAACTCTATTTTCTACACTAAAAATGGAATATTCTAAATATATTCTATTTTTTATTTACTATTAATATTTTTTATTTATAAAATTTACAATTCAACCTCACTTATTTTTTTTGCAAAATTTTCTAGAATTATAATATTATAACTTATACATTATAAAATTATTTAAATTAAACATCTATTAAATAAAAAACAACATTATATAATATAAAATAATAAAACATAATAGATTTTAGTTTAAATATCACCATTACTATATTTGGATATTCAAAATAAGAATTATGTTTTGAAAGAGTTCAAAGAGGAAAACAAAATTTTATTTTGTGATTTGAATTCCATACAAGATCCAAATATCCGTGCACATATTCAATCCGAGCAAACACGGATTTTACAAAAGCGGAGTGATCAAGGACGAAATCAACATGGAGATCCTTCATCTACTTCGTTCGGACAATACTTTAGCGATCTTGGAGGAACCGGAAACGACTTACCAGATTATTAAATTATAATTTCGTGTGTTATATTTATTTATGTTGTTTATCTTAAATTTGAATATTTTTCATGTTGTTTATTTTAAGTTCGTATTTTTGTATTTCAGTATTTTTAATAATTGAATAATGATTTTATAATGAATAATTATTAAACTTATTATTTATTTTATATATAAATTAAAGATTTAAAAGTTAAAGGACTATTTTATAAATAAAAAAGTTTAACACTAAAATAGAGTAAGAAATAGGGTTACGCTAAAAATAGTGTAAGAAATAGGTTTACACTATTTTAGTGTGGGATATAGTGTTGGGTTGGAGAAGAATTTACTCTAAAATAGCGTTTAGTGTGAAAAATAGTCTCATGAACTTATCATTCATGTTGGAATCATTAGGGTTCGGTTACATTAATAACGTTTAGGTGAAAAAGCCTTTGAAACACATTCGTGTGTTAGCTTTTTCAAGTGCCCATTCAGCTTCTCCCATTGTGGAGGCGACCAAAACGCTAGAAACATAAACGTTTTTTTCTTTTCCAAATCATTACTCAAGACCTTTTTATGGGGCGATCAAATCCTTTTTTGGCAACAAAGATATACTATACTTTATGGATTGAAACCAGAACCAATTTACTGATTGATCGCCTTTTCCTGTTTATTTTCTTTTTGATCAATCGCATTTTTCTGTTTTGCAATGTAAACCGAATCGTCATTTCGATTATTATTTTTTTGGTTGGAAACTAGATCGTCGTCACTCTTCTTAACAAAGCGAAACAGTAACGTTCCTATTATATTTTGAAACCAAACAAAAATAATAAGAATTTAAAAACAACAACACTTTCTAAAAGTATCATCACTCCCAATGGCGACGACGATGAGAGAGCTCTCGAGGCTTATCAGAGATTATGGTTATGATGATGATGACGAAGTATGGGTCACACACTATTCATCGAACCATCAAATTCTTCTCGTCGGCGAAGGTGATTTCTCATTCTCCTGCAGTTTAGCCACTCGCTTCGGCTCTGCTTCCAATATCTGCGCTTCCTCTCTCGATTCCCACGGTAACACTTCCTTTGTGAGAGCTTTTAGGGTTTTGATTTCGTTTTCTCCCTTAAATTTTCTATGGCTGAGAGTTTAGGGTTTGTATCTCACTTCCAGCTACACACTCTTTATGTTTCAAATGAGAAGGAAACCGAAATAAAGGATGGATTTTGCATTGTTCTTATGTTCATCTCTGTTTGTAGCTTATAAGACTTGTGAAAGGTTGTAGCTTTAAGTTTGATTCCCCTCTGCTGTTTGAAGCAGATGATGTGGTTAGAAAGTATAAGAAGGCAAGATCAAACCTTGATACTTTGAAGAGACTTGGAGCTTCCCTCTTACATGGAGTTGATGCAACCAGACTGCAACTTCATCCTCATCTTAATTGCAGAAGATTTGACCGAATCATCTTCAACTTCCCTCACGCCGGTTTCCACGGCAAAGAGACTGATTCCTCTCTTATACAGTAAGTGTCGTCACGCTGTTGAATGTTACTCTTTGGGGACTATTATTTATCAAATGTTCTTTGTGTGTTTGTTGTAGGAAGCATAGAGAGTTGGTCTTTGGATTTCTCCATGGTGCAAGCCATTTGGTGAGAGCTGATGGAGAGGTCCATGTCTCTCACAAGAACAAAGCACCTTTTTGTCATTGGAAGCTCGAGGAGCTCGCTAGCAGATGCTCTCTTGTGTTGAAACAATGTGTGGCGTTCGAGAAGAGTGCGTACCCTGGTTATGAGAATAAGAGAGGAGATGGGTCTAGATGTGACATGCCTTTCCTTCTAGGAGACTGCAGTACTTTCAAGTTCAGAGTCTCTCGCGTGGCTAAGGAGATTTATGCAGAGAAGCTGAGAGGGAGAGAAATGAAGGAACGAGAATCTAAGTGTCCCCAAGACAAGCATCCAGTTGATCATCTCATGTATCCCCTCCATGCACAAACACAATTTCAAAGTGTTAGCCAAAGACCAGCACTTTCATTTGATCTCAGCTATCACCAGGACCATAACCTTAGGCAAGTGCAAGATCCTTCGGTTCAACCAAGACAAAGAAGATCTCCATTGGATCTTCGTGATTACGGAGAACATAGATATTCACATTTTGAAGATGCTATCTCTATTCGAGCAACTCAAAGACCAGCGTTGTTTGCTCTTGAAAGATATCATCCCCGGTTTCAAGACAACTCAATACAGCCGGACACGCTCAGATACACTGAAAGACGTCAAGAAGAACGATTCCTTGAATGCTCAAGCCGCTACAATGGAGTTTCACGTGGTATTTATGACAGTGGAATACGGAGTATGTTAACGCCAACGAGCTTCTTTCCTCATCGTTACATTGGAGAATCACCAGAAAGACGCCGCCAGCCATGTCAAGACTTTCCGGTTCAAGCTAGTCAAGAACCATTCTTCAAACGCTCTAACCGTTTCAATGAATTTTCTCATGTAATTTATAACTTGGAAGAACGAAGATCAATGTTAACTCCGACGAGCTGCTTTCCTCATCGGTACACTGGTGAATCACCAGAAAGGCGCTGTCTTCCTTGTCAAGACTTTCCGGTTCAAGCTAGTCAAGAACCATTCTTCGAACGCTCTGAACGACCAATGTTAACGCATACCAGCTTTTATCATCCGTACGCTAGGGAATCACAAGAACGAAGCTTGACAAGGCCGAGCTACCTCAACAGTTACCCTCCACAGCACTGGTAAATCATATACTATGAAAACAAAAAAAAGGGTGAAGCTTGGAGTCACTAAACCAAAACTTTACTGACAGCTCGATGGTAAGATAATTTTAGGGGTAATTTTGGTGTATCTAGTTTATTTGTCTAGTAGACGAAATGGTTGCAACTTGCATTGTTTTAGAGATCCTTGTGAAAGACAATTTCTCAGAACTTTGTCCTTTTTCTAACGGTCACTCTCCACTGGAAGGTTCGGTACGACTCATTTTTTGGTCTATATGGTAAACTAGCTTACTTGTAGTTGTAGACAAGGCGACGACTATCACTATCCGAGTGGCAGAAATTCTTCAATTTCATTAAATTAGTAATTAAGTATTTGAATAAAATGAAATTGTCAACCAAATTGCAAGTGGGAATCTTCCAAGGAATTTGCTTATAGAATTACTACGAAACACTTCTAATTGTTGACAAACTTTCCAATATGCTTAAGATTTAGGAATATTTAAACTTAAATAACATTAAATTTTTGCTCTTGGCCGTTAATTTATCGTTATTATAGGTATGCCAATTCTAGAAGATTGTTTATGATCTAAGACAGAACATCCTTAATTATAGAATATATAATATATTATACATATTAGGAAATTAGATATTTCTCATTCATTTCCTATGACCATTATTATCTGTATATATAATCAGTAGATGACACTCAAAAGATCCAATATCGATTCAAGTATTCTCACCACATAAAATCTTGATTTGTCTCCTCCTCAAAGACCCATTTAGAAAAATTATCTCTTGTTTCCGGCAGTATCATGATGAGGGTGAGTGCCCTTTTGTTTTCCTCTCTTATAGTTCTCTTGTGTGAAACATTTTCTAGGGGTTTTCTGAAGATTATTTTATGAATTAAATTTGTAGTTGTTTTTGTTAAATCATCGTTATTTCTTCAGCAAAAGATAGTTCTGAAGATGGATGTGAGCGGGAGTGAGAAAGCAATGAAGAAAGCTATGAAAATCGCATCTGGAGCATCTGGTAAACCATCTCTTTGACTTCTGTTCTAAATAACTTGCAAGCCAAGTTAGGTCATTTGAACCGTTCAGCAACTTTGTGCGTGCAGGTATAACATCTGTCTCCATTCAGGGACAGAACGATCAGTTGGTTATATTGGGAGCAGGAATTGATACGGCGGAGCTAACACGTGAGCTCCGGAAGAAAGTTGGTCACACCACCATCGTCACCGTTCAGGCCGCACCACCGCCTCCTCCGCCCTCGCAGCAGAAGTCACCGCAAGTGCATATAATGGAACATCACAACGAAATGGCTCCGGCAAGAAGATGCATATGCGAGATACCGAATTTGGGTTACTGCGGGTTTTGTAGAATTATGCGTGAAACCCCTTACCAGATGGTAGCTTCGCCGTACCCTCCGGTGATCTACCGTGAAGATCCGGATAATTGCAGAATTATGTGATGTGAAGCTTTCAATTCTGAGTGATTTTTGTTTGAATTTTATTTTTCTAAAACGATAGAAATCTTTTTTTAATTCATCGTGGTGTTGTAAATGTTGTGACAATGGACTAAAAATAAGGTTCATTAAACCCCCTCCCAAAAAAATATGTAAAATGTAATGTTTTATGATCGAATTATCCTCAAACAAACTAAATCAATAAGATTGTGTAAAGAAATACTTCTGCATCTTAAAAGCAAATAAAATATTTTAATTTTTTCTTACTAAATTGTGCTTAACATGATGAAGTCAAGTCCACTATTATCATTTTTTGAAGGACTTTGCTTTGGTGGATGTCTTGTTCGTCGATAGAGAGATGTCCAAATTTCAAAGAAAACTAGTTTTCATTAATTCCCACATAAGTTAATATTATCATTTATTATTATAAAATACAACTAAATTCCTTGAGTTATCGTATATTCTCTCGACCTCAAACGCAGGAAGCGTCATCGCCGTCAATTACCAATTATTGGTTTTTTGGCAACTCAATATAACATTGAATGCGGGAAATTCTTTTTGGTCTAATAATTTTTTTTGGGTCTAAATGCGGGAAATGTTCAAATGCTATAATAATAACTAGACTAATGTTTCGTTTTTTTATTTTAGATAAGATTTGTAAATATTTTATTTTTTCGTTGTAAAATTTGAGAATAATTGTCAATTCTAACATACAATTCAGTGTTTTTGTTCTATATTTTTTAACCGAACCGAAATAATTCCGAAACCGAACCGGTTAAGATTGATTTCGGTTCAAGAGACTGAACCGATCGGCATGATTAATATTGGCATTCGGTTATCGATCGGTTCGGTTCGGTTACATCTAACCGAATGGTTAACCGAAAATCAATTTTAAAAAAAAAACCGTAAAAACCCTAGATATATTATGTGTTTTTTCTCCTTGACACACAGCCGCATAGGATTCTTTTCTCATCTTCTTTCATTTTCTTCATCTCTTCTCGTAGTCTTCTTCTTTTGTTCTTCATCCAAAATAAATCTCCTTAAGGTTCCTGCTTCTTTGACTCTTCTTTCATTTGCGTCATCAATTCTTCTTCCATTATCTTTCTTCATCTTTGATAATCGAGCCATTTCCTTCGATTTCCTTTCTTCCTCTTCGATCTTCATCGTTTCTGAGCCTTTCAGTTCGATTCTTCTTCCTCTTCCTCTGCACTCATTCAAGTCCCTTATCTCTCCTGCTTCTATATTTTGTTGTGTTCTTCGATTTTCATCTCTGAGAAATCTGAGATTTCATTTCTAAACATCCAAATCGGATATCATACTGGATTTATACCCAATTTACCCAAATTTTAATTGAAACCCGGATAATTTTGGTAAATATTAAAGTAACCGAACGAACCGATAGCCAAGACGAACCGAACCGGAATTAGTTTCGGTTCAAATCGGTAATTTTTTCAAATTTCGAAATAACCGAAAAACCGAATTAACCGGACCAAACCGACCCGACTAACCAAAATCCCATGGCTAGTTTTTGTAGCAAGTTAATATTTTGTTTAGGTTTTCTAGTTTATATTTGTTTAAGCTTATTTTTTAACCGTGGTTTATTTGTATTACATATTTATAAAATTGTTTTTTAAATATCATCAATTTGTTTTTCTTTATTTTTAATAATATTATTTGATTTCGAGATTTTTATTTTGGTTTATCGTCGTATATAACTTGATTATTATGATTTCTAAATAAAAAAAACTATCTTGTGGTTGAATAATATTATTTTTTTTGTTTTAGTTTTTCAGAATAAAAATATTTTATATTTATAGTTTTATAATGAAGAATCATATTACTATATCAAATTTATATAAAGTCATAGTTAAATTATAGTATATATATGTAGATATAGAAAAGAATATTAACAATACATGGTTACATTTATTGTAATAAAATATAATATTATGTTAAAAATATTGATTATCAATATTATTATTTAGTTTAAAATATTATTTCAATATTATATAATAATTTATTAATTTTAATGATTATATAATTTATAAAATAATTATGTATTAAATTATATAATTATATGTACCAATTGATTTAGTAACTTAATTATGCTTGATTTTATTTCTATAAATCAAATTTTAGTTAATAATAATTTATAATATGTATTTTAATATTAATTTCGAAATTAATTATTATTTTTACTAATTTTTGAAAAAGATTTTTGTTAGATATGATTAAAATAGAAAAAAAAAATAAAAGATATTATAAGATATTATGAATAAATCAAATATAAATTGTTTTACAGTTTTACCCTTAATGAAGGATACAATTCCTAATAAAATTAAGGGCAAATTTCGGAAACAACATTTATGTACTATGGTCAATATCCTGTTTTAATAGGTAAGATGTTTCGTTTATATATTTTAAAATATACTAGAATTTGGTATTTCATAAATGAAGTTCTATAAAAATTAAATTAAATTTTATTATTAGTTAAATCATATGATAAGACGGTGCTAACTACCAAAAGAATATAATCATATATTTTGTTTTTCATATTGTTTTACGTGTGGTAGCTAATTATTGTATTTTTTATATACTTGAATTTATATATTGTTTAAATTTAGGACTCCGAAACTAATTTGATTTTTATTTATTTCAAATTTAGTGAATAAATTGAAAATTCGGTTAATATCTTATGTAAAATATATTAGGAAAGCAATGTTCTAAATGTTATTATAGAAAAATTTATGTATTAAATTATGGATTATAATAAAAGATTTAGGAGGGTGTTAAGAAAATGGATTTTGAATATTTTCAATTTCGGATATATGAAGAATTTAACAGAGGAAGTTATAAATAACTAAAAAACTAAAAATCACTCAAAATATTGTGGGATTAACACGAAAATCTAGTAATTTTTTTTATCTATTTTAATTATAATTAATACAGAATTAAAGTTAGATTTATTATTATATATTGAATAAACCAAAGCAAAAAAAACATATTTTAAAAAAATTGTACAGTGTACTAAAAAGACTCTTTTAATAGATAAGAGATTTGGAAAATAGATATTTAATAAGGATGAAATTTATAAATCTTAATGGTTAATATATATATATATATATATATATATATATATATATATATATATATATTAAACCATTTTATATTGATTAATATATTTTTAACCCGTTTTATAATAGTTAATACATTTGAACCCGTTTTTAACAATATAACATAAAAATGTAAATTTTTTATAATGTTTAATATATATTTCAACCTATTTTATTGTGGTTAATATATTTTTCAACCCGTTTATAATATTTAATTACTCTACTAACTTAGGAAATTATAAATAACTATTAAAAATTAAAAATAACTCAAAAAATTATGGGTTTGACACAAAAATCTAGTACAAAAATCTAGTGATTTTTGTTACCCACTTTAATTGTAATATAAATATATAGATTAATACAGAATCAAAGTTTAGTTTTATTATTATATACTGAATAAACCAAAGGAATAAAAAAATAAAAAACTTTAAAAATTGTACACATAAAAGATAAAAACTTGAGTTAAAAAAATAAAAATTACTCAAAAAATATGGGCTTGACATGTGGACGTTAGTGACATATTTTTAACGTATAGAAGATTTTATTTATTTCAAACCGGGTTAAAAAATATTTAATAGAAAAAACCTTGTTGTTTTAAGTATAGATTTAAATTTAAAAATAAAATTTTCGTGAAAGCCTGGATATATTTTCTTTGACATTTTTTTATTAATTCTAACTTAGTTCGACCCGTGATTTCATTGCAGGAGCGCATGTTTATGTTTTTCTATATTTCAAAATTAATTATAAAAAAAAGTAACCAATGTAGGTAAAAATACTAAAAACCTGCAAACCGGATCAAGAAATAGTCGGTGACTGTGTTATCTGTTTAATATACTTTTAAGCTCGTCTACCGTACTTGTCCCAATGCAATCCCCTACACAAATTGAAGCAATTTTCGAATGCTCACACAAAATTAGAAACAATCAAATAACAAATTTATTACATGGCATCGTGGAGCTGTATATCAAAATTAGTATTTGGTCGTCCCTTAGTCTAAACATCATCAAGAAAAACAATCTCTGAGATAATGATAAAAAATATCTTTTCATAATGTTTGGTATGAAAAAACATGCAAAATCATAAATAGCACAATAAAACAATTAAAAATCTGATTAATTGTAAAAAAAATAGTTACCTTTCGTTTGGCTTGATATGAAACAAACCTGTAAATTCATCAAAACCACAAAAATTAGAACCGTCTTAATTTGGATAGAATATACAGAAATATCTCGATATGTGGATGTTATATGAACGTGGTAAAGCCTCTATTTGTAAGGATCAAATGATTTAGAGTTGGACTAAGTTTTCGAAATCTTCTATTGGAAGATTAGAATATTATTTAAATTTAAAATTTTGAAATCATATATTTTAATTAGTAGGCTATAAATGATTCGTCGGATTTGCCATAATTTAAAATTTGCTCACTATTATCGATATTTATTATTTGCTAAATTTTAGGTGGGTGTTATTTTGAATTTGAAAAAATAAGGAAATCTATTATGTACTAAATATTAATTGTAACATAAAATTTCGGGAATAAGTTAAGATACCATTCGAATTTTTAAGAAATATCAATAAATATTCCAATATTGAATGATTTTAATATTTGTTTTCTTAAATAATAGGTTTTGTTTTAATTTGAATTTTCAAATTCAAATCTGGGTATATTCGAAATAGTATGGTTTTCATAATTGAGTATTTATGAAATATTATGGATTAGTATTCATGATTGTTTAGACATTTTTATAATAGTTAAAATATATACTTCAACCCGTTTTAACGGTTAATATATTTTCAACCTGTTTTATAATAGTTAATACATTTCAACCTATTTTTAACTTTATAACATAAAAATGTAAGATTTTTATAATGGTTAATATATATTTCAACCTATTTTACAATGGTTAATATATATTTCAACCCATTTATAAGGAAAGTTATTGAACGCCTAGGATTATAACTTAATCAATTCAACGTACATGATTAAAAAATATTTAACCAAGAAAAAGTCCGCATGTTTATCCGCCTATTAACCGGGTCACGCACATTTAAAATCGTTTTTATTAATTTTACAATATTTTATAATTGAAACAAGTTAATTTATATTTTAACTTATCTTATATTAACATGGGTTGAAAAACATTTATGTTTTATGGTTTTTAAAAAATATATTATGTTCAATGGTTGGAAAATATATATTTTAGAAATAATTAATATATTTTAGATATTGTAAAAATCTAGTTATGGATTAGAAGTAGTAGAGGTTTAGCAAAAATATATACAATATTGATAGTGATGTTATAAGTAGTCTCAATTATATATATTAATCGATTTTTATGCTAATGTAAATGTTATATATATTGTTTTATAAAATATAAACATTGGTATAATATTAACGTCAAATTTAACGTCTGATGTTGTATCTAATCAGTATTTTGGTTTTTAAGCATTAGTTGTATAATAGTCTATATTATTTAAATGGTTAAACATGAATGTCCGATTGGTGTATATTATTTAAATAGTGGATTTCATTAGAGCCCAATGATTCAATATGGGGTAGTTGGAAATTTTTTTTTTTTTTTGAACAACAGAAAATGCATTAAGAGCAGAAGCCCATTAAGAGTGTATTGAATGTAAATGGGTTTTGATCATGGCGGTGATTTTGAATTCGAGTTGATGGCTCTGATGAGCGCAAGGCAGTCGGATTGGATCCAGACTTTGGTGATGTCTAGGTGGGATGCGTGGCGGAGAGCAGCTCTAACAGCGAGGGCTTCAGCCATAAGAGGTGAGCCAACGTGAGGCTCAGACTCCGATCCCTGAAGATTTAGTGAGAGATTGGGGTTGTCGTGAGCCCATCCAAGGCCGGCTAATTTCGATTGTTGTCGCCATGCACCGTCTGTACGGCAGATGATTGTGTCATCCGGTATTGGTAGATGTCGAGATCTGGTCTGAGAAGATGGAAGTTGGTGCGATGTCTGTGTCGATGGGGTAGTTGGAATTTAAAGAACTGTATTGAATATAAATGGGTTTTGATCATGGCCAATCAACGATCACGATTAAAAACAAGACTCCGTGCGTTAATCCATATAGCAACCGGGCCATGCGATTTTTTTTATTAGTGTATCGGACAAAAATACCCTTAATAAATCAATATATTTATGCCTAAAATTCAATGGCATACCCTATAAATAACACGTTAAGAAAATGTTAGTTTCAAAAAAATATTCATGTTTTAATAGTACTAGGATCCGATCCACACTGAGCGTGTGGAGTTTTTTCTTCCTTTTATTCTCATTTTATAATTGTTTGATTTATAAAACTTATGTTAATATCAAAGTTTTAGTATTGTGATTTATGGTAATTAACCAATGATTGATATGTTAAAATTCATGTGGATCAAACAATTATTTTTATTTTTTAGTTTTTGAATGAGTTTTATACAACATTTTATTTATGTTAATATCGGCTTTTTAGAATTAATATATGCTAGCTAATTAATTTTTGGTGTGCTTAAATTTTAGATGGTAAACATATTTCTGTGTTTTTTTTATGAATGAGTTTTGAACAACATTATGTTTTATTTGTTTTAAATAGCGGGCTTTATATAATGTTGGATAAAATTGATGTATAATGAGCATTTTTAAGTTGATTAAATTTGTCAAAGTTTGACAAAATTGAAACTGTTTTTGCTTAATACTTAGAAAAGCCCATCTAATACTTCTATTTACATTTAATACGTTCTAATGCAATTAAATTCTATAATATTACAACAATATAGATTTCATATAGTACATATCCCTAAAATTCAACTAAATCAAATAATAACATGAAATATCTCTAACCAGATTATCTATTAATATATCCTGCGAAATCTAAATCAAAGTAACTATTGATAAATTTGGGATTATGTGAATATTGTAAAACTAATATTATATTCGAAATAGTTTCTATAAATTTGGGATTATGTGATATTCTTTAAGATTATAAAGATATATTCATCAAGATTACATATTTCAGTTTCCTAAATATAGGGTTCGAAAATAGATATAAATGGTAAGTTTATTGAAAAATAAATAAAAAGATAAATTTGCCTAATAAGGCTGAAAAAAGATTATTGTCCTATTAAGATTTTGAACTCCAAAAAATGTCCCTCTAGTATTTAATTTTATGTTAATACCATTTTAGCCATGTTTAAATATATTAAAAATATTTAAATTATTAACAAAAGGGAATAATACTTAACCAGTTAAATATTTAATAACTAATTTTATTTAACATTTAACCCTAATTCATTCCTCCGTCGTCCATTCCTCTTCCCCAACCAAAAAAAAAACCGATCCTCTCTTCGAGGTCGTCAGAGATCTCAACTTCCGCCGGTGAATCTCTTCTCTTCGTCGTCAGTTCATTCAACCGGACATTTTTCATTGCTGGATGTCCTATGATGTACATATCGACGCAAAAGACATCCTCTTTATCTTTGGAGGAGAATTTATTGACCTTGAGAAGACCATTGTGGATAGGTATTTCATCATACTTCCTTTTTGTTGCAATACAACAGAGGTTCTGTATTGAATTTGATAAGCATATATAATGTTTTCCAGACGACAAGATTCATCGATTGGTTTTGGAGCTCCTGTCCGTGCCGATATGGCTACCAATGGAGTTACCAGTGGTGCAATAACTTCATCTTTGCTAGAATCGGTATGTAGTAAAAAAAAATGTTAACCCTCTGTTTTCCAAAGTAATCACTTCACATTCCTTGAACAGATCTTAGTTTGGGAATCCCGTCTATATTTCAGGTTGAGAGTGCCGATCTGACAGCATATGGTCTCATACCTGAGTTTGTAGGACGCTTTCCCATATTAGTCAGTTTGTCAGCTCTAACAGAGAACCAGCTCATTCGGGTAATTTAACATTTTCCAAAGCTTGTGTTTTTTTTATGTTTTTGATAGTGCATTTCTTTGACTGCTCGGCTAGTGAAAGCAAAGCGAGATTAGTTGTTTCCATAATCGAGATCTTGATTTTATCTTTCTCCTCATATTAAAGGGTAGCTAAAATTGCCTTTGTTGTTTTCCCTGCAGGTGCTTGTAGAACCCAAAAATGCTCTTGGGAAATAGTACAAGAAACTATTTAGTATGAACAACGTAAGCTCCCTCGAAATATAAAGACTGAAATATAAAATACAGTTTAAAACTTGTAGTTCCTAAACCTGCATTATCTGAAAATTTCAGGTAAAATTGCATTTTACGGAGAAAGCGCTCGGGGTGATTTCCGGGCAAGCGATGGTGAAGAATACATGTGCTAGGGGGCTAAGAGCCTTACTTTAGAGCATTCTTACCGAAACCATGTTTGATGTACTTTACTTCAGCTACCTAAACAAGATTGTTAAGCTACTATATAACTTTTGTCTTCACACTTTTGTTTCATTTGTTTTCTCAGATTCCAGATGCTAAGAAGGGAGACGAAAGACTTAGAGGATATGGGCTTTTGAGCAATACCTCAACGAGAATAAGTCAAAAGATACTAAAGAAAAAACGATGTGACTCTAGAGATCATTTATTGGCTGCTCCTTGAGCCAATATAATCTCATTATGATTTATGATTCTCAGTGATAAGATTAGTCTACTTCATGGACCCTCTCTTCTGAAACTCTGTTGAATAAGTGATATTAGTTATGTTTCTTACCAACAAAAGTCTTATTGTTAGAAGTTTGAATTATGTTTGAATTGTTTTAGTTGAATAAGTCGTTGGTTGTTGCTTAGTCAATAACAAGTCCGAGTCTTTAGGAGTTTTCTTCTCTTAGTTGAGTCATGGAGTCACGCTTAGTTGTGCTTTCATGTTTTCTAGCTTTGTTTCTGTTGTTTCATTTGTAAGGCTATATATAGCCATTTTCTATTATTCAATGAATTATCACATTCAGTTCACATTTGGTATCAGAGCTGATTACAAGAAAAAGAGAGAAAAAGAAAAACAAACATGTGTGATAAACGTGATCGAGAGAGAAAAATAAGAACAGAGAGATTTCTGAAAAATCTGAGAAGTTCGTGCAACCAGCGATCCCAAGGTTTGATGGTCACTATGATTTCTGGTCCATGACGATGGAAAACTTCATCAGAAGAAGAGAGTTGTGGAGTCTGGTGGAAGATGGAATTCTGGCGCCGTCGATCGGAACATCACCAGCAAGTGAGGCACAGAGAAAGTTGGTGGAAGAGGCAAATCTGAAGGACTTGAAGGTCAAGAATTTCCTGTTCCAGTCCATTGACAGAGAAATTCTTGAAACAATTCTTGACAAGACCACCTCCAAAGCAATTTGGGAATCCATGAGAAAGAAGTATCAGGGCAATACAAAGGTGAAAAGGGCACAACTACAAGCACTAAAAAGAGAGTTTGAGTTGCTGACCATGAAGGAAGGAGAGAAGATTGATGTCTTCTTGGGAAGAACATTGACAGTGGTGAACAAGATGAAGTTGAATGGAGAAACGATGTAGCAGAGCACAATCGTGAGCAAGGTTCTTCGATCTCAGACTCCAAGATTCAACTACGTGGTTTGTTCGATTGAAGAGTCAAATGACTTGAATGTAATGAGTATTGATGAATTGCACGGAAGCTTACTTTGCCATGAGCAGAGGCTCAATGGGAGTGCTCAAGAAGAGCAGGCACTGAAGGTGTCACAAGATGAGAAACCGAGTAGAGGCAGAGGTCGTGGATCGTTCCGAGGAGGACGCGGCAGAGGAAGAGGAAGAAACTGTGCTACAATTGAGTGTTACAACTGTCACAAACTAGGACACTTCCAATATGAGTGTCCTGAGTGGGAAAAGAAGGCGAATTACGCAGAACTGGAGGAGGAAGAAGAATTGCTTCTAATGGCTTACCTAGAAGAGCACCAGGCTAACATAGAAGAGATATGGTTTCTCGATTCAGGGTGCAGCAATCATATGACTGGATGCAAGGATTGGTTCTCCAATCTAGAAGAAGGAATCAATAGTTCAGTGAAACTCGGCAATAACACAAGAATGTCTGTGGTGGGAAAAGGGAGTATAAAAGTTCAAGTCAATGGACTTGTTCAAGTCATACCTGAGGTGTATTATGTCCCGGAGCTCAAGAACAATTTGCTCAGTCTTGGGCAATTGCAGGAAAGAGGATTGGCGATATTAATTCGAGATGGAAGCTGCAAGGTTTATCATTCAGATAAAGGCGTGATTATGGACACGACGATGAGCGGGAATCAAATGTTCTTCATCCGTGTCTCCAAGCCGCAGAAAAATCCGATGTGCCTGCAAGCGGAGGAAGAGATCGAGAAGATGACGCACCTGTGGCACTGCAGATTTGGGCATCTAAATCAAGATGGGCTGAAGCTGTTGTCAAATAAGAAAATGGTTGTTGGGCTTCCAGACCTAAAGCCCACCAAGGAAGTTTGTTCTGTCTGCTTGACAGGGAAGCAGCACAGAGAAACGATGTCGAGAAAGAGCTCCTGGAGAGCTTCGAGACAGCTTCAGCTCATCCATTCAGATATATGCGGACCGATTTCTCCAATTTCGCATAGCGGGAAGAGGTATATTCTGAGCTTTATTGACGATTTCTCTCGCAAAGCTTGGATTTATTTTCTCCATGAGAAATCTGAAGCATATGCCACATTTAAGATATTCAAATCAAGTGTAGAGAAGGAGGTGAATAGATTCATAGCTTGTTTGAGGACAGATCGGGGAGGAGAGTTTACCTCGAACGAATTTGGTGAATTCTGTAAGTCCAACGGTATCACTCGACAACTAACTGCAGCGTTTACACCGCAGCAGAATGGAGTAGCTGAGAGAAAGAACAAGACCATTATGAATGCTGTTCGATCAATGTTGAGTGAGAGGAAGGTGCCGAAGGAGTTTTGGTCTGAAGCTACAAAGTGGAGTGTTCATATTCAGAACCGATCTCCAACAGCAGCGGTAGAAGGAATGACTCCTGAAGTAGCTTGGAGCGGTTCAAAGCCTGTGGTTGAATATTTTCGTATCTTTGGAGGCATAGGATATGTGCATATACCAGATCAGAAGAGAAAGAAGCTAGATGATAAAAGCAAGAAGTGTATCTTTCTTGGAGTGAGTGAAGAGTCCAAATCTTGGAGGTTGTATGATCCAGTCACAAAAAGATTGTGATAAGCAAGGATGTGGTCTTTGATGAGAGCAAAATTTGGGATTGGGATCAAACTGTTGAAGAAGGAAAAATTCTTGACTTTGGAGAAGGAGAGGATTCAAGCGAAGAAGAAAACAATGCAGATCCTCCAATTGTATCGCCACCTCCTCTCTCTCCAGGCAGTAACACGACAGGAGGTAACTCGACACCTACTACTGCGTCTAGTCCAGTCTTATCATCGTCTACTCCAGCTTCATCATCATCATCGAGTTCAAGAGAAGTGAATGAAGGACCACGTGTAAGGACTAGACCAGTATACCTGAACGATTATGTTGTTGGAGACGAAGAAGAATTGGAAGGAAATCTGTCTATCATGCTGTTAATGATGATGACAGAAAATGATCCAGTTAAGTTTGATGATGTGATAAAGGAAAAGGTGTGGATAGAAGCGATGGTATCTGAGATTAAGTCCATTGAGAAAAACAATACTTGGGAGCTAACCACTTTGCCTGAAGGTGTGACACCAATTGGAGTGAAATGGGTGTATAAGACAAAGCTAAACGAAGATGGTGAAGTAGATAAGCACAAGGCCAGGTTGGTGGCCAAAGGATACGCTCAGTGCTATGGCGTTGACTACACTGAAGTTTTTGCGCCAGTTGCGAGGCTCGACACAATTCGGACCATAATTGGTGTGGCAGCGCAATTAGGTTGGGAAATCTTCCAATTGGACGTGAAGAGTGCATTTTGACATGGAGAGCTAAAGGAAGAGGTGTATGTAAAGCAACCAGAAGGATTCATTAAGAAAGGAGAAGATGAGAAGGTGTACAAGCTAAGGAAGGCTCTGTATGGTCTCAAGCAGGCCCCTAGAGCTTGGTACAGCCGAATTGAAGGTTATTTTTTGAGAGAAGAGTTCCAGAGGTGTCCAAGCGAGCACACTCTTTTTACCAAGATAAAAGAAGGTAAACTCTTGATCGTAAGTTTATATGTGGATGACTTGATCTTTACTGGAAATGATAGGAAGATGTGTGATGAGTTTAAGGCTTCAATGATGCGTGAATTTGAAATGTCTGACTTGGGAAAGATGAGACATTTTCTTGGAGTAGAGGTGAAACAGAGTGAGGATGGGATTTTTGTCTGTCAAAAGCGTTATGCTCGTGATGTTCTGGACAGATTTGGAATGGAAGAGAGTAATGCAGTTCGAAATCCAATTGTGCCAGGGACGAAGCTTACAAAAGATGATAATGGAGAGAAGGTGGATGAGACTATGTTCAAGCAACTTGTTGGGTGTCTCATGTACTTAACAGTAACCAGGCCTGATTTGATGCTTAGTGTGTGTCTCATAAGTCGATACATGGCTAATCCAAGAATGTCACATTGGCTTGCTGGAAAAAGAATTCTGCGATATCTGAAAGGTACTATCGAACTTGGAATCTTTTACAAAAGAAATGAATGGGGTAATATGAGGCTCATGGCGTTCTCGGATAGTGATTATGCTGGTGATTTGGATGATCGAAGGAGTACAACAGGCTGTGTTTTCTTAATGGGATCTGGTGCAATCTCTTGGGTATCAAAGAAGCAGCCTGTCGTTGCACTTTCGACGACAGAGGCTGAGTACATAGCAGCTGCGTTTTGTGCTTGTCAGTGTGTATGGCTCAGAAGAATTCTTGAGAAGATCGGTGCTGAAGAGAAGTCTGCAGCGGTGATTCACTGTGACAACAGCTCAACCATTCAACTTTCCAAGCATCCGGTTCTTCATGGTAAAAGCAAACACATAGAAGTGAGATTTCATTATCTCAGGGAATTGGTGAGTGGCGAGATTGTTAAGCTTGAGTACTGTGCAACAGAAAATCAAGTTGCTGACATCTTTACGAAGCCCTTGAAGTTGGAGCAATTCGAGAAGCTGCGTACAATGCTTGGAATGGTTAACATATCCAAAGTAAGCTAAATTTGAGAGAATTCAGCTTAAGGGAGGGTATGTTAGAAGTTTGAATTATGTTTGAATTGTTTTAGTTGAATAAGTCGTTGGTTGTTGCTTAGTCAATAACAAGTCCGAGTCTTTAGGAGTTTTCTTCTCTTAGTTGAGTCATGGAGTCACGCTTAGTTGTGCTTTCCTGTTTTCTAGCTTTGTTTCTGTTGTTACATTTGTAAGGCTATATATAGCCCTTTTCTATTATTCAATGAAGTATCACATTCAGTTCACACTTATATGTTCTTTACTACATGATTCATGTGTCTGGACTTGGCTGTGACCTGATGGGTGCAGGTCGACGAAAGAGTCGGCTCAAAGAGAGCAATGAGCTTGTAAAGAGAATGCGATGAACGGTTTTTTCTTTTAACTTGATTATTTGTAAAGAGGAGCATTCATAAAAGTGCAAGAGGATTCATCCATTTTGTACAATAAAATTGTTAGCGTACATATTAGAAAGTTGAATTATTTACATAGAAAGAAGAATACGATTGTATCTCACTGTGTAAACACAACATTTGTAACACTCTTCTTAAAACAAGAAGTGTTTTTTCCCCTAGTTTGTTACTTCATGTTATTATTCTCTTGACTCTATTCTCAACTCTCCGTGGAACCAAGAAGAGCTTATTCATATCGAGAAGATCCTAATGAATGCCAAAGCTTCCTTGAGCTTCCCTTCTTCCTCCAAATGCATTTAGAACCACCAAATCCATTCCTTTGGTCTCACACATACTCCATATGGGCTTGCGTGAGAGATGAAATTTCACAACATATTACGAAAGAAGCAAGAAATGCACTAACAAAAATTCACCAGTTCCAGATTGTGCTAAGTACCAAGATAATCTACCTTTGTATTTCCACAAATCACGAATCAAAACCGTTGTTATGTGAGCATATGCAACCTTTCTCTCCCTTAGTGACTGCAAGAAGCAGCTTGAGTTTGTCATCAGCTGCGTCAATACTTATACTAAGACCATAACTTCGCCTCATATCATCTGTTACAAGTTTGTAAATGTTGCAACCCTGTTCACGATGTAGTGGCAAGCAGTAATGAATTAACATAATGTAATGCAACCATGTTTACGATGTAGGGGCAAGCAGTAATGAATTAACATAATGTGGCTATTTGCCTCAAGCCGTTCTGAATAAGATGTTGATGGATTGCGCCAACATCTAACATGATCGAAATTGCAGCCTCCACAAAATTAAAAAGCCACCATTGTTTGACCAAGTAGGTGACAATGTTTTTTTTTTAAGTTTAGTAATCAAAATATTCAACATAAAAATAATAAATATGATCATAGATTTTGTTCCCTGATTTTCTCTAATTTTTAACGGATTTCGTGGAATATACATTCCACAAAATCTAGAGGAAAAAGAGAAATGTGGATTGTATGTTCCACAAAGGTTAGAATAATGAGTAATTGGTAGAATATAAATTCTACGAAATTGTAGAATAAAGTTAAAACTTCAAATTACGTATTCCACAAAATATTTCAATTTTTAGAATATAGTGAAAAGTGTAGAAATCATATTTCACAGTTTTAGAATGCAGTTAAAACCGTAGAATTTACAATCTACAAAAGGTGGATCATAGTGCAATTGGTAGATTATGTATTCTAAGTTGTTTGGATAATAGTGAAAACAGTAGAACACGTATTCTACATGGTAGAATTCACGTTCTACTATTTTAGAACAAGTAAGGAAAAAAATATTAAAAATCGAAAATAATTGGAAAAAGTTTGAAAAATCCAGATTGGTGTACTTTTATTTTGTCTATTTTCTGTATTTTTGGGATTAAAAATAATTCGAAATTTAAATTTTTTAAAATAATAATAAGGGTAAACATGTCAAATTAAGGTAAAATATGAAAAAGGAGCAAAGAAACAATAATCTTTTTTTTTCCATCCCTTTTACACAAATCTCCCATTAAAAAATAAATGGTAGGAATGATATAATTAATTATATAAAATCAAATATTTTATACAAACAAATAGTACATTAGAAAAAATATTTAAGACATATAAATTTTGAAATCCACAATAATACATAATTAAATAATTTAATATAAAAATATTAATTTTATAAATAATAATAAATATGTGATAATATACACATATTTACATAAGTAATATTTTTATTGTATTTCAACTAAAAAGGAATAAAACTTGAAAAGTTACATTGGTATATATCAAATTATAAATCAAATAATATGAAAAATTAATGTGTAACAAATTAATATTATTTTCTGGACAAAAACTAATATTATTTTTTAAATAAAATAATGTTAGTAATAATAAATAAATATTATTTTTTGTAAAACTAAGATTGTAAAGTATATATTCATCAAGATTACATATTTAAGTTTCCTAAAATATAAGCCATGAAAATAAATATAAATGGTAAGTCTATTGAAAAAAATAAATTAAAAAATAAATTAAAGGTAGGAATAATATATTTAATTATATAAAATCAAATATTGTATACAAATAAATAAAATGAAGGAAAAAACCGAGCTTCCCTAATTTGCTCCCATAATTATCGGCAAATGAAAAAAGAGACAAAAAGATCTCCAAACTAAAGAAAATGGATCAAACACCCATAAATGTATCCAGCATATACCAAAGAACAAAACAAAAATCGAGAGGGAGGTTCGGACTATCGGGACTTATGAGATCAATCGGACGTAGGGGCAACAACCTTTACTCGGACATTTCAGACTCATGGATTCAACCAAAAGTATTAAAGAAAATCGCAACTACCCATATTTTACCTCACATCATTCACCAAAACTCAAGATAACCAAGCTTGTTCTTTCATGGGACCAAGAAAAAAACAGAATTAAAAAAAACAAAAACCATAAAAATACATTTTAAATCAGAAAAAAAAAATATGAATGATAACAAATCATTTGATTAAAATTTCAATGATTTGGAAGAATACTTCTAATAGCAAAAAAAAAAAAAAAAACAGAGAGAAAGTTTCTTGAAAATATGGAAGAAATGATTGTGTTTTTAGGCCACCCAGGCTCTCTTTATATATGATTTCATAAACTTCTCTCGAAAGCTTGGTATATGCCATAGAATATATTTTTTCAAACTCGAATTAATAAGATATTTAGAAAGATATTGTGCATTTTAGGAAATAAATTAATTAAATGAATTAAAATCGATATTCATCAAGCTTGTAAAGAATATTCTCCAAAATTGCAGATTTCTGTTTCCTAAAATATATGCTACAAAAATAAAGATATGTAGTAAGTCGGTTGACAAAATAAATTAAAATAAATAAATAAATGGTAGGATTAAACTAATCCGACGGATAATATTAAATTTACGAAATCAACGATCAAGATTTAAAAACAGGATCCGCGTATATATATGTTTCCAAATCCGACCCGGCCAAATATCTCTGCGTGACAAAATATCCAAAAATTCCAGGTTTTACCCTTAATGAAAAAATACACTCCTAACGACTCAAAGAGAAATTTTCGGAAATACAACATTTTTGTACCAAGGACGGTTTCATGTTGTTATAGTATAAATATGTATAAAAGATCAATTCTCAGTCTAGAAAACTTTATAAGTAAACGAAGAAACCAAATTTGATTGGAATATTTTTTTGGTTTTTAACAGACCAAACTTTCATTAATCTTAAAACTCAAATTCTATAGAAAGAAAAGAAGGTATATCCAAATACAAAGGGAAAACTACAACATAAAATAACAAATGCACTAAGCAAACCAATAAATGGTCAAAAGAAGATAGATAAGAGATACATCATTAAAGAAACTCATAGAAGATCGGCCAAGAGAAACGATCACATAAACTTTAAGACGTATCCAACATAACCCAAAGGGCTACAGGCTCTGCAACAAAAACAGATGAGACCACTAGTCGGGAAGAAGGTCCTTGCAATACCACAAGTCTTGTGCAACCACACCACTCCAAAAAAAAAACACTTGGGATGATAAACGGCTCCACAAGAGAGACAAAAGGGTACTAAATACCCAAAAGAACCAAATTCACTGAAGAATGCCAAATGAAATGGTTCTCTTCCAACTGCCACATAAAGGAAGAGACCAGAATCGTAGTACCAAACAACGAAACGAAACTAGTTCAAAATCCGCATATTGCGGTAAAAGATCTGCACATTGCGGTAAAAAAAATCTGCATATTGCGGTAAAAGATCTGTATATTGCAGTAAGAGATCTGCATACTGCGGTAAGAGATCGCAACAACTCGATATAGATGTCATAGAAGCGCAAACACAACAACTACATAGTCAACATATTCTTAACTAGCCAACTACAATTCCAATTCAAAGTGGAGGGAGGATGAAGGCGAGGAGGAATGGCTAGAAGTTGTGGATCATAGTTGAGGTGGAACAGGGAAAGGTAATGGGCACAAACAGGGAGGTGGAAACAACCACACCGAGATTTCTATCCACATCAGCTGGCTCAAGTAAGGCCAAAGCGGAGAGGACAAAAGCATCTGACAACCAATAAAACCAACAAACTCATCATGAGGCTATCAAGGCTGTGATATGGAGGAGAGAAGAGGCAGATATGGGCTTCAAGCGATGAAAGATTGATAGAACAATCCGACGGTATGGTGCGGAGCCATACGAGTATACCACGGCAGTAAAGACCAACCAAGTTGGATACGATTGGAGTCGGTTGAAGAAGACTATGGTAATGGAGATGCACAAAGGGGACAAAAGCCCGAGAGGCTTCCATGCTGGATCTGGAACGATGCAAGGGAGGGAGACTAACGGCGATTGGAGGAACACAAACTTCGACGGTGGGCGATTTGATAGGCAAAAGAACGCGGCGGTGATAGGAGGAATATAACGGCAAGGAGGTTCGGCGAGGGTGAGGATAGTGGCGGAGATGCACAACAAGCAAAGAGGACACCCATGCGGCGGATCCAGAGGGACATAAGGAGCTGACGGTGGAGGGGAGGTGAGGCTCGGGTCTGGAGGTTCCAGAGGTTTAGATGGCAGAAAAGAAGTAGCAACAGTTTCAGCTACGGACGCCATGGGAGAGGCACTACAAGAAAACAGGGATTTAGCGACTGCATTTATAGTCGCTAAATTTAGCGACTACTTAGCGACCGAGTTGCGACTAACTGTGCGACTAGTTGGATTTAGTCGCTATTTAGTCGCTAAATTGCGACCACAAGTTATTAGTCGCTAAATAGTCGCTATTTAGCGACTATTTAGCGACTAAATTCGGCGGGTCGCTAAACAGTTTCTTATTCAGTCGCAAAAAGTCGGTATATATCACGTTTATATTGTGCCCACGCGTGTAGTACCTAATTTTGTAACTAATTTTTTTATACAGTCGCTAAATAGTCGCTATATAGTCGCTAAATTTTATATATATACAAACTTGTAGTTGGCTTCTCCTCAGCCACACAACAAGAAGATAAACGATTTCTAAGATAAAATTAAGAGAAAAACAGAGGAAATCGTTTTTTGAGTCAAAAAATGTCGGGAGATTATAACTACACTAATGGTCGGGAATGGATGTATAACCGGATCGATGCATCAACGGAAAATTTCACGGCAGAATTCATGGCGGGGGTCGATAATCATTTCATCCCGTTTGCAAATAACCATCCCTTTGCGCAGAGCAACGCCGGTAAGTTTCATTGTCCTTGTGATACTTGCAAGAATGATAAACCTGTTATGTCGGGGAGATTAATACAAAAGCATTTGTATAAGAATGGATTTATGCCTGATTATTATGTTTGGTATAAACATGGCGAAGAAGTCGATATGGGTTTAGGAACGAGTTATGCTGATACGACTTGGGTTAGTGGGACTGAAGGAATGGGTAATGTAGTAGAAGATAGATATGTGGATATGGTGAATGATGCATTTCGTGATAACGTCAATTTTGATAACTATCATCAATATGGTAGTTATCAGAATGTGGAGGAACATGGTAGTTATCCGAATGCGGATGAACCTGTACATAATCATTCAAAAAAATTCTACGACTTGTTAGAAGGAGCGCAAAATCCATTGTACAGTGGTTGTCGTGAAGGTCAATCGCAGTTATCCTTAGCTGCTCGAGTCATGCAAAGGAAGGCAGAGCATAACATGAGTGAAAGGGCAGTGGATTCGATATGCGAAATGTTTACGGAGTTTCTACCAGAAGGAAATCAGGCAACCGGTTCACATTACGCGACAGAGAAATTGATGCTCAATTTAGGCCTCCCATGTCATTCGTTTGATGTTTGCTTAAACAATTGTATGATATATTGGAAAGATGACGAAAGGTTAGATACATGTCGGTTTTGTAACTCACCTAGATGGAAGCCTAACGAGCAACACCGTAGGACCAATATAGCATACAGCCGTATGTGGTATATGCCTATTGCTGACAGATTAAAGAGAATGTATCAGAGCGAGAAGACTGCAGCAGCAATGAGATGGCATGCCGAGCACCAGGCCAAAGAGGGAGAAATGTGTCATCCGTCTGATGCGGCAGAGTAGAAATTCTTTCAAGATAAGTATCCCCTGTTTGCACAAGAACCCCGCAATGTTTATCTTGGACTATGTACAGATGGGTTCAATCCATTTGGCATGTCTAATAATCATTCACTGTGGCCTGTGATCTTGACTCCATATAATTTACCCCCTCATATGTGCATGAGTACGGAGTACTTGTTTCTTACAGTGATGAATTCTGGGCCAAAGCATCCACGAGGTAGTCTCGATATATTCCTCCAGCCTCTTGTTGAGGAGTTGAAAGACTTGTGGTGTAATGGAGTTGATGCATACAATGTGTCCTTGAATCAAAATTTCAATCTAAAAGCAGTTCTCCTGTGGACGATCAGTGACTTTCCGGCGTATAGCATGTTATCAGGATGGACTACCTGAAACACCCCATCCCGGCCATAGGCCTAGACGGATGTCCCATTAACTAATCCATTCTAAGTTGAGGTTCTTTTGAAACCTCATGTTGGAATTGTGTCCAGTAATCTCGGTACTGTCTCTAGAAAGTAAGAGTATGTCAATGATCAGACATAAGTCATATAATACTGGGGGTCATGATGGCTTGCTAGAGTCCGCTCATGATCTATAAGTCTTGGACTTATTGCCTTTATTATATGATCCCATATGGGTCACACGCCTAAGCCAACAGGAAAATGTGTAGGAACGGTTTAGCAGAAGTACGGTAAAAGTGCTAGGCATTTACTGTACTTAGAGAGAATAAAAGGGTTTGGCGACTCTGTGTCGATCGATACACAAGGAGTGTCGATCGACACAGTGCGCGAACGCTTTCGGGTTATTTGGTATTTGGGCCAAACGGCCCAAACGGAATTGGACAAGTTTTATAAGTAAAACTCGAGTCTTTTTCTTCTCCAACCCTAACTAGCCGCGCCTCTCTCTCTCTCCTGCGACTTCTCCTAGTGGCCTAGCAGCCTTCTTCCTGCTCGGTGTGCGTGTGTGAACCTCTGGAGGAGTTATCTCTCGGTGGCTCTCTGATCTCATACATACCGTCCCTTTCCGCTGCAAATCAGGTATAAGGTGAGATCATCTATTGTTTCTATTCGAGAAGAACCTAGATCAGCATGTTTAGGATGATCTGAATCTGGAATTGAATCAGGATTAATCTAAACATTCCTTCAGTGGTATCAGAGCCAATGGTTCTGGTTTTTCTTGTTTAGATTCAATGTTTAGGATTGTTTTCTTGTTTAAGAAGTGTTTTGAATCAACTATTGATAAGAGAAATCACTTAAGCAACAAGGAATTGAACCTTAAACACACTTGAAATCGCAAATCCAAGCTATATTGATTTGGAATTTGCGATTTTCATAAAGAAGTATCGACTGTGATCGCATTGCATCGATCGATGCAATGGTTGGATCGGTCGATACAACCGAATGAGAATCGGCCAGAATCGCATGGATCGATCGATACGATCGCATGGATCGGTCGATACAATCGGAGATCGCATGGATCGATCGATACGATCGCATGGATCGGTCGATACAGTCTATCGGCTAACCCTGTTAACGCGTGAAAGCATCGATCGATACAGGATCGATGCAGGTTCGATATTGGTGCATCGACCGATGCGGTTGGTGCACATCGATCGACACGGTTAGGGTTTTGGCTCGGATCCGTGCATGCGTAAGAGCATCGATCGATACAGGATCGATGCACGATCGATGCAGGATCGATGCTGAGAGCATCGACCGATGTGGTTGATGGATCGATCGATACGGTTGGTTCATCGATCGACATGGTTGGTTTAAGGCTCGTTTTAATATTTTGATTAAAATTAAACGTCACGGTTTAATAAACAGATTTAATAATTTTATTAAGTCTGGTTAAACCGGGATAAGAAATCCAAAGTCGAAAATTGGATTTTGTGCCTAAACCAGGATTTTCTAATTTGATTTGGTTGGACCAAATAAATTGAGAAAATCCGGTTTAGTAAATAACCGGTTGACAATTGTGGTCATCGTAGTAATTAAAATTTGGTTAGACCAATTTTAATGAACCAGACCGGTTATGTCATTTAATTGGACAATTGGGTCATGTCTTGGACATGGACCAATTCTTGGGCCTCGGGCCAAGAAGTTAAAACAATTGGGCCGATTATTTGAGTCTTTCTTCAGATTAAATTTAAAATTTATTTTATAAAATTATAAAGTCGATTTTGAATTAAAGTTTCCGAAATTTTGAAATTAGAAAGTTTCTTAAATTAGAAGTTTCTGGATTTGCGGGTTTTGGATTTTAAAGAAATTTCTAAAGTTAGAAAGTTTCCGTTTTTTAGAAAGTTTCCAATTTTAGAAAGTTTCCAAAAATAGTAGGTTTCCAAAATGGAAAGTTTCCCGAAATAGTAATCTTCTATTTTGGGAATGAATTTTTAAATAAACCTACGAACCTCAAATAATATCAAGCGTTGGATGTCTTGTCCATTCTATGTCAGCTATCGAAGCCCATTCAATTGTATTCATGGCCTTACAGTGTGAGGGTGTCTGCTTTTGCGTGGATAAGACGGTTTGTGATTCATAAATGTCATTGGGAGTCCCAGACATTAATGATTACATGACTGTATAGTCTGGTTTTCTTGACTGGGCCATCGGGAGTCCCGGGCCTTGAGACATCAGAGTGGATTGGGCCTCGGGCCCAGATTCACAACCAAGAGTTATATCACGGATATAATTAGCCGATATAGGGCTTACCGATATAAGCTAAGGTTGGGTGACGGCCAGTGGCCCACTTTAATCTTAGTTATATGTGGATCTTGGAATCATTATATTCTATTGAGGGTAACTGATGTTATTGAATATAATGCATGATTAATCATATTAAATTAATACGAGATTAATCATATTGAACATATTAACTAAAATCCTTTTATCTTAATTTTCAGTTATGACTAGCACAAACAATCAAAACACTTTCTCGATCCGGTCTGTCCTTGAGATGGACAAGCTGAACGGATCAAATTTCTTGACTTGGTCGCGGAACCTGAGGCTAGTCCTCAGACAGGAGAGAAAGGACTATGTTCTTGAGAGAGCTCTCCCCGTGAGGATCGGGTCCAATGCTTCTCATGCAGTATATAATGCTTGGAATAAGCATTATAATGATACGGTAGATGTGCGTGGTCTGATATTGGCTACCATGGACTCAGACTTGCGGGAGCAATATGAGAACATGGAGTCGCCAATAGAGATGATCAGCAGCCTGAAATTGAAATTTCAGGAGCAGGTAAGGGTGGAGAGATACCAGTTGGTTAAGTCTCTCACTGGCTGCAAGCTACCAAATGATAATCCAGTGAGTCCTCATGTCAGTAAAATGATGGGTTACATTGATAACCTGAGGAAACTGGATTATCCAGTTAGCCAAGAGTTGGCAACTGAAATCATTCTGCAGTCACTGCCTTCAAGCTATGATAAGTTCAGAAAGAACTATATCAAGAAAGGCTTAACGAAGACGCTGACTGAACTGCATGATATGTTCAAGACAGTTGAGCCAAACGTGAAGAGTACCCTGTACAATCTCATGAGTGAGAAGGGTAGGTTTACTAAACCTAATGCTGACAAGGGTGAAGACAAAGTTGTCCAGATTTTGAATCATGGCAAGCGTGTGTCTTCTGAGCCCGAGTCAGATGCCTCTTACGTTGGTAAGTGCTGCTACTGTAAGGAGACAGGGCATTGGAAGAGAAATTGCATTAAATTCATGGAAGATGATGAGGAATTGAAGTTGATGTATGAGACTACTTCCTCAGGTATTCATGTTATTACTTCAAGTTCTACCTTAAAGGTATTGAATACTGGTTGTGGCACTGATATTTGTGATAATATGCAGAGCCTAAGCAACAGTAGAACGTTGAAGGAAGGGCAAGTGAAACTACATGTCTGGAAGGAGCTTGGGATGCTGCCTCAGCCGTAGGGTTTTTCACTTATAGATCCCTTTGAGGCTTGGTTTTGTATTAAGTAATTGCTACAATGTACCTGCTTTAAGCAGAGTTGTCTTTCATTTTCTTGTAAGAATTTGAATGTTTTTCATTTTGATAAAAGACAAGTTTTGTTCTTTTGATCTTAATGAAATATTAATTGTAGCACCCTATTCATGGAATGGGTTTTATATCTTAAACCAAAGAGTGCCTAAATGTAACATAAATACCGAATTGGTTTAAATCTGATGAATTAAACCTGATTTTTCTTGGCATAAAGTCTTGGTCACATAGAGTAAGTCGGATTCAGAAATCCCATAGTCATGGACTGTTGGGCTCATTTGATAAAATATCTTATGAGACTTGAATTCTGTTTACTAGACCAAAAGGTAAAGGGCCTATCTTAGCCGAGCTAGAGAAAAGCCCAAAGGCTTATTGGACCTGGAACATACTGATGTATGTGGCCCAATGAGCAGTAATGCCAGAGAAAAATTTCTTGTACTTCATTGTCTCTACTGAGGACTTCAGTGAGTGTGACTGTGTTCATTTGATGAGACACAAGTCGGAATTCTTTGACATGGTCGAAAGAGTTCCAGAATGAAGTATAAGATCTGAGTGACAAAAGTATTAAGACTCTGGATTAAATCACGAGTGAGAATACTTAAGTCATTGATTGTGTGATCATCTTAATGAGTGTGAAATCGTTTCACAGCTCATTTCTCCTGAAAACCTGAAGGTGTTTCTGTGAGAAAGAATCAGATCTTATTAGAAATGATTAAAGATGAGTCACACGAATCTTCCATGATATTATTTAAGAATAACGCTCTAAAATATCTAAGTTTACGCTGAAATAGTTCCACAAATATCAGTTGAAAGACACCACGTTAATGTGGATTGGAATCGATCCAAATTTGTCTTTACTGAGTATTTGTAGTTGTGCTACTTCGCTGGTTGTCCTAGAGAAACTAAGGCTTGTTACTTTTACGTCCAATCTGTTTTCTAAGAAGGGAAGTTATTTTCCAAGAAGAACAGTGGGAGTAAAAGTATAACTCGAAGTTTTCTTAGGGAAACCAAGGCTCGGTACTTTTACGACCATTCTGTTTTCTAAGAAGGGAAGTTACTTTCCAAGAAGAACAGTGGGAGTAAAAAGTATTTTTACGACCATTCTGTTTTCTAAGAAGGAAGTTACTTTCCAAGAAGAACAGTGGGAGAAAAAGTACAACTCGAAGAAATTCGAGAAATACAGGAGGCTGCTTAACCTATTGAGGGAGAGCAGCGGAAGGATTTACAGATTTCTGTAGAATCTACACCTGTGGAGCCTGAAGTTCGCAGATATGAAAGAATCAGTCACTAATCCGAGAGTGAATTCTCGTCATTAGTTCAGCCTGATGATCATTGAATGTTCGCATGATCTGATGATCATTGAAAGCGACGAATCTGCGAAATCCTAGGAAGCGAAAGTGAGCCCAGACTCCGAAGAATTACATTTTGTGTAAGTTGGCTTCATCGATCCATTCATGGATGGAAGCAAACATATCGGAGTTGGAATCTTCGTTCTGTTGAAGTAGTCAAGGTTTTGACTTGAACAGGAACGAAGCAGAACTGTGTGTTTACTAATAGATTAGTGGGAGCGATATTGCATTTCTCAAAGTGTATGTCGATGACATACTGATTCTCGGATATAACGTCCCAACGCTGTAGTCGGTAAAGGACTAGCTTGGGAGTTGGTTTAATGATTGACATGGGTAAAGCCACGTAGTTCTTGGATTTTGGATCTAAAGATAGAGATCCAAAAGAGCTGGTAGGACAAAGTCAGGATTCTTAAATTGACAAAGTCCTACACATTTTGAGCAATCCAAGAAGGGTTTTATGCCAATGTCACATGGCATTAAGTTAAGCAAGATACAGTATCCTACGATAACTGCTGAGCTTAAATGCATGGATAAGATTCCATATGCGTCGGCAATTGGATCTATCATGTATGCCATGAAACGTACTTGTTTGATGTTGCTTTAAAGTTAAGCAAGACAAGTAAAGACCAGTCAAATCCAGCAAAGAAACACTGGATTGCCGTAAAGAATATCCTAAAGTATTTGAGGAATACTAAGGATAAATTCTTGAGTTACGGAGAAAGTGAGGTGCTACGAGTCGATAGAGTCTGAAAGGCAAGTTTCCAACAGACAAAGATGATTTCCGGTCACAGTCCGGTTATATCTTGTGTTTGTCTGGCGGTGCACGGCACTGTTGCTGACTCCATGACTTAAGCTGAATCTTTCGCAGCTTGGGAAGCGGTGAAAGATGTTGTTTGGAAAGAAGAGTTCGTCACTGAACTTGATGTGATTTCCAGCATAGATGAGACTAGCTGCACATCAGAGGTCCAAACACCTTGAGGATAGGTATAACCTATTCCGTGAGATAAATGACAGAGATGTTAAGTAGATCAGCAAGTTTCAACGAATGAGAACGTTGCTAATCTATTAACGAAGCCACTCCTTAGGCCTAAGCACGAGTCGCGGACTGTTGCTGTAGGATAAGTGAAATTAAGATATAGTCTTAATTTCAGTGGGAGTTATTAAAGGGCTTTATTTAGTTATTGGATATGTTCTTGAGATAACATTTAAGATGTTTAATGAAATTATTATTTCAAGATTATTTTAACTGTGATGAAATAATCGTTCCAAAGTGATATAAACCATTTTATAGGTCATCGAAGTAAATGACTTGATCTTGAGTCATCGAAGTCATTTAGCTTGATCATGAGACCCTATATTTGATAGATGTTTTATATCATCCCGTCCCTAGTCGAAGGTTGTTGAAATTGGAACACCAACAACCGTGTGAGACTGGATTGGTACGTGACTTATGACAAAGTCTTAGTGTGTCATAGATGCGCGGCATCAAAGTCAGTACATAGGTGTATGTTTGGGAACATACGACCGGACAAGACCCGCTTATAAGAACTCTTCAGGATATTTATATCTGTGTCATAAGAGATTCTTACCACGACTATAGAGTATAGTCCTTAGACCTGAGTTCGCATGCATGTGACTGCACATGGACTGATGCACTTTGATCATTGTCTAACGCTATCGTTCTGCGATAGTTATAAGGACCTTGTTTGGGTACATTATGAAATGAGTAGTTTACAGTGATGGAACAAGACGGAATTTGTCCCTCCAATATAAATGGAGTGAATATCTCTAGGCCAATCGGAGATTTGAATACTGGAAAATGCATGGCCATGCTCAAACGGACTGTCCCGAGTCGTTTGGATTGTCAGTATCGAATCAGAGTCCGATGAACAAGATTAGGCTTTATAAGGATGACACCAATCTTGCCTTATGACTAATCGAGATATTGTGACAAAAGGATTATGAATACAGAGATTCCAGTACAAGTGGGAGATTGTTGGAATTGTGTCCAGTAATCTCGGTACTGTCTCTAGAAAGTAAGAGTATGTCAATGATCAGACATAAGTCATATAATACTGGGGGTCATGATGGCTTGCTAGAGTCCGCTCATGATCTATAAGTCTTGGACTTATTGCCTTTATTATATGATCCCATATGGGTCACACGCCTAAGCCAACAGGAAAATGTGTAGGAACGGTTTAGCAGAAGTACGGTAAAAGTGCTAGGCATTTACTGTACTTAGAGAGAATAAAAGGGTTTGGCGACTCTGTGTCGATCGATACACAAGGAGTGTCGATCGACACAGTGCGCGAACGCTTTCGGGTTATTTGGTATTTGGGCCAAACGGCCCAAACGGAATTGGACAAGTTTTATAAGTAAAACTCGAGTCTTTTTCTTCTCCAACCCTAACTAGCCGCGCCTCTCTCTCTCTCCTGCGACTTCTCCTAGTGGCCTAGCAGCCTTCTTCCTGCTCGGTGTGCATGTGTGAACCTCTGGAGGAGTTATCTCTCGGTGGCTCTCTGATCTCATACATACCGTCCCTTTCCGCTGCAAATCAGGTATAAGGTGAGATCATCTATTGTTTCTATTCGAGAAGAACCTAGATCAGCATGTTTAGGATGATCTGAATCTGGAATTGAATCAGGATTAATCTAAACATTCCTACACCTCAACCCTAAACGTTTTATACTTAGCCAAATCCTTAACAAAATTCATTCCATTCATCCATTCCGTTCTAACATTCTAAGCAAGAATAATAAGGCAAATAGACATTTTATTAATAATCAAAGGTACCAATACAATGTAGTCAAACGCATTATGCTAATAGTATTCGGTCCTAGTACAATGTCTATCTAAATACACCACTCGTCTCGGTCTTGTCCGCGCCTAGGATGAGTCATCCCCATGATCATCCTTGTTACCTGAAAACCAAATCATTTCATGAATCATAATGTTTAAGTTAAGGCTTAACAACCTAACAATTGTTCTATATGATCCCCTTATATTTCCCATTCAATTCGCAATTTAATCTAAGTAACCTAGGCTCCAAACGTTCCAACACTTAAGTCCCACATCGACCCGGACGTTCCTTATTTCCGACCTCGGCACGTCCGTATGTTCATTCACGCACAACCGTAAGGTTGTCCGCGTACGTCCGTGCGTATGGTCCGTGAGTCCATCCGATCATCCGCGTGTACCGTCGTGTGTCGTCGACACGGTCCGACAGACGCTATCGCGTGGTCAGTCCGCATACTTACGACCGGCCGCGTACTGTCCGAGAGATGCTTTGATCGACCCGCGACGTACCGTGACCGCTTGACGCATGTACCGCGTAGTACCGTGATCGTGTGGCGCATGCACCGTGGATCAGCCGTACGTCCGCGAACGGACGCGACTGTTCGTACGAACGGATGCGATCGTTCCGCGGACGGTTGCGATCGATCCTTCGGTTCATACGGCAGTCCGCGATCATCTCGACCCGACTGACGGTATACGTCCCACCCGATACGGTCCATGCTTGGTTACGGTAGCGGTTCATTCGGACGTCTAGTCCGATTCACGTCAAGACCGGCTACGCCTCTGTCTCACGGTCTCGGCCAACATCCCCCAAGATGCGCCGTTAACCGCCGAGACGCGTCAACCCATTCGGCCTTATCATGACTTGACCGTACATAAACCGCACATGACCATCTTCACGACCATGGCCTTTAGCCGGTCGTGTGTGACTAGCATATGAACGATTTGAAGACCGCATATAGACTCTCTCTATAAGCGGTTTAACTTAGAAGAAAAGAAGAACAATCCGGCAAACATCTAAAGCGGCCTTTGGCCTAGCGGTTTGGCCGCGGCCGTAGTTAGAGTGGTTACGGATGTTACCTTAGAGGTTGTGGTCGATTTGCCTGGGTCCTTAGCCGTTTCTCCAGCCATGATTCCACTTCCAACCGCCTTGATCAACCACCAACGCCTCCTTGAACGCTCGGCCTTCTCCTTTGGAACCGGCCGCTCCTTCTCTCTTTCTTTCTCTCTTTTCTCTCGGTTTATGTGGCTTATGCCTTAGAGAAAATATTGGGATTCTTCCCTTGTGTGTGTAGTGTGCGAAAATGGCCCTTAAGGCTTGTATTTATAAGCCAAAACTCGCCCCATAACCGCCCAAGGAGAAGAGGTACAAGTTGGCTTGCGAATGGTCATGATTCCCATTGGCAACCATTCGCTATTGGCGCCTTGGTCAGCTAGTGTCACTAGCTGACCAGCTGATTTCACACTTCTACACTTCAGCTTAGCTGAGCTAAGCTGGCCACTAGCTTCTCTAGTTGGTAGCTCGGCCGTCCAGCTGGTTTCTATTAGGTTAAGCTCCCGTTTAGTCGAACTTAACCCTTCTCTGCCCATGGAACACTCTTATAGACCTTTTAGATCGTGAGTTCTGACTTCTGGTTCCATTAACAGCCCGAATGGCCCTTAGGCCGGTTCGGGGATGTTACAAGTCTCCCCCCCCTTGAAATGGATTCGTCCCTGAATCCGATCCAAGGTGTTCGTTCCTTGTGAACTCCTCAAACCACTCTGGATAGTCAGCCTTCATTCTGTTCTCGGTTTCCCAAGTTATCTCCTTAACTCCATTGCAGATCCATTCAACCTTCACCATCTGGATGACTTTCTTTCTGGTTGCTTTTTCCAACCTATCCAGAATCCTCAAGGGTCTTGTTTCCAATGTGAGATTTGCCTTTAGATCCTCGGGAATCTCGGGCATAATCTTATCCTGATCCGATAAGCACTTGCGCAATTGTGAGACATGGAACACATTGTGGAATGCTTCCATCTCATTAGGCAAGTCTAGCTTATAGGCAACGGTCCCGACCCGTTCTAGGATCGTGAACGGTCCTAAGTATCTTGGATCAAGTTTCCCACGTTTGGAAACCCTTGCCCTTCCTTTGAAGGTGATCATCTTAAGGTAGACTCGATCCCCAACTTGGAATTCGATGTCTTTCCTTCTTTTATCTGCGTAACTCTTTTGGCGGTCTTGCGCCTCTTGCATCTTGGCTCTTAGGAAACGGATTTGCTCCGTTGTTTCCTCAATGATCTCTGGCCCAAGGACTCGAGATTCACCCACTTGCGTCCAGCATAGTGGAGTCCTGCAGGGCCGCCCATACAACGCTTCGTAGGGGGACATTCCGATGCTTGCTTGGTAACTGTTGTTGTAAGCAAACTCGGTCAAGGGCAAATACTTTTCCCAAGAGTCTCCCCAGTCTAGCACACATGATCTCAACATGTCTTCTAACGTTTGTATGGTCCTTTCAGACTGACCATCCGTTTGTGGATGATAAGCCGTACTCATGTTCACCCTCGTTCCTAGGGCTTTCTGGAAAGCTTGCCAGAAATAAGAAGTGAACCGACCATCTCGGTCTGAGACTATGCTTGCTGGTACACCATGAAGTCTTACGATCTCATCAATGTACTTTTCAGCAAGTTTACCAACTCCATCAGTCTTCTTGATGGCTAAGAAGTGTGCGGACTTGGTCAGTCTGTCCACCACTACCCAAATCGTGTCCCTTCTTGACCGGGTCACCGGCAGTCCAGATACAAAGTCCATTGTAATGTTATCCCACTTCCATTCCAGAATGGGTAAACTTTGCATCAGGCCGCTCGGGACTTGGTGTTCAATCTTGACCAATTGACACGTTTGGCACTTAGACACCCATTCAGCAATGTCCTTCTTCATCCCGACCCAGTGATAGTACCGTTTGAGGTCTTGGTACATCTTGGTCTGTCCGGGATGTATAGAGAACTTAGACTGATGAGCCATCCTTAGGATTTCTTCCTTAAGGCCTTTCACATCGGGAACACACACTCGACCATTCACCACAACCGTCCCGTTGTTAGTGAACTGATACTCAGTGTTGTTGTTATTAACCGATTTCATCAACTCTTCATCATGCTCTTGGGCTAGCCTGACCCTTGTCAGTAGATCCGCCTGATCTGCTGCTCCAAGTCCTAGTGGCTCATTGTCCACGGTCAGGGCGTTAAGGTGCAAGGACCGGACCAATCCGATCAAGGTCTCTGCATCCTTTTCTGCGGCCACTTCAGTCCTTTTCCGACTTAAGGCATCTGCAACCAAGTTGGCCTTTCCTGGATGGTAAGTGATGTCTAGATCGTAATCCGCCACCAATTCCATCCACCTTCTTTGCCTCAGGTTAAGGTCAGGCTGAGTGAACACATACTTCAGACTCTTATGGTCGGTGAATAGTTGCACTTTGGCTCCGTAGAGATAAGATCGCCAGATCTTAAGTGCAAAAATCACAGCGGCCATCTCGAGATCGTGAGTGGGGTAGTTACCCTCGTGTTTCCTCAACTGCCTTGAGGCATAGGCTATCACCTTCCCGTCCTGCATCAGAACGCACCCTAACCCGTTCCGGGATGCATCTGTGTAGACCACGTATGGTACATTGTCTACTGGCAGTGTTAGGACAGGTGCCTTGGTTAACATATCCTTCAAGTCATTGAAACTCTTCTCCGCGGCCTCAGTCCATTCGAACTTCACGTTCTTTCCGGTCAGCTTAGTCATAGCCTTAGCCATGCTTGCAAAACCTTGGACAAACCGCCTATAGTAACCGGCCAGCCCGAGGAAACTTCTAACCTCGGTTGCGTTCCTCGGCCGCGGCCACTCTTCAATTGAACGGATCTTGTCCGGATCAACTGAGACACCTTCATCAGACACTATGTGTCCTAGAAACCCTATCCTTGTTTGCCAGAAGCTGCACTTGCTGAGCTTAGCATAGAGCTTCTGTGCTCTTAGGATTTCCATCACGATCCTTAGATGTTTACCGTGTTCTCTTCGGTTCTTGGAGTAGACAAGGATGTCATCAATGAATATGATAACGAACTTATCCAACCATTCCCGAAAGACACCGTTCATCATCTTCATGAACGCAGCTGGTGCATTTGTTAGACCAAATGGCATGACCACAAACTCATAGTGACCATACCGAGTTCTAAAGGCTGTTTTCCTCACGTCCTCAGGTGCTATCGGGATTTGATGGTATCCCGAAGCCAGATCGATCTTGGAAAACACCGTTGAACCCTTTAATTGATCCAACAATTCATCTATCCGAGGCAATGGGTACTTGTTCTTCACAGTAACCCGGTTTATGCCTCGGTAATCAATGCACAATCGAAGGCTTCCGTCCTTCTTCTTGACGAATAGAACGGGCGCCCCCCATGGAGAACTACTTGGCCTAATAAAGCCTTTGTCTAGTAGTTCTTCCAGCTGCTTCTTCAGCTCAGCCATCTCGGCTGGAGCCATTCTATATGGCGCTTTGGAGAGAGGCTTGGTCCCTGGTTCTAACTCAATGACGAACGGATCAGACCGGTCAGGCGGTAAGCCTTCTAGGGCCTTGAACACGTCCTCAAAGTCGTTGACCACTGGGATCTCTTCGACCTTTGTCTCCAGCCCAACTTCCTTAGTAGTGATGGTGGCTAGGTATGCTTCGCATCCCCTTTCCAGCATCCGTTCTGCTTGGATAGCAGAGACGACCAAACTCCCCGAGGTTGGTCTTACTCCTTGGAACACGACCCTTCCCTCTGGCCGTTCCAACTTCACCCTTCCTCGGTGGCATTCAATGGTGGCTCGGTTTTTTCCAAGCCAATCCATCCCTAAGATCACTTCATGATTCTTAAGTTGGACTACTACTAGATCAGCTGGCATGTCCACGCCTCCAATGGAAACGGGAACCGCCTTCACTAACCCTAGCATAGGCATCACTTGCCCACCGGCCGCATTTACAATGCCTTGGCCGGCCATTTGTTCCTTTTGGAACAAGCCTTTCCCAATCATTCCGGGACTCACAAAACTATGTGTAGCCCCAGAGTCAAATAGAGTGAGTGTCTCTACACCACCTATTGTAACGGTCCCTACACATTCCCCCAAATGTCTAAGTGTCCCGCCCTTTTCCCCAATGTATCCAATGCATTTAAAATTGAAGAAGTAGAGGTCTTAGTGACGTACCAGTGATCGAGTCGTAGGAGCCGGCTTCGGCCGAGTCCTTCACCAGGTTGTAGACTCGGGGTGTCCCGGATTGGCCCTTGGCCTTAACCGCGCGACCTTCCTGTCCCCGGTTCCCTTCTGGCGCCTTCTGCTTATCACCTTGCAGCTTCGGGCAATCACGCATGTAATGCCCGGTCTTTCCACATTGGAAACATGTCAATGGTCTTTCTGTCACCCTTTCTTGCCCCTTCTATGGACAGCTTGTGACCTCATGGTCTTTGCTGCCACACTTCGCACATACCTTCCCAGCTTTCCAACACTCCCCCAAGTGATATTTGCCACAGGTGGTACACTTCGTGCGGTCAGAGGATTGGCGATCAGCCCCCACTTGATCCCATTTCCTCTTTAGGTTCTTCCCGGATCGGTTGGCCTCTTTGTCCTGTGCCTTAGTACCGACGTGTTTTTCCTCGGCCATGTTGGCCTCCACAGTAGCAGCTCGTTCAACCAGCTCGGAGACTGAGTCATAGGAGCAAACCGAGCAATGAGTCCGCAGTTCCACACGCAGGCCGCGCAGGAAACGGCGCACTTGAGCCGGCTCATCCTCAACATCACGTCCCACATACTGTCTGAGACGGTCAAACTCTGCCTCGTACTCACGGACCGTCTTGCGGCCTTGGGTCAAGCTCAGGTACTTACCCTCCATACGATCCCAAGCCTCAGCTGGGAAGTACTTCCGGTTGAACTCAACCTCAAAGTCAGCAAACGAGTCAATGAGACCCTTGGTGCGCCTGTCCACGGACAGCCACCAGTTATGCGCGTCCCCTTCCAGGAAGTGAACCGCAATGTCCTTCCGGTAGTCCTCGGGACACCGGGTAGATCGGAAGTTCCGGACAAGCCGTGACTTCCACTCATCGGCCTCAAGCGGGTCTGCACTTCCCTTGAAGTGCTTGGTGCCCAACTTGGTGATGTGACCAAGAACGTTGAGGTAGTCCACCTTACGGTTCTTTCTGGGAACCGGTGACTCAACCACTACTACGTCCGGTTCATCATCACTAAGGTCCTTGGTCTCCACGACCTTGGCCTTAAGCCCTTCAGAAAACGACTTCTGACCAGAAGAGATGTTCTGGTTCAGCGTCGTTAACTGGTCCATGACCTCCTTCAACATGGTCCACATCTGACCGATGTTCGGGACCGCGGTCAATGGCTCACCATCGCCGCCCATAGCATTGTCCTCCTCACGGCCGGTCTCACCTCGAGCCGCGTGAGACGAGGACTCGCCCACATCATCCTCTCTACCCTCAACCTCGATGTCCGGTTCGTTAACCCTAGTCGAGTTGAGAATGTTAGGATCGGTGAGACCCGTGCTCTTCTGAGTGACCTCAGGACCGGTCATCCCAGGCTGGACGGGCGTGGTCTGGTCCTTGGATCCTTGTCCGTTCCCAGCCACACTCTTGTCCTTAGTACGCTTTGACTTGCTTTTTCCAACCTGAAGATCAACAAGTTAAGAATTCAACACAAGAAATCTTCAAGTCCTAAACAAGTCTAACAATTCCTACACGGACAATCTAACCCGGACGAGTGGTGTAGCCCCATAACCCATAGCCTAGGAAATAACTCCGCTCTGATACCAACTTGAAACACCCCATCCCGGCCATAGGCCTAGACGGATGTCCCATTAACTAATCCATTCTAAGTTGAGGTTCTTTTGAAACCTCAACCCTAAACGTTTTATACTTAGCCAAATCCTTAACAAAATTCATTCCATTCATCCATTCCGTTCTAACATTCTAAGCAAGAATAATAAGGCAAATAGACATTTTATTAATAATCAAAGGTACCAATACAATGTAGTCAAACGCATTATGCTAATAGTATTCGGTCCTAGTACAATGTCTATCTAAATACACCACTCGTCTCGGTCTTGTCCGTGCCTAGGATGAGCCATCCCCATGATCATCCTTGTTACCTGAAAACCAAATCATTTCATGAATCATAATGTTTAAGTTAAGGCTTAACAACCTAACAATTGTTCTATATGATCCCCTTATATTTCCCATTCAATTCGCAATTTAATCTAAGTAACCTAGGCTCCAAACGTTCCAACACTTAAGTCCCACATCGACCCGGACGTTCCTTATTTCCGACCTCGGCACGTCCGTATGTTCATTCACGCACAACCGTAAGGTTGTCCGCGTACGTCCGTGCGTATGGTCCGTGAGTCCATCCGATCATCCGCGTGTACCGTCATGTGTCGTCGACACGGTCCGACAGACGCTATCGCGTGGTCAGTCCGCATACTTACGACCGGCCGCGTACTGTCCGAGAGATGCTTTGATCGACCCGCGACGTACCGTGACCGCTTGACGCATGTACCGCGTAGTACCGTGATCGTGTGGCGCATGCACCGTGGATCAGCCGTACGTCCGCGAACGGACGCGACTGTTCGTACGAACGGATGCGATCGTTCTGCGGACGGTTGCGATCGATCCTTCGGTTCATACGGCAGTCCGCGATCATCTCGACCTGACTGACGGTATACGTCCCACCCGATACGGTCCATGCTTGGTTATGGTAGCGGTTCATTCGGACGTCTAGTCCGATTCACGTCAAGACCGGCTACGCCTCTGTCTCACGGTCTCGGCCAACATCCCCCAAGATGCGCCGTTAACCGCCGAGACGCGTCAACCCATTCGGCCTTGTCATGACTTGACCGTACATAAACCGCACATGACCATCTTCACGACCATGGCCTTTAGCCGGTCGTGTGTGACTAGCATATGAACGATTTGAAGACCGCATATAGACTCTCTCTATAAGCGGTTTAACTTAGAAGAAAAGAAGAACAATCCGGCCAACATCTAAAGCGGCCTTTGGCCTAGCGGTTTGGCCGCGGCCGTAGTTAGAGTGGTTACGGATGTTACCTTAGAGGTTGTGGTCGATTTGCCTGGGTCCTTAGCCGTTTCTCCAGCCATGGTTTCCACTTCCAACCGCCTTGATCAACCACCAACGCCTCCTTGAACGCTCAGCCTTCTCCTTTGGAACCGGCCGCTCCTTCTCTCTTTCTTTCTCTCTTTTCTCTCGGTTTATGTGGCTTATGCCTTAGAGAAAATATTGGGATTCTTCCCTTGTGTGTGTAGTGTGCGAAAATGGCCCTTAAGGCTTGTATTTATAAGCCAAAACTCGCCCCATAACCGCCCAAGGAGAAGAGGTACAAGTTGGCTTGCGAATGGTCATGACTCCCATTGGCAACCATTCGCTATTGGCGCCTTGGTCAGCTAGTGTCACTAGCTGACCAGCTGATTTCACACTTCTACACTTCAGCTTAGCTGAGCTAAGCTGGCCACTAGCTTCTCTAGTTGGTAGCTCGGCCGTCCAGCTGGTTTCTATTAGGTTAAGCTCCCGTTTAGTCGAACTTAACCCTTCTCTGCCCATGGAACACTCTTATAGACCTTTTAGATCGTGAGTTCTGACTTCTGGTTCCATTAACAGCCCGAATGGCCCTTAGGCCGGTTCGGGGATGTTACACTACCCATCGCAAATTATCTTGTCCATGGTGCATGGATGATACAAAGTCTTTTTATCTGCCGAATGGAAGAAAGACGTGTTGGTTCGACCGTCACAGAAGATTTCTTCCTTAAGATCATCCCATGAGGAAAAATAAGAAAGACTTTTTGAAGGGAAAGGATGCTAGGAATGAGTATCCTCCTGATTCTTTAACCGGTGAGCAAGTCTATTCCTACCATTTGCGTCGTGTAAATCCACCAAAAACTAAAGATGTTGGTGGAAATGGTCACGAAGATAAGATGCCCGGCTATGGCAAGAAGCATAACTGGCACAAAGAAAGCATATTTTGGGAGTTACCATACTGGAGGGACCTTAATCTTCGACATATTCTCGATTTGATGCATATAGAGAAGAATGTTTTTGACAACATTATAAAAACTCTTATGCGTGTGAAGGGTAAATCCAAAGACAACATCCCATCGAGATTGGATATTGCTAACTTCTGTTCTCGGCCACACTTGCATGTTGATAGTGCTGGTAGAGCTCCATTCCCAGTTTACGCTTTGACAAATGAAGCCAGGAAAAAGTTATTGGAATGTGTGAAGCATGAGGTCAAATTACCAGATGGTTATGCTTCAGACTTAGCAAGTTGTGCTGATTTGGGTAATGCACAGTTTTCTGGGATGAAGAGTCATGACTGCCATGTCTTTATGCAGCGACTACTTCCATTTATCTTTGCAGAACTTCTAGACAAGAATGTCCACCTTGCCTTAGCAGGTACCAGTTATAGTATTTGGATATATGTAGTTTCAGTTTTGTATTTTGTATTAACCATTTGCTGTTTAAATCTCTTTATATATGATGTAGGGATCGGAGGATTTTTCCGTGACTTATGTTCAAGAACTTTGCAGAAGAGTCGCGTCCAAATTCTAAAGCAAAACATAGTTATGATTCTTTGCAATCTGGAGAAGATCTTTCCACCATCATTTTTCGATGTGATGGAGCACCTTCCTATACATCTCCCCTACGAAGCTGTATTAGGAGGTCCTGTTCAATACCGGTGGATGTATCCTTTTGAAAGGTTTTTCAAAAAGCTGAAAGGGAAAGCACTGGATCTATTGTTCAATCATATCTAAATGAAGAGATTGCTTATTTCACATATAGTAACGAATTCAAGGTAAATTTATATCTAGTATTTGGAGACATGTACATGCTATATATTCTGAAGTATATATATTAACTCTTGTTGTCAGGTTAACAAGATACAACGAAGGCGGAGTCCCCGTATATCATGACAAAGACGTACCTGGTATATTTACTCAGGTTGGTCGTCCAAGTGGCGAAATGCATGAAGTATGGCTTTCACCAGAAGATCATCAAATTGAACATGCTTATGTTTTGCGAAATTGCTCTTACTTTCGACCATTTGAGAGGTATAACACAACTTAAGTTAATTTATATATTGTATTGGTCTCATATATATATATATATATATATATATATATATATGTTGATCTTAAACAGTATGTTCGAAGACTATATCTTTGGTAAATATCCAGATCTCTCCGAGAATCAACTCTTTGTAAAAAGGGCCGAGGAATATGACACATGGGTGCGAGATTATGTATGTTCGTGAAATATTTCTTATGAACACATTATATATGTATTGTGGTTTTATCTACATATTTGACATTGTGTGTTTATCAATATTCAGGTCATTTACTGGAACGAAACCTATAAATTTCCTCTTTGGGTTCAAGATATTATGCATGGACCCGTCAACAAGGCTAAAACTTAGCCTATCTTCTATACAAGAGGATATATGTTTCATACAAAAAGCCATGGCGAGGGACGAAAGACATGTAACTACGGTGTATGTGTTAAAGGAGAGAATTATAGTGATGCGTCTGATGCAGCTGATTTCAACGGGATCTTAACGGACATAATACAACTTCAGTACGAGGGGATTGTTAATTTGAGAATAACACTCTTTAAGTGTATCTGGTATGACCCTGTTCTCGGTAGAGGCACTCAAAGGAGCAATGCTGGCGTCGTAGATGTTCGTGCATCGAGAAAGTACAATAAATACGAACCATTTATTCTAGGTACGTAATATATTGAAGGATTGTTTAGTTGATCCTGATTCAATTCTTAGATTCATATCAACCTAAACATGCGGATCTAGGTTCTTCTCAGAATAGAAACAAATGATGATCTCACCTTATACCTGTTTGCAGCGGAAAGAGATGGTATGTCTGAGATCAGAGAAACACCGAGGGATGAATCCTCCAAAGGTTCACACACGCGATCACAGAAAACGGCTGCTAGACCACAAGGAGCTCGGCGCAGAGAGAGAGAGAATTTTCGGCTGTTCAACTTAGGGTTAATCGTTCTGAACTCGAGTTTTATCTCATAAAACTTGTCCTGTTCCGTTTGGGCCATTTGGCCCAAACACCAATTAACTCGACGGTATTCGCGCACTGTGTCGACCGACACACCTTGTGTATCGATCGACACAGAGTGGCTAAACCGTTTTATTCTCTCTAAGTACAGTAAATGCCTAGCACTTTTACCGTACTTCTGCTAAACCGTTCCTACACATTTTCCTGTTAGCTTAGGCGTGTGACCCATATGGGATCATATAATAAAGGCAATAAGTCCAAGACTTATAGATCATGAGCGGACTCTAGCAAGCCATCATGACCCCCAGTATTATATGACTTATGTCTGATCATTGACATACTCTTACTTTCTAGAGACAGTATCGAGATTACTGGACACAATTCCAACAATCTCCCACTTGTACTGGAATCTCTGTATTCATAATCCTTTTGTCACAATATCTCGATTAGTCATAAGGCAAGATTGGTGTCATCCTTATAAAGCCTAATCTTGTTCATCGGACTCTGATTCGATACTGACAATCCAAACGACTCGGGACAGTCCGTTTGAGCATGGCCATGCATTTTCCAGTATTCAAATCTCCGATTGGCCTAGAGATATTCACTCCATTTATATTGGAGGGACAAATTCCGTCTTGTTCCATCACTGTAAACTACTCATTTCATAATGTACCCAAACAAGGTCCTTATAACTATCGCAGAACGATAGCGTTAGACAATGATCAAAGAGCATCAGTCCATGTGCAGTCACATGCATGCGAACTCAGGTCTAAGGACTATACTCTATAGTCGTAGTAAGAATCTCTTATGACACAGATATAAATATCCTGAAGAGTTCTTATAAGCGGGTCTTGTCCGGTCGTATGTTCCCAAACATACACCTATGTACTGACTTTAATGCCGCGCATCTATGACACACTGAGACTTTGTCATAAGTCACGTACCAATCCAGTCTCACACGGTTGTTGGTGTTCCAATTTCAACAACCTTCGACTAGGGACGGGATGATATAAAACATCTATCAAATATAGGGTCTCATGATCAAGCTAAATGACTTCGATGACTCAAGATCAAGTCATTTACTTCGATGACCTATAAAATGGTTCATATCACTTTGGAACGATTATTTCATCACAGTTAAAATAATCTTGAAATAATAATTTCATTAAACATAAGAATGTTTTACAAGAACATATCAAATAACTAAATAAAAGCCCTCAAACTCCCACTCAAATTTAGATTACATTTCTATGTCTCTAATGCCTACAGCTTCAGTCAGAAACTCGAGCTTAGGCCTTGGGAGTGGCTTTGTCAACGGATCAGCGACGTTATCATCTGTCTGAACTCGGCTGATCTTGACTTCCTTTCTATTAATGATGTCACGTATCAAGTGAAATCTTCTTAGAACATGCTTGGATTTCTGGTGTGATCTTGGTTCCTTTGCCTGAGCTATAGCACCATTGTTGTCACAAAACAGTGCCAGAGGCTCAGCCGCATCTGGTATCACACCTAGTTCAATAATGAACTTTCGTATCCAAACAGCTTCCTTCGCAGCTTCTGAGGCGGCGATATATTCAGCTTCTGTAGTGGAATCAGCAACGGTGTCTTGCTTGGAGCTTCTCCAACTGATTGCACCGCCATTCAGACAAAAGATATAACCGGACTGTGACCGGAAATCATCTTGGTCTGTCTGGAAACTTGCGTCCGTGAATCCACTGACTTTAAGCACATCACTTCCACCGTACACTAAGAACTTATCCTTAGTATGTCTTAGATACTTCAAGATATTCTTTACGGCAATCCAATGGTTTTCACCTGGATTTGACTGGTATCTACTCGTCATGCTCAATGCATAAGCAACATCAGGACGAGTACAGATCATGGCATACATGACAGATCCTATTGCAGATGCATAAGGAATATTCTTCATGCGCTCAAGCTCAGCAGCCGTCGTAGGGCTCTGCTTCTTGCTTAGCGTTGTGCCATGTACCATTGGCGTGAAGCCCTTCTTGGAATCCTTCATGCTGAATCTTTGTAGGACTTTGTCAATGTATGAATCTTGACACAAGCCTATCAGCCTTCTAGATCTATCCCGGTAGATCCTGATTCCAAGAACGTATGCGGCTTCACCCATGTCTTTCATGGAAAAACAACTTCCAAGCCAGTCCTTTTCGGACTTCAGCATTGGAATGTCGTTTCCGAGAAGCAGTATGTCATCGACATACAGAATAAGAAATACAATCTTGCTCCCACTAGATTTCTTATACACGCATTGTTCTTCTTCGTTTCTGATGAAGTCAAATTGCTTGATCGCTTCATCAAAACGAAGATTCCAGCTCCTCGATGCTTGCTTCAATCCATAAATGGATTTATGAAGCTTGCATACTTTTCCAGCATTCTTTGGATCTATGTAACCGTCAGGTTGTGTCATATACACATCCTCTTCCAGAATACCATTCAGGAAGGCGGTTTTCACGTCCATCTGCCAAATTTCATAATCATGAAAAGCTGCAGTTGCTAGTAGAATCCGAATAGATTTCATCATAGCCACTGGTGAATAGGTTTCATCGTAATCCACACCGTGAACTTGTCTGAAACCTTTTGCCACCAACCTGGCTTTATAAATCTGGACATTTCCATCCACGTCAATCTTCTTCTTGAAGATCCATTTGCACTCGATGGCTTTTACACCAGCGGGTAAGTCAACCAACGAAAACACTTGGTTGACCGACATGGAGTCCATTTCGGAATCAGTGGCCTTGCGCCACTTAGAGGAATCTGGGCCCATCATGGCTTGATTGAAGTTCGATGGTTCATCACCATCAATGATCAAAAGATCATGACAGTCAGTCACGAGGAATCCTTGATATCTCTCGGGTTCGTGACGGATCCTCCCGGATCTTCGAACTTCAGGTACTACAGGTTCAGGCTCTACAATTTCTTGTAGGTCCTCCTGCTGCTCTTCCTCATTAGGTTGAGCAGTATCCTGTTCATCTTGAATTTCTTCAAGCAGTACCTTACTCCCACTGTCTTTCTTAGAGAGAAACTCCCTCTCAAGAAAGTTACAATCCCGGGCAACAAAGATCTTGTTCTCGGAACGTAGATAGAAGTAATAAGCCTTGGTTTCCCGTGGATAACCAATGAAGTAGCATTTGTCAGATTTTGGTGTAAGCTTGTCTGAGATCAATCTCTTGACATAGGCTTCACAACCCCAAATTCTGAGATAAGACAGCACTGGAGCTTCTCCAGTCCATAATTCATATGGTGTCTTTGCTACTGCTTTCGATGGCGCTCTATTTAGAGTGAACACTGCTGTTAGCAGAGCATATCCCCAAAGGGATATTGGAAGGTCTGTGTGACTCATCATAGATCGAACCATATCCAATAAGGTCCGATTTCTCCTCTCAGACACACCATTCCATTGAGGTGTTCCGGGAGGAGTGAGTTGGGATACGATCCCACACTCTCTTAGATGATCACTGAATTCTTGGCTTAAGTATTCTCCTCCTCGGTCGGACCGAAGAGCCTTAATGCTTTTGCCAAGTTGGTTCTGTACTTCATTTTGGAATTCTCTGAACTTCTCAAAAGATTCAGACTTATGTTTCATCAAATAAACATATCCATACCTACTGAAATCATCAGTAAAGGTAATGAAGTACTGATAGTTTCCTCTTGCATTTGTGGACATTGGGCCACACACATCAGTGTGTATCAGGCCCAATACGTCACTGGCCCTCTCGTTAGGTTTATTAAAGGGGGCCCGTGTCATTTTGCCTATCATGCAGGATTCGCATTTCTCACATGACTCAAAGTCAAATGAGCCAAGAAGTCCATTCGAATGGAGCCTCTTGATGCGTTTCTCGCTGATGTGCCCTAAACGACAATGCCATAGAAACGTTCGGTTCTCCTCATTAGGTTTGAACCGTTTGGTATTAATGTTATAAATTGGCGCGGATTGATCGAGTATGTAAAGCCCATTCATAAGAGGGGCAGAACCATAGAACAAATTGTTGCGATTGAAGGAACATAATTTATTCTTAACTGAAAAATCATAACCTTCCAAATCCAACAAAGAAATTGAAATAATATTTCTGCTTATAGCAGGTACAAAATAACAATTATTGAGTTCTAAAATCAATCCCGAAGGTAAAGACAACAAGTAAGTGCCTACAGCTAGTGCTGGAACTTTCGCTCCATTCCCAACTCGTAGCTCCACTTGTCCTTGCTTCAGCCTTCTACTGTTGCTGAGTGCCTGCATATTAGTACAAATATGAGCCCCACAACCAGTATCCATAACCCATGAGGTATTATCAGAAGTAGTCGTATTAACTTCTATAACAAAAATACCTGTTGAAGAAGTCTCAAAAGTCTTCTTCTTCAATTCCTTTAGACCTTCCTGGAATTTCTTACATTCTCTCCTCCAATGCCCTGGTTCTTTACAGAACCTGCATATGTCTGTTGGCCCAGCCTTGGACTTGGGCTTAGGCTTTGGCGTGTCCTTGTCCGCGACTTGGACAGCCTTGGCCTTTCCCTTATCCTTAGCAGAGGATTTCTTAAACCCCTTGCCCTTCTGCACCATAAGCACATTGGGGTCCTTGGCGGTTTTCCTCAAATTGGGCTCCGCAGTCTTGAGCATTCCGTGAAGCTCAGGCAATGTCTTACTCAAGCCATGCATGTTAAAGTTCAGAATGAACTGATCATAGCTTGCAGGTAATGACTGCAGAATGATGTCGTAGGCAAGTTCCTGGCTGATTGGGCAGTCGAGTTTCTGAAGATGATCGAGATAACCCATCATCTTCAAGACATGAGGACTCACTGCCGCATTCGCAGCCAACTTGCAGTCCAAGAGGTTCTTAACAGTTTGAAACCTCTCAGTCCTAGCCTGCTCCTGAAAAAGCGATTTCAGGCTTGCCATTAACTCGATGGGTGACAATACACTCTCGAACTGTTTTTGCAGCTCAGGAGTCATTGTCACCAACATCAGGCAATAGGCATCATTTTCATCTGACGAATGCTTTTCCCAAGCATTATGCAGAGTCCTGGCGGCATTGGCAGGAGGCCTCTCGGGGAGAGGATCACGAAGGACATAATCCTTCTTCTCCTGCTTGAGGACTAGCCTCAAGTTCCTTGACCACGTCAGGAAGTTCGTTCCAGTCAGCTTCTCCTTTTCGAGAACAGACCGGATCGAGAATGTGTTTTGTGTGCTTGTAGTAGTCATAGCTGAAATATATAGATAAAAAGGTTATTAGTTAAAATGTTCAATATGATTAATCTCGTATTAAATTTAATATGATTAATCACGCATTATATTCAATAACATAAGTTACCCTCAATAGAATATAATGATTCCAAGATCCACATATAACTAAGATCAAAGTGGGCCACTGGCCATCACCCAACCTTAGCTTATATCGGTAAGCCCTATGTCGGCTAATTATATCCGTGATATAACTCTTGGTTGTGAATCTGGGCCCGAGGCCCAATCCACTCTGATATCTCAAGGCCCGGGACTCCCGATGGCCCAGTCAAGAAAACCAGACTATACAGTCATGTAATCATTAATGTCTGGGACTCCCAATGACATTTATGAATCACAAACCGTCTTATCCACGCAAAAGCAGACACCCTCACACTGTAAGGCCATGAATACAATTGAATGGGCTTCGACAGCTGACATAGAATGGACAAGACATCCAACGCTTGATATTATTTGAGGTTCGTAGGTTTATTTAAAAATTCATTCCCAAAATAGAAGATTACTATTTCGGGAAACTTTCCATTTTTGGAAACCTACTATTTTTGGAAACTTTCTAAAATTGGAAACTTTCTAAAAACGGAAACTTTCTAACTTTAGAAATTTCTTAAAATCCGAATCATGCAAATCTAGAAACTTCTATAAATTAAGAAACTTTCTAATTTCAAAATATCGGAAACTTTAATTTAAAATCGATTTATAATCTTTATAAAATAAATTTTAAATTAATCTGAAGAAAGACTCAAATAATTGGCCCAATTGTTTTAACTTCTTGGCCTGAGGCCCAAGAATTGGTCCATGTCCAAGACATGACCCAATTGTCCAATTAAATGACATAACCGGTCTGGTTCATTAAAATTGGTCTAACCAAATTTTAATTACTACGATGACCACAATTGTCAACCGGTTATTTACTAAACCGGATTTTCTCAATTTATTTGGTCCAACCAAATCAAATTAGAAAATCCTGGTTTAGGCACTAAATCCAATAATTCTTTCGACATTGGATTTCTTGTCCCGGTTTAACCAGACTTAATAAAATTATTAAATCTGTTTATTAAACCAGGACGAATTAATTTTAATCAAAATTAAACCGAGCCTTAAACCAACCATGTCGATCGATGAACCAACCGTGTCGATCGATCCATCAACCGCATCGGTCGATGCTCTCAGCATCGATCCTGCATCGATCGTGCATCGATCCTGTATCGATCGATGCTCTCACGCATGCACGGAACCGAGCCAAAACCCTAACCGTGTCGATCGATGTGCACCAACCGCATCGGTCGATGCACCAATATCGAACCTGCATCGATCCTGCATCGATCGATGCTTTCACGCGTTAACAGGGTTAGCCGATAGACTGTATCGACCGATCCATGCGATCGTATCGATCGATCCATGCGATCGCAGTCGATACTGACTTATGAAAATCGCATTCCACCAAATCATATAGCTTGGTTTCTGCGATTTAATGTGTGTTTAGGTTTCAATTCTTGTTACTTAAGTGGTTTCTCTTATCAGTAGTTGATTCAAAACACTTTTAAACAAGAAAAACAATCCTAAACTTGAATCTAAACAAGAAAAACCAGAACCAATGGCTCTGATACCACTGAAGGATTGTTTAGTTGATCCTGATTCAATTCTTAGATTCATATCAACCTAAACATGCGGATCTAGGTTCTTCTCAGAATAGAAACAAATGATGATCTCACCTTATACCTGTTTGCAGCGGAAAGAGATGGTATGTCTGAGATCAGAGAAACACCGAGGGATGAATCCTCCAAAGGTTCACACACGCGATCACAGAAAACGGCTGCTAGACCACAAGGAGCTCGGCGCAGAGAGAGAGAGAATTTTCGGCTGTTCAACTTAGGGTTAATCGTTCTGAACTCGAGTTTTATCTCATAAAACTTGTCCTGTTCCGTTTGGGCCATTTGGCCCAAACACCAATTAACTCGACGGTATTCGCGCACTGTGTCGACCGACACACCTTGTGTATCGATCGACACAGAGTGGCTAAACCGTTTTATTCTCTCTAAGTACAGTAAATGCCTAGCACTTTTACCGTACTTCTGCTAAACCGTTCCTACACATTTTCCTGTTAGCTTAGGCGTGTGACCCATATGGGATCATATAATAAAGGCAATAAGTCCAAGACTTATAGATCATGAGCGGACTCTAGCAAGCCATCATGACCCCCAGTATTATATGACTTATGTCAGATCATTGACATACTCTTACTTTCTAGAGACAGTATCGAGATTACTGGACACAATTCCAACATATATATATATCTTTATCTTCGTAACTATTATATGGATATCATAAATACTCTTAAGTATAATTTCAATCTTTAATTTACGCAGCCTCTCAAGCGGAGAAATTTTGTTATATCTTGTATCCGTACACGAAGAGACCGAAGCAATTGTGGCTCAATGTTGTCAAAGTCAACCCTAGGTCGAATATTTCTGGGGAATATGTGAACAATGAACTGACTCTTCTACAACAAGAAAACGATGATCCGGTAATGATGACTACGGTCGAAGATCTCGTTCCCGAGAATTTCGTGCAGAATGAAAACCCAATCAATCTTGATTACGAAGTAGGAGATGAAGAACCAGAAGACGAATTTATGTGTAATCTATCTTCTTTTGATGATGACGACGAAGATGATGAAGCGGAAGCCAATGAGGCGGAAGATGACGAGTGATTTGATATGCTTAATGTCTATCTTAATGTTTTCATATGCTTAATGTATTTCAGATTTCAATTAGACATGCTTAATGATTTCATATGCTTAGTGTTTATCTTTAATGTTTATGCATCTTACTCTTGTTTTAATTATAAGATGAATGGTTAATGTTTGTGAAAATTTTATAATGATTATGGTTGATTATCAATTTGTAATGTTTAATTTGTATCAATTAGATTTATTAAGGTTTGTTAACGTTTAAAATCAAAAAATTATAATTTAGATTAGCGACTGTTTAGCGACTAACTAGCGACTAAACGAGGTTTCAGAATTTTCGAGCCAAAAATATATTGGCCCGCCAAATATTTTAAGCCCATTCGCGTTATATTTGGGCGAAAATATATTGGCCCGCCAAAAATATATGAGCGGGAAAATATGTTTTTTGGCCCAAATTTTTTTAAGCCCATTTCCCTCTGATTTTTTTTTCACAGAATCGACTAAGGGGTTTCTCAAACCTAATTTCATTTCTCTCTTGCGCCGACTCTCGTTCTCTCGCTCGTTCTTCCTCCTCTCTTCACTGGTTCTCGATCGATAACTGGTTTTCGATCGATCTCTCTGTCCCTCTCCTCTCTTAATCTTCCTCTCTTAGATCTCTCTCTATGTGGTCAACCTTTCTTTGTTCGATTTCTCCTTATTCCGAAAACCCTAAGTCGCTCTCAGTCGATCTCTCTTTCTTTGTCTTCTCTCGATCTTTGTCTGTGTCCGATATCCCCTCTCCGTTTAAACTCTGATGGCTCCAGCAAAAGGTAGAGGAAGAGGTCGAGGGAGAGGAAGAGGTCGAGGCCGAGCAGCTCCTGTCGCCGTCGACGCTCAGCCTTCCTCTTCCACGCAAAGTCGGCCAGCGAATCTACCTCAACAGTATGATTTCACTCCGGCGAGCGACGGTTCTCCGACACCGCGCCCATCTCTGACGCAAACTCAGTTGCATGTTCGCAACTATCCACCGCCGCAGGTTCTTTTCGAGAACAACTCGACCAGTCCGAGACAGGCGTCTCAAGGCCACTCTCCGAATCCTGAGTCTCAGAGAAGAGTCCCTTCGCATGTAACTCCGAGGCAGAACACTCAAGGTCAAGTAACTTCGCTATCTTTTTTGTGTGTGCGATTTAGTATAGGACTTATGCTTGCTTGTTCTTGCTTGAGATTTGCATAGTTCTTAAGGCTTGTGTTTGCTTGAGATTGTGTTAGCTCTTATACTGACTGTATGTGCGATTTATTAAAAGACTTGTGCTTGCTTGAGATTTTCATAGCTCTTAAGGCTTGTGATGCGTTGTTGGTATTAACTCTCTGTTTTGGTATTAGCTCATGTTGGTTTCTTGAATGTTGGTATTATAGGACTGTCTGTGAGTTAAATGACTTGTGCTTGCTTGAGATTGTATTAGCTCTTAATGCT